>HG992182.1:8563112-9808725 GCA_905220545.2 Melitaea athalia | reverse complement strand
GTTGTTTATATTAGGTTTATTTTATAGCCGGGAATCGGTTTGAAACTACCGATATCACGTATAGCCAAAACATTCATAAAACGTTTCGTATTCTATTATAAATATTTGATAAAACTTTGAGTGCTTTCGGGTTACGACCTTCGATATTTTTATAACTATTATAGATGATTTTTATTGCGGATATTTAATTATTTTCTAATGGTATTTTAATACTTTTAAATAATCTAGATGTTTTTGAACGATCGGCTTTTCAACAAGTGTAATTGGACCTAAATATTCGATTACATGTTGCAATACAGCAGTAGGTATATTGAAACTTTACTCGTACTAGAAGTTGCTCACTTAGATGTGGACACATTTGAAATAACATAATGCAAAATACATACGTTCCTTATTTTATTTAAATTCTAATAGGTGTTCTGTATGTTTTTGATAATCAAAAGTTGGCAAGTAAAATGTCATAATTCTAATTAAAAAAAATAGTCATTGTCTTTTTTTTAATTTAAAAAAACGGTTTTGATTGTCGGTCTTTAGATGAGTCTGATACATGGAATGGTCAAAATAAACTGTCTGTCTAATGTAAGCTCGTAACTATATTTCGAATTTAGCAAAACAGGGCTTATTGGTTTTACATAATTTAGAACTAGGTACTATTACTTGGCAAGAAAAGATTCATAGTTTTTTAATTTATTTTGTATGGCTATTTATTTATATATTCATATAGAATTGTATGCCGCAATTAAAAAATTATAATATTATAGAGCAAATGAAAATACAAAATTAGTAAAAACAAAGAAAAACGTTGTTTCATGTAATATTTTCATGAAGTAGACAATTCAAACTCTTAGTTCATGTGAGTCGTCTATATGCAGCTCTGGAATTACGAACTTCTCTATTAGATAACAAAATTATTAATTTCAGTTTAATGGCCCGAGGGTATGTTTCACTGATAGCTAGTAAAGTTTATATCGCTCTTAAGTTATGTATAGGCTTTATCAGAAGGAGGTTCGGCAGCTTGAGGGTCTTACCCTCACGTATACTACAACAAGTTTTAAATTCACAAGTTTCGGAAGGGAAGTTTGACTGTGAAAAAGAAAATTATGGGATAAACTTTTATAGTGTTGCTTACCGTTAAATCCAGTATCGGCAACCAGTGAAATGTGTCTCTACTTCTCAAGTCTCTTTATCGATAACTAACCGAAAAGTAAACCTCTAATCTATATAATAAAAAGAAAAGTTGCTAAGCGCATAACTGGAGAATGTCTCTACCAATTCGGCTAATTTTTTTTTGTATGTTCCTTAAATCTCACGGAAGGTTTTTATACTTAAAAAAAAAAAAAACCACAGACAGAACGAAGTCTGTCCGGGCAGCTAGTTGATAATATTAGTAAAGATAGAACGAGTAAAGCTAATTACTGTCAATATGGGAGCGAAGTACAGTGGGGTCGGTGGGGGGCAGCTCTCCTTTCCGGAACTCTCTGAGGCCGAAGTCCGCGAGCTTCACCACCCACCGCGCATCAACCAAGCAGTTTGATGGGCGAAGTGCTCCGTGGTACTGCAGCGGTGACTCTTGGATGAAGATCATTCCCTATCCGATAGAAATAATAATTAAATATTGTTATTTTTTATATAATTTACGCACTATTAAAATCGAATGATCGAACATGTATGATTTGTTCTTAATCAATTCATGAGAGTTATACGAGTATAATATGATACACGCAAATACCTACGCTTTACTAATTTTAGTAATTAAAATAGTCTATTAATAAAAATATAAGACTTGTTACTGTGTCAGCTGAAAATATGCGATTGATTTATATTCCAATAAAAAAAGTTTATTATAAAATAGTTTTTTTTTAACGAAATCTATGATTATTATCTATATTTTAGTTACTCTCCTCTAATAATTGGAATTTGTTCGCTGTCGTCTACTGAATAGTTCCGCTATTGAACTTCAATAGTTTCTATTGCACATTGATCTTTAAATGAGATCATTATGGAATTGTAGTTAAGAGGAATCATTATCTTATATATTAATATGTGAAGCAAAAACTTTGTACCCCTTTTTATGAAAATTGCGGGGACGGAGGAGTATGAAATTTCGCACACTTATTTATAGTTTATATAGAGAAGGAGTGCAGAATGCTAATATTTTTTTTAATTATACATAAAAATACATTATATCAATAAATACAAAGTACACAACATGTCAGAAGTGAAAATTCTTTGGCAAACAAGGTAAAAAAATAATTAGAAAAAAAAAACTAATTAAAAAAAGAATTTGAAGAAAAAGCCAACGTCACGCGGTGTGCCCAGGCGTTCACCCATCCAAGTACTGACTGTCCCCGACGTTGCCGCGTTAGCGGTCGCTCAAATTTTACCCTCATGCGCCTAAAGAAGTATCACTTCAAAAAACATTACACACACTACCATGTATTTGACACACACACGCATATACACTCTTTGATATTATAAAAGTATAGTCTTTGACAACAGAACAGAATCTTAGCATAATGTTCAAAATTATGGTCGAATTTCAACCACTGGCCGACCATTAGCTACTGATAAATTGCGTAATCAAACTTACTACTTTTTTAAACAATGATTAGTTTCGTTGTTTTTATCGCAATATAATGTTATGTTGTATCAAGTAGATATTTATTCATCTTTTTACGATATAGTATTTTTGTTATATTTTCACTTACAAAGTATTCGGTTACTGACTTTATTGAATGTAAGAATGTGTTAAGTGCATAACATTGAGTCTTGCAAAGCGTTACGTCAAACGATACCTAAGTGATTTCCAATGTACCTAAATACCTATATAATACCGCTATGTAATAAGGACGTATTGTACTAACTCGTCAAGAATGTTTATTCAGCAGACTCTAATCTAAGCAATGATGTTAGAAAAAAAAGAGGAATCTAAGTAGGTATCAGTTCGTTAAGTCATTGTAGTAAATATCTTAATTTATGTTAAAAACATTCCAATTGGCTTTGTTACGCTCAAGGTTAAGCTATCAGATGTAACCAATAAAATTATAGGTACTGTATCTTATACTATTAAACGAGCATATCTTGTATATATATATATATATATATATATTTTCTGAATCTCGGAATCGGCTCCAACGATTTTCGTGAAATTTAGTATGCAGGGGATTTCGGGGGCGAAAAATTGATCTAGCTAGGATTCATTTAAAAAAAATGTCGTTTTATCCCTGTTTTTAGGCAATCTAAAAATATCATTAGAATACGAAGCTTAATTTTACTACGCGTCAACAGAGCTGTAATGGCGTAATTAGGAAATCGGCGGGTGTCAAATCGTGTTGACCCGGGTTCGAATCTCAGTCTCCAAATAAATTTTTTTTCTTTTTTTTTTAATTTCACTCGTGATTTATTATTTAAATAAAATTAAAATATAAAAATACCGAGAAAAAAAAACAAAAAAAAAATCAAAATACCGAGCTAGGCTCGGTCACCCAGGTACTTACATTATAAAATAACAAGACAAATTAAGATAAACAGTGTATTATCACTTACCCTAATAATATCACCTACGAGTGAAGCGATGAACATATTATCTAATTTGATGTCTTCATTTTCTAAAATATCCTGGAAATTTAATATTTAACTAATAAAAATGTTTACTAAAACTTTATTAATTACAATAATATATGATTCTTCTTTAATAGAAGCAAATAATAATTTACTTACCTTAAGACTACCTCTAGTACAATATTCGGAGAGAGCGCACACGTTGGGAGGCTCGATACAAGCTCCCACGAACCCATTTACGTTGTCGTGTTGTAGGTCCCGCATCTGTGACAAGGATAAACCTATGAAATACCTACTTTAAATAACCGTCTTTTATTACACGTAATAAGATTCGGTCGCGAAGAATAGGGATTATGTTCAAGAATCCGTTACCGAAAATGAACAACATTTTATAAAAGTCTATTATTGAGGACAATCCGAAAAGCCTCTTATTGAACTTACAAAATTGTATTCGCTTTTATTAAATAATAATTGGTTTGGAATTGCGTAGATTATTTATTGTCATAAAAGCAATCATAACGGAATATTTTTGCTTTTATAATAAATAATCTTGCTTTTAAACAAATAATAAAGTAGGTGTTTTTCGTTATAAAAATGAATAAGTTATTTCTAAATAGTTATGTCGAAATTTAAATCTATACTAATGGAACAGTTAAAAAGGCGAAGCTGCTGCGGAAAACTAGCCAATTATATAATCGAAAGTCTAATTCCATTGCGTAAGAGTCAGATTATTATTATGATCAATATCAATATTATGAGAGAAATTGATAGATCACGTTTGCGTAGGCTGTTCTCGTTATGGATATAATTCATAGGGCGGGCATTGATTTATGAATATTACGAGTATAAGGTTAATACCTTAATAAAGTATTAAAGATATTTGAAAGATTACATATTTAATTTGATGAATGTGAAATAGCTAACTCTACATTAATTTTGAACATATTTTTAATGTTGTTGTAGTAAATCTAAATTTGGTATAAGTGCTATCACGTGACTATTGTAACTGTAAAACAAATGTGAATAACATATACTTTATTTTTGTTTACTTTTATATACGACGAATGTAATTCAAACAGCTTTAGCACACAATGCGTGGTCGTGGCATTTATATATTTTTTCAATTGAATGATAGATTGCAACAGTGGGAGGAATTAAATTATTAATTTCGTAAAATAATGAATAGTATCTGACATAAAGTCTTGTACTAGCATCCATTCAAACTTCGAAGCTATTGTTTTAATGCCCTGAAGGCGGGATTCGACGGGGACACGTGCAAAAATTCTCAGAACGGACGTGTTTCGGGCCTTGATTGTATACCGTCGATGTCGATTTCCATTAAGATTTTCGTAGTTCTTATTATTGCACAGTACGAAGAACGTGGAACAAAAACTTGTTATATTAAGAACGTGTTCCAAAAGATGTTCCGATGATATGTCTTTTCGTCTTTTATTAAACCAAATACATGGCAAAGTCTGACAATAATTCTAACTAGACGAGTGTACCTAGATAATAATCTGTTGTTGATTCTAAACAAATAAATAAATAAGAAGTTAGATGACACTCGATACTAGGTCAATGTTATTTACTACAGAAAATAGTCAGTGTTTAGAAAGATCATTCATTTTTTGCGCAAATTCAGATTATTGAACGTACATTATAATTTTCTGTTTTGCGTTGCTTATTTCACTTCAGCCTGTAATATCCCACTACTGGGCATAGGCCTCTTTCTCCATGTAGGAGAAGGATGAAAGCTTAATCCACCACGCTGCTCCAATGCGGGTTATATTGCCTAATATCAGTATCGGCGGATATATTGCCTAATATCAGTAACGATCGCTATCAGGTGTACATGATAGCAACTGGGATTGACGGCTTAACGTGCTCTCCGAGGTAAGGCGGGGAGGCCCACAAGGACTGCACAAAGACCTAGACCACGGAAAATATCTGTATGGCTAATACAAATGTTTGTCATGTGCGGTGATCGAACCCGCTACCGCCAGCGCAACAGCCACAATACCAGTGCTGTGACCGTTGCGCCAACGCGTCGTCGTAATTATTTTATATTAAGTTTGAATACAGAACTAGTTAATAATATTTATTTATTGTAAATGTAAAATGTAATCGTATATTTAATAAGTGTTTTGTTTTTGAATCTAAAATAAAAAATAAGTGTACAAAACAAAGCACTATTGATTAGATACTTGAAATATTCAGTCACAAAAGATAAAATATTTCTAAGCATGTTGTATGGTATATGACTACATAAAGTCGTGGTATTGTAATATTAAAGTTTTCACATAACGGATATGATAAATCACGTCAACAACCATCCCGAACAATTCTACGCCACTGAAATATGTTTCACTTTATTTTTGGTAACTTATTGGTAGTTGCGAAGCGGTTTTTAGTTTACTTTATGTTCAACAGTACAACATAAATCTTGTAAGTACAAAAGGAAACTTTAAGTTGAATAAGTAAATAAGTATTAGAATCAATTAGACCGTATGAAATGCTTTTTTGTAAAGAGCAATAATTAAACAATCCTTAAATTTTTTTTTTTTATATCACTAAGTCGGCAAACAAGCGTACGGCTCACCTGATGGTAAGCAATTACCGTAGCCTATAGACGCCTGCAACACCAGAAGTATCGCAAGCGCGCTGCCGACCGTACCCCTAATTCCCCCCCAGGAGCTCTGGTCACCTTACTCACCAACAGGAACACAACACTGCTTGAAAGCAGTATTATTTAGCTGTGGTCTTCTGTAAGGTCGAGGTACTACCCCAGTCGGGCTGCTCCATTTTTTGAGCAGGAAATTTCCTGCCGTGCCCTACCTCAGTTCCATTTTTTGAGCAGGAAATTTCCTGCCGTGCCCTACCTCAAAAAAAGCAAAGAAAGTAGCTCTATTTTTTTATTTGTCCTTATCGCGTAAAGTAATAGGGGTAGTAAGTACCCGCTGCTACCTTTTATCTTTATGTATAGTTAACTGATCTGGCATACTTCGCACTGCCATATATATTTTTTTATATTTTTCAATAAAAATGTCGGGATCATTAATCGAAATAAAATATAGCATAATATTTTAAGTAGGACAACGTTACATATCTGTTAAAAATGTCAACACACATCGTGACACGAGATTTTTATATACGTATATTGTTGTATAATTAGGGAATTATTATTCATTTATGTCTTTTTTGCGGTCTAGAATTACGATTTAATCTATTCTACCCAATATATATTTAAGCCACCATCGTTATGAAAAACAACACAAGACAAGTAATATAATTAAAAGAAAACAAAAAACCCGCCTGCGTAAAAACGGAAAGAGCAAAGTCAACATTTTTTAAACTTTCTTATTGTATTTCTTTATTATTATTACGGTAATAATAATCATAATATACATTTTTGAAATCCTTGTATTGAGCCCTTTAATTTGATACCCATACTATAGTATTCTAAAAAAAAAATTATTTCTTCATTAACTACAATGGCTTCGCACAGCCGCCATGTTTTTTTTTTAATGTCACCTATCTAAGAACACTTGGGCTGCTAAGACAAATCTAACGATATCTCAATTATGCAAACCCGTTCAGCGGTTCTAGAGAAATGAGGTAATTAAGAATATTACATACATACATACATACATACATACAAGATACGCGCGAAAAACATAACCCTTCCTTGGCAGTCGGGTAAAAAATAATGAGGGAACATATTTTCCCGTCAAGTAATCTGAGCGATTTAGTCAGCACCGTCAGGCTAAAATACTCATATTTCAAACACACGCCTTTGTTTTTAGTAAATTGTTTTGTTGTGCTTAACCTGAGGCGTGAGTAAAGTCTTTATAAATGAGTGTAATAGATCTTTCTATTTTGTTAAGGAATAAAATTTCTTGTTGGTAAGCGCCTGAGCTTCAATAGATATCGTTTCTTTTAGATCGTTTACAAAGGGATTTAGGACTGGGAGGCTTAGTTGTAATACGGGAAAATGCCCTTTATAGTATTTTTAGTGGAACTAAAAACGAATATGTAGCTAATCAGTTTGTTGTTACAAATTCTTGGGTATGAGTGTATGAATTGTTTACTTGTTAGAGCATGGATAGATTTTTTTCACAAATAACATTTTGTTTAAATTATGAACGTATTTAACCCGATTAACTTTATAGTAGTTGTTTTTGGCAGACGAAAAAAAGGAAAAAGTTAATTCATATTTTTATATATAGATATAATTTTGTTTATACGCAACTTATTTTGCAGGTATGGTTTGATATTGATATCTAATAATTATTAAGAACTTAATGAAGAGTTTCAATCAAAAGTAAAAAATCAATTTTTGATGACCTTACGAGGTCATCAATTTGATGACCTCGTAAGGTCATCAAAAATTATTACTTTCCAGCTGATTTCTTTTTCTTTTAGTTAATTAATATTTATATAATTTGATGGTACTATTGTCCTCCAAATTGCGTGGTACGTTATCCCGGTCCTACGCTCACTGCTGCTCTATCTCCTGCTAACTCTATTATCTACCACAATCGAGAGTTTTCGAAGAGGAACTTTTTGTACGTCTCATCAAAATGAAGCTACTCCCGGAAAATTAGCTTGATACTAATCAGGTGAAAAATATGTACTAGGGATCCCGTACTAACAGAACACCTATTAGAATTTAAATAAAATAAGGAACGTATGTACAATATTTTGCATTATGTTATTTCAAATGTGTCCACATCTAAGTGAGCAACTTCTAGTACGAGTACAGTTTCAATATACCTACTGCTGTATTGCAACATGTAATCGAATATTTAGGTCCAATTACACTTGTTGAAAAGCCGTGAATACAAATTCTTGGGTATGAGTGTATGAATTGTTTACTTGTTAGAGCATGGATAGATTTTTTTCACAAATAACATTTTGTTTAAATTATGAACGTATTTAACCCGATTAACTTTATAGTAGTTGTTTTTGGCAGACGAAAAAAAGGAAAAAGTTAATTCATATTTTTATATATAGATATAATTTTGTTTATACGCAACTTATTTTGCAGGTATGGTTTGATATTGATATCTAATAATTATTAAGAACTTAATGAAGAGTTTCAATCAAAAGTAAAAAATGACCTTTGTCATAATCAAATCAAACATTAAAGGTAAGGCTGTATGGGCTGTATTAACATTGGCACAGCCAACATCACCGGAATGCACGTGACCCAAACCTACAATATGTCTGGAATTTTAATTGCCATATTTTTAAGCTTTAATACCACATAAAACGATTTTACAACTAGCTTTTCTAATTTTAGTCCGGAAGCTGTAATTTCTCTGTGTGCAGGAAAAAATCTATTTTAGGGTTAGGCAGCTTTTATGAAAACTTTTACTTTAATAAATAGCTGTCAATAAAGAAAATTACTTCTTATCATTCATCATGAATGCAAAAATACTCTTGTAAATAATATATTGTGTTATGTGTTTTACGCAGAATTAATCGTAAATTAAAGTAACTCGCTTTGTCGCGTGTCGTCGACGCACGTCCCCGCACGACATGATATCTTATTAACATAAATTTGAACGTTTCTATATCGACAAACAGTTTGATATTCTGTAATCAGTAAATTCATGACGCATCGCGACGTTTCGTCTTCGTCAATGTGAATGGAACATCAATGTTATGATTGATTATTCGTCGCCTAAATCACATTTCGCTAAATAACGACCGTAATTTTACTATTCATAACTTGGGACTGGTTTATCTTACTTAGATGATATCTTTGTAAAATACTATAGATATACTTCGAAATTAATTGTAATAAAAAAGATGCCAATAAAGAGTACAACAACATAGCGTAAACAGTTATTGGTAAATAAACTTTTACAACTGTTATTCTTAAGTAGAATAGGTACACTTCGAGATTTTTCATCTATACTAATATTATAAAGAGGTAAAGTTTATAACTTTGTTTGTATATACGGGGTAATCTTCGCAAATATATCTTCGCAATATATATTGATCCGATCATGAAAATTCTTTCGCTAACAGAAAGCTACACTATTCAGGAGTGACAAGATAAAAGGAAGAAGATAAAAATTATCAAAATTTTCGACCCAGCAGGATTTGAACCTGCGCCCTCTGACGTGCCGTGTCAACAATTCAATCTAATCAAGCATTATTATTTGCCTTAGAAATTAATTGGTGATTTTAAAACATTTATATTTATCTGATTTGCTGAAAATAGTGAGAGTGTATTGGAACATATCAAATTTCACCGTACCCTTCTTATGTGAAATGGATTATAACGCCCAACGAAGTGGGCACGGGTCGCTAGTATTTAAATAAATTCGACCTGTTAGAAAAGCAGTCACTGGTTTTTTGTTTACCAACTGAATTCCTTCTGATGAACTGAATACTACCTAACTTAACTTGGCATTATGTATGATTGGAATTATTTTTTAAACTAACGTCGATTTTTTTTAAAATTTTGTTTAAAATACAAAAAATACATTCTTAACACTATTTATTACCCTATTACTTTGTAACATAAAAATAAAAGATAAGAATATAAAAAACGTAATATGAAATTCGGGGAAAGAATGCGCTGAATCGTTAACCGGGCTTATGATATTACGATATTACTCTTCAGTTCTTCACACACATCGTTTGTTTGTTTGGTGCCGACTTAAAGTTAATGTATTTTAATTTGGTGCCTTAGGTTTAATTTTTTATAAGATTATTTTGTTTGAAGTATTTATATATAGATAACAAACATTTAAAAAAAACATTAATTCAGGTAGAGCACAGTTGATATATTTTTCAGGAATTTTCGTAGCAGCCCAGTTGCTACACACAGTCCACCTCAGTCTTACAGAAGATCACAGATAAATAATACTGCTCACAAGTAGTGTTATACTTCTGTTGTGAGTAAGATGGCCAGTGCCCCTGGGGAGTGGGGAGGGTTGGGGGTAGAGTCAACAATGTACTTTAAACGCTTCTATTGTTACAGGCGTTAAAAGGTTACGGACTTGCGGTATCTGCTTATCATCAGACGGATTTTTTCTACCACCTAAATGGATTAAACAAGTTGTTGGTACTTCCGTTCCTTTTTGTTTTCCCAATTAATGTCGATCTGGTTCCATCAGCTTCAAGTCGAGCAAGAATCCGTATCTTTTCTGCCACCTAAATGAAATAAAAAAAAGTAGGTACTTACGATTTTGAGTTCCTTCTTAATTTCCCGGTTGATGTCGATCTGGTTCCGTCGCACGCGCTTGACGGCGAGAAGGCGTCCGCGGTAGAAGGCGACCTCGGTGAATATGGCGGAGTAGCGGAAGTCCAGGTCGGGGTTGGAGCTGAGCGAGACCTGGCTGGAGCGCGCGCCGCCCACGCTGCCCTTCTCGTTGCTAATTGCGTTGTTAGAGTTTGCGTTTACACCCGCGCTGCTATCTTGCTGAAAAAAATTAGCTCTGACCGACTTGCTTGTTACCGACTTTTTTAGCTGACTTCGAAAAAAGGGAGAGGTTTTCATTCGAGTGTATTATTATTACATAACCTTTGATCGGATGTATCCATTTTGATTACTATTTTTTTAATCGAAAGCCGCTGCTTGTCATGTGGTCCACGTGTGGTGGTTAAAATTTGAAGTAGGTACGTTTGTACCTTGTATTACTTGTCGATATAATTGAAGTCGGTTGTTTACATAAACATACATACATAAAGCTTTCTTCAACAGTACGGTAAGGCAAATCGATAGGTATATTGATGGGTCCTTAATCATTATAAGAAATTTACGTCAGTGTTGTGGGGAAGATTTGTTATTGATAGTAGGTAGATACAACTTTGAATTTTTATTTATGTTTATTATATCAACTACTAACCGTGACCCGCGTGTTCACCTACGGTAGCGTAGCAGTAAGTACATAAAAGACATTTAACATTTTTAAAAATTACAATTTCCTTACGTAAACATTCTACAGGATTTTAAACCATACATTACATTACATACAATTTCAAATATATTTAAAAAGTTCATTTTAAATTGCTATCAACCTAAAAAGAAAAGTAGAGAAGAACGTAGTGTGTTGTTCCAGATAATCTATTACTAAATACAATCCGCATTTTTAGTAAGTTTTGCAAGCAATTTAATATATTACGTAAACATTATTTTTATATTACATTTAAAAGTTGCAAATACTTAGTTTCTGATTAATTCATGCACTCGCATGTTAGTACCAATATCATGCAATCATTAGTAAGCACATGCATACAACATATACAAGTTCCGTTTACCTACTCAGTTTGTTGTTTCGCTGCTCCTCATCGGGCAGATGCAGGTCTCTGAAGTCGATTTTCCACAAGAGTGAGTCCAGTTCCTGTTCATAGCGCCAGCCGCGGTACAGAGCGAGTGCAGCCAGCGCTAACAGGGCTAGAGTGCCTCCTGAGGCACCAAGAGCCCAAGCACCCACGTGATCTACGATATATTTTGAAAAATTCAGAACTGTCCGTTCTCAGCTATATATTGATAATAATAAGAGTATACGGTTCTTACTACTCCTTAAGTACATTTTAAGACAACTTAGAAAAACCTAACATTGACAATATTTCTGACGACATTAATTGTCTATGCATTGACTTGTATACTACTTTTCTGGCCACATCGTGTGAAAGACAAATAAATAGGAAACTGGGTTCAAATTACATATAACACACTTATGACTAGTTTAAAACATTTGTCACCGAGACTTAGGCAAGTCACCATTATTCATTCTTAAGCAAAGCAAAACATTTATGAAAGTGACAACAATGGGAAAGGTTGATGGGTGGTACTAATTAGCCGAGCCTACATAGAACCTTCCGAACAATATTACACTGTAATCTCATACATACATAAAACAATTAGGATAGCGACGCAAACTACAAGTAACTCTACATTACACATTTATGTTTATACTAGCCATTATAGTTGGCAATTGTGCTGAATAAGTTGAAGCTATTGCATACCAGTGAATAATAGTGAGTACACTTATATGGGTATCTGCCAACTTGTCTAGCGAAACTCACGACAGCTTGTCCATTGTTTTATATTTAACTTGAAAACCACTCGCTTATGATATTGTAACCTCATTTACTATCACAAAGCAACTTCGCAATTTATTTCTCGACATAGTTTAAAGAGAGTTCGAAAGATAAATTAAAAGTTGAAGTCAATCTTTTGTACAAATAAAAATAGCAGTATACATCATTAGTCAAATTTTAATTAACTTTCAACCTTATTTAGTATGCAGTACACGCTGTTAAAACAAAGTGGCACGATACGGTGAATTTTACTTAAGGCGGACCCAAAAAGAAATTTTTGGAGTTACCGCAGTACTGTTTTGACGCTATTTCAAAATTACTTGTAGCTTCAAGTTTCTTAATTGTTATTGTTGTATTGTAAAGTGTTAGTTATGCGAGCTCTGTGCAATTTTTTAAACGGTTTAAAAAAAAATCTTTTTATGAAATAAATCCTCTATGGGTTTAAAAGTCGAACATTTCCATTTATTAAAAAAATAAATTTAAGCCAGTGTCAATTTTAGAAACATTTTTAATTTAAAAAAATCTCAAGATATTTGAGGAAAGTCAAACGGTTATTCGAAGTAGTTTACAAGTCGTTTAGTCGAGATTATTAACATTCTGTGATAAAGTTCTGTTATATCCCTGTAAAATTTACGGGTAATGGCATTTCAATTGAATTCGTAAGTAGAAGATTTAGATGGGATATCCTACATAAGCGGATTTGAAAGCGCGTTGAAGTATAAAATCGGATAAGGGATGAAAACGTGAATGGTAACGACATTCGCGTCATTATAATTGAGGGAATGATAGATGTAGTTCAAAGTTCTGTTTGACAGAGTTGTGGTTTCATCATGGTTTCATTTGAAAAATGATCATTTTATGATCTAAGTTTTGCAACTTTCTTGGTAACTAACTAACTGTGACATTGGGTATTGTAACAGTGCTGTAATATTCGAAACTTAAAATGACCAACAACAAAATAATACTTTGATTTTTATAAAGTAGTGATTCTTTTCTATAAAGGTGTAACGGCGAAAATAATTTTAAATTGTTTTATTTCACTAGCCAATTTGTTATTACGTTACTTAAAGAAACTTTGATGATAACAAAACTACTTGACTTTAAGATACTGTAATAAATAAGTAGTATTGAAATATAAACACCGCCAACAATAACATAACGTAACCTTTGGAAAACGAGCCGTAACATAACGTTTTGTTCGAATTAACAAATAATTCGAAACCTTCTGGAGGCGCCCAGAAGTGTTAATTTAAGATAAAACTACATTAAAATACATGTGTCATAAACCTCTTCTTACGACTTTCAGCCAGCCATTGCAGAATATAGGTAAATAGAAAGTGTAATTTACTTTAACAATTCTTAGGTGCTAATACCTTGTATAACAAATTTATAAATACTATAACCTTTACATCATATACTAGAGTAAGCCGAAGAGTATGTCTGCAATGTAGAGATTACTTAACAAGTTTTCTTACCTTGTTAAAACGAGTTTATATAACAAATATCTATGTAAGGAATTACTTGGTGCGTTGAACTTCTATCAAGATGCGCTGTATTTTGAAATTAAATTTTGTAGAAAATACGTTAAAAGGCCATGAGATAAGATCGAGAGTCTGTCCCAAATGATGTAACTTAAAGCGGATTAATACGTGGATCAAGCTTGATGATCTAACTTCGTACCTAGTTGTAACATCTACTCGTTAAGAGTTACTATAGAGATTTGACTTAACGCTGACTTATACCCTTCAGACACTTAATTTTGCTGCAATTTATAATCTAGTTGCGTCGTGCTTGTACAGTAATGATTTGTACTACGTGTAACGTGACTTATAGCTAATGATTGTATAGTTATTGTTGTATCATAACGGATTTCAATACTTTCTTTATCTTTAGGTGGATTTATGAAGAGTATTTGGAGTAAAGTAAAAAGTAAGTTAAGTATTTCTAGTTTGTAATACTAAGTTTCATCTTTAATTGCCGTGAAAATGATTGAATATTTTAATTATTTTTTTGAGACATTAATATTTATATAGATAAAAAGTTACAAACAGCAGAAATTTCGCTTGATATAGACTTAGATATATCAAACCATAAAACGTAAAAGGCTTTTGTAGATATAAGTACCATAATATTATTATTCAACAAATATTACTAAATTAAAATACAAATAAATATAAAAATATATACTAAAACAACGAACCTAAAACTAAAAATCTTAAAAAATATAATATAATAACTAAAATATATTATTAAAAGGAGTCGCTTTAGGCAAGGTTCCGAAGATACTGGCAGCGTTCCCCCTTTGGATAGCTAGACTAATTCTTTGTCCGAGGTAGCTGCCAGCTTCAGCTGTAGATAGAATAATTTCAACTGTTTGTTCCTATGTAACATTTGTTCACTCAGTATTTACGTTAAAGGATAAAATAGCGAAGTTTAGTTAACTCTTTGGAACAACTGCGAACTCGTATTATACCAGTAATGGTCATCAGGTCGTCTAAAAAGCTAAAGTGCGTCATGTGGGCCGCGGGGCGCCGCAGCGGGACGCGTGCGGGCGATGGCTCCGCTCCGCCTCGCTTGTCACTCACACTGCGTTACGAGGCCTTTACGAGCTTACGACCCACCCCGGTCTCTTACGAACCTTGTACTTAATGCCACCCGACCTCCAGCCGACTGTAAGTTTTTTACATCTTGCAAAATGTGCCCGACTAATGGAATAGTCCATTGCTTATTCTATTAGCTACTTACGTACGCGACCCATTAGGACGCTTTACGGTCGCCGCGGGTGTAATGAATATTCCACTTTTAACGCTGTATTGATATGGATTTTGGTAATACGTTACTCACTGACGCATTTTTCTCCTCGAAATCCGCAAGGCGGCTCCGAGAGTGGCGCCCGACCGCCAGGCCATTTGACCTCTCGTAGGAGTCGTAATTCCTGGATGACATAAAAAGTAAATGGTACTTAAGAGTACCTAAATAAATAGACACGGATTTGTATGTTGTCTTGGCTTTTAATAAAGCGTGAGCTTTATTTAGAATTACATTCTACGTTTATTGTACAAAAGAATGTCGAGTGTCCGCAATGAAAAATTTTATCAGACAACGGTTTTCTAATCCAGAGCTAAAACACATTTCGAAATAATACTCGTATATGTTACTAAAAGGCATAGCACAATATTGTTGATAAAAATACTATGTACATACTATTGTATTAACAGAAAAAAAAAAAACAAAAATTATTTATATGCAGGTTAAGTTTAGATTTTGATGTTAAACTACTAAAAAATGTAGGTAGCAAATTTAATTATATTATCACATATTTTTTGGGACTTTCAATTCTGTTTACTTTAATCTTAATACAAAATGTTTTGTTTGTATTTTCGCCAAAAATACAATTCAGGCGCATCCAAAATGTGTAAAGATTAAAATTTCCTCAATATAAAATAATTTTTATTGTATATAATGTAATATTATATTGGGCAGACGTGACATCTTTAGAGATCCTAAAGATCTGACGTTATTTCCGTTTTCACAATTGTACGTGAGCCATTCACCCGATGGCCTCTTGAAGCGATTTAGATTTTTATTCCAGAGAGGAGATCGTTTCAGGGTATTTCAATCTGAGGAATAGTTAAAAAAAAAAAGTAAATTACGTTACCGGAGCAGTTTTGTGCAAAACGGCGAGTGGATAGAGTCCCGGAGAGCGCGTTGGATCGACGGATAGGAGAGTGTAGTTCCCTTCGGCATCGCCATTTTCATCCATGTGAACCCAATACCTGTTCAAATATACTTACTTAGCTTTTAAAATTTTCAAAGCGCGACAAAGCAAAAAAAAGCACATTTTTATTCTATTTATTCGTAGTTAGTAGACATTAGCTTTATTGGAATCTTTTTGTCCTCTAAGGGCCTGTTTCACCGGTTATGGATAACGCTATTTGGCGGAGGACGGTATACCTACAACAGATAAAAGTTTTCGATGTTTTATTCGTTTTCATCATCGAAATCAACTTTTATGAAATATCTATTCCTATTCGCAAATATGTATATAAAGGTTGTAGTTTAATAATAATCAAGGAGAAACAGGTCCTATGTGCCTATTCTATCTCCTACTGTTAAAGTTTATTTGTAACTTATCTGCAGGGCACATTTTATCCAAACTAACCACCACTTTCGCCGTACGAATAAAGTTAAAACAATGTATGGTTTTACTACTTGAAATGGATTTATTAATGCAAAAAGTAACGTTTATAATGACACACATAAAATCAATAACTTTTTAACTTCTGTAGGTATATGTTTTAGGTTTTTGCGGATTTAGTTACAGAACTTGCAGAATGGTTCTCTATTGATTCATTGTGAGATAAACGTACGAGGAAACGCTTACTGAGTGTTTTAGGAAGCAAGTGCAAATCGTGACCTGTAGAGCTGTGTTTTAACTGAACAAACATCACTTAAAACATATTTATGAATGTGTTGTTTTGTGACGTTGAAAATATCCACATCCACAATCCCTTACAAATGAAACATTTATTTACTTAGTTTCTTGAAGGCAGAAAAAAAAACTATCAAAAAGTCATAGCCTATAAATCTATCAAACGAATTTTTTTATATAATCGACACGGTCGTCTGTTAATAAGGCAACTTAATGCTTAATGGTCGTCTGTTAATAATATTATTTCTATGTAATAAACATACATAGAAATAATACGTATAAATACCAAAATACAAACAATACACCCAGGCTCAGGTGGTAATCGAATCCACAACCCGCGGAGCAGAAAGCAGGGCCACTAGGAACTGCGCCATCGCTAGCCATTTTCTCCAAAATTGTGATGAATGTTATTAAAATAAAGAAAGTTATGTTTATTGAAGTTTGATAGTAGATTATTGTAAGCACGTTATCTCATTATACAGTCGACTGCTAAACACCACGAGCCGCCCGCTTTATATGAGGATATATCATATTTTGAACGTAGCAAACAACGAATGGACGAGTTAAAGAACCACAATTAATGTTTCCGATAAAATGGCGCTAAATATTTTAATAAATTGTTTGTCACAGTAACTATTAACAAACTATTCTTTTTGCAATAGATGTATAAGAGTCGGTTTATTAACAGGAATTTATTTCTCAAATTTCATAATTTAAAATCTAATTCACGATTCTTTAGATTTCGATATAAAGTACATTTTTGAACGTTGTTCTTCAGCTATGCTAAGTGTTTCCACTCGGAAGATCAGTGATGACCGAAAGTGCAATTATTCATCATAATTGCACTTACAAATAAGTCTAGAAAATTTTAATTCCCTACTACTTAAAGTAGAAGGGAAATTTGATGATGATTTTAGTTAATAAACTATGTGTCATAATATAATTTTAAAAGTAGGTATAGTTAGTTATTAGTAAAATGTTTTACTCCATGTTCGGTCTTAATTTCATTTATAATAATGTAAGCAACAAAATTGATGTAATTTTAATATCATTTAATATTTATTAGTCATAGATACGTATGTTTCACAAATGTTATTTGGCTCGTATGTTCTGTAGCGTGGTGTATGTCAATAATGTCATTAAAGAGTTGGAGCTTAGCCAAAATTGATGATATACAAATCTGGTAGAAAGGATAGTGTAGCTCAACAGCTCGGTCAAGTATGTTCTAAGCATATCGATGCGTCCATGTTACGTAATGTAGGCACACGTGAGATTTATTGAGTGCATTGTCTACTGACATTGGAAGTAGCTGTGTAATTTGTAATATCAATTTGAGTCATTACTTTAGGAATGATAAATAATATTAAATACATAAATAAAACGTATCATCTATACTAATATTATAAAGCTGAAGAGTTTGTTTGTATGTTTGAACGCGGTAATCTCTGGAACTACTACTGGTCCGATATGAAAAATTCTTCCAGTGTTAGATAGCCCATTTATCGAGGAAGGCTATAGGCTATATAATTATCATCCCTCTAAGACAAATAGGAGCGGAGTCCAAGCCAACGAAGTCGTGCGTAGAAGCTAGTTCGATATAAATGTGATTTTGGCATAGAAACAAAAATATCAAGTTACTATCAAGCGCTCAAATCAATTAAGGTTGTAATTTTGTTTTTTGTTGAAATACCCTGAATGGTCCGTTACCCGTTCTACGTTTTCCTTAATATGAAAGTGTTATCAATGTAACCCATGTCGACCCTTGTCATCGAATCATTATCTACTTGGGTTTATATCCCGGCATAACGTTTGTGGACATCTGTATTCAACCGTTTTGTATGTGTAAGGCAACCGCTTTAGATGTGAAATCTCCTCATCAACTTATATAAATAAAAATCACGTGTCATGTTTGCAAGAGTACCACTAGAGTTTTGAGTACGAAAATAAAAAACTGTGACATATGTATTTCGATAAATCTAATAATTAATATATACAATGAACAAGTAAATTACAGGACGTGAAACAAAGATATTTAATAGTGTTTTGCTAAACACACTTATTTTGGATTTGTTAATTGTATCTAGTTACCTACCAATGTAAAGCCAGGGCGTGCCACTATTTTTTAGCATAAATACCTAATATTGAACAAGTTTTGCTTAAGTAATTATACACCAATTTATTTTTATTATATTTTTAAAGACAATGTATCAAATATTTGGATAAAAGTGATCAAACTTTTTCCTTGTATATTGATTAGTCGTTGAATAAACTTGCTGTGTGGTTACGGCACTAAAGAATGTAGCCACCCCCTCTCTTCCCGTGGGTGTCGTAAGAGGCGACCTTAGTAGTAGATAACACAGTTCTACTACCACCTTGGAACTTAAAAAGCCGACGGATGGCGAGATAACCATGCATGCTGGCTTTGAAATACACAGGCCGAAGACGGGCAGCAGCGTCTTCGGTGCGACAAAGCCAGCCCTGCGGTCACCAACCCGCCTTCCCAGCGTGACTATGGGCGAAACACATGAGTTCGCGTCATAATGTCGGGCGCGAACTTGTGGAGGCCTATGTCCAACAGTGGACTGTGATAGGCTGTAGTGTGTGAGTGTGTGAATAAACTTAATAAAACTTAAGTTTCGAAGTTATTTCTTGGAAAATAAAAATGAAACCTCACCCCATGACACTACGATACGTAGTATTCCTCATCCGGACGGCGATGGCTCGGCCGTCTCGCGCCCCTTCGCCTGTTCGTAAAGCATCGGCCAGCGCCCGCGCATACACCCACACCGCGTCGTGGAGCCACGCCGCTTCGACTGGGATCTGGACAAATGTTTTTGGAGTTTACTACTTAAGATTAAGAATCGATTTTCATATAAGGCCCCCGGTATGAAAAAAATATGAGGAGTAAAATCTACTGAACGAATAACCTCGTTACGTTTTTGTGCGCCATCTATCTGCTACGACGTTTACGACGGTTACGACGGTATCGGTTACGACGTTTTCTAATAATGCCATTTATTTGATTCATTTATTTACCTATTGATATGGTATTAATCTTTTTCTTAGATCTTAGTTTCTTTTATCTTAGTCTTTTTTGTGCATATTTAGACAGTCGATCCGAAGAAATAAACTACAGTCGTGCGTCGGAGCTGACACACACTTTTTTTTGTTATAAGATAATGGTGATGAACAAGCAAACGATCCGCTTGATCAAAATCAAAATTTACTTTACCTACTGAAGTAGACTTACAAACATTTTTAAATCGTCATTTTACAAATTAAAATTATATTAGTTTTAATTAATCAATTATAATGTAGCTACTATCGATTTCGAATATAAATTCTGCAGAGACGAATCGGCAAGAAACTCCGCAGTTACCCTTAAAAAAATGTTAATGATATGACGGTAGGCGATAGTCTGTGGACATCTGGAACCACAAGAGCATTACAAGTGAGGTACATTTAATATTCTGGCTCTCCTACTCATCACGTAAAATTATTTTGTTTTCCTTTCTTTATTGTAATTTCAATGTAATTGCATAAATGAATAATATCTTCTTACTAATAATCATTTCTTAGAGAAAATTGTAAAAAGGCTAGTTTTTAGGGTTCCGTACCAAAAGGGTAAAAACGGAACCCTATTACTAAGACTTCGCTGTCTGTCCGTCCGTCCGTCTGTCACCAGGCTGTATCTCAAGAACGGCGATAGCTAGACAGTTAAAGTTTTCACAAATTATGTATTTCTGATATCAATATAACAACAAATACTAAAAACAAAATAAAATAAATATTTAAGGGGGGCTCCCATACAACAAACGCCATTTTTTGCTTATTTTTGCTCGATATCAATAAATGGTAACAGGTAGGCACGTGAAATATTCACAAAATACTTAATTGTATATTTACTTTAATAATAAATAATAAAATTATAAAAAATATTTAGGGGGGCTCATACAACAAAAGTGACTATTTTGCCGCTTTTCGGCCTATATTGAAATCAATGTACCATTGTTTACATAGCCAATGGTACGGAACCCTTCGTGCGTGAGTCCGACTCACACTTGACCAATTTTTCAAGTTAGTATATTACTGTAATTTAACTAGCCTATTTTACAATATAATGTTAAAAATAAATGCAATCGCCAGTTCGTGGGCGTATATGTTGAGAGCCAAAAATATAATGTCAAAATACAAAATGATGTATAATTCGATTTACTTCCTTTACTATATAATTGGACCAACAAATTAAAAAAAAAGTTTCTCACTAAGGTCAAGAACAAAGGTATTTTAAGGATAGACCAATAAAGTAAAGACGGATGGGTTAATTAATGGGTTGTAACTGAGAAATGTAGAGCTGAATTGTAATATATTGGTTTGCTAGACTTGGCAAACAATGTAAACGATGGTAATAAGACCGTTAAATTGTTATTTCAAGCTCCTCCCTTTTGAAATTCCAAATTTAAGAATTGTTTTCAATAGAGTGCAACAGCAGACGTTGAGAGAATGACGTACTTACCTACAAGTAAAGAAAAAAGTTCCCATAAAGTGTGATATACACATCATAATGAGAATTATTTTATCTCTTTATCAAATTATCTAAATATACTGATATTTAGCATATTTTTGGGATTTTATATATAACCTTAATTTTGTACTTATCGTTATCTTGTTTGCACTTTAGCTACATTTAAAGAAAGATGCACACATCTTGTATTGATAGGTATATTTAAGATCATGGCGTGAAGATCGCGATATGTGTAGATTGTTTTATAGCTTTGTTTGACTTTTCTTGGCAGAAAGAACAATTTCCAAATTGTTTCGTAAATTTGGTATAAGAGCAATATGACTCTTATTCCAAGAATATGTCTCATAGTATGTGTATGACATTATTACAAAACTACAAAGTTTTAGCTTAAGAAGTCTTTCTTTACAGCATTTTTATTAGCTGACAGATAAATATTTAATGAGTTTGATAACAAAAATTTTATTCAATATAAAAAATAACCGTATAACCTAACTATTTCTGTGGTCTGTGAACGTAACGTAATCGTGCACGGACCTTTTTAAGAGAATTATAAGTTTTTAGATTTGTATCATCTTGTTTTGTCATATTTACACAAATAAGTCAAAGCGGAGCCGTTAATTGAGCCATACCTATTTACATCTGGGCTAGTTCGGTACGTTTTAGTTTTAAGTACAAAATTTTATTTACATTTTATCTAGTAGATACTCAATGATTAAGAAAAACGTTGTAAGGAAAACAATTGTTTGAGAAATTCTGAGTCATCTAAGATCTACGTACCGGTGGTAGAGCAGCGAAGCACATAAAATCTCTCCCTTCTTATTTGCAGGAGAAGAAGCCTTTTACCACCAGTGGACATTTGCAGACTTTTATGTTGTAGGTTAGTACCTACTATTACAGTTATCAATTTAATTAGTCAATGGTCCCATAAATAGAAATCTAAAGTATCTTAATTTTAGTTTATGGTAAATACGGGAAAGACCAGAGTTTCTAAAGTACCTATTTAATTTGTTTAATATTCATCCCACGTATATCGTAAAAAGTATCATCGTGAGATCGTCGGGCCACTCTCCCCTAATTTGTATCTTTCCCACAATTCAACGCCATATATACTTAAAGTAACCCATAATTCAGTAACATACAAGATACATAATATTATAATAGGTATTCTTTAAGCAGATATGTAAGTAGGTACCTACGCATGTTTCATTCGAAAGAACAAATTGCGATTTTTTGTTCTAGAGAGGAGTTGTTCAAATTATTCGAATGGAAAAATAGTACAAAATATAATTGAATAGAAATTCGAAAGAAAATCAAATTCCTTTTTAGTAAAGTATAAACTTATACAAAATACTTCAAAAGTTGTCAATTAATTGTGTTTTATATAACGTAGGTACAAGAACGCTACCATAACAAACAAAACCTGTTCGTAACTCGTTCCTTTAATGATTATTATCGAATAAAAACAGTTTAGTTTCACAGTATCTCTGGTAACTAATATCGACTTATTGCATCCATAATGGCGAAGGTAAATTTTTCCTAAATCTTCTGGTACCATAAAATTACTAACACACACGTCACTTTTTGTCTTTATTGGAATGAAGATTTTGTTAAAAAAATTTACTTATACCTACTGATGGTTAATGCAAACATCATATATTATAATCAGCCGAATGACGAATATCGAATAGTATCTATCTTTTAAAACAAATTCGGAATATCTATACTATTAGGAACATTAATTTACGCCGCGTTGGCGCAGCGGTCACAGCACTGGATTGCGATTGGCTGTTGCGCGGGAGGTTGCGGGTTCGATCCCCGCACACGACAACATTTGTATTGGCCATATAGATGTTTGCCGTGGTCTGGGTGTTTGTGCAGTCCTTGCGGGTCCCCCCACCGTGCCTCGGAGAGCACGTTAAGCCGTCGGTCCCGGTTGTTATCATGTACACCTGATAGCGATCGTTACTCTTAGTAGGGAATACATATATATTTGGGTTGTCTGGAAGAAATGGCTAAATAGCCATAAGTCCGCCCATTGTACTTCACAGTCTGTAAATTATATTTGAAGTTGTGATGTACAATAAAGTATAAATAAATAAATAACATTAACGCACATTTCAAAAAGGAAAATTTGGTTTATAGAATCGTTACTTACTGCCAAAAAATTCTACTAGAAAATACATGAAAAAAAATTCGGTTCGTACAGTAGATAAAGATTACTCGTTAGTATATATTCAACTTATTAGCCTAGTTCTTAAAGAAGTATGCAAATTACTACAATAACCATTTGGAAATTTGGGTCAACAGTAATGCTATCTGCTATCCGGTTATGAGCTGATAACAAAAGGCTAAATACCTACGTAACAAATTGATCGCGAACAATTTGATATAGTTTGTTTATAGCTAAAACAAACAATTTTAATATTGACAAAATCGAATACAAAATGACGTACTTATATGTACAATATGTAAATTAACATTACATTTAAATAAAAATAATTTTTATTTAAACATACAATACCTACTTTTAATTAAAGATACATGTTTCGAGTTAAGGTAACTTGTTTTGCGTAAAAGTGAATTTATTTTACCTTTTTGGTGACATCATTCTAGATTATATATAGAACCAGTATATACGTACCTGAATAGTTTATTGTGGATAGATATATCTTATTTGTATTCTTTGTGCAAATAACTTAATTAGTTAAGCCAGCCTAAGGGACAACAAACTCTACTAGAATATTATAACACAACTTTATTAATTCGGACTTGTTTGGTTGTTGATATTAACTTATACGTAAAAGAATTATGACTTACGAGTATGTTTACCGTTTGTAAGTGTAGGAGGGAATTTATTTTTAACCGACTTCCAAAAAAGGAGGAGGTTCTCAATTCGACACGTATGTTTTTTTTTTTTTTAATGTATGTTAGCTCAGAACTTTTTACTGGGTGGACCGATTTCGATCAATTTTATTTTAATTGAAAGGTGTTGCGTGTCATGTGGTCCCATTTTAATTTTATTGAGATCTGACAAGTACTTTTAGAGTTATATCTAATAATGCGTATTTACGTGACTACTTTTTCGTCGACCTACGTTATATTATACCGCATAACTTTTTACTCGCTGTACCGATGTCGATGATTCTTACTTTAATCGAAAGCTAATACTCGTCTTGTAGTCTTGTTTAAACTAGATCGAAAACTGATTACAACTTTTTGAGTAATCTTTAATAGCGCGTATTTACTTGACTACTTTTTCGTCTTATTACGTTGTATTACTTGTCGATGTAATTGAAGTCGGTTTTTTTTCGTTTGCGAGCAAACACAATTATTTATAATATAAATGTAGGTTAGTTGAATATGTCATAAATAAATTGTCCGTTAAATTACAACTTTAGAACATAATAAGGTATATATATTATAGGCTGTTACTTTATCTTTTAATATTGTTTGTGTATTTCGAACAACTGCCGGGAGATCTTGTTCGAGACCTCCCTTCTACTGGGACCTTTGTGTCAATGAAAACTTTGAATTTGTTTTTCTGTCCGCCAAAATGGTTGAATCCAACGAAGAAATTTTTTGCAGTTTAAAGTTTTACTTAAAAAAGGGAAAACTGGGAATCAAGTCGCTGAAAAAAATTGTGATGTTTAAGGACCTAATGCAGTGTCAGTAAGAGTAGGACCATTTTTTTAAAGCATTTCTCACTTCACTCTAGTTAGATGCATTCCAGTCTAGAACTAGATCGACCTTCAAGTAGTTACGATATAGCCCAAGACCTGAGATTTAGCCATAAAACAGTTTTGACCCATTTGAAAATTTATTAATGATAACTCAAAAAGAGCTAGTCAGATCTCGATCACATTTAAGTGGACTACATGACAAACCATCTTTCGGTTAAAAAAGAATCATCGAAATCGGTCGAAGTTCTGAGGTAACACATAAAAAATACATCGAATTGATAACAAGTTTAAAGAGATCAACATGACCTTTGGATCGCAGTAAATCTATGAAAATACATGTAAAAATAGGATTTGTTTGTTAGCCATAGTGATCGATATGCCTCAAATATGTACCACTCAGGAAGAGTCACAAATTAACATTACCTAAATGCCGGTTCAGAAAAAGTCGTTTCTTTAAAGGAATGTCTATTTCAATATATAATAAGATTACGACTGCGGTTCAATCTCTCCCTTTACAGATAATTAAAAAAATACTCATCATAGCATCCATGAATACCTTAACGTTGAAAAGGCATTGGGTTGAATAAAGCTCGACCGGCCTATATCTATCACCCGCCCGGCCAATAGATGTAGTTACAAAATATATTGTGAGCATGGGTGATTTCGGCACATACGATTGGCTGTCTCGTGTTTGTCCTGATAATTTCGTGGCCATACTGTTGCGTTTTTGCCTTGCATGCGCTTCAGCCTGTAATGTCCCACTACTGGGCATATGACTTTAAACTTTAAAAGAATAATGAAAGTTCTCTTCTTCCGTCTTTTTTTTTGCTCTCGGCCTACACTAGGGACATTAATTCATTTATTGTAATACTAAATAACGCCGACGATATAATAGGAGGATATATAGGATATGTCTACCGAGACACTAGGATTTAGTGTGCACTAAATAATGTAACTAAGGCAAGGTTGCTGGATAACTCTGTAGGTACATTAGGCCTACCTACTTAATTTTGAAATATACCTAATGTTAAGATGTACTAATTTTTTATATTCATTATTGTTAGCTACCTTGACTTTTGTTTTAGTTTTTTTATTTACGTATTTGTAAGTTATTTTTGTTGAGGAATGTAGATAGTTTTGTGACATTCGTTAAGTGTGTATAATATTCATGACGAAATAAATAATTTCATTTCAACTTTTGGAATGTAAACTGTAAGGAATACTTACGACTTTTTCTCCGCCTAATGCGAGCAAAGGATTGGTGAAGTTAAAAGGCGGCATCTGCAGTCGTCGGTTCACTTCCCTGGCGAAGGCAGGGTAGGAGGGTGACGGGGAGGGGGCCACTGCGAGGTACGACCGGAAAGCCTTCGGGACATTGGGTCCGGGCTCTTTCCGTAATGGACCCGACAGATACCTGATTGCTTCTTCTGGCTCATATTTTTCAACATCAACACCGATTGCCGCGTATTCACCTAAAATTTTAATCGTAGATTAAATAATTTCCCAATTTACATTTGTTGTCAAAACATTTCAACTCAGTTAAAACTGCATGTAAAGATTCCACCAATTCTCTCCACATTGAAGGAGGGATGGTACTTAGTTCTCCACGCTACTACCTTCAATATTTTACGTACATTACATATTTTCCCTGTTAAGGTAATAAAAAAACAACTAGACCCTATAGTTTTTCTTGTTTTCCGAAGTACTTCGGGAAGATTCTAAGGAAAACATAAACGTTTCTAAAGAAATAATAAAATAATAAAGGCCTAAACCAGCAACAGATATTTATATGATTATAAATTGGTACCTGTTTCAAGCAGGAATGGACCCCCGAACATGGCCTTTAATATAATTTTACCAATATTACACCAGAACGGTTACTAACAATTCAAATGTTTTCTTAAAAATCTTTTTCTTTAAAAATCTCTCTTAGATGAAAAGATATTTATAAATAAAAATAATAATATAAAGCAGTAATAAACAGATACTGTTATATAGACAATACTGGAATGAAATGAACAATAAAATTTCTTTTAACTAAAAATGGTCATAATTTTGTACTTTTCATTGCGTTAACAAAATTTTAGTACTCGAAATAAAGTGATGTTATTTCTGAGACAACAATAGAAACATTGTAGACACATATATTAGTCGCGGCTTATCGAATTTACTCCCTCATATTTTTCAACCGAGAAATTGATAGAGCAGCATGGAGTACCTATATTGTTCCATTTCATTAGCGTGGGTATCACTTTCTTGACAACATTTTCCTTTAAAATATGTTTCTTTCTCAGTGGAGCTGTAAATGATTATGTCTTACCCGTATCTAATAGCTTCATTGCATCCAAGGCCTGCATGAGGCCGATGTGGTCGTGATAATAGCCTACCGACACATAAACTGAAACAAGAATAGCCTTTTAGTTTTCCACTATGTTTGCAGATAAAAGTAATTGCAGTTCATATATAACTCACTTCTAGTATCTTTGTATGTTTCTCTAACAATATCGTGGAATGGATTTCGAGTTATATTTTCTGCTATGTCTCCGTAGTAATAAGGCTGACGGTACACTTGAACGGTTCGGACCGCTATTTTCTTATCCTTAGCAGCTGTTATTATAGCGAATGCCAGTCTGGAGAAATCATGGTTCGGTGCATTCAGATAGACGACAGCAATCTGTAGAAAAGACTTTACAATCACTCGGGATCAACGTTTCGTATCTACTATCACTTTTTGGACTTAAAGCTGTCACAACTTTGTGATTTTCATTGCATTTCATTGTAACTGAGGTGGGGCACAGCAAACTGATGTAGGTAACAGCAGGAAATATCCTGTTCAAAATCTGGAGCAGCCTAACTGGGGAAGTACCTCGAGCTTAGAGAAGATCACAGCTAAATAATAGTGCTTTGAAGCAATGTTGTGTTCCAGGTAAGTAAGGTGACCAGAGCTCCTGGGTGGAGGGATTGGTGGTAGGGTCGACTTTTGGTATTGCAATGCTTCTGGTGTTGCAGGCGTCTTTAAGCTACGGTAATTTCTTAACATTGGTGAGCCGTCTGCTTGTTTGCCGACCTAGTTGTATAAAAAAAACTGAAAACTAATCAAGTTTTTGGAAATCTCAAATCGCTATGTACAAGATCATCAAATATAGGTAGGGATCCCTAGTACATATTTTTCACCTGATTAGTATCAAGCTAATTTTCTGGGAGTAGCTTCATTTTGATGAGACGAACAAAAAGTTCCTCTTCGAAAACTCTCGATTGTGGTAGATAATAGAGTTAGCAGGAGATAGAGCAGTAGTGAGCGTAGGACCGGGATAACGGATAAAAAAATCAGAAAAAAAATCAATTTTTGATGACCTTACGAGGTCATCAAGTTGATGACCTCGTAAGGTCATCAAAAATTATTACTAACCAGCTGAATTTTTTTTCTTTTAGTTAATTAATATTTATATAATTTGATGGTACTATTGTCCTCCAAATTGCGTGGTACATTATCCCGGTCCTACGCTCACTGTTGCTCTATCTCCTGCTAATTCTATTATCTACCACAATCGAGTTTTCGAAGAGGAACTTTTTGTTCGTCTCATCAAAATGTAGCGACTCCCGGAAAAGGACAATGCCTATTTGTGCCCGGTACGTGCTTTGACTAGTTTAGACAATTCATATATTTAAGTATCGTTTATTAATTGAAACTAGATTTTTAATAATATTCTAAAAGTGATCAAAGCCGTGGTTTATAATTTAATTTTAAAAAATATTTTAGTTGTATTCCGCGTTTGTCATGTCAAAATAGTTTAAATATAAATAGCAAGTCGTCATAGCAACCACACAAACAAACGCTTTTTTTAAATTAAAATATAAACCACGGCTTTGAATACTTTTAGACTATTATTAAAAATCTAGTTTTAATTAATAAAGAAAACTTTAATATGTCAATTTTCTGGTCGTGTTGGGTTTTATAATTTAATTAAAAAAAGCGTTTATTTCTATAGTTGCGTTTCCGACTTGGTATTTATATTTAATATGTTTTGACAGCACAAACCCGGAATACAAATAAAATATCTTTTTTAATTAAAGTATAAACTACGGTTTTAATCACTTTTAGAATATTATTAAAAATCTATTTTCGATTAATAAAGGATACTTAAATATATGAATTGTCTGAACACGTACCCGGGCACGGCTTCATAGAAAATAGGCATTGTCCTTTGCTTGATACTAATCAGGTGAAAAATATGTACCTACTAGGGATCCCTACCTAATATCTTTAATCCTGTAAACACTTTCAAAACGATATTGTTTATAGTTTTCGGGGTAAGCATATGATATGTTTACATGCATGAAATTAAAATGCGTGAGCACGGCGACGACGGAGCGCGATATGTCGATGTCCGAAGGCCGCGTGCGGGCGAACGTTGCGTACACGTGTTTTTTGGAGCTCGCTACGTCTCTACAGTACTGGAACAAAATACTTTATCTATACATCTATACATATAAAATATAAATAAAATTGGAGTGTCTCTCTGTGATTTCAAAATAACTGTGTTTTTAATTGCATATAGTTAATTACACGATTCTAAAACAAAAACAGACGATTTTAAATTTTTTGTCTGTCTGTGTGCCTGTCTGTTTGTCTTTCTGTACTGCCGAGCTTATCTTCAGAACGGCGGAACCGATTTTAATGGCATTTTCACTAGAAGATAGAGGAAGTTGTGGAGCAACATATAGGCTACTTTTTGTTCCGGAATTCCCGCGAAACCGGGATTTACGCGGGAAAACCCGTGTTTACTGCGCCCGATCACAATCTCAAAATTGTGTTTTCTATTTAAATACAAAGATTAAAACTATTTTATTTTAGGATATAATGGAAATGAACTAAGTAAACGCTATAATTCTTAATGCGATATGATCAAAGCCGTCAATATAATTTAAGGATCACTGGCACAAAAGTTTCTTTAAAGATTAAAGAAATTGAAAAGTCAAACCAGATTGCGCTTAGAGACGACCAATTTACAAAAAATTAAGATAAAATTTTGTCAACTCTATTTATTTTTATTTTTCCAAACGGAAAGCTAAAAGTACCTAAAAATAAAATAATTGATTAAAAGAAAGATAGCAAACACTTGTTTAAATTAAATAAGCAATTTAGATAAATATTTATCAACGAATTTTGTTGTATGCCTTAATTTTAATGAAAGATAAAATCACATTTATGCAATAGAATAAATAAATGAGTAATAAGTAAACACACGCATTACTCTCAACAACCTTCGGTAGTATTAAATAATATGTTTGGGTTCAGAAGCACACAAAACATAAACACACTACATCCATCCCTTGACAACGACTAATATGTATTTCTGTTACTTATACTAATCTTTGTCACTATCGGGGATCGAACCAATGATCAACAGCGTTACAGCCATTGCTGTAACCGCTATGACAATTCGTCATTGAAGATTTACCATATACATACGTACTATATATTACGTGATATGGAGAGTAATTAATTCTGATACATTAATCGTGGTTACGGTTTCCATAACTACGCTCTCTCAATAGAAATTAACAAATAGACGTTTCTAAATCAATCCACGTTCATATTATTAAGGTGAGGTAATTGATGTATTCCTGCAAAACACGTTTCTATGAATTCAGTTTTGAAATAGTAAACAGTGAAATTTTTATCTAATAAATTTAATTGATATTGTTGAGGGTATATTCTAGTTCAGGCTTTTGTCGGAAACATGATTTGATAAATTTGGCTCGATAGAATAAATTCACAAAGTTACCTCTTTTCGGGTCATTTTATTTACTATGATTGGGTTTTATTCTTAAAATAACTGATTTGATATTATAAATAAATTACCAAAATAAAGTTCATATATAACTGGAATAATTTGATCAAGTGTTTTTTTTTTTAATTCCATAATTTTTTTTTAATCGATTATTCAAGTGATTTTCGACCGCTTTTTTGCTCTAGCGGCACTGTGCAGTGTCCTGTCGGACGTCATAGACGCTGGACGTGTGAAAAATTTTTCGATTTTTCCCGCGCAACATTTCGTATTCCGTATTTTTTAAATATTAGTATGCATTCAATATTCGTACCTACTGAAATTTGAATTCGCTATTTATAAATTTAAATTAATATATTTTGTTGCTGTTTTTGTAAAAAATACCTATTTATCTACATAAAATAAAATTGGAGTGTCTGTTTGTAATATTACGGTTTTTAACTAAATTCATATTATGTAGGTATGTATAATATACATACATTGTATATATACCAAAATAACATTTTTGAAGTGAAACTTCTTTAGGCGCATGAGGGGTAAAATTTGGTAGGTGGCGCTGCTATCGGTATGTAACTCCGAAACTACTGAACCAATTTGTATCAAAATTTGTAAGCATCTGTAATTTGGTCCAACTTGGGAGATAGGGTACTTTTTTCTCAATTAGACCCGGTAGGTGGCGCTGCTATAGGTATGTAACTCTGAAACTACTGAACCAATTTGTATCAAATTTTGTAAGCTTCTGTAATTTGGTCTAACTTGAGAGATAGGGTAGTTTTTATCTCAATTGGACCCGGTAGGTGGCGCTGCTATCGCTATGTAACTCCGAAAGTACTGAACCAATTTTTATCACATTTCGTAAGCATCTGTAATTTGGTCCAACTCGAGAGATAGGGAATTTTTTATCTCAATTTGACCCGATAGGTGGCGCTGCTATCGGTATGTAAGCAATCTTTGGTAGCTGTTTTCCGGACAGGACAACGTCTGCCGGGTCCGCTAGTTTAATATAATTATTTTGTTGCTGTTTAAGTTTTTGTAAACACTATTTATCTATATAAAAATTAATAAAAATGGAGTGTCTGTTTGTAATATTACGTCTTTTAACTAAATTCATATGTATGTATAAATACACGGTACATATTACACCAAATTAACATTTTTGAAGTGAAACTTCTTTAGGCGCATGAGGGGTAAAATCTGAGCGACCGGTAACGCGTCAGTGTCACGACGAGTACTTGGATGGGTGACCTCTTTTTTTTTCAATTAGATTTTTGAAGTGAAACTTCTTTAGAATCGTTGTGATTTCAAACCAGATGCAACGGAAAAACGACAGGGAAGGGCGCGCGGCGCAGCGACTTGCATGAAAAAGGATGACACATTGTAGCGTTACGCTCATTGTAGCGTTACGCTATTTATATCGTTACGCTCATTGTAGCGTTACGATATTTGTAGTTACGCTATTTGTAGCGTTACGCTCATTGTAGCGTCAGTACTTGGATGGGTGACCGCTTTCTTTTTCAACTAGTTTTTTTTAAAGTGAAACTTCTTTAGGCGCACTTAACTTGGAGAGTAAGCAGGCGTGACGAGAGCGTTACGAAAAGTGTGATTGGTCGAGGCGAACGGAAGTTGAGAGGGAGATATTTTGGTTAAGATAAAATTTGATCGACCGGAAACGCGGCAGCGTCACGACGGTCAGTTCTTGGATGGGTCACCGCTTTTTTTTCAAATAGTTTTTTTGAAGTTTAACTTCTATAGGCGCGCTTAACTTGGGGAGTAAGCAGGTGCGTTACGAGAGTGTTAAGAAAAGTGTGATCGGTTGAGCCGAACGGAAGTTGAGAGTGAGATATGTTAGTAAAGATAAAATTTAACTGACCAGAAACGCGGCAGCGTCACGACGGTCAGTACTTGGATGGGTGACCGCTTTTTTTTCAACTAGTTTTTTTGAAGTGAAACTTCTTAAGGCGCATTTCATCACATGAGGTACATTTGAGCGACCGGTAACGCGGCAGCATCAGGTACTTGGATGGGTGACCATTCGGGAACACCACGTGACGTTGCCATTTTTTTTCTTTGTTATAATATATTATATTTAATTAATATTAAAATAAGAATTATTAAATATAAAAACCTACTGTGGAATTTTTAAGGAACATACAAAAATAAATTAGCCGAATCGGTCGAGCCATTCTCGAGTTATGCGCTTAGCAACATTCTTTTTTATTATATAGATTATAATAATAATACATAACAACAAAATAGAGTTTTCAAAATAGAGGTAACCCATTTTTAATATAATATTATCTAATATATATACTAAATTTATTACAAAGTACTTATGTTTCATTATATTATCAGCTCGGTGAAGATCGATTTAGATTCGGATCTTAGACCACTAGTACTAAGCAGCGCATCATGACAAACTTTACATTCGTATGTTACACAGCTCAAAATGAATAATTTAAATTATATTTTTATTTCGAGTTAATACAATTAGGTACAAAATTCAAAAGTATAAGTGTGTCTGTTACATTTTTACGCCTATGGCGATGTAGCAAATTAGCAATTTTAAAATTCATCAACATCGGAGAGCTAATACTGCCTACTGTACCTATACAGATAAATTTTATTTAATAATTATTATTTTAAATTTAATATGTAATTTGTTTCATTTAATAGCTCTTATTCCATTTATGTCCAACAGTATTTATACTAAATAACCCTGAAATCCTTTACTTATTTTATTTATTTACGAAAGTATTATTATTTTATCACTACTATAAAAAATGATCATTATAAATGCATTTCTATTTTAAAGCCAAATAAAATTTCATGACGGTCAGTAGGGTAGAGCGGGGCTTAAAGGTCCAATTTGAGTATTTTGCATTATACGGTGAAAACCGAGCCTGCTATATCAAAATATATAATGCTATTCAAACAAACAGTTATCTGACTATGTTTAACTCAATTTTCGGTTGAATCGTGATGATAGAAATGTATCATTTTCCAATTTTTCTAGACCTTGTCGTCTGTCTCTTTTTGCCCCACAGTTGGGGTAAAAAGGGACAGCCAGGAGGCAAAAAGGTCCACTATTTAATTTGTATTTTTAAAAGTTTTTATGAAATAATAACAACACTTGATTCAATAAAATTCGATAGTTTATTTTCATTCCAAAAACAAAAAGTAAAAAACAACTATTATTTTCAACTAAAAAATAACTTTTTCATACTTAGATTAAGTTTCATAATATTTAAGCAGTCTTTTATAACAAAAAAAGTATTTTTTAACAAACAAAAACTATTTTCTAAGCTTCCTATCGTATCACAATAATGGGCATGACGACAGTATCAAAAAATCGTTAATTTAATGATTTCAGGGGAACACTCATATTAAAAAAATTCAAAATACTGGTTTAGTTTTATGTAAAATAATAAGATTATTGTGATTTTCAATAAAATAAAACATTAAAATACTGCAATCGGCCATTTTGATCGAAACACAAATTACAGCGCATGACGTCACGCTATACCATCAATATAATACGTCAGGCGCGTTCACCTACAACTCACTCTAGTCGACAAGTTGAAAAACGTCGAAAATAGAGATACTGCTCTTAAAATTGTGTGTAATAGCTCATTGGATTCGGAATCGCCTAGAAAAATGTTCTATAAGTGTGTTTTGCACATCAAAAATTGCAAAAGTTTTAAACAATTAAAAAAAGGAAAAAATGGCCTTCCGTTTATTGCAAATATTTCATAAACTATTAATATTAAAGAAATTTCAAAATTAGATTCTGAAAGAGGAGGAAATTTCCAATAAAAAAAACTTGCAGCTTCTGGAACTCTATCTCCATTATTTATAATTTTAATTTCATGCTGGTCTTAGGTTGAATGCGTCCGAAGTGTGTCATGCCATGACGTCAGAGCCGACGCCATGACATCTGCTGCCGTTTTGACGTGCACATTGAAAACATATTAGAAAAATAGTTGTAATCTTCCTTAAACTTAAGTTTATTACCGAAATATAGGTATTTTCGTAAATAGTAAATGTGTACCCACATTACGGAACAAGTTTTCAAAATCTTTCGTCATGCCCATTGAAACATGACATATTAATAATTTCTAACTGTTGAGTTTTAACCGCTAGTCAGTCTCAATACAACATAATTAAAAAAAGATAACACTTATCCTTAATTATGAATTTTGCCATAATATGACAAATCTTTTAACTTATTTTACTTAATTATTTAGTCTTGTAACTCCACAGATTTAGTGCCCCGATCAGTTTTTCTTTTATAGTTTCGCATACTGAAAGAAAAAATATTTTTTATCTTATTTTGCCAATATATTAATGATGGGTTAAAAGGTCCATAGTGGACCTCTTTACCCCAACCATATGTAAGTGTATTAACAGGTTATAAAAAAAATTACCGTTCAAACTAGCTAAAAAATGACAATAAATCGTGATAAACAAATAAATTACCTATACGAATAAACTTCGTTTAATCATGGTAAACGAAATAACAGTGCTCGAAACTAAAAAGAATAATAATGAAAAAATTTACTTACGTTAAAATTTCGAGACGCGGTTGTATATCTCCTGATAGCCAATGACAGCGATGTTGCTCGACTGCCGGCGATACCTTGTTACGTCTCCTGCGCATCCCTCTCACAACTTGTATAGTCGGAAAGAACGATAAGTCACTAGTTTTTTAGATACTTATGGTGGACCTTTATACCCGCGGACCTTTAAGCCCCGCTCTACCCTACTGAGATGGGTGACCGCTTTTTTTTTCAACTAGTTTTTTTGAAGTGAAACTTTTTTAGGCGCATGAGGGGTAAAATTTGAGCGACCGGTAACGCGGGACCGTCACGACGGTCAGTACTTGGATGCGTGACGCTTTTTTTTTCAACTAGTTTTTTTGAAGTGAAACTTCTTTAGGCGCGCTTAAATTGGGTAGTAAGCAGGTTAATGCGTGACGAGAGCGTTACGAAAAGTGTGATCGGTCGAGGAGAACGGAAGTTGAGGGAGATATAAGTTACTTAAGATAAAATTTGAGCGACCGGTAACGCGGCAGCGTCACGACGGTCAGTACTTGGATGGGTGACCGCTTTTTTTTCCAACTAGTTTTTTTAAATATTGTAATTGTATTGTGGAATTTATTGAGATACGTTTTATTGAATAATAATTATTTTAAACTACCTATGCCCGCGACTTCGTCCGCGTGGAATTTAACAAAATAATTACTGTTCAGTTCGCAGTTATAAAATAATAATAAAAAATCTAAAATAAAAGTAGCCTACGTTACTCCTTATTACATCAGCAACTATCTGCCAATGAAAGTCCTGTCAAAAACGATCCAGCCGTTTCAGAGATTAGCCGGAACAGACAGACAGACAAATTATAAAAAATGTTATTTTGGTATTTGCACCATGTATATTATATAATATGTAATTTAGTTAAAAGCGGGTATTACAATATTACAAACAGACACTTCAATTTTATTTATTTGTATAGATTTAATATGTAATTTGTTTTATTTTATATAGCTTATTCTATTTATGTCCAACAGTCTTTATAATAAATAACCCTGAAATCATTTACTTATTTCACTTATTTACGAAAGTATTACATATTTATCACTACTTTAAAAAATGATCATAATAAATGCATTTCTATTTTAAAGTCAAATCAAATTAGTTCGCTTTACAGCCACTGACGCTTTCAGGTCACGGACTGAGTTCACAAGCATCGAGTTCGCGCGACGTGTGTCCAAGGGGGACGGGGTAGACGTTAAATGCCTACTTTTGTCATGCGACGGAGCCTTAATGAATACCATCTTAATTACATACAAAATGATATTTAATAAGAAAATCTTGTTAAGCTATGCTATAAATAAAGCTCCACACTCATAGCGTATTTTCATTAAACGATAACAAAATGCGTATCTCGTGATTGATTTACTGGAGTGACACTAATATCGTCATTGTGCTTTTTCATTTAACGACAAATTACTGTTGCGTATGGTGTTAGGGAAAACTAATGCTTTCAACTCAAATGATATTATTGTTTGATTTTTATTTTTATTCTTTTAACGCAAAGCGGAGATTTTTGTTTGTTTTCTCCGTGTCTCTTTCTGTGTGATGTTCTCTAATATGATTCGCGTGTAATTTACGTCCGCGTTGAAATGTGACTGAAGTTACAGAACATATAGTTTACCTACAGGCATAAAATTTCTTTACGTCTCAAACCCAATACTGTTTTCGTACGATTTTATGGGAGGTTTATGTGGTATCGACAGACCGTGATTGATCACTCGTTACCATATAACCTGCGATCTGCAATCGCGTCGTGAAAAAGCAATAGGTACACGTAAATATACATTTAGGTGTTCCACAATATGTATATAGTTGCCTCGGTGTCGGAGGCGATTTATCGTTAAGTAAAAAAACGCTCTCAACGTTTTTTACGAAGTTTGTAATGTCTTTTACAAAATTTATATTGTCCTTTTTGCCAATTGGTGAAAATTTCGCGTTACATAGACACAATGAAAATTGAAGCTATAACTTGAATTAAGAACCACATCCTGTTTGGAGTTTATTTTAAAGGCAATATATTGTCCTAAAATATAAGAGGAATGTTAAGCTTACGTACGTAGCTGACCATGGGCAAGTTGAAGGCGGCGGCCATGCGTCCTTCATGCACACACGTTTCTTGAGGACCAATGAACGCAGACACATTGGCGGCCCACAGAGCGGCAACCTGATTTGAGAGTAATTAAAATAATTTAAGGAAAATAATTTTTGAAATGTTACTAAGCAATAAAAGTTTATATATATCGGTATATTACTTTTATGTTTATGTTAGTATCAATACAATTACAAAGTATATATATTAACAATTAAGTACATTATTTTAAATACCTCTAACATTTTACGAGTAGGTGCAGTTTCCTATGTCATGCTCATGACCTCTTGTTGACTTTTATGGGACCATCTACCACTTATTTAATGTCACGGACAATATTTATCTGTAGCTTGTATACGCTATATGATTACTTTTTATGTACACATATTTTTCATTTATTTTACTGTTGTATTGTAACAACCCACACACTTGCAGGGCACAGACCTTTTGTATTAGGAATAAGAATTTAGAGCTTATTCCTTTAAATTCCGTTGTTCTATCACGGGATAGCCAATATTTTTTTTATGTAACTAGGTTGGCAAACAAGCGTACGGCTCACCTGATGGTAAGACCGTAGCCTATAGACGCCGGCAACACCAGAAGCATCGCAAGCGCGTTGCCAACCCTATCCCCAATCCCCCCCAGGAGCTCAGCATAATAATATTTTTTGAAGTAAAACTTCTTTACGCACGCTTGACTTAGGGAGGAACCTGGTGAATGCGTGACGAGAGGGTTATGAAAAGTGATCGGGCGAGGCGAACGGAAGTTGAGACGGAGATATAAGTTAATGAAGAGAGAAAGAGAGAGAGAGTTACGTTTCGTAAGTTTTACTTAAGTCGCGTGGTCTAAAGCACACTTTTTTTTTTTATATACGGGTTTCGCCAAAGTGTACTTATTTCTTTATCGCCGAGCATGAAAACCCATTTTATGTAACAAATCTAGTTTGATCATAAACGTATTTAATTACAGAAATCAACGGTCACACGGTCTAGTAGATATCTTTTGTAAATTGATGAACATTTTATTACAGAAAGACATAAGTAACCATTAAATTGAATTACAACTAATAATAAAAATATTATACTAAAAATGAAACTAAAACTAAAAACCTTAAAAAAAAAGGTGTGTACGATTCACACACGATAGAAGTGAAACTTCTATGGCTAAACTAATTTAAAAAAAAACTAATTTAAAATTAGCGGCTTGCAGCGCGGCCTTCCCTGTCTTTTTGCTGTTGCATCCGGTTTGAAATCACAACGATTCTAAAGAAGTTTCACTTCAAAAATATAATCTATACATATAATAAAATGGTAGAAAAGTCAAAACTGTACATTGAATATTTTTTTAAAAGAATACGTGGGGTGTGATCTACAATCGATACCGAAGCCAAAAATATAGTTTTTAGAATTTTTGTCTGTTTGTCTGTTTGTCTGTTTGTCTGTATGTATCGACGGTGCCGTAGAATAACGTTACATGTGAATATAGTACGAAATCAATTTTATTTAATAATTTACTTCAGGAGTCGAAGATCTATCTATACATGCAAAAAAAATAATTTTACGACCAATAGTTTCTGAGATTCTGAGGCGAACAACGTCCCATGTGTTTGTGTCTCCGTATTATAACGAACTAGATGCATATGTGACGGAGCTCGCGGCCGGGGGTAGCACGCGTTGGCCGTGCCAAAGTCACTTGTTACGTTGTTGAGTGGAAAACAAGCTTGTGCGCACGAGTTACCGCATTCGCCGATGATAAAGTTATTTTTCTTAAATAGTATTCATAATTAGTACTAAAACATGTCCAAATATAATAACAGATCTAATAAAATCCTTGATTTGGTGAAAAACAACTGTAAAAATTCGGAAGAAGAATTTGATAGTGGAAAGATAACTGGTTATAACAAGGGAATTTCGAATTATCCCGGTAAGTTAATCTTATTCTTTATTAATATGTATAACAAAATTGCATTTTAACGATTGTTTTATATTCTATGGTGGTTTATTTAAATTTACATAACTAACGCCAAACTTCGCGTTTCATGTTCATATGTGACGTTATTTAATGGAGATTAGTCTTTAAATTGTTTCTTACAAAAATGCTCTTGAAAATTAAATCAAATCGTAAAAGACATCTTTGACTACTAATGGAAAACTTAATTTGTTGATATTAAAGTATGGGTTACAAGTAGTGATATGTCGTTTTACCACGGACATATTCTGACGTTTTTAAGTTATATGTGAAGATAGAACGTTCTTTTGCGGAAATTTTGATGACATATGTGAAGACAGAACGCTCTTTTGTGGAAATCCTGATGTAGGGGAGACCAGGTATGAAAGTAACACGGGATGAACGTAACAAATGAGTTTTTGAACGAATTATGTTGGTTACAAAGACGGCTGCTTTACCAATATGCGCCATTTTGAACCCCCCCTTCCCTCAGTTGCGCTTACGGCGCTGTGCCGCCAAGTTGTGGACGTAATGAGTCGGTGCCGAAAAATCAGGCATAAAGTAAGTTTTGACCGTTTTTTTCAACTGTGATTGTTTTAATTATGTAATGTTTTAGCTTGTGTGTTATTTGTGAGTAAAATAGCACAACTATTCGTCTTTATATTTTGGCATCCGAAATAGCACTTTTATAACAGTTTTTGTAGGCTATAAGCACGTGTTTGTCATAATCGGGAAAATTTATAGATCGGGATGAAAGTAACAACTTGTTACTTTCATCCCGAAAAATACAGGCAGGCTTTGCTTGCACAGGATTTTGGCCCGTTAACCCGTAAATATTCATAGACGTGGACTTCTTGCCCAGCACCGTTAGTGATCGTCCGTTAGAAGATGTTCCACCTCCTTTACCTGGCCCTATTCCTTCAACAAGTCGTCAGATTGGCGCAGTGTCCTGTTCACCTCCATCACGAGATCAAGCAATTTCGACTGATAATTTACTGACCGTACAGGGCGAGTTACGCTCACCATTACCATTAGTAACACCACCATTAGTATGTACACCGTCTTTGCCAGCTTCACCATTATTGCCAAGACCCCTCCTGAATTAACTTTCCCACCAAAAACTACATGTTTCGGAAGTAGATGTGTCAGTATTGACATCGGCATCGACATCAACTTATAATTTATAAATCCATCTACTTCTTCAGCTGCTTTCCAGGACGTTACAATGATATCGTTTAGTCCCTATCAAGTTAAGCTCCTACCAAAGGCAGGACCTAGGAAGAATAATGGAAAGAGAGAGGTAAGAAAAGGAAGAAAATGAAATAAGTAGGTATAGCACAAAAGACGAAAAAAGATACTAGAATAACAAAAGATACTGATAATACTTCAGATGGCGAGGATTGTTTTTGTCTAGTCTGTTTTGAATTTTTTGCAAACAACAGGTCAAATTAAAAATGGGAACAATGCCTCGAGTGTCACCAATGGGCTCATGAAGATTGCACTAACAACAAAAGAAGTTCTATATGTTATAACTATTTGTCTGACTGAGATTGTTGACTACTATCAGTTTTTTTTTGTTTCAGAATTGTTTAATAATTAGTTTTGATTATTGTGGCATAATTATGAGTCCTTAAAGGCTGATTAATAAATGAGAATAATAATGTTGTGTTGTTATAAATAATAATGTTGATTATGAAAGTTACTTTGTGTTTATTTGCATTGTTACAACCATCCCCTGATACTGTTACAACCAACCCTACCCCTAGGGATGGTTGTAACAGATTCCAGATATTTTTCTTGCTCAATTTTTTCAAAAATGCCTATATATTTTGCATTTAAGGCGATGGTTAAAGATAGCTGAAACACTAATTTATCATTTGTATTAGTTTGAATCTTGATATTCTACAAGTTGTGTGAGATATAACGAAATAACCGAAAATTGTTACGTCCATCCCTGGTCTCCCCTAATATGTGAAGATAGAACGTTCTTTTGCGGAAAACTGATGTAATATGTAACATTGGTACGTTTTTTCTTCCAGAAAAATACTGTAATTTGGTTTAAATTGCTTTTTTCTTAATTAAATTATCAATTTATTCGTATTCAAATAAAATTGTTTTCTTTTATTTTTGTAATTTTTATATTTTATATTATTTTTTCAGTTTCAAAGACACCTGTAAGCCCATCATCGTCACCATTACATCCGGGTTCAGAAAACATTGCTTTAGAGCTAAAAGACGTATTAGTCAGTCAGTTCAGCCTATTGTAGTTCACTGCTGGACATACCCTCCCCAAGTTCGCGCTAGACATCCCAGTTTTCCGCAATCCTCCATGAAGACTACACCGGCAATCTTACGTAGATCGTCGGTCCAACGGGCCAGATGACGTCCCACAATGCGTTTGCCAAGACGCGGTCTCCACTCCAGGATCCGTCTGCTCCAACAGCCATCGGTTTTGCGACACAGATAACCAGCCCACTGCCACTTAAACTTGTTAATTCTGTGGGCTATGTCGATTACTTTCGCTCGCGGATAGTCTCATTTCTAATCCTATCTTTGAAAGAAATCCCAAGCATAGCCCCTTCCATTGCACGTTGAGCGACTTTAAACTAGTGGACCAGTCCGTCAGTGTCCATGTCTCGGCTCCGTATGTCAACACAACTAGGACGCATTGCTCGAAGACTTTTGTCTTCAAGCATTGTGGAATCTTCGAAGGCAAGACTCGACGAAGCCTGCCAAACGCCGCCCAGCCCAACCAAACCATCCTATCAGCCTCCTTCTCGAGTTGTTTCAACCTGGTTGAATGGTGTGGCCAAGGTAGACATAATCCTGAACAACTTCGAAAAGGATACCGTCAACCGATACCCGTCTCGGTATCACTTGGTTGTTAAACATAACTTTCGTTTTATCTAAGTTCATACCGAGACCCACTCGTCGGGAGGGCTCGTTTAGGCCGGCCAGCATTCGGCCTAGCTCATCCGACGTCTCCACAAAGATTACGAAATCGTCGGTAAAACGAAGGTGCGAGATGAATTCGCCGTTGACGTTGATGCCTCGTTCCTCTCAATCCAAGGTCATAAAGACATCCTCCAGCGCAGTGGTAAACAGTTTCGGTGATATTACATCTCCCTGTCTTACCCCACGCCGCGCCGGAGGAAAATGCACAGCCTGCTCCGGTGGGTGGAGTTCGTCGAGTCTTCTGGCGAGACGATTCGTAACAACCCTTGAAAACAGCTTATAGATGTGGCTCAAAAGTGAGATTGGTCTGTAATTCTTCAACAAAGACTTGTCGCCTCTCTTAAAGAAGCACCACCACACTCCTGGACCACGCCTCCGGCGTGGTACCTCGGTGGATGACGGCGTTAAAAAGTTTATATTTCTATTCTGCTCAATCAGAGTAGTAATCTCTCTCGTATTTGAGCAGCGGAGGTCTCGATTTCCGTATCCTCTTAGACAAAGCCTTCTGTTCTGGCGAAGCTGCTTGGGCAGCGGGCAACTCGCACCTCTGTCGCATCAGATCCAAGGCTTCGGGAGAAAGTTTAGACTGCTTCGTTGACTACCTCGGCGGAAAGTGTTTGCGACCCAGTGTACACACCATCTTCACCATGTTGTCGGTCATCTCGTCCACTTCGCCAGCGAATCGAATCGGTTTTGGAGCTCCAGTTGGAACTGCTCGGAGCCACATAGTATTTGTAGCAGCGTAGGTCAGAGAGTAGATTTCATCAAGCGCGTATTCAGAGTGCCCCGTAATAGCCGGTGGTCACTGCTGGTGTTAACCGGTTCTAATTGTAATAAATACAAAGAAAGAACAAAATGTGATGTTGGATACTGATAATTTTAGTATTTTATGTGAGTTTAAGAAACGTTGATTGATTTAAAGAAGTGAATATATTTTTTATGTTTAATTATTATAAATTTGGTACTTTTAAAATAAAGGACTAATTTTGTTTTTAAAATGTTTTATTTTTAATCGATTTTATACAAAAACTAATAAATTACTATTTATGACACGCTACTTATGAAAATGACTGCTCAAAATAAATCTGGAATATGCATATAGGACGAAATAACTAGCTTAAGTGTCATAAAAAAACGTTCCATTTTCATCTGGATCCTTAGAGCCTCCGGTGAATAACGTAACATGTGTAAATGTGACAGCAACAAGTCCATTATAAAACGTTATATATAAACATCGACCCTACTATCTTTTTAAATAAAACTGTTTCAAAATAATTAATAATACTGATAGATAATCACAGGCTTAATGTAAATTTTTCCAAAGTATAAAAGCGCCAGGTTTTTCCGTTTCCGAAATATAACAATTGAAAACTTTGAACGGCTCTACTGTAAAACGACTATTTTGCAGATAGTACGTTATTCTACGGCACCGTCGGTATGTCCGGGATAAACTCAAAAAGTACTGCATGGATTTACTTCAAATTTGGCACGAATATTGTTAAGAAGTCGGGTCAGAACATAGGCTATATATTATCACGCTATCACCTACGGGGAACGAGCAGTGAACCTTTATTTCTTAAAATGTATGTCCGGGATAAACTCAAAAAGTACTGCATGGATTTACTTCAAATTTGGCACGAATATTATTAAGAAGTCGGGTCAGAACATAGGCTACATATTATCACGCTATCACCTACGGGGAACGAGCAGTGAACGCACGCAGACGACGTCGCGGGCAGCAGCTAGTATAATAACTAAAATATATTATTAAAAGGAGTCGCTTTAGGCAAGGTTCCGAAGATACTGGCAGCGTTCCCCCTTTGGATAGCTAGACTAATTCTTTGTCCGAGGTAGCTGCCAGCTCTTCGGTCTCCTGTGATGTCGACTAACCTTTTTGCTATTTCCTTAAAGAGCTTTATGGCGCTAGGACCCCACGGACCAAAGGTCTCGACACCGAACGGGACAAAATCATATTCAGAGCCTAGATCTTTATATATTTAAAAAAAATACAAATACTCGGAAAAAAATTGACGATGTCAAAAATTGTCGTAGTGAGAACTGTCGCGTCGTTAGTGCAGTAGTCACTTGTGACCACTGCTTTAAACTCTTCGTCTGCTCATTATAAGTCGATACAGAAAGAAAATAGGATTGCAGAAGGTGTTGTTTGTTTGTATTTATAGGTAAGACTTTTTTAAAGTACTTCTTCTAGATTTAAGAAGTTTTAAATGACCTAAAACTTAACAGGAAAATAAATGTTACATATATATGTACATGCATCGTCATTTATTTGCATTATATTCTAACTGTAAATAACATACAATATTATTACCACTCAACAGAAACTCAATAAGAATAAACATGTTTTAGACTTTTCCACAGCGGGATATCCTATCAAATACAGTGTAAGTATACATAAAAACATGGCTATCTGAAGTGAGTAATAGATTTTGAGAGATAATAAAGTACAGTCGATTTACAAAATACCTACGTACTGACTTGTTTAATCACATTCAATAAAATATTATAAGAAGAATAATAGCGATGCAGTTTTTTATATTTAACTATAACTCATGCGCTTTACACGCCAGTTTTTATTTACGTCTATCTTTCGTCGGTTAATAAATTCATTTTCACTTATAATTAAATGAAAATAAATTTTTAAGATCAATTTATCATCAAGCGCTTACTTGCGATGTTATCTACAAAGATTAACTGCTTGGCACAGTATAAAGAAATACTCATTTATCTTTGAAATTCTAAGAGCACATACTATACTGACATTCTGTTGTTGAAAAATACTTTTCGTAAACAAGTGCGCTTTTCGCAATTTCTCTCAATCCAGCCATTAAATAGAGCTATAAATTATAACCGTCAGTTATCCTTAGCCAAACTAAAGTATTGCCATTAGGGTCAGTGCAGTGTGTTTATTGTTGAAAAATAACTCTAAATAAGTAATTATGATACCATAATATAATTATTAGGAGCAGCGTGGTGGATTCAGCTCCGATCCTTCTCCTACATGGGGAAAGAGGCATATGCCCAGCAGTGGGATATTACAGTCTGAAGCGTAATATAATTATTAACTAAATAAAAAATTAAAAAAACGGTTAATGTCTTTCTTTAAAATTAAGAAATAAAAAACAAATACATTGTCATATGTAATATATACTAAGTTAAATTGAAAAAAGATCAATCCAGATCAAAATGCAACTTATTATTTTAGAACACATTACATTAGAACTTTTTTGGAAAGGATTAATTACGTACTTGGATGGTTTCAATTTCAATTCCTGTTTGTAACTTGATAAGTTTCTTCTGATGAATACTTTTATTATTTATAAATAAAAAGCTTAGAATAATAACGCAGGTTATTTTAAAATCTTTTATAAATTTTGAACATTTTGTTGGGTAAACAGTTTAATTAAGGTAAGTATATATACTTAGCCTGATGTAGATAGAGAATGATGCGCTTTAGAGTTTTTGTGCACCCTTAGTGACAGGCACTCCAGGCCATTAGACTAACACAACATGACTACTTATAAATATTAATTAAACAAACTTGCATTTTCTTAACACAGCTTTAAAGCTTAATATTTTAATTTACTTAATATTAATAGTCTAGACATTATTATTTTTATTACTATATTACAGGTATGAATCTTCGTTATTTAATATTTTTACAAATAATTTTGACATAAACCGATCTCGTTTTAACAAGAAGCGACTCTATTTAACAAAAAAGACGGAATTTTTGAAATACTTAATTGTTTCTTGGGAATAGCCTGCAATTTACGTTGTCATTAACCGAAAGATACGTTGGATTGTGCTCTGCGGGAGGCCCTAATTTATTTTTTACTTCTGTATATCAAAATTAACTTGTCTCTGTGTTGCAAAACTTAAGTAATAAGATATAGCAGGTTTCTTTACGCGAACGAGTTTTATTAAATTTACTCGTATTGTAACGATGTAGTGCGTATATGGATACGCATAACATAACATTGCTTGTTATTGTATGACGGAGACAACGAGTCAAGTGCAGTGGTCAGGTAACCATATTAAATGAAACTAATAAGGGTTTCCGATGATTATTGAATGTAATTTACTTCTGATACAAACGTAACCACGGCTATAATTTACAAATAAAAATATTCAACAGTCGCATTATTCGCAGTCGAGTAATAAATTACAAAGAATATGAGGAAAAATGTGCATTATAGAAATATTCAAATTATATTCTACATCTCCAGATATTGCATTTAGTAGTTGAGATTGAATCTGCAATGTTCTGTTAATTTTCCTCATCACGAGTTTTAAACGTAAATTGGACTCAAAGATGTATTCCAAACTTGTGGTGCACATTTATTCTTTTCTGTGTGAAAATAAATGGCAGAATGTATTAAGATGGACTTTAACGTATAAGAAACGGTAAAGAATGTCACACGTGTCGCTTGCGAGGATTCGGTAATAATTACGGTCTGCAATTCGAATCCGGAGAATTCATAACCTTCGTGATTCATCGAGATAGCGACTTTCAAGTGAGACCTTGCGTGTCGTTGAAACCATTACCAATGACGTGGAAACCATTCAAATCATTTATAATAGTTATTGATATAAATCTACTTGTACTATTTTCGATATCTGTATTAGATAAGAAAACGCGTGTCTTCGGGTCACTGACATTTAAGGGTTATATTTATAAAGTGTAATGTTATGTGTGAGTGATGACATCTACGCTAGCTTATTCTTTGACTAGTTTCCTTATATGTTCGGATCTTATGTTATATACAGTAACATTTGTACTTATGTATATAGTTATAAGAGTTTCTACACATACAGACATACGTACGGCGTACCAATAAAAAAATTTTGCAAACATATAAAGCATTTTATGCCATCTGCTGACACAATCACAAAGTAACCAAATGGTTTCAACAAGTCATGAGTATCGTAAACTTTCTCTGTTGCTAATAAAACTCTCGTTAACTGTATCGTAAAACTATCCTTAGTAAATAGAAAGAAAATGCTCTTTTGTTTATTTTTAGAACAAATGTTTTTAATACGAGTTATTTATATGTACATACATTAAGCGTAATAAAAAATTATAACGAAACTAGCAATACCTGTGCGAATAATTCGCACTAAATCAGTAGAATATTATCACTTTACAAAATTACAATATTTTTTTTAAAACAAAAGCCATAACAAATTTTTAGTTGTTGTCGCCGGTAGAGAAAGCTATTATCTATAAAATGATATATAATTTATGTGGAATAATTGTGAGGCTTTTTCTAAAAAGGGGGGCAAACATCTTAAACCTTAGGGTATATAATATAATGATAGACATTGTTTATGTTGATTTTTTCTACACTAATAAATAACATGTCCAGACAGATTGGCTCGTTGATTCGTCATTTCAAGCTAACCAGTAGTTTTAAAAAAATAAGGTTTTTATTTGGAAATTCTATACCTTAAAGGTTGTATGAAACAGGGGGGAAAATGTGTTAAAACTAAAAGGATGAAACTCTATTTTAAGACTTGACTAGAAATCTATATATATAAAAGAGATTTCCACCCATTGACTCATCACGATATCTCTGGAACCATAAGGAGTAGATACTTGAATTTTGGTAGGAATATTCCTTTCGCCGAGTAGAGGTCAGCTAAGAACGGGTTTTAAGAAATTTCAACCACAAGAGGGGGTTGCGGGGGTTAATAACATAAATGGCAAAACAACTTTTGCGGTGTCAGCTAGTATGTAGGTATATATATGTTACACAAGAAGTAGTACAGATATACAGATATGTAGATATTCGGTAATTTATTTAATACTACCTGTCGTATTGAAACTTCTTCTTGACCATAGGTCTCGGCGACGACGAAGTCTAATGAATGTCCCATGGGTCCGAGTAATTTTTCATTTACTTCATCCACCGCCATTGAGATTGCTCCTGACAAAGAAAGTTACTTTATAAATACGCTAAACTTGGTAACTATGGTAATGATAACCTGATTGGATTACAGTTCTGGTAATCGTTTTTGTTAGTCATAGCGTTGTTTTAAATCTTTGCTAAATCGTTTACTAATGCAAAACTTCAAAAACAACCAATCCCTTTAGTTCTTATCACAGATTTAAGAAAGACGACAGTATTTTATTACTATTAAACGAGCAATTCTTGTATATATATATATATATATATATTTTCTGAATCTCGGAATCGGCTCCAACGATTTTCGTGAAATTTAGTATGCAGGGGATTTCGGGGGTGAAAAATTGATCTAGCTAGGATTCATTTAAAAAAAATGTCGTTTTATCCCTGTTTTTAGGCAATGAAAAAATATCATTAGAATACGAAGCTTAATTTCACCATTTATTAATATAGCTGTAATAGCGTAATTAGGAAAGCGACGGATTTCAAATCGTTTTGACCCGGGTTCGAATCTCAGTCTCCAGATTTTTTTTTCTTTTTTTTTTTTTAATTTCACTCGTGATTTATTATTTAAATAAAATTAAAATATAAAAATACCGAAAAAAAAAAAAATACCGAGCTGGGCTCGGTCACCCAGGTACTTTATATTACGCAGACAAAAATTACAAGTTTTTCAAAATTTGTAAACAAAATTTAATCACACGATTGTCATAGGTCATTTTTAATAAACAAGTATTAAGTAAATGTTACATGTAAATGTGATAAAGATTAATATAATAAAGTAAAATCAGAAAAAAATCTGAATAATTAGTTTGAATCTCAGTTGAACTTGTTTAGTATTTTTTGTATAAACAATTAAACATGATATCATTATTTTTTTTTTGTTAAGATTTCGTGCCATTCGATTGTCAAGCACATTAAAAGAAACAGTTCGTTATGTATCCAAATGATTTACTTCCTAGTACATATTCGTTACATTTTAAAATGTAGTTTATATATAAAAAAGAAGAAATAAACATCATACTGGTTGGAGCTAATCGGTAGACACAAATAGGCGTATATATGTATACATATAAGGGTTTATCTTTGTTGGTAATGACTATTTTCTGAAATATAAGCTACAACCAACAATAAAATTAACTAGTAGGTACCGATGACGGAAAAAATAAAAAAAACAACTTGGAAGTATTAAAAATAATAATACTATTACTACTTAGGGCCTGCTCACCAGTTGTGGATAACGCTAAAAGTTTTTGATCATGTATTATCCTTTTTTAACCGACTTCAAAAAAGGAGGAGGTTTTTTTAATGTATGTTCGGGGATAACTTCGTCGTTTATGAACCGATTTTGATAATTCTTTTTTTGTTGAAAAGGGGATATCCCAACTAAGGTACCATGATAAGGAAACCAGGATCTGATGATGGGGTGAAATCGAGGGGAACCCTCGAAAATCGTAATGACGACTAGTGCGTTTGTTAATTTATTTATTATTTATTACTTGCCGGTGCAATTGAAGTCGGTTTTTTTTTCGTTTGCTAGCAAACACAATTATTAACAATCGAAATCCACTATATTTATGAGATATTATATTCGCAAATATGTGTTTAAAACTTGTACTTTAATATTTGAGGCGAAACAAGTCCTAGTGGCTAATGGCCTATTCTACCTGCTGTTAAAGTTTAATCCTGGCTTATTTGTACCTTTGTACCTTTATCGATAGCTGGTGAAACAGGCCGTTAATATCTTAATTTTGAAATTGAAAATTTGAAACGGAATTAATCTAAAGCTTTCCATTTATAAAATCATACTCTCTTTCATACAAAATTATTGCTTTTGCGATAATATCAACTTTACCAGATATAACTCTTCCAGGTTTTTGATAATTTAAGTCTCCAGGCCGCCGTTGAGACCCCGTTAAGTATCCAAGCGTGAATTTCTCTCCATAGGAAGTATTCAGGGCAACTATTATTATACACCAACACCAGTGCCACTGCGAACAAGGAAAATCCTATTTTAAATTATAAAGTACTTTTAATCACGATGAAATAATTTCAAAGTTTTCTCATTTATTTGTCATACATATTTAAAATACAAATCATGAATGGGTAAATAACATTTAACAGATAATTATAGTAAAAATCGCAGAAGGGTTGGAATGAGTCCAATGATACTAGTAGTAATTTGCATACACATACAAGCATAGAAGTTTTAAATTTCTGGGCAAATAATTATCTCTTGACACTAGTGAAACCCAGGAGACGTTTAATTTTACTTTAAACCTTTACACATTATTACTCTAAAGACCAAGTGCTTAATAAAGGACACAGAGATATATCTACACATTTTAGAACAAATTAAAATAAACAGCAAAGTTTAACAGATTCATGTTTTCAGCAGTGGCCTGTTTCAGTTCTTGAGATAGGTTCTGTCATGAGTCAGAGTTAATGTGACAAAATAAGAAGTAAGAAGCGTCAATCAAGTTTAGTACCTATTGTAATGTGTATTGTTTTATAATATGGTTATCTTTACTTCCGATACGTGAACATTTTCTCATGCTCTACTTGTTATGAGAGGTAGGTACATGTAATTGCATTATAAACAAATATATTCACTAAATTGAGAGCGTTTCTTCTCATATGAGCTATTAACTAAATATATATTTGACTGATATTCAATTAAAATCAAAAGTAACTTTATTGAAATCGTCAAATTCAAAACCAAGTCGTTCGTTTTAAACCAATCTTGAATTCGCGATAAAGAACTGTTCAAATCGTCATAATTTACTTTTTTTCTATCAACTTTAAAAATAAGCGATGTATCATCAGCAAATAATACTATATCACAAGAGTCCTTAGCATTAAATGGCAGATCAGATATATGTAACTAGCGACCCGCCCCGGCTTCGCACGGGTGAAATGCCGATACTAAATATACTACACACTTTGAATTTCAAGTCTCTTACTTCAAAAACATAGGACTTTCATGCAAACTTCCAACGCCCCGTTTAACTCCCTTAGGTATGGAATTTCGTAAAACCCGTTCTTAGCGGATATCTACTCCCTATAAGGGACCTACCTGCCTAATTTCAAGTTTGTAGGTGTATTTTTAATTCGACTTTCATACAAACTATCATCCCCTGTTTTAACCCCAAAAGGGGGTTTATTTTTCAAAATACATTATTAGTACACCTCAACACCATCTATAGAGCATACATTTTGAATTTCAAGTCTCTTACTTCAAAAACATAGGACTTTCATACAAACTTCCAACCCCCTTTTAACCCCCTTAGGGGTGGAATTTCGTAAAATCCGTTCTTAGCTGACCTCTACTCGGCAAAAGGAATATTCCTACCAAAATTCAAGTCTCTACGCCTTATGGTTCCAGAGATATCGTGATGAGTCAATGGGTGGGTTACTCTTTTATATATATAGATTAATAAATGAAAAGTACCTAGAATTGATCCCTGTGGAACGCCCATTTTTAGCACAGGTCCTTCTTCGTTCCGTTTATTGATACACGTTGAATTATAATAGTAATATATGAAGTAATGAGATTGAGCTTTGCCATTAGCAGAGTAATACTTAAGTTTACTCAGTCCTGTGGGTCCACGCAATCGGAAGTTTTTGATAAGTCACAGAATACACTAATAACATACTGTCATGAGCATGACCTCTACCAAGCATCATACATAATTTTGTTTCGTCGTAAATAATATATTTTGAGAAGTGCCACCGTAGCATCTGTAGTAGAGTAACCTCTAGCTCTAGTGAAACCATATTGTTTACTGTGCCATTGACCTTGAAATAGAAAAGAAGTTGAGTATAATTTTTTCAAAAGTTTTATTTAAGGACCGCAGGTTTGAAATAGGTGTATAATTACTGGGAAACCAGTAACCGTAAAGTGAAAAAACTTTAACAGCATTATTAAAAATTAATGCTAAGTACGGAGCGAAGTCCCACAGATCATTTGTTTTTTTTTTTAATAATAAGAATTTTAAGTGATTTTATAATATCGAATGAATCAATCCGCGATAGTGAAAAATCAACATTACATTTGCTGATGTTATTTTTAAGAAGTTGAATAGAATTTGTTGATGATGAATTCAATTGTGAAGGTAAGTGGTTATTTCATCGAAAAAGGCTTCAAAAACGTTCGCTAACGTGTCATCTGAATTTACAATAACATTTCCCAGAGATGTTATTAATCATGTTCCATGTGAACTTAATTTTTTTTACTTGTATAAAAGTATAAAATGTCTTATTGACTCGGGTTGGTACACAATATCTGTGTGTTAAATTAAATGCATGAAACAAATGAACTAATCTACTTCTAATCGTTGTTTTCTTTGACATGTCTACATTGATATCACCACACGCAGGGCCGGATCTACCATATGGCTTTTTGGGCTTTAGCCCAGGGCCCCGTGGATTCAAAAAATTTACTAAATGGTCTAGGTTTATAAAAGTAGTAAGTAAGTTCTAATTTAAAATGGACTTCATCGCAAATTGTTCTGACACACGTGCGACCAACATTTTTCCAATATTGTCTGGTCGTAAAGCGTTTTGAAGTGCAGATAGCAACGGCTTTAAAACGCACGCTCTTGAACTGTGATAAAAAAATGCTTGGATTAAGCTATTTGCCATATAGCGCATTTTTGGGACCAATTTCGTAAAATAAATGTAACTATTGAGAAAAAACCTGCGAAATAATAGACAATACGAATGATAGTTTGGTAAAAAAATGCGACAAATTATGATACTTAATACTTAAACAAAGAACTTTTCGAAGCTGTATTTGTAATGTATGAAATATTAGAACAAGTTTTATTTAAGTTTATTCAGTACGTACTTATGTATATTACTTAATTTGTTATCGACAAAAAATGAACGAGCTTATCAAGTCGATCTGTTGTTTATGTGACCACCCCATATCTTTCAGATACTACTTCCAATTCCGATTCAGATACCGATTTTGACATATTTTTCCTGCCTATGACTGTGTAATATTACGAGTTTAAACATTATCTTAAACTAGCGGCATCTGTTCTATTTTTTACACGATAAGTAATTACCAACATTTCATATATTAAACCCTTCTCCAAAACACGCTGCATCTTATGGTATAAGTATTATTCCGATCGGTTCTGTAGTTTTCGCAGTATAGCCGAACATAAAAAGGCTCTCAAAAAAAAGTATAAGTTAATATTAACTAAAATATCGATAAGGACGTTTGCCTTAATTAATAAATAACTTAAGATGACGGTCTATGTATTTTATTTCATTTGAATAAATAACATTACATGAGTTATTAATTATTTGGATATTGGCATTGGCGCAATAAGTTTAAAAGCAAGCACCGAAACTTGTTTTCTTGTGACAGGTTCAGGTTTGTAAAAACCGTACATTCGATTCAGATAGTATTGTGAAAGTTAGACACCTCGAGTATGGGTAATTATAACCATCCTCCACATGTTTCTCTTGGCAGCCAATATGCTTCCACGAACATTTCAACCATATGGTTTCCATTGTTTCATTTAAGAAATGTTGCACATTTCCGTGCATATTGTTACATATCAAACAGTAAAGAATTAGACACGTTTCAATATTTCAACACATTCACGTCGTCCTGATTTCCATCTGTTATTGTTATTGCACTTTTTCAGTTGTGTTCATTCTTATTTTGATTTCCTGAGAAAGTATTTTATTATAATTATACCATGTTACGTTAATTGTATACAAAGTTAATAGATACACTGAATATGCAACAAGTAGGACACTGACGGCTCGCACTAGACGGAGGACATTTTCTGTAGTATATTGTTAAAAATAACATCCGTGGGAGATATTTATATAACTATGACCGGGTTAAGTCAACGTGCTTCATAAATTAATAGGGTAAGCTGTGCATTATTGCACACTTTTTGAGAAATTAAATTAAATTGAGCAAGCATTCAGGGACTATTATGATTCATAATTACTATTTCGTATTTATTTATGTTTTTGTTTATTCATCGATATACTAAGCTTGCCAAATAACCGTCACTAGGCAAGAAGCACAACCTTTCAACATGTACCTACTCTAGAATTGTATTTTAAACTAGCTGTGTCCGCGACTTCGTCTGCATGGAATTTAACAAAAAAGTTATTGTTCAGTTCGCAGAGATTTAAAATAAATAAATTTTTAAAATAAAAGTAGCCTAAGTTAATCGTTATTACATCAGCTATCTGCCAGTGAAAGTCTCGTCTAAATCGGTCCAGCCGTTTGAAGAGATTAACCTGAACAAGCAGACAGATAGACAGATAAAAATTGTAAAAAAATATTTTGTTATCTGCACCGTGTGTAAATACATATGCATTCAGTAAAAAGCGGTTATTTTAATATTAAAAACAGACACTTTAATTTTATTTATTTGTATAGATAAAATTAATTTATTTATACAGGTACCAGTTTTTTTTTCGTAATTTTGACTGGATATTGCCTTTTCAAAGTTCATATATTTTTTTTTCATACAACTGAGCACAGAGAATACGATCCTGATAAACACAGCATCGATGTTTTTTTTTTGTACAAAGGTAAGCACTAAGCGTTTAGCGTTCGATCCGCCTGATGGTAAGCGATTGGCATAGCATACAGACGCCTGCAACACCAGAAGCATTGAAAGCGCGTTGCCAACCCTACTCCCAATCCCCTCAGGAGCTCTGGTCACCTTATTCACCACAGGAACATAACTGCTTGAAAGGAGTATTACTTAGCTGTGATCTTCTGTAAGGTCCCCAGTTGGGCTACTCCAGATTTTAAGCAGGATATTTCTTGCTGTTAAATGTCCTACCTCAGTTAAATTATCAACAACATCTCATATTACAAATATGTGAAATAAAAACATACCTATAGATAATAACATATTTTTAAGAATTATAATATTAGAGCGTTTAGAGCTGAAATTTGATTTACCAGACTTATGATATCTCAAACCTTTAAATTAATATTTATTTATTTCTATGAAAAATTTGTAGTAAGTATAAAGTAGTAATAAGCTAATAAGCAATTGTTGATTTTTTTTAACTTTTATACGATCAGATGAAATGGTTCTCATATTACTTAGTGTCACGAAAATGACAAAAAGAAGTAAAGAAACAGTGGCGTATAGGGATTGCAATCCGGTGTCGTTTTCAATCCGGCAAAATGAACTAATCTAGAAGAGCGCTCCCCCTCCCCCGTTTCGAGGATGTTGACGAGCATCTACCCCCTGCGATTCCTGTGCCCCAATCCGTGTGGTCCGATTCTCGATTCGTCGCGGTCTTTTACTCCTACTTTAGCGTTGAAGTCTCCCATAACAACGTTGTAGAAGGCCGAAGTAGTGCCATGTATGGCCCTTGTAATATCTTTATACAAACACAAAGTTTATACTTCATTGTCAAAGGCCAGCTGTAGGATGGCTATCCCGACATCGGTCGGCTTCAATAGTTCCAAGGTGCAGGTAGTGGAACTTTGTTATTCCTTAGTTGCCTTTTACTACACCCACTGGTAGAGGGGGGTGGCTAAATTCTAGGCTGCCGTAGCCACACAGCAAAACCCCTTCAATTACATCGACAAGTAATACAACCTAAGTAGACGAAAAAAATAGTCAAGTAAATGCGCGTTATCAAAGATTACTCAAGAAGTAGTGATCAAATTTCAATAAAATTTAAATTGATACAAGACAAGTATCACTTTTCGGTCTTCACTTTCGGGTAAAAAAAAAACTGGTACCTGTATAAATAAATTAATTTTATTTATTTGTATAGATAAAATTAATTTATTTATACAGGTACCAGTTTTTTTTTCGTAATTTTGACTGGATATTGCCTTTTCAAAGTTCATATATTTTTTTTTCATACAACTGAGCACAGAGAATACGATCCTGATAAACACAGCATCGATGTTTTTTTTTTGTACAAAGGTAAGCACTAAGCGTTTAGCGTTCGATCCGCCTGATTCAATCCGGCCGGATCCGGTCGAATTTTTATCAATCCGGCCGGATCCGGCCCGGATCCGGGCTGGATTTATCAAACCACAATAACCTAACTTTTCTTTTTAATTCAAACGTATGTTGACCGTTAATGAACTGAAAAAATTGTACATTTATTAAATATTTTTTTTAAATTAAATCTCAGTTTCAAAACAAATTATATATCTATCAAATGAAAAGATAAAAATGTTGAAATCAACTTTAAAGAGCTAAAAATGTAGCCGTTGGAGTTATTTCTCAGTATTCATATATGTCGAATTTATTGATACAAATTGAACTAAGCCAAGTTCCAATTTCGACCACGTCGTAATTAACACGTGGTGAGACGGATTAAAGAGCTAGATTTGTAATGTAGGAGAAGGATTGTAGCTTAATCAGCGGATATGTTCCCTGCTATGAGTAACGATAGCTATCAGGTATTTATGATAACAATCGGGACCGACAGCTTAACGTGATCTCCGGGGCACGGAGGGGCGGACCCACAAGGACAGACATCCACCCTGGAAAAAAAAATTGTACAAATACAAATATCCATCCCAAGCGGGAATCCAACCAGCAAACCGTTGATGTTATGATATTATGGTTACAAATATTAAATTTGTTCGGATTATCTTTTAGTTTCGGTTACAGATATTTGATTTTAGAGGAAGTGCCATAATACTTTATTTTACTTCCTATGATAAGTTAATAATTAACGTTTATTTTATTAGTTACTGTTACAAATTCTGAGTACTCTATGTTAAACAGCGATGACTACCACGATGATTTAGTTGCAAAATTGACTGACTTTATGATAATGAAGAACGCGCTCGGCTAATGTTATTTGACCAGAAAAATGTAAAACATAGTAAAAAATTTAGTTTTTAAATTACCTCCGCGATAGCGAAATCATCCGAAACTTTAATATAGGTTTATGGTACGATTACAGATACATTTTTATTACGTATATCCAATAGTTTGGTTACGATAGAATAACATCCCTAGTTTGAATCTTAATATTTCTAGGTATTCTGCAAGTAACGGCAATGTGAAGTTATTTAATATTCGCACAATAAGTCAAGCTACTTCAGTGTTTTTTCAGCTGTAAATAGAGTGAAAAACCTTAACTATAATAGATCTTTAACTAATTTAAATGGCAAAAATCTATCAATCAAGCCTTTAGTCTTAGCGTCAAAGGACTCGTGTATTTAAGAACCACGCTCTTTCTTTTAAAAAGAGATCATTTTCTCAAAAAACGCCAACACCGGATCCGGTCACCGGATCCGGCATTTTTTACCGGATCCGGTAACTGTAAAATGATGCCGGATCCGCCGGATTACCGGATCCGGTTTTCCGGATTGCAATCCCTAGCTGGCGTAGCTACTAAGGGGCAAGGCGGGGCGGTGCCCCGGGGCCTTCAAGCTCAGGGGGCCCCTCGGCCTCTGACTTACAAACTATAAATTTAACTAATGAAAATTTCTCCCACATTCGGAATATAAATAAACCAGATTCCATGAACGCGAAATTAATAATGGTAACGTATGAAAAATTACACAGGAACTCTCAACAAGTCTCGAACATCTTTGTTTGAAACTTGGAGGTATCTCCCCTGTCCCCAGCGTGTTTCAAAAGCACGCGCTTGATGCAAGGCGGGACCTATGAGAAACACTCGACGGAAAATAAAATACAAATATTTTGAAGAATTATCTTCAGATTATCGATTGCAAAACAAATAAATTACTCTTTTCAATAATGTACTAGACACAACAATAACTCAGTTAAATGCACGTTCTGCAGTCAGTTAAATAATCAATTTTACAACATCAACTAAAGCGACATCCAAAAAGGAGGAAGTCTGAATCCGATTTCGATGATTTTTGTTTTAATCGAAAGGTGGTGCTTGTCATGTGGTCCCATTTAAATTTAATTGCGATCTAACAACAATTTTTCGACTTAATATATGTAATAATGCGAAATTTACTTGATTATTTTTTCCTCGACCTAGATTATATTATACCGCAACTTTTCACTAAGTATACCGATTTTGAGACCGAAAAGTGATACTTGTCTTGTATCAATTTAAATTTTATTGAAATTTGATCACTACTTCTTGAGTAATCTTTGATAACGCGCATTTACTTGACTATTTTTTTCGTCTACTTAGGTTGTATTACTTGTCGATGTAATTGAAGGGGTTTTGCTGTGTGGCTACGGCAGCCTAGAATTTAGCCACCCCCCTCTACCAGTGGGTGTAGTAAAAGGCAACTAAGGAATAACAAAGTTCCACTACCTGCACCTTGGAACTATTGAAGCCGACCGATGTCGGGATAGCCATCCTACAGCTGGCCTTTGACAATGAAGTATAAACTTTGTGTTTGTATAAAGATATTACAAGGGCCATACATGGCACTACTTCGGCCTTCTACAACGTTGTTATGGGAGACTTCAACGCTAAAGTAGGAGTAAAAGACCGCGACGAATCGAGAATCGGACCACACGGATTGGGGCACAGGAATCGCAGGGGGTAGATGCTCGTCAACATCCTCGAAACGGGGGAGGGGGAGCGCTCTTCTAGATTAGTTCATTTTCGGGAAGAAGCCCCAAAGGCAGTGAATATGGCAAAGCCTCGATACTGTGACGAGGAACGAGATCGATTTCATCATAGCACATAAAAGGTTTATATTCAGAGATGTCTCAGTAGTTAATAGGTTTAACAGCGGCAGCGACCACCGACTATTGCTTGGCACTCTGAATATATGTCTCCGAAGAGTGGACCCGCTTGATGAAATCTACTCTCCGAGCTACGCTGCCCCAAATACTATGTGACTCCGAGTAGTTCCAACTGGAACTCCAAAACCGATTCGATTCGCTGGAAACTACTAGCGACGTGGACGAGATGATCGACAACGTGGTGAAGACGGCGTGTATACTACATCGCAGACATTTTCTGACGACGAAGTCGACGAAGCAGTACAAACTTTCTCCCGGAGCCTTGAATCTGATGCGGCGGAGGTGCGAGTTCCCCGCTGCTCAAGCAGCTTCACCAGAACAGAAGGCTCTCTTCAAGAGGATACGGAAATTTGTACGGCGAGACTTCCGCTGCTCAAATACGAGAGAGATTACTACTCTTATTGAGCAGAATATGGGGTTAAAAGTTATCCAAAGACCATTGGGGTGAAGCCTTTTTGCGAAGCTCAATACAGTGGATGGCAGGACCGTTTGCTCTTGCCCTCAGATCCGAGAAGAGGTCGAGAAATTTTATGGACAGCTGTACTCGTCAAGCGCACGCAAGCCTGAGACTTGGGACACTAAAGATCCGTGTGCACCATTGTTGAGCTATTATTCGGAAGACATCCCGGACATTGAATCAGATGAGATTAGTGCGGCGCTCGGGCAGCTTAAAAACGAAAGGGCTACGGGGGATGAAGGAGTTAGGACTGAGCTCTTTGAAGCCGCAGGGTGACCTGCCCTAAAAGCCTTGGCTAGACTCTTTAACGCCGTCATCCACCGATAGGTACCACACCGGCGGCGTGGTCCAGGAGTGTGGTGGTACTGTTCTTTAAGAGAGGCGATAAGTCTCTGTTAAAGAATTACAGACCGAGCTCACTTCTAAGCCGCGTCTATAAGCTGTTTTCGAGGGTTGTTACGAATCGTCTCACCAGAAGACTTGACGAATTCCAACCACCATAGCAGGCTGGGTTTCGAAATGGCTACAGAACCGTTAACCACATCCTTACTGTTCGGCAGATTGTACAAAAGACAGAAGAATATAATCAGCCGCTGTGTATGGCGAAACCTGGGCTGTCCTGGACTCTCTGCAGATATTTCATATCGCCCGGCGATATATCGAGGTACTGAGATATTTGTACGATGCGGTGACGATGACCGTTCATATCCAAGACCACAGAACAAGACTCCATTTTCCTCCGGCGTGGGGTAAGACAGGGAGATGTAATACCCCCTAAACTGTTTACCACTGCGCTGAAGGATGTCTTTAAGACCTTCGATTGGGGGGAACGAGGCGTCAACATCAACGGCGAATCCATCTCTCATCTTCGTTTCGCCAACGCTATCGTCGTCTTTGCGGAGACCTTGGATGAGCTAGGCCAAATGCTGTCCAGCCTAAACGAGTCCTTTCGATGACTCGGTCTCGGTATAAACTTGGAGAAAACGAAAGTTATGCTTAACAACCAAGTCATATCGATTGATGGTACTCTTTTCGAAGTTGTTCAGGATTATGTTTACCTAAGCCATACCGTCCAACTAGGCCGCAGCAACTACGAGAAGGAGGCCAATAGGAGGATACGATTGGGCTGGGTGGCGTTTGGCAGGCTTCGTCGAGTCTTCACTTCGAAGATTCCGCATTACTTGAAGACAAAAGTGTCCGAGCAATGCGTCCTGCCTGTATTAATATACGGAGCCGCGACGTGGCTACTGACAAAGAAACTGGTCCACCAGTCACTCAACGTGTAATGGAATGGGCTAATGCTTGGGGTTTCTCTCCTGACCCTCCCTCCTCCTGGACCTATCCTTGATTTGATAACCTTGGATAAATGAGACTATCCGCAAGAGAACGAAAGTAAGCGACATAGCCCACGGATTTAGCAAGTTAAAGTGGCAGTGGGCTGGTCACCTGTGCCGCAGGACCGACGGCCGTTGGGAGCAGACGTATCCTGGAGTGCAGACCGCGTTTTGGCAAACGCAGTGTGGAACTTCCTCCAGCCCGTTTGATCGACGATCTACATAATTTGTAATTACCGGGGTAAGCTGGATGAGGATTGTGGAAAATTGGGATGTCTGGCGTGAACTTGGGGAGGCCTGTGTCTAGCAGTAGACTACAATAGGCTGAACTGACTGACTGACTGACCCAAAGGGTGCTCAACGGGATCATATTAACGTACCTCCGCTGTCTGCATACTGTTACAGGACTGTGCTGTACTGTTTTGAACGGTAACAGGTAGATATTTTCTTTTATTTTCATAAAATAGTTTTAATTTGTTTACTAAAGTAAGTTAAATTTGTATTTGGTTTTAAAGTTTGTTACGAAGTCGACTGTATTACGAAAAATTTGGAGTATGTCGAATTCGGGGACGAATACAGAACAAACGATTTTAAATAGTTTAGTTGGGGCCCTCGTTTATATTTTGCCCCAGGGCCTTCGGTTACCTAGCTACGCCACTGTAAAGAAATCTTATCTGAAACCATTGTAGATGAAAAACATGATTTAACAATCTTTACGAAAGCGCCTCTTTATAAATATTTCTGGGTTTTGTTACTTTTAACGTATGTAAAGTAACGGTTATGTATAAGTATTTTTAATTGGTCTGTGACTTTGAAATCTAAAGCATACCTAATAAAAAAAATTAAATCAATTAGCGACTGACTTTTTTTATAAAATAAAGAAAATATATAATGAAAAGGAATAAAAATTTAATTTAATGGCTTATATGGTGTTATTAAGTATCAGTCACTATAAAAATAATGACTAGTTTTATTGAGCAAATATTAAAACAATAGCAAAATAAAAGTATTTTATTACGTGATTTATTTTAGGTCCTCCATTTTTAACTGACTGAAATAGTTTTTTACATGATTTTTTTTCGAATTAAATTTCGATAGATTTTAGAATTCGACTTGTCCTTTCTTCATAATTATTATTTACAGGTACTTTTACCTATAATAAAATTAATATAGTAAAATGCTTGTACGATTACGACAAAAATTGGTGAGAACCACGTGAGAACCATTGAGCTATTGTGAGAACAGCCTAAACATGTATTGCGATAGTTACAAAAGTTACGCAACCTAGAAATTTCACTATCTACCATCCATTTATCTACAATCTACAGGTACTTATAATAAAACTATTATGTGTCCAATTTCGTACATTTCTTTTTGGAGGACACTCTTTGAAGGTCAAAATGCAACCAAAACTACTGAAAGCATTTGAATCAAACTTTATTTATGTATAGCCATACTACGATTTTGGACGCTACATATATTTTTTATTCCTAAATTTGGCACGGTTCCTTTTGGAAAGGTTCGATTGTCGAAATGTGTACTACACAGTGTACTACTTATTTGTAATTCACCAACGTTTGTCAGATTACATTTATCATTATAATTTTTTGTTTTATAGGAGAAACTTTATATTTCATTTCGAGGTCTTTGTTTATGTTTAGATATAATTATAATTATCAAATAAATATTTTTTTTAACATAATTGCTATTCTTTTAAAAATCTAAGCGTAAAAACTTAAAAATTTAATTTTTAAAATCATTATTCAGACCTGTAGTCATAGATACTTATATAAATATAAATCAAATCAATATTTTTCTATATTTTTTGATTTTAAAATTAGGTATATATTTTATAAAACATTATACATATTTACAATTTAAAACTTAAGAACTAAATATTTACAGATAGTTTTGGTACAAATCATGTCCGCGTGGAATTGTGTCAAGAATGCTTGCAGGCTGCAGCATTTCCCCGTTGAATCGCTTTGCCGATTCTCTGGCCAAAAAATGCACCAGCACTCTTGTCACCAGTGGAGGCAATAAGGCGAGGAGTTGTCTCATTAAAAAAAATAGCACTACTACTCAAGTGTTTCGACTGCAAACGGCACTAAGATGTAATTTGGAAATAGTGACGAATATTTATATAGGTATATTTTATTAAGTCGTTTCAGCTTTTTCCGCTGCGGCTCCCGCTTTTAAGGCTGTTTCCCTGACATTAATAAACAGAGTTGTTTTGTACTAGGTAGATGACAACACTAGTTGTCACAGTGACTGATTTTAAACAAATACTCGTGACAAAATATTAGGTTTACGACTAACAACGACAAATACGAGCCTAAATATATACGGAAAATCAGTAAAATATGATTATAAATCTAATTCCATCCACCTATACTATATTATTTCATCATTTTTATCGGAGTGTTTGCGCAGTGTGATTGAAATTTACCCAGAAATCAGGAACACGGCGCTTTCTCATACTTTGGTGAAAATTCTATTATTTATCATTTATCAAGCTTTCCCTTATTTAATAGATAACAACAATTGAACGGTACATATTATAGTATTTTTGAAAAAATAAATCGTGGCAGACAATTTTGTTGATATTCGTATAGGTACGCCAGTTATTCTTTAATTTCAATGAACTTACAACATATTGTATTTTTAATTCCCAACGCAAAAAGGGGTGTTAAAAGTTTGACGCCAATGTCTGATTCTCTGATTGTGTCTATCTGTGTTATCTTAGCTGCCGGACCGATTTCACTGCAGTATTTTTTTTTTGTGTTTGGTAAAAATCGATATAGCAGTTGATACTCATCAGCTATTTTTACCCGACTGCCAAGGAAGGGTTATGTTTTTCGCGCGTATCTTGTATGTATGTATGTATGTATGTATGTATGTATGTAATATTCTTAATTACCTCATTTCTCTAGAACCGCTGAACGGATTTGCATAATTGAGATATCGTTAGATTTTTCTTAGCAGCCCAAGTGTTCTTAGATAGGTGACATTAAAAAAAAACAAACATGGCGGCTGTGCGAAGCCATTGTAGTTAATGAAGAAATAATTTTTTTTTTAGAATACTATAGTATGGGTATCAAATTAAAGGGCTCAATACAAGGATTTCGAAAATGTATATTATGATTATTATTACCGTAATAATAATAAAGAAATACAATAAGAAAGTTTAAAAAATGTTGACTTTGCTCTATCCGTTTTTACGCAGGCGGGTTTTTTGTTTTCTTTTAATTATATTACTTGTTCAAAAGGCATTTTCCACATAAAATGGAACTATTGCGTAGAGGTTTTTTAAATTTTAATTTTATAGCAATTATTATTATTTATTGCACACCTATGTTGTAACTGTGGTTAATTGATTATAATTGGAAGATATTTTATCGTTTAAAACTGTTAGGTATATACTACTTTAATCTTTATTTGTATATAAAAATAAAAATATAAAATTAGTTAAAAATATATTAGGTACATTATGTATATATTTTTCATAACCCAATATTCAATTACTACATTATTCACAGTAATAAATATTTTGTTATTTGGAGAATGGCATGTTATTCGTGCCACTTTGGTGCTACTTAATTTTTTTATGGAAGTAGGCAAAAGAGCATATGTTTCAACTGATGTTTAGTAAGTGCCTTCAGTCTTCACAGATATAGGTACCCATGCACTAGTAGAGTAACAAATCTATTGGTGGCTAACGAAAGAAAAGTAGAAGGTAGTTGCGGGTGGCTAAGAAACGAGGTATGGTAGCTTCTACTACATACGCAATGCAAAAAACGCAGCCATTGGCGTTGATGTATAAAAATTGTAGTCAAAGAAAGTTCTTCATATAGGTTTTGAACAGATTGTGAATATTCTGTAAATATTAAACTGCTGAACAAAGGTCATTACTCCCTTATATAGTAGAAAGGTTAAAGAATTTTATTTTCCCTGCTACTCTACTAAAGATTGACATACAGTTACTCTCCCGGTCGTAAGGGTTGCTATTAGGTGTTTAGGTAACAACCGGGACTGGCAGATTTAGTTGATCATACAGATCTGAAACATTCAGATCAAATATACAAATTTATATAAACATAGCGCCGCGTTGGCGCAACGGTCACATCACTGATTTGTGGCTGTTGCGCTGGCGGTTGCGGGTTCGATCCCCGCACATGACAAACATTTGTATTGCAGGCCATACAGATGTTTGCCGTGGTCTGGGTGTTTGTGCAGTCCTTTTTCGTCTCCCCACCGTGCCTCGGAGAGCACGTTAAACTGTCGGTCTCGGTTGTTATCAAGTAGGTACACCTGATAGCGATCGTTACTCATAGTAGTAGAATATATCCGTCAACCCGCATTGGAGCAGCGTGGTGGATTAAGCTCTGATCCTTCTCCTAAATGGGGAAAGAGGCCTATGCTGCGGGCTGCCACTGCTGAGTGGGATATTACAGGCTGAAGCGTATATAAACATAATACACAGTATAAATACATATATACAAAGTTTGTGTAACATAATGAGTGATCTATGACGCAGTATATTATATAACATTTATAATTGACTCTATGGTAATCATGATATTTATTACATCTATAAATTAAAGCTTAACACAAACATTCCTATTTTTTGTGACGGATTCCGGAATGATGAATACATTTTTAATTATACCTACATAACCAAAAGTTAAGATACAAAAGTTATTTAATTCCACGGTGTTTAAATGAAATAAACTATCAGTGTTTTCATGTTTTGGAAGATAAATTTGAAGGACTAACTGTGGTGTAATTTTTCAATAACCGAAGAAGTTAAGTGTTAAAGTAGCAGATAGTGAGCAGTATGACTGCGGCATTGACATAGTTGCCGCTACGTCAACGGTCGCACGGAAAGTGCCGCGTGCTAGGAAAACAAGCTGTTATTGCTATGAGGATTATATTTTGTTAATTGTATTCTTGCCTACATTTTCATTAATAAATAATTCATTTATTTAAAAAAAAACCTTGTGTTAATACTTTTTTGCTTTGTTCTCATTATAATACTCTTTTTGAAGAAGAAAGAAAAATGGTTTCGAGTTTGTTTTCGTTGTGAATGTCAAGTCATTTGTTTGATTTTAGACTAGTTAAGTACTTTCTAATCTGTGATTCTAGTGTCTTTTTAACCGACTTCCAAAAAAGGAGGAGGTTCTCAATTTGACACGTATGTTTTTTTTTTTTATGTATGTTAGCTCAGAACTTTTGACTGGGTTTACCGATTTCGATCAATTTTGTTTTAATTGAAAGGTGTTGCGTGTCATGTGGTCCCATTTTAATTTAATTGAGATCTGACAAGTACTTTTAGAGTTATATCTAATAATGCGTATTTACGTGACTACTTTTTCGTCGACCTACGTTATATTATACCGCATAACTTTTTACTCGGTGTCCCGATTTCGATGATTCTTACTTTAATCGAAAGCTAATACTTGTCTTGTAGTCTTGTTTAATTTAGATCGAAAACTGATTAGAACTTTTTGAGTAATCTTTAATAGCGCGTATTTACTTGACTATATTTTCGTCTTATTACGTGGTATTACTTGTCGATGTAATTGAAGTCGGTTTTTTTTTCGTTTGCGAGCAAACACAATTATGTTTTAGGCATATTTCATTAATGGTCGCAACTCTATAGTAATAACTATCCATTTTTATAACATTCGATATTTTTAACCGACTTCCACAAAAGAAGGATGTTCTCAACTCAACCGTATTATTTATGTATGTTAACTCAGAACGTATAACTGTGTGAGTCAGATGATTTTTTTAATCGAAAGGTGGTGCTTGCTTGTCATGTGGTCCCATTTATATTTATTGAGATCTGACATTAAGTGCTTTTCAAGTTACCTATATCTAATAATGCGTATGAAGTAAAAAGTTACTGGATGTACAGATTTTGATGATTCTTATTTTAATCGAAAGCTGATACTTGTTTTGTGGTCCCACTTAAGTTTGATTCAGATCTGATTACGAACCTCATGAGTAATTTTTGATAACGCGCATTTTCTTGAGTATTTTTACGTCTATCTACTTACGTTGTATTACTTGTCGATATAATTGAAGTCGGTTTTTTTTGCGAGCAACCACATTTATATATTATTAGTTATACTTTCTTTAGACATTTTTCGTTCGAGGTATTTATATACTAGGTCAAACATAAACTATTTTCAACCGACTTCAAAAAAGGAGGAGATTCTTAAGTTGACGATTTTTTTGGAATTGATGTTATAAAGGTTTTAAATATATTATTTCATATCATGGAGCTGTTCTATGTACGCATCTATATCTAACACATAACTGAACGCTACAGTTTGCGCTAAAATCAATTAAGATCATCTTAATAATTATATCAGATTTATTTTGTCTTCTCCAATAAACGAAAACAATACGTATACCTATAATAAAAAATTGAAAACAAAAATAAACGAATAATAGTTATAAGGTTCATCACTAAGCTTTTATTCACAATGTCATTAGATGACCCTTCTTGTTTTATAAGTTACTAGCGACCCGCCCCGGCTTCGCACGGGTGCAATGCTGTCACTCTATCTATTTAAAAAAAACTGCATCAAAATCCGTTGCGTAGTTTCAAAGATTTAAGCATACAAAGGGACATAGGGACAGAGAAAGCGACTTTGTTAACCGACTTCCAAAAAAGGAGGAGGTTCTCAATTCGGAAGGTATGTTTTTTTATGTATGTTAGCTCAGAACTTTTGACTGGGTAGACCGATTTCGATCAATTTTGTTTTAAGTGCAAGGTGTTGCGTGTCATGTGGTCCCATTTTAATTTAATTGAGATCTGACCAGTACTTTTAGAGTTATATATCTAATAATGCGTATTTACTTGACAACTTTTTCGTCGACCTACGTTGTATTAAGCCTCATAGCTTTTCACTGGGTTTATCAATTTTGACGATTCTTACTTTAATCGAAAGCTAATACTTGTCTTGTAGTCTTGTTTAAATTAGATCGAAAACTAATTACAACTTTTTGAGTAATCTTTAATAGCGCGTATTTACTTGACTATTTTTTCGTCTTATTACGTTGTATTACTTGTCGATGTAATTGAAGTCGGTTTTTTTCGTTTGCGAGCAAACACAATTATTTTATACTATGTAGTGATGATGATAAAGATAAAGATGTACCTACTGGTGGTCGAGCGATGCGTCATGCGGGGCAGAGGGGATTGACTCACGCCGCGCAGTAGGCATAGCATAGTAGGCGCTTTAGGAACTTTAAATGTTTCGCTGCTAATTGCTTCTAACGACGATATCTCAAAAACTATTCATCTGATTGATATAGTGTGAAGGGCAATTTTGATCTGCATTAAATGTCTAAGCTAACTAACATATTTATAAGGATAAAGATTAATACTGAACTAAAGAAAATAGCTATGAATATAACGTAATGTTTTTAATTAAAAATTTGAACATAAACGTGGTTATTGTAAGTCAACCGTAAGAGATAGAGATATGCTCTCGCGGACTTTTTTGTAGAATTTTTATAGATTTTGAATTCGCTAGTACATTACTAAACTGTATCTTTGCTAGTTTACGCGGCGTTTGCGTGGAAAGCTCCCAGTTGGCGCGATTTTTTACGACTTCTTCAACATTTATCGCCGTAATTCTGCTAATTTACATAAAAGTATACTAAATTATATACACAAACCTTTCTCAAGAATCACTCTAGCTATTAAAAAAAACCGCATCAAAATCCGTTGCGTAGTTTTAAAGATCTAAGCATACATAGGGACATAGGGACATGGGGACATAGGGACATGGGGACATAGGGACAGAGAAAGCGACTTTGTTTTATACTATGTAGTGATAACATAAGCACACAATATTTTAGTACAATAAATTATTCGTACATTTGTTTTTACTTAAATGAAATTATACCCACAGGTGTAGAGGACTCATTAACGAGCATATCAAAAACCCGCTACATATCCGGAGTAAATTTATTAGACCGTAAATGTCTTAAAATTTTGTAATAGGTAATTCTTAAAATTATTTAATTACAAGTATGTCAAAAAATTTACACATAAGTATCAATAATGTTTGAGACTATTTGAATTTGTATCCACTAACACATATCTCTCATATATCACATATCACTCTTAGGTCCTTTGCTGTTTTTGATCTTTGTAAATGATATTGAATCATGCTTCCGACACTCTAAGTTGCTATGTTTTGCTGACGATATGAAAATTTTCAAGACCATCTCATCCAGATCCGACGTACTTGAACTTCAGTCGGATTTAATACGTCTGAGCACTTATTGTGAATTAAATAAATTAGACCTTAACCCATCCAAGTGTTCTTTCGTATCATTCTGTCGTCAGTCAGCCCGCATTCCATCAGAATATCGACTAAAGGGTCAAAACTTGCGGAGACTTGTGAGGGTGCGTGATCTTGGGGTGATTCACGATTCGAGGCTTTTCTTCGATGAGCACATCGATGAAATTATTAAGAAAGCCTCTAAAGCACTTGGATTCATCATGCGAACCTCAGAAAATTTTAAAAACATAAAAACTATTAAGATTTTGTACTGCACGTTTGTTAGAAGTATCTTAGAGTATGGATCCGAGATTTGGAATCCCCGCTATAAAAAGTATACAAACAGAATCGAGCAGCTACAAATGAAATTTGTAAAATTTTTGTGTTATCGTCTAAAGCTACCTTATTCTTCTAATATTTACCCGAATCAATGCGCACGATTCCATTTGCTTCCTTTATACAAGCGGCGTGAAATTGCTGACATTGTTTTTTTAATAAAGCTAATTACTAATAAAATTAACTCTCCGGAACTACTCTCTAAAATTAATTTCATTGTACCATCGAAATCAGTACGGCATTATACACCTATTCAACTCCCTCTGGTATCCACAAATTACTGCCAAAATGCTTTCCTGTGGCGCGCGAGTAGAGGCGTAAATAATCTGTGTAGACTGAGCGATTTTGATGTATTCAGTTCGGGTGTGGTGGTGGCGAGGCGAATATTAAACCAGAATTTCTTCGCATTATATTGTTGATAAATATAATAATTAATATGTATTGTATAAAAAAGGTTGCGTAACATCTTGACGTGCAATCACTCTGTCCGCATGATATGTTTATTTATATACTAGGTAGGGATCCCTAGTACATTTTTTTAACCTGATCAGTATCAAGCTAATTTTTCGTGAGTAGCTTCATTTTGATGAGACGAACAAAAAGTTCCTCTTCGAAAACTCTCGATTGTGGTAGATAATAGAGTAAGCAGGAGGTAGAGCAGCAGTGAGCGTAGGACCGGGATAACGTACCACGCAATTTGGAGGACAATATTACCATCAAATTATATAAATATTAACTAAATAAAAGAAAAAAAAATCAGGAAAAAAAATCAATTTTTGATGACCTTACGAGGTCATCAAGTTGATGATGATGTCAAGGTCATCAAAAATTATTACTAACCAGCTGATTTTTTTTTCTTTTAGTTACTTAATATTTATATAATTTGATGGTAATATTGTCCTCCAAATTGCGTGGTACGTTATCCCGGTCCTACGCTCACTGCTGCTCTATCTCCCGCTAACTCTATTATCTACCACAATCGAGAGTTTTCGAAGAGGAACTTTTTGTTCGTCTCATCAAAATGAAGCTACTCACGAAAAATTAGCTTGATACTGATCAGGTTAAAAAAATGTACTAGGGATCCCTACCTATACTAGTTCTTAAACGTGAAAACCTATCATTAGCCAAATGTTGTTCAGTTCAATTGCTATGTATTGTTATTTGTGCTGTTGGTTTTCCGAATATTAAATAAATAAATAAATAAATAAATAAATAAATATACATTGCATGTGCGAAACCATTTCACTTAAGAACATTTGTATTCACGCTGGGTGCGCCCGCACGGCGCGGAAGGTTCGAACCCGCATCTATAAAACAGTGTTGATCCAGGCGCCCGCGCAACCTTTATATGCAATCGCACCCGATACATAGATACATATTAATGTCATGTAACTTGTGATACATACAGAGATATGTCAACTTTTTAAACGACTTCAAAAAAAGGACAAAGTTCTCAATTCGACCCTATTTTTTGTCTTAGGGGTCGTTCAAGTATTACGTAACGCAAATTTTGAAGATTTTTGACCCCCCCTCCCCCCATGTAACGCGCCGTAACGTTTTACTGTACCCCCCCCCCCCCCCCAGCCCATAAACGTTACGTAACACCCCAACTGACCATTTTTACCCAAATGTCACAACTTTGTTGCGAAAACTACCGAAAAGTCGCTTACAAAAATCGCGTTTGCGGTAAGTATAAATATATATGTACAAAAAGGGATATAGACGAAAAGGGTTGCCAATTTGGGAGATTTTAGTACACTAGTTTTTTTTTATTTAAATAAAAAACAACGTTACGTAACGCGTTGTTCGCGCCCCCCCCCCCCCCCTGTAACGCATCGTAACGTTTTACAAGACCCCCCCTCCCCCCTAATTGCGTTACGTAATACTTGAACGGCCCCTTACCTCATATTTTTAACCGAATTTCAAAAAAGGAGGAGGTTCTCAATTCGACAGGTATGTTTTTTTTTTTTATGTATGATAGCTCAGAACTTTTGACTGGGTGGACCGATTTCGATCAATTTTGTTTTAATTGAAAGGTGTTGCGTGTCATGTGGTCTCATTTTAATTTAATTGAGATCTGACAAGTACTTTTAGAGTTATATCATTCTAATAATGCGTATTTACGTGACTACTTTTTCGTCGACCTACGTTATATTATACCGCATAACTTTTTCCTCGGTGTACCGATTTCGATGATTCTTACTTTAATCGAAAGCTAATACTTGTCTTGTAGTCTTGTTTAAATTAGATCGAAAACTGATTACAACTTTTTGAGTAATCTTTAATAGCGCGTATTTACTTGACTATTGTTTCGTCTTATTACGTTGTATTACTTGTCGATGTAATTGAAGTCGGTTTTTTTTCGTTTGCGAGCAAACACAATTATTTTAATGGTGTACCGATTTTGATGATTCTTAAACTCAAAAGCTGGTATTTGTCTTGTCATTAAAATTTTAGCGAGATATAACGAGTAGTTTTTATGTTATACCTAACAATGTATAGTACTATTTATATTAACTTGTCGATGTAAACTGAAGTCATTTTATTTGTTGTTTGAAAACAAACAACTATTTTCGGTAAAATTAACAAAGTAGAACAATGTTTCGTATGTTCTCAACATTAGAAACAATTTTTCGATAAATATTATAATAAAGTATTAAGATTAAATAGAAAATTGTATTGAACAACACGAACCCAGTCAAATATAATTGACCTACGTTATATTATAGCACATAACTTTTTACTCGGTGTACCGATTTTGATGATTTTTACTTTAATCGAAAGCTAATACTTGTCATGTAGTCTTGTTTAAATTAGATCGAGATCTGATTACAACTTTTTTAGTTATCTTTAATAGCGCGTATTTACTTGACTATTTTTTCGTCTTATTACGTTGTATTACTTGTCGATGTACCTAATTGAAGTCGTTTTTTTTTTCGACACAATTATTTTTTATGTATGTTACCTCAGAACTTTTGAATGGGTAGACCGATTTCGATGATTTTTTATTTTAATCGAAAGGTAGTGCATGTCATTTGGTCCCATTTAAATTTATGTGAGACTAGATGGCCCGGTGAACTTCGTATCACCTACATATATTTGTGGAAAATACACCTATAAATATTAAAGGTTTAGAAATTGTAAAATATTAATTTTAATCCAATAAAGAATTTGTTATTATTATTATTAATTTGTTATTAAGGTTATTTGGCAAATCTTTAGATTAATTTATCAGCATAATTTTGTGACAAAAAAAAATAAAAATAAAAATAACCCTAACCTCATCTATCTAACTTCAAAATTAGACCTCCCCCCGCTATCCCCGCATACCCATTGATATCTCAAATATTTACATTTCCGATTGCTATTTGGGCAATGTATAGATTTCCTAGGAAATGTGTCTAACATAATTTATTTTACACATTTCCGTGCGATATTAGGAATTACATACATTTCCTAGGAATTGTATACAATGACGGATTACATACATTTCCGGTAACATATATAGGTATAGAAGAGATATATATATAGAAGATCTAACAAGTACTTTTCCAGTTTTATATAATAATGCGTTTTTACTTGACTATTTTTTCTCTACCTTCGTTGTATTTGAAGTCGGTTTTTTTTCGTTTACGTGCAAAAACAATTATTTGGAAGTCGGTTAAAATAAGCAATTTTCGAATGATAGATAGACACGTAAATTCGCGAGTCTATCAATTGCTACATTTACGCCTACATTTTTCATAGAATCAATTTTAGATATTTAACAAAAATATACTGTTATACTTTACGTATGCAATTTTTAAAATTACCGTAATTACACCTATAAATTAATATTTTTACACATTTATATTAATATTTTTACACCTATAAATTAATATAAAAGAGATTTCCACCCATATATTGACTCATCACGATTACTCTGGAACCATAAGGCGTAGAAACTTGAAATTTGGTAGGAATATTCCTTTCGCCGAGTAGAGGTCAGCTAAGAACGGATTTTACGAAATTCCACCCACAAGAGGGGGTTGCGGGGGTTAATAACATCTGTGGCAAAACAACGTTTGCGGGGTCAGCTAGTCTATTTATAAACCTATAACAAATTAATAAGTTTGTCACCTACAACATATCCCAGTAGAACGAACAGTCTCCTTACTAATAGGTACAGATGTTTGCATTCGAAAAGCCCATACACGCCCAGAAAATAAGACAATAATAGTTCGGCTTTACAACCATTTGTCAAAACATACCCTACAATCGTTAGAACGCATTATAAAATACAGGCTGTGACCACTGCGTCAACGCAATCGTATCCTCTAACGTGTAATCTAAATTTATCTAAATCTATATATTATACAAAAGAGATTTCCACCCATTGACTCATCACGATATCTCTGGAACCATATGGCGTAGAGACTTGAAATTTGGTAGGAATATTCCTTTTGCCGAGTAGAGGTCAGCTAAGAACAGATTTTACAAAATTCCACCCACAAAAGGGGGGTTGCGGGGGTTAATATCATAAATGGCAAAACAACGTTTGCGGAGTCAGCTAAATGCTTTGTTAGTACGTAAACACACAGTTTTCTCTATCACCACCAAACCCAATCAACTTCCCGGTGGGCTGCTAAATACTCCTTGGTCTCCAGGTGGTAGTAAGAAGTTTGGTCGCGGTTGGTGAAAGTGGGTGGTGGTGGGTGGTGAAAATGTTAAAACATATATTTCTGTCCTTTTCTAACGCATTAGGACATCTGAAAAGATCTCAAAATTTCTGTAATGGTCTAGAAAGTTTCTGCGATGTATTTTAACCCGAGCAACGCCGGGTTTCGCTGCTATAGTGATAAATAATACTTGAAGTATAATATAATCTGTTTTTAATTATTATTTGAACAAATGTTTTACGGATGTATGTGAAATACAAAATAATACGTAATTTGCATACCTACTTATTTAAAAAATATACAAACGTTTATTATAAAGATTGTGTAAGAATGGAAAAATTATGCAAGTTTTAAAGTAATATTCACAAAACGATTTTATTAATATATGCGCAATTAAAATGAATTAATAAAGAAGTAATAAATATTACACAGTATAAGTTCAAGAGTAGGTAATGGTAATGGTTCGAACATTAAATTAGTTTTAATAAAGATCAGATATCTTACTTTAAAAAATAATTTAATGTCAACTTTTAAGCTGTGTAATTTAAATTTCGCATTAAATATGAAGTATCTAATAAATAACGAATTGTGAAATTTGAAGAAAAATTATTTAAATCCCTAAAAATAATTTGGTATGTTTTTTTTTACATATAGACACTTTTTTCCTGACATACCTACTTTTGTAATAGCCCGGGATCGCTAGTACATTTTTTTAACTTGATTACTATCAAGCTAATTTTCCAGGAGTAGCTTCATTCATTTTGATGAGACGAACAAAAATTTCCTCTACGAAAACTCTCGATTGTGGTAGATAATGGACTTACTGCTCTATCCCCTGCTAACTCTATTATCTACCTACCACAATCGAGAGTTTTCGTAGAGGAAATTTTTGTTCGTCTCATCAAAATGAAGCTACTCCCGGAAAATTAGCTTGATAGTAATCAAGTGAAAAAAATGTACTAGGGATCCCTGACTATAAATGATATCGTGCAAATAAGTACCTACAGGTTACATACAAACTTTCTTAACCTTCGTATACCTACTTGCGCGAAAAAGCATTACACATATAATCGCGCACGTTGTCTCAGACCGAGATTTAATCTCGTCGATGTTATTTTAATATCACACTTTTTAAGTGCTATTGATATTCTTTTTAAAGAATAGGGTGTGATTTAAAAAAAAAAGAAACATCAGAATATTATTGCTAACTTGATTTGTTAGAAGCAGTCTTTTAAATCAGTCAAAACTTCTGAGGTAACATACATAAAAATAATAATTATACGAGTAAGTACAATCGAACCTCTTTTTTTGGAAGTCGATAAAAAATAAAAAGTAACGGAGAGAATTTAGAGTAGTAACGTAGATACATAGAAATAAAACATTGCTGCTGAAAATGTTATTTTCTTCTTTAGAAAAATATTTTCGATTTCTACAAACATTAAATTTAAAACGGACTGCTTTAAAAAAAAACATAGAATTGTACTAGTTTTGAATTTTACACTAAACGCTTCAGCCTGTAATATCCCACTGTTGGGCATAGGCCTCTTTCCCTATGTAGGAGAAGGATCAGAGCTTTGAATTTTACATAGGACACTAAAAATTAAATATATGTATGAGCTACTTTTACAAGTAGAAATAAGTAGGTATAGTTTCGTATAATCCTTACCAGAACCCTAGTCAATTTTGTCGTCATTTTACGTTGATTTCTATTTTAATACCACTCACTTAAATTAACTCTTATACATTCTTATTTAACACGATTTATTTTTTAATAAACTTGAAATTATTTTCGCGCCATGTTGCTAAGTTTGCCGCGCTTTTAGCGTATTTATTTGCGCACGACTTTAACGAACCGATGACGCTTCAAGACTGACTGTGACTACGAGAGTGACTGAGTTCATGAGTTGTGAATTCACGTACGGCAGGCTGTTTTAACGGTTACATGTGAATGTAGGAAAATGTATCTGTCTATAAAACAGAATAAACTCTGAGTACAATCATACATATTTTGTCTTATTATAAGACGGACAATGATAGTTAGCACACCCCTCTTTTTTCATTGATTCGCGCTCGCTCGCTACAGCCTGTAATATTCCACTGCTGGGCATAGGCCTCTTTCCCCATGTAGGAGAAGAATCAGAGCTTAATCCTCCACGCTGCTTCAATGCGGGTTGGCGGATATATTCCCTACTATGAGTAACGATCGCTATCAGGTGTGCATGGTATCAACCGTGACCGACGGCTTAACGTGCTCTCCGAGGCACGGTGAGGAGACCCGAGACCCACAAGGACTGCACAAACACCCAGACCACGGTAAACATTTGTATGGCCAATAATCAATTTTGCCTTTGAAATATTTGCCTATTTTAATATGTTAATGTTAATGCCCTTTATTAACCATTATAAACATTTTTATTATCAGTACGTCGTCGGTATGAATGAACTACATTGGTAAGCTGTGATCGGTCAAGGTAAACAAGCATAATATATGTAACACGGCGAATTTGTATCCCCACACATGAATGCGTCATTAACTAATACAAAATATTTTATAATTTTATATATGTAATGAAATCAAGTCAATCATTATAACTTATTATTCAGAAAAAAAGAAATTTTAATAATTAAATTTAAAATTTGCGAACAAATAAGCAACTGAAGAACCCTTTTTAGGGTTTCGTACCCAAAGGGTAAAAACGGGATCCTATTACTAAGACTTCGCTGTCCGTCCGTCCGTCTGTCTGTCTGTCACCAGGCTGTACCTCAAGAACGGCGATAGCTAGACAGTTGAAATTTTCACAAATTATGTATTTCTGTTGCCGCTATAACAACAAATACTAAAAACAAAATAAAATAAATATTTAAGGGGGGCGATAATTATTTTATTTTTTATTACAGAAAATTTACTTATATTTAGTTTAGTCAATGGTACGGAACCCTTCGTGCGCGAGTCCGACTCGCACTTGGCCGATTTATTTATAATGAAAAAAGGTGCATATTTAACTATATACTTAAAAACTAGCTTCTGCGCGCGACTTCGTCGGCGTGGACTCCGCTCTTATTGGACTTAGCGTGATGATATATAGCCTATAGCCTTCCTCGATAAATGGGCTATCTAACACTGAAAGAATTTTTCTAATCGGACCAGTAAATCCTGAGATTAGCGCGTTCAAACAAACAAACAAACAAACAAACAAACAAACAAACAAACAAACAAACAAACAAACAAACAAACAAACAAACAAACAAACTCTTCAGCTTTATTATATTAGTAAAGATTTAAAATGTAACGTTCCACGTTTTATAGTTTTTGTAGTAATAAAAGTAGGTATAGTAGTTATAATTAGATTTTTAGACAATCGGACTTTTTTATCACTTCAGCCTATCGCAGTCCACTGCTGGACATAGGCTTACCCAAGTTCGAGCCAAAAATGGCGCGAACTCATGTGTTTTGCCCCTAGTCACCACGCTGCTGGGTTAGTGACCACAGGGCATGGCTTTGTCGCACCGAAGACGCTACTGCCCGTCTTCCTTCGGCCTGTGTATTTGAAAGCCAGTAGCATCAACAATCGGACTTTTTACTTTTATATTCATGTTAAAGAATTTTAAAAATATGGTTGTACGGCTATTGATAGATACATTACTGTGAAAGAATAAACTTATTGTATTATTAACTTGTGTGACGGTAACGACGTTTAAAAATAGTCAATATTTGACCTAAATCTCAGTATTTTCTTTATTGTAAGTCTATGAATACCTTGGTACCTATCTTAAAAGAATAAAAGATAAGTAACAAAAGGTTTTTAAGAGTACCTACCAGCTGACGAACTTTCCACCGAGATACAGCCAGCTGACATTAATTTTCATCATAGTATCATATAAACTATCACCAGGTAAATTTTTAGTTATTGACACGAAATCATTGAAAATATATTTTTTTTTCATGTTCCAGCAGCCAGCTGACGTATAATCCACCATGTTATGGTCAGCTTTTATTTTTCCTTCAAGATATTAGGTAAACTATTACCCGACCAATTTTAAAGTGGAATTGACTAAAAAAATTTTTTTTCTCCATGCGTGGCAGACTGCCACTGCCCGCCCCACCCACGAAGTCGCAGCTGACGTTCGCTAATGTTCATAATATAAATCTCTAATGCACTTACGAAGTCTCGATTGGGAGGAAATAAAATTGACCAAATGTGTACCTGGCTCCCGGACCATAATAGTGTTACGAATACACAAAGTAACTAGCGCCATCTAGCGTCAACCGGTAAAACCACTCAAAGAAAAATACAACATGGAAGTGGAACCCGCCGCGATGACGCGATCACAGCAATGGATTGCGATTGGCTGTTGCGCGAGCGGTTGCGGGTTCGATCCCCGCACACGACAACATTTGTATTGGCCATACAGATGTTTGCCGTGGTCTGGGTGTTTGTGCAGTCCTTGTGGGTCTCCCCACCGTGCCTCGGAGAGCACGTTAAGCCGTCGGTCCCGGTTGTTATCATGTACACCTGATAGCGATCGTTACTCATAGTAGGAAATATATATTTGGTTTGTCTGGAAGAAATGGCTAATTAGCCATAAGTCCGCCCATTGTACTTCACAGTCTATAAATGATATTTGTAGTTGTGATGTACAATAAAGTATAAATAAATAAATAAATAACCCTCTACTCAATACTAGATGGCGCTAGAGGAACTATATAGAAGAATAGTCTCGAAAACCGAGTACATGCGCGAACTTTCCAGAATGGTCTGGGAATCGTCTCGGCCGATATAAATAGCCGCAGGGAGGCGAGCGAGTTCAGTTCAGTTTAAGCTACCGACGAGGCAAATTCGAAGTGAAGACTAGTGATCAAGAGTGATACCAGCGAAACCTACGACATTGGCTACAACCTTGGACATCGTTAGTGCTTAGTGTTTGTACCTAGTGCTTTGTGTTGGACCTAGTGCTAGTGAATAAAGTCTCCAAAAGAGTCAACAGGTCTTTCTCTCTAAATCCTTCGAGCCTTAACACGTAACAATACGTAAAAGCGCCGCGGGTGTTGTAGGCGAATTTTATAGGTGGAACGCATATTTGAGCACTGTGTGCTCGCAATATTTCGCATGGATTGGAGTAAAACTTAATTCAACATAGATTCCCGTGAATTCATAGTTGCGTTTTTTAACGAAACGAATAAGAAATTATGACTCGGAAAGGTCATCAAGTTCTGATGACAACCACAATTTGATATTGACAGTTATTTTTTCAAATTCCCGCCACGTTTTGATGAAAGTCAACTTTGACCCACCTATATTTTGTGGCTCACTGCTGCTCTATCTCCCGCTAACTCTATTATCTACCACAATCGAGAGTTTTCGAAGAGGAACTTTTTGTTCGTCTCATCAAAATGAAGCTACTCACGGAAAATTAGCTTGATACTGATCAGGTTAAAAAAATGTACTAGGGATCCCTACCTATTATATCAATGTGTGAAAAACAGTAACTATGTTTAACGTTCTTAAAGAAGCGTTGGCGCAGCGTCATGGTTGTGACCTGTGAGTTTATGCGTTAATAGTGTTTTCGGACCCCTACTACATGATTGAGTCTTAGAGACGAACGAGTGTCGAGTGTAAGGTTTATTTATTGAATATTGTATCGTTAATAAATAAAAAAAATAATAATAAAAAAATTAGTCATTACAATGTGCGCTTTCACATGAAAACACTTAAAAAGGAATGAAACTTGTTCTTTAAAAATAAACTACTTTAATGAGTAATTTTCATTTATAATATTTACGAGGGTTTTGAGGCAAAATAAAAAACATGAGTGTTCTTTTTTTACTCTTAGTGTTATTGATGTAAAATACTCTTAATTTACATCTTATTGAGTAATTACTAGACAATGTTACACACCATCGTTTTCAAAATCAAACATTTGTAACATGATAATATTAATCTCAAAATTCATTAAGAATTTGCCAATTTGTAAATATTTTACAATAAACTATTATTATAATCATCAACATAATTTATATTTAACAAGTGCAAAATGCGTATATTTCATCAATCAAATAAAAATTCCACCTAATATCATTGCACCTTCTGAAACAAAGTAATTTGTTAATTAGACAATTTGTAAGAGGTACCATAATTTACTGTAAACTTGTGCAATACCAACCATAGTTATTTCTGGAAACAATGCACTAAGATTAAAGTTTGCGCGTGAAGCTACTGGAAAGCCAGATAACGACCTATCCGCATTCGTTCCCATATTTTGCATATTCGATTGCATAATGTGGGTATTAAAGATGTCAGGTTGATATTGTGCAGGCATCTGATTTCCTACATAATTTGAAAACGGTATTTCTTCTGGTACAATATTTTGATGTCTTTTTGTTTGAACCTTGTTTTGACAAAGTACATGAGATGAATCATTCCATTCTTCTACTTCATTGTTACCTATTTTAGCTCTTTTACTTTGGTATTTTTTGTTGGATTCTTTTTTGGAACATTCCAGTTTGTGTTTAGCAGCAGATTCTCTTTTTGAACTTTTGTAATTAGGAGGATCTTTCTCATGTGAAAATGTAGTAATGTTATTTCTCATTTTAAATTCACTGTACTTGTGATTAGAATAACTATTACAATCTGTTGTTTGGTTGTAATCAACAAATTCACTTGGAAACGCTCCACCTGTGTAGTTACTACTCATTAAATTACCACTCCCAGGCATAAAATTCGAATAAAAACTGTTTGATATGGTGTTTGTAGTAGAATTATATAAAGTTGTGCCTGAAAATTGTTGTCCAGCGTAACTATTATCGGAATAATCAATTATCGGTGGGAAATGGGAAACTTGAGCAACTCCACTATCTTGAGATACATTAAAATCGTTATATTTCTGTGGCACCACAAATTTAGCCCCATTGTCCGGAATTTTTTGACTATAATTTGTTCCTCCTCTTATTAAAGCTTCGGCAGAATAGCTGTTTTTCTGTGTTTTAGAATTTTTGTCAGTCTTAGTAGATTTTGTTTTTGGTTGTGAAAACGAATTAATGCTGTCATATGTATGAGGAACTTTAGATTCGTTAAAACCGTAACAAGTTTGAGGATGGTTTTCTAAACGCGCTTTTCTGTTGACTTCGTTGTTATGAGGTACATTTTGTTTTGTGGGAATTGACTTCTGTATATCTGTTATTAGCCCATTCGGTCTTAACGGCATATTTTCGGATGACCGATTCATTAATTGAGTAACTGAGAGAAAATTGCTACAATTTTGTAAGTCTGTATGAGGCAATGTTCTGTTGATAGTCTCAGTCTTTTTCTTATCATGTGGACCCAAAGCCAAGTCTCCTATTAAAGTTGGAAGGTTGATTGGAGGTGGCTCCATACTAATTTCTGTAGTTCCTGCGGCCCGTGCCGGTGGCCACACATTATGCTCTTCGTGATTTGATTGGGACGGAAAGTGGTGCATATTTATAGGAAAGTAATTAGTCTCACTCTGTGTATGTTTTTTAGATCCTAAATCACTTTGCGAATAAGGTGCTTTAGTGGCTTCTTTTAATTCAGTTTGATTTTGATTGCAATTGTTTTGCACGGGTCTTATTTCAGATGTCATCCAATTTATGTGCATTTTATTAGGAGATTTTTTTGTATATTTTTCAACATTCTGTCCTACTATGGGAGATGATTTTAAAATGCCTTCATTTGCGTTTTCTGTCATATGCTTGGTATAAAATTGTTTTGGATTAGCATTTAACTTTGTACTCATGTTAGTATGTAAATGATCTGTAGGAAAATAATTCTGTTGTTTTGAAATAAAATTTTTTGAAACATTACTATTTGTATATATAGATGAAACATCATCTGGCCACAAATTAGGTCCTTGATTATAAAAACTAGTAATTTGCTCTGGAAAGCTACTACTCTTACTTGTTGGATTCTTTTTTGCTGAGTTAGGAACTAATGGGACATGAAAATCTGGATTAAAAGGATTATAAGTGGACGAAAATGGCGTTGTGGTATTGGGCAATATATTATCTTTGTGAAAGTTGTTAGCATTAGTTGTACAATTTACGAAATCAAAGCTTTTGTGAGACCAGCCCAAGTCAATGTCATAAGTTAATCTCTTCATAAGGTTATCATCAACATTAGCATAGTCAGTTTTATTTTTACTGGCGTAATTGTCCATTGCACAAGGATATAAGCCTAAGCTATTAAATTCGTGACTTGTAGAAATATTGCTTGTACTATAAATTGTACTTTTAACTGTATTAAATGGGTCACCTTTATAAAATATGTTATTGGTTGTGCTGTTAAATGATGTAGACTGAGTTGTACCAGTTTTGTTAACAGATAAATCAAAATCTAAGCCAAAAGTAGATTCTGTAATGGCACAACTTGATGGTATTACTGATGGCAATGGTAAACTCAAAAAAGGGTTTTCATTATTTACCAGATTAGAAACAGTTGTGGAAGTTTTGACCTCTATCGACTTACTATTTTCATATTTATGATGGTCAATAGATTTATCAGTATTCGTAACTGGGGTAATCTGTTGCTTACTAGGAGTTTTGGGTTTATTAGCAGGTATATTATGTTTTTCAAAAAAAGAGGCTTGTTCATGAGGTGTTTCATTTCGTAGATTGGTTTCTTTTGGAGTAATATTTTGAGTTTCTTCAGCCGGGCTATCGGCTCTATTGCCACTGACTAATGGAAAGGACATTAAGAAAGCTGCTGTTGGAGATGCAGCTAAAAATTCTTCTGCTAATTCTAATCGAGCATTTCCAACATCTACTACATTTTCACAAATGTTAGAATCTAAAATAGCATGTATTTTACTGTCTTTGCTCTTAAATTCGCCTTCAACACTTTTGTTTGGAGCAGTTACTTTATTATCTTTGGCTTCAACAACGCTGGAATTATTACTACTCTCAGATTTCTCCAGAGACACTTCTTTGTTTGTTGGCGACACTGTTTTTTCAATATTTGGTTGGACTATTAATGGTTCTGTACATTTTGGTGAGTCTTTTATTTGACTATCAATAGTTTCTTCATGGGTATTTTGAATTGTGTTTGAAACTGCAATGTTGTTTGTTATTGAACTTTCTGGGTTTGATTTACTTGTATTAGCTTCAGCTGGTATTTCTTTATCAGTTGAAGTTTCTTGTGTTTTATCATTTTTTTCATCTGGATTGATTACACTTTTATCTTTATCACTATTTATATCAACTTTTTTCCCTATTTCCTGACCTGTTTCTGAGGATTTGTCTGATATTTGATCTTTTTTATCATTTGATTTAATTTTTTTAGAACCTTTTTTAGTGTTACTGTTTCGAGACTTAGCACTACCTTTCTTAGTTTTTGCTGACAAAGGATGTGAATATGCAGATATTGGCAATACATTAACCATAGTAGTTTTTGTTATATCATTTGTATTTCTGCTGATGATAGGAATAGTGGCTGATTTGTTTATTGGTTGTAAATTAGCATCTACTAAGACGATTGTTGGTGGTTGAGGAAACAAAACAGGTCTTTGCGGAAAGATATAAGGTGTGGCTGGTAGCATGACAATGGTATTTTCTGAAAATTAAGACAATATATTCAAATTATTCCACAACAGTCATTTGGGCGAAAAATTATTAAAATCAGTTACAAACCTTTCTTCACATTAGTTAATGGTAGTAATTTGGGTAACTTTGGAGGTGTTTTATTTAAAGTACTATCTTTATTGTAACATACATTTGTTTTTTCTGATATAGATTTTTCCTTTTCTTTCGATTTTTTCTGTTTCGTTTTATTAAGCATTACTAATTTTACATATTTGCTACCTGAAAAAATCATATAAATCATCAGTATTTTATAATATAGTAAAAAATTCGAATATTGTGTCCAATAATAGTACCTATATAAGTAATAATAACTAAAATAGACATATAAAATAAGAATCGTAATACAACTTTAAAACAAATCTATAAGCAACACATTACAAAATTAGTAAATTAATAATATTTTCTCATCAGAGGTGGTACTACTTAGTTGCCTCTTCATTATAGCTTATTTGTGTAATATTGTAAAGTGACTTGTTTAATACATGTTAATTTAACTAAGTAGACGGACAAGAATAGAACAATTAAACATTTTTTTTTACAAGAGATTTTTGAGCTTGAATCTACAACCGACGCTTTACTTTAGTTAGTAATAATATTAAACAAATCACACAAGTCAAAATGAGTCAAGCAATAGGTACACTTTAATCACTCGGCTGGGTACATCTTTGCAAACAGTAAACAGAGAACAACAGCAAACTTTTAAAAGTATTCATAGATTAAACTAAATAAAAGATTGCTCAGACTGAATAAATATGTCCTATTTGGACAAAATTTCGCATATACTAACTTGGGACAGTTCTCTCCCTAAAACAGAATTTTTAAAACATATAACGCTGCCCACAATTTAAAAGCATCTGACGACACTAGAGATTGCGATGAAGGAGATACGAGAAAGAGTAAAAAATGTTACCCCAAATAGATATTTTCTTAAATTTCCTTCAGAAATTCAAATAGGTACTACATTGGGCAGACGTCAAGGTTATTATATATAGTTTATAATTCTGTAAATTTACCTTAAATTTTAATTTAATATGATTTCATTTTAAGCTAACTTTAATTTATTGTAATTTACTCATATATTATCCTTAACCTAATATTTTAATTTAAAATCACTTTTACTAACCATTACTGAGATCAACGTAATATGTATTAACTTAATAATGCAAAGATAAGGATCTGCCAAAAAGTAACAGATACAGGCACAGTATATTGATATTATTTCTTACTCAGATATAAGCAGATACAGATATGTACTTGTCAGATCAAAACTAGAGATAAATCACTGTTGTGTAAAATTTCATGTCTTTTAAAAAGTAATATAATTATCTTAATATATATAAATCTCGTGTCACAATGTTTGTCCTCAATGGACTCCTAAACCACTTAACCGATTTTAATCAAATTTGCACACCGTGTGCAGTTTGATCCAACTTTATAATTATTTATACCACATACGGTCTGTATAAATTTTATATACATTAATATCTTTAGACCTAAATTATAATTATTAACAATTACAATGTCCCAGAAAAAAAAATGTCTGTACCTATGATTAGACCCACCTAGGGTAAAGTATTTTGATGTGCTGAATCTAAATTTAGGAACCATTTGGTTTTTTTTTGGTAAATGGTACAGAGCACTGTTCCAGTGTTATTTTTGCATAATTTTAAGAAATTCGTTTTTCTTTTAAATATTGAAATGTGGCAAGTTTCATTTATGTGCTATTTCTGTAATAGATTATGTTGTTTGTAATTTTATTTAATTTCACGCTAATTACATAAAAGGAGAATTATAAATATGGAGTGAAAATCTCTTGATCTTAAAAATAGTAGCAAAAAAAAATCAAGCACTCACTTTGATTTTTCTTATTTGTACCAAAAGTAACTTGTAACGACACATCTTTTTTATCACACTGTTTCTTTTCTATAGCTTGTAGTTTAATTTCCAAAGCCAATATCTCTGCTTCTGTAAAAACAACATTAAATTGGATGTGAACTTCAGGATAAAGTGATAGTTAAAAACTCAAAGGATAGCAAAAATAACATACTTAGCTGTGTCTTTTCTTGAACATAATTTGTTAAACATATTATAGCTTTTTGGACTATTTCAATTTTAGGATATTGTACGTTATCAATTTCGTCTCCACTAACACTATTTGCCTTATTTATAGATTTAACAATTTCTCCAAGTTTCGATATAGCGTCGTTGAATTTTAAACGCCTTTGACGCTCCCATTCACGGCATCGACTGAAAAATTATAAAATAAATAAATAAAGAAATATATATATATATATATTAAATATGCTAAATTGTATGTAATTGAACCATGAAATATTATTTTTTGTACAATATCATTATCGAAATTCAAATGAAAGTGCATTTAAACAATATAATACTTTATGTGTATAGTAATATCATTATTTAATTTCAAATGCAAGTTATTTTTTATCACCTTGGCGTACGCTGTTTATTGGTAGACGGTGGATCCATTTTATTCCATGAAATATTAATTATTCATAGGAGATAACAAGTTCTATGAGTATTTAGCTATATTTACAAAAACATACATAATAATTTGTTGAAGAAACATCACAATAATTGAACTTCGAAGGTTTGAAGTTTAATTAATCATTGAACAATTGAACATCATATCAATATCAATTGACATTTGACATAAACATTAGACTTTTTCAAAATCATTGCTAGTGTTAATAATGGAATAAATAATAAATGATAGGAAGGAATTTTGCTAAGATAACATTGATTGATAAGCGTTGTGGTCATGGATTATTTTATTTTAATATTCATTTAAAGATAAAATTGTCGGTCAATTAGATGGCCAGTCCATTAATTTAACAATAAGTGTATATATAAGTGCGTTTTCCAATTACAGAGCATAATGCGACTCAGTGGCGCACAATATTAAACCACTGAGCCACCACTGAGTTGGTATCCATTGCAAGCAAGCACACGGAAGCCCTACTTTTGAGAGTGCTCGTTGTGTGAAGCGTTGCTGTAGCTTTGGAACTTTCAACGTTGAGCATTGAGCATTATACCGCATAATGCGCTTTAGTACTGATATTGGAAAACGCACATAATATAGCTCAGTGTCGTAGCGAGGTGTGGGCAGGGCATCATGCCCCAGGCGCTACTCACAAATTGGCGCCAAATGGTCGGTAAAATTAAAAACTGCTGGACATATCATATGGTTTTCGAATGAGGGGGGGCGCTAAAAAGGTATTGTGCCCCGGGTGCAAGGAATGAGGGGGTGCCAAAAAGGTATTGTGCCCCGGGCGCGACTTAGGCTCGCTACACCACTGGACTGTAGCTTAATCATTTCGATATCTACAATTCTACAACACTAACAATGTTTATTATAATTAAAACCGACTGTTTAACTGACTGATTTGTTTCCATAACAACTCGTTTTATATTTTTAATTTGTTAATTGTTCTTCAATCTTCAACTGGTCTTGAAGACAATAAAAGCTGAATAATATATTCACAGAAAGCTTTATTTTCTACAAATGTTAAAATTTAAAAATGATTTAAATCCATTCATTCCGGCATCCGTGTATATGTCCATTGAATAATTGAATATATAGGTACATTATCTTAACTATCTTGTTTATTTTTAAAGTGTGTAATTAGTTAAGCAATATTTTTCACTTACTAAACAAAGTTAGTTCAAGCCTTAAAGTACAGAAGTAATTTAGGGATACCATATTAAGATTTGTTAACTTTGCCGCGCCCTTCAGTATCTAATTTGTTTGCACAAAATTACGTACAATTATATTTTAAAACGTCTATAACTCTGTAAAGGGCCCCGTAGACGATCAAATATTTGATCAAACTTCATATTAAATTTCTGTTTGACAAACGTGTTTGTCAAATTATTTGATCGTGTGCGGGGCTGCGGGTTTTTTTAATATTATGTTTGTTATAATTATGAAACATGAAGTTTGATCAAACATGTTTGACAAACAAGTTTGATCGTTTACGGGGCCCATCCCATTAGTCTGTACTCGGCAAGTCGGCACTCGCCTACTATTACAATGTACTCTGTCATCTGTGGCACTCGCCTACTCGGACTTAGGGATGTTCCGATACCATCAAAGTATCGATACCTACTTATATCAGTAGTCTCAAATCATTTATCGATACTACTCATATAAATACTCCTAATGTATCGATACTTACTCATATCGATAATTTAAGATTTTTTTTAAAACTAAGGTAGCAAATGTCAAAATAAAATAATTTCGTGAGGGTAAAATTTAAAAGTAATGTAATTAATTAAGTAATTTTTATTTAATTGACAAAAATTATCTTTTGTTATTAAAAAAATTACTTATATAAAACAAAATTATAAGTTAACTAAAAACTCTTTAGCATCAAGATTGCCCACAGACACGGGTGCAGTCGGAGTTCGGACGGGTTTGGCTCGCTCAATAGATCAATTTGGTTGATCTTTTCTGCCACTTGCTAGTGGCTGCGCTAGAAGCTCGCAAATCTTGATTTTAATTGGTTTAAACGAGTAACCTATAATCAGCTGTTGAAAATCTTGATATTAATTGGTTTAAACGAGTACCCTATAAACAGCTGTTGAATATAGGCGCTCTTCGGCAAAAATTAGGATTAACAGTTGTCAGTTAGTAGTCGTCTATAAATTGAGACCATTTGTTTAACATTACGTTTGGACTCCTTCCCATCTTGACACGCTTCATTATCCAATAGATAACCGAGCGAGAGATGGATAAAAGATTTCGCTCTCTCTCGTTCTGCCTCTCTATTCGGAAATTCTCTTTTTTTGGGTCGTTTGGAAGTTCGGATATTTTAAATAAGTGAGTCTGATTCGATTCGATACCAAGTACTTTTATTTCGATACCGAGTAAGTATCGCAAGATTGATTCGATGCTTTTAGTACTTGGTATCGAAATGAGAAGTATCGAGTACCTACTTGTATTTACTAGTATCGGAACGTCCCTACTCGGACTTGACTGACTTGACTCGGACATGACTGATGACTCGGACTCGCTCGCCCAACAGGATACAACTGATACAACTTGTGGAAACTGGAAAGAAGCGTAAATTCCATTCTACATCTGAGTCACGAACTGAATCATCGTTCATTTGTTTAGTTTATACTATTATAATTATTTACTCCACGGTCCACCTTCATTTCATGTCTTCTTTGCGTATAATAGTAGATGCCCAGATCAGTGAATTAGTGATAACCGATTTAAATCTTTGGTGATAACTATCATTTGAGTTTGTTGATTGTTGTGCGTATATAATCAAGGACGATTTAGTATTAATTGGTTTTGAAGCAATAATTAAATTCAGTTTAACGGCATCCACTTAAAGAACGCACTTGCCTATTAATACATTAAGGCGTGTAAGGTAACTACTTAGATACTAAATCTTGTGCAATATTCAAACGGCCAAAATGTCTCTCTACCCATCTCTAGAAGATATGAAAATTGATAATATGGTGAGGGCTCAGATGGCCCAACAACAGCATCAGGCGCCACCGTCTAATCAATTGCCGTATCAGGCTCAACCAGCCGCTGTAGCTCCTAGCGCCCCAAGACATGTTTATCCTGCATTAGGTGAATATATGGGATTAGAACTCTCACCTGGTGTTATTGCTCTTAATATGCCTGAGTATCAAATACAAACAGTAAGTTTTACAATTCCATTACCATATTTCCATTTTGATATTTGAATCTGTTAATAAGACATCTATATTTTTTAACTAAGGTTCATCCTTCGGGAGCAGCGACCAATATTGTGGCTCCACTTTCATCGCAGTCTCCTAGTTTGTTAAAAGCGACAGTTACTCAAGGAATAAGACAAGTTATTCTTTGTAAAGATAAGCATGGTAAATGTGGCTTGAGACTGCATTCAGTCAATAATGGGATTTTTGTTTGTTATGTTGAGGCCGGAAGCCCAGCTGCCTTAGCTGGACTAAGATTTGGTGACCAGATATTGGAGATAAATGATGTAGCAATGGCTGGATTGAGTATGGAACAAAGTCATGCACTTTTAAAGAAAGCTCCAACTAATGGAATCAGACTTGCAGTTCGTGACAGGTAAAATAAGATTACATTTAAATGTACTTAAGGTTATTAACTTTATATTTATTGTCTATTAATGACCAAAAATAATTATCGCAATATTACATTTTTAGGCCATTCGAAAGAACTGTAACTTTACACAAGGATTCTCTCGGCCATATTGGCTTTCAATTTAAGGATGGAAAAATTGTTGCACTAGTCAAGGATTCCTCAGCTGCACGCAATGGGTTGTTGACTGATCATCAATTACTTGAAATAAACACCATTAATGTCGTAGGCATGAAAGATAAGGAGATATCAAGGGTCATAGAAGCAAGTCCATCAATTGTGAATGTGACCATTATACCATATTACATTTACAAGCATATGATAAGCAAGTAAGTATTTTGCAGTATTTATTGCATTTATACTGCAGACATAATTTTGAAACGTGTAATAATTTTACAAAATATCAAATTGAAAAATAATCTAAGACAAAATGAAATGAAATAATTATGAAATCAATATTTATATTAATAACATATTCTTATCAGATTCAGAGGCAATTTTGCACACAAAATGTAGAATGAGTCATTACCATAATTATATCTACCATATATATATAAATATATAACATCAACTTTTCCTGTTCCTTTTCCTGTGGTGGTGACCACAGTCATACATAATAATATATAACATATAATGATTTTTTTAGTACTTACAATAAATAATGTTTTTTTTTATCTAAAAAAAATAGTACAGAATATAGTTAATCAATAAAAGTAATAAATAAAGTAAAAATAATTATAAGTTGATAAATTATTGTATTGATAATATACGTAATAAAGGTAGACAAAAAATAGTCCCGATTCACGATTCAGCCTGTAATATCCCACTGCTGGGCATAGGCCTCTCTCCTATGTAAGAGAAGGATTGGAGCTTAATCCACCACGCTGCTCCAATACGGGTTGGCGGATATATTCCGTACTATGAGTAACGATCGCTATCAGGTGTACATGATAACAACCGGGACTGACGGCTTAATGTGCTCGTACGTGTGTAAAAATAGTCAAGTAAATATTTATTATTAGAGATGACTGAAAAAGTACTGATTATATCTCGATTAAATATAAATAGGACTACATAAAAAGCACCAGCTTTCAATTAAAAATAAGAATAATCAAAATCAGTGTACCTACCCTATAATGGTTATGACGTAAAGCACATAAAAAAAAATAGTTGAATTGAGAACCTCCTACTTTTCGAAGTCAGTTAAAAAATTCTGATACAACTGGACTTATTTTTATTGATAGGAAAAATAATAAATTATGATTATGTGTAGTATTTTGTTAGCTTGAATGTGTACTGTGTATATAAAAGAAATTATTTTTTTTTTTCAGAATGTCAAGTTCATTGTTTAAGGAACAGGATCGCACCCCCGCAGTGTAAAAATATGATGAAAAATTTAATGCCATACCAATTATAGAAAAGCACGTAATTTTTTAATATTAAATTGATTTTTCTATTAAGCACATAATTATAGCGTATTATAAATTCTTTAAGTCATAATTTTATAGATTATAAAACCAGTTTCAAATAATTTACAAATTTCCTATCTTTGTACACACATAATTGCAGAAATATTGTATTTTATTACCAGAAATATAGTTCGAAAGATGTATAGTTGATTTTTGTTTGTAGCAAATAATTTTTGCCTTTACTTTGGTGCTGCATTTATACACGGCTTTGTTATTAATGACTTTATTTGTGGTCATGACCAATTTAGTTTATATACTACAATATTATAGTCGGTAAGGGCTGTGAAGATAATGACTTGGTTAATTGTCTGTGCAAAATAAGGGTGCATCCCTAAATTACGTTATCCGTTGAGGGGAGGGGGTGGGGGGAGGGTGGGGGTAGGGGGATCGACGAAGTGTGACATTTTCAAAATACAATATATCTAATTTTAGTTAAATGGTAATAAATATCGAAACTGTTGTTTTAATTTCATAAATAAGAATTGATTGAAAATTGCAAAACATGTGACGTCACCCCCCTAAGTAGGTCTCATAAATGTGACAAGGACGGGGGAGAGATCCAAAAATCATCAAATCCGTGTGACGTAATATATGGATGATCCCTAAGTATTAAATTCGATTATTATTAGTTTTATTAGTTCATGTTTTAGTCACTTTCGAAATTTTGTTTGACTGTTATAGTAAGCTAATACGAATCTTCGTGAAAATTATGATATGTATTTTATATGTTAAGCAAATGCATGAATAAGAGAAAATTACAAAATTGGTAGATATATGTACAAGAAAGTAAAACCATTATATTGACCACTAATTAACAAAGGTGATTTAAGACTGCATTCAAGAATTCTCAATCAATATTAATTGTTATAAAGCTTAATATTAGTATATTTACAAATTAAATTCGAAGTAAAAATGTTAAAATATCTACTTATATACATTTTTTGTAAATATAAATAAAAAATCTCATCTTTCACATTCCTTCAATACCGATAGACATGGTTTTACTGATGACCACGATTACCCACGACATATCTACAGTAGAGTTAATAGAAAATCAAACATCTTCGCTAAAATAAAAATTTTATTTGTAAGAGAAAACACTTGTTTATTAATATGATATAAGTATAGATTATTGACACGTTTTTGATAAAATAAATTTTATATGGAGCTTAAATATATAGCTTTATAATTTATCTGCAAATAATTAACACATTCATAATATTTAATTAGTATGTAATCATTTATTCTTAATAATTTATCTGCAAATGATTAACACACTCTTAATATTTAATTAGTATCTATGTAATCATTTATTATTTAGATTATTTTAAGAGTGTTAAGCGGGCTTTACACGCTACGATAAATTGTAACAATTTATCGTAACGATCCAGATTGTTACAATTTATCGTTGCGTGTAAACGGGAGATTGTAGCGATTTATTGGGATTGAACTTGGAGTGAACAGTGCTCTACTCTTTCGATTTGTTGGAGCGATAAATCGTTCAATAAATTGTTACAATTTGTCGTAGCGTTTACACGCTACTACAGCCCCAATTTTATTAAGTGCACGAAATCTTAAGACAAACGTTATTTGCGAACATAGAGACCCAAAGAGATTATTTGTGCCAATTTTTTAGTTTAGACGAGTTTTATTTATGAAATTGAATTTTTCTAATAGTTTTCTAAGACGAACTATTATGAAAATGCAACTCAAAGATACGTCTTATTGAAACGTCATAATATACTAAACTAACCGGATTATGGTACTTCTCGAAAGTCTAACGTGGACGAATAAAGATGACCATGCGGATTCATCACTCATCATCACTTCAGCCTAGCAGTCCACTGCTGGACATAGGCCTCCACAAGTTCGCGCCAAAAATGTCCAAAAGCTCGCGCCAAAAATGAACTCATGTGTGTTGCCATTACTGAAATGTGAAATCAAAACTTTTCTAATTAAAAACTTCAAATTGAGTATATTATGGGCTTGAGAATTTTAAAGGTATTTTATTATTATTGCATTTTTGTAGCATATATATTGATAAGATTTTTATAACAGGCAAATAAATTTATATAAATATAATATTCTTGTTTTAGTCACTCACATTTAGAATATATTTTATAATTGTTTTGAATGAAAATATAAGGTACAATACGGTACATCGACGTTTCATAGTATTTTAACCAAATTTTAACACTTCTTCTTCCTAAAAAGGTTAAGGTTCTCAAAGCGATTGTATTTTTTAACCGAGTTCCAAAAAAGGAGGAGGTTCTCAATTTGATTGTTTTTTTTAATGTACGTTAGCTCAGAACTTTTGACTGGGTGGACCGATTTCGATGAATTTTGTTTTAATTAAAAGGTGTTGCGTGTCATGTGGTCCCATTTAAATTTAATTGAGATCTAATGACTACTTACTGGCGACATAAATTTGGATATAAAACCTCATACGTGGGACATACGCGCTCATGACTATCTCAACGCCCTGGCTTTTCATGGTTTCTTGCCCGCCCACACCATCCCTACTAGAGGTACCAACTGCCTTGATCATTTCATTTTAAAAACTAAAAACCCTTCAATTTCTCTAGTTCTTGAAACCACAGTGACTGACCATTTTTCTTCTCTTCTATGCATCTTTTGTAAAAAAATGAATCCAAAACAACCTCATATAATATAAGTAAAGTAGATTTTGCGAAACTTGACAAACAAATGAAAGAAATAGATTTTACCCCCATTTATTTTATTAAGGATCCTAATATTGCCGCTGACTCTCTGGTGAATATTCTAAGTAAGTAGTTCTGTTTCTTATTGTACCAATATTATTAAATTACCTGCTAGGAAAAAAATAATAAAACCCTGGATTACACCTGGGCTGTTGCGGTGTATACGACACAGGGATTCACCACATAAAAAATTAAATTAATCGCCCAACAATAGTATTCTCGAAATTAGTTATAAACGATACAGAAACATTTGCAATAAAATTTTAAAAAAAGTTAAAAGACAATACGATACCGAAGAACTTACTAAGGCTGGAAATAATTCTAAGATTCTCTGGAACAAATTAAAAAAGATTACAAATATATCAAAATCACAAAATTCACCCAATCGCCTATTATCTCAAGCTGAGCTGAATCACCCTCACAGACCTGTAATCACTTAAACAATTTTTTTGTTGAAATACCAAAAAGTCTAGCTTATAAAATCACCTGCAAAGACCCATCGTCTCAACTTACTTGCAAACGATATACCAGGCTAACAAACACCTTTGTTTTAAATGAAACGGATCCTAAAGAAATCATAGCTGTAATTAATTCTCTAAGAACAAATGCAGCGACCGGATGGGATGGAATATCATCATTCAGCTACATTAAAAAGATACTCTTCATTACTCTCACCCGTGTTATGTTATATTTTTAACTTGTGCTTTCAGACTGGCATTTTTCCGACAGCATTCAAAAGAGCAATTATTCATCCAATTTTTAAGGGAGGTGATGGAAAGTCTTTTAATAATTATTTATCGGCCCATAGCGGTTCTTACTTCTCTATCGAAAGTTCTCGAACGTTTAGTAAATAATAGATTAGTAGATTTGTTTTTGAAAAGTTTAATTTGATTTCCCCACAACAATTCGGTTTTAGAAGAAATAGAAGTACCGCTGATGCAGTTCAATACCTTATGGACTTCACCATAAACAAATTAAATAACCACAACAAAGTGCTCACCATATTTCTTGATCTTGCTAAGACACCATTCCTACGTCAAAACTGTTAATAAAACTAGACACGTTAGGTGTAAGAGGCTTACAATTGGACTTATTCAAAAGCTACCTGACAAATCGGACACAAATGGTTAAACTGGGTAATCACATCAGTAACGAAATCCTAATTACCTATGGAGTGCCACGGGGCAGTATTCTTGGTCTTACATTGTTTTTAGCCTACATAAATGATTTGTGCAACTTATACATCCCTAATTCAAAAATAGTGTCTTTTGCTGATGACACAGCACTAACTTTTTATGGAAACTCGTGGGGTGAACTCCAGATTATTGCTCAAAACGGTCTTAATTCTACATATGACTGGCTTCTTTCACATACTCTTACATTAAATACATCGAAAACCAAATTTATATCTTTCTCCATTTCACTAAAATCACAAGCCCAAACTCCTATCATATTAAAAGCTCACTCCTGTCAAGCATACTCACAAATAGACACAGCAATTCACAGCATGCAAATGTCCCCTCATAGCCACCGTCACTGGCGGATCCAGGGGGGGGGGGTCACGAGGTCATGACCTCCCCCTGGGCTGAGTCCAGGACCTAGGTGGACCACTAATTAAAATTGTTAAACAAGATTTTTGTCACAATATACCTACGTATTTTTAAGTACATTACCTACATAGATTAATAAAATACCTACTTTTTACCTGTATCTATCATTATAAAAATTAAATTGTAACTTCTTTTTACTTGACCACAACTATGTGACCCCACCTGGCGCCTTGACCATGACTGTGACCCCCCCCTGGCGCCAAAGCTGGATCCGGCCCTTGGCCACCGTTGATAATATACGATACTTAGGCATATGCATAGACAAAACTCTTAACTTTAAAACACACATTAATATTCTTACTTCATAGTAGGGAATATATCCACCAACCCGCATTGGAGCAGCGTGGTGGATCAAGCTCCGATCCTTCCCCTACATGGGGAAGAGGCCTATGCCCAACAGTGGGATATTATAGGCTGAATCGTGATCGTGATCGAATCTTTAATAACACGTATTTACTTCTCTACTTCAGTGAAGAATCGGTCCAAGGATGCATCTACTATAACGTACTAAACTACTAACGTAGTGAGCTGTATTATGAATAATGAATTATCCGCTAGGGTAGCAGTTTATTCTTTATAAATAATATTGATGATTTTTGTTTTAATCGAAACCGAAAGCGGATGCTTGTCTTGTGGTCACATTTAAATTTGATCGAGATCTGATCACTACTTTTTGAATAATCTTTGATAGCGCGTATTTACTTGACTATTTTTTCGTCTACTTAGGTTGTATTACTTGTCGATGTAATTGAAGTCGGTTTTTTTTCGTTTGGGAGCAAACACAATTACCTATTATGTATGTGAATGATTTTATGGATTATGTTAGGTAACTCAGAACTTTTGACTGGGTGGGCCGATATCGATGATTTTTGTTTTAATCGTAAGGTGTTTTTTTTAAAATATAAGTAGGACGGCAAACAAGCTTGCGGTTCACCTTATGGTAAATGATTATACCGTAGCTTGTAGACGTCTTCAACGCCAGAAGCATTGCAAGCGCGTTGCCGGCCCTATACCCAATTCCCGCCCAGGAGCTCTGCAGGCCGGCTAGCATGCGTACAACGAGATATTCTCTTGACGAGAGAGATAGATAATGTCTACATCGAGTATTTTCTCGATTACCCTAGCATGCGCAATACGAGAGACATAATTCTCTTCCGAAAACTAAACGGAACGGAAACGCCATGGTATACAAAATATATTATAATAATATTTATAATTTTAATATATATTGTTTATCGTAGTCTTTCTCGTCGATAATATTGAAAATCACGTCAAAATTCGACAAAATTACGATGTAATGTAATCATATTAGCTCCCGTAGTCAGTCAGTCAGTCAGTCAGTTCAGCCTATTGCAGTCCACTGCTGGACATAGGCCTCCCCAAACTCGCGCCAGACATCCCGGTTTTCCGCAATCCTCATCCAGCCTACACCGGCAATCTTACGAAGATCGTCGGTCCAACGGGCCGGAGGACGTCCCACACTGCGTTTGCCAAGACGCGGTCTCCACTCCAGGACACGTCTGCTCCAACGGCCATCGGTCCTGCGACACAGATGACCACCGGGCTATGCTTGGGGTTTCTCTCAAAGATAGAGTTAGAAACGAGACTATCCGCGAGAGAACAAAAGTAACCGACATAGCCCACAGAATTAGCAAGTTGAAGTGGCAGTGGGCTGGTCATCTGTGTCGCAGCTCCCGTAGAGATAACTAAAATTTCTTGTTATCTCTTCAATTGTCATGACGAGAAGAGTATCACTTGCACGCATGTTAGCTACTGTAGACATAAAGAGATAATACGAGAAAAGGGGTAGACAAACTTTTGTCGTGGTGCGCATGCTAGCCCGGCAGGTCACCTTACTCACCAACAGGAACACAACACTGCTTGAAAACAGTATTATTTAGCTGTGATTTTCTGTAAGGCCGAGGTACTGTCCCAGTTGGGCTGTGCCACATTTTGAGCAGGAACTTTCCTGCTGTGCCCTACCTCAGTGGTGCGTGTCATGTGGTTCAATTTGGAATCGTTTATCGAAAGTAAGTAGTCCAAGAAAGCACTTTGATTATGCTTTCAAGGACAAGTCGAGGAATCATCTTTTCTCCGAAGTCATGAACATCTCATAATAAATTGTACTCTCAATGTATGTATGTATATATATGTGCACGTAAATGTGTATGTATAGTTAAGTACATATTTATTTTAAATAACTAATATTGAATATATATATTACAGAAAAAGCTTATAGCCTTTATATTATTAAATTATTCTTTTTGTTTAACTTTTTTTTACTTTAGTCATGGGTAGACTGGTAGAGATCTCATGGATGTAAGTTTGCTCTTGCTAACATCGTTTGTAAAAATGACTTATAATTATGTTTTTAAAGTGCAATAAAAATATATGTATTTGATTCACAATATATTTAAAACATTTATAATATAAAAAATAGACATTGGAATGGTTGGTTAAAAATTTTCACGTGTCTAAAAGGAAAAATGAAGACCACTGAAAATTATACACATTATAAAGAAAACACTTAGTTCAAAATAATTAAATAATGTCACAACTTATCGTTTGAGCTTCCATAATATACATTACTTAAATCAACATAGATATAATATTTCTTATGGTTAAAACTGTAAGTTATTCATGTTAAAACATTATATTTACATTAAAATGTAGATCAGATGTAATTTTTTTTTAATAAATAATGTCAAATGGATTTTGGAACGTCCAATTTGGCTTTAGAACTACTTCTGGGCAAGACCATGATTTTGGCACAAAAAAGCTATCCGTTTCAGATGGTGGGCAATTTTTTCTTGCAAAATATTCCATCGAGTATAAGCTCCACAAAAGCCCTGTAAATAAAAATAAAAAATATCATAAAATTAAATGTTTAGTATTTTTAGTTAGAACTTGTTGAAACATTATGACAGAAAACGAACGGGATGCGGAATCCTGGGATTCTGGTCCGAGTAAAATACAAACTACGAGTATCAAATAACATTCTAATAAAAAATAAAGTTTTCGAATGTAAAAAGTGGATTTTGCAGAGACCGTTTAAAATTGCCAATTTTCAACTCGCATTTGAGACCGAACGGTTGGTCTGAAAAAAAAAACTAAATAGTGATATTTATAGAAAATTGTATGTTCTTTAATTTCTGTAAACAAACCATTTACTAAAATTTAATAGTTTTCGAGTTTTAGACAAAAAAACCGAAAAAAAGCCGATTTTATTTGGTTTTTTGCGATTTTATCAATGTTGCGTCACGACATTTTGTCCGCAAACCTCAGATTCGGATCCAGCACCCCAAAATACATATAAAATGAAAGAAATCGGAACTACCCCAAAACTTTCCCAGTAGGTAAAAACAAAATATGATTGTTTTAGTTGATTAGATTATGTTTGCATATATTTTGGATAATATAGGAAATGTTTACTTTTCGAAGTCGAAAACTTAATATTATCATTCCTTATCGTTTTAATATTTCATGTGTATAAGGATATTTTTAGTTGATAAAATTGTTTTTACTCTCATTGTGTTTTGTTAAACGTATAAGGTACCTAATGATAACGTAAATGTATATTCACGAGTTAATTATTATTGTTTACGAAATTTAAACTGAAGCTGTTGTTTGTTTTACTTGTTGTTTATAATACTTTAAATTTTATTTTAGTGAGGTAACTACTAAAGAGAAAATAAATAAAACAGCTGATTCATATATCATACACAATTACACACTGTTTCATTGTTAGGTATCTGTTTATTATCATATCTATATCGTATCTAATCAAAACAGACCGACTCAAAACTCCAGGATTAGAAAAAAAAAAGCCACGGATTAAACTATCTAGTCACAACATATCATTTAATGAAAAAAAAAATAGATAAATATTTTATATTACGTAGTAATAAGAAAATTATTATGAATGCTCATAGCGATACTATTTACGGTTTAGCAGTGAAGACAAATAATGCACGGAGCCTATGAGAAATACATTTCTGTAGTTTACATACTTAGGTACACTTCTTTTTATATAAACAATTATTAGCCTCCATTGGCATCCTATGAGCTATAATCTTATTTGAAAAGGATTTTAATATTAATCTATACTAATATTATAAAGCTGAAGAGTTTGTTTGTTTGAACGCACTAATTTCAGGAACTACTGACCCGATTTAAAACATTCTTTCAGTGTTAGAAAGCCCATTTATCGAGGTTAAGGTTATAGATATTTCGCATTCAAATTAACGCGTGTGAAACCTCGGGGCACAACTAGTTTATATGTAAAAGCACAGGTATATTTCACACGTTATATAAAAAAATCCAGCAACAATGCGTTTAAGCATAAAAAAAGTAAATTTTGTATCTAATTAATCTAATAATTTACTTCATGATGATCTAAAAATATAGGTATAATATGAAATTATGAATACGTATACTTACCTACTTACGTTTACCTTCTAGGGTGCATATAATCAATATACTTTTCTACCAAATTAATGCTGTTGTAAAATAAATTAAGTAGAGTTATTATATCAATCACTTACCGTTTCCGATAAAAAATGATAACCACATTAAAAGGTTAAATACGCTAGGAAACCGAGATCCACTGGAAGCCGTTAAAGGCAACATTAATAGGCCTAAACCTCCGAATTCTATCATCAGTACTGGATAAAAGAAACCAAAGGAGAGAGCCAATATTAGCTCATGAGCAGTAGCCGACACCTGAAAAATAAGATATTATTAAAATTAGATGAGAAAACTTTGTTTCATTTATTTTTGATTGGATTATACCTATACGAACAATGTTTCAGTTTCTTTGTCAGCTTAATGGACTGAAATAGAGCGTAAATCTTGTATTAGAACTGTTATTTTTACGCTTCTTGTTAGAAAACAATAAATGTGCATATGACTTGTTTCTTAGAATTATTATTCTAAGGCTTGTTTTTATTCATAGTCTAAGTCTATATATTTTGTAACTTAAGATTATTCATAAACTATCTGTTATCTCCTTTTCTGTGAGAAAAAACCTCAAACAACTAATACTAACTGTATTGAATAATTTCACTTACTAGAAATACTATAAAAGTAGACACAGCGCGACCCGTGTATGGGGCTAAAGGATGATGAATGTAATCGCGTAACCAAGAATGTACAACGAGATTCCAGGCTCGGTAGTAGCGAGAAAAGCGAGATGTTGTCCACCAATCCTGAAAATCATATATTATGTAATTCTAATAGTTACAAATACTTAATAGTTATAAATTAATCATGGTCAAGTTTCCAATTTACTTAGAGTCGTTTTTAACTTCATTTAAGTTTAATAAAACGAAATATTTACTTTATACCTAAAACTAAAAAAAGGCCAACAGATAACACATTGCAGCTGTTTTATTTATATACATAGTTGCTGGAAGTTTTATACAATGTGATATTACATCAGAAAGCACAGTTGTGTGTGGTAATAAATACTCGTACTTGGGTACCTACATACTTTGAAAGATTTATCTACCTAAAATAACATATTATATACATATATATTTAAATTAATTTTTACATTACTATATTAATGAATTATTTATTACTATCATTCTAATGAATGTATTAAGTTATTTAAAAGGTGAAAACAAAATAATTCGTTTAAATATAAGTACTTACTTCATAAAAAAGACGATCTCCAAACTTGAGCATTTCTGCGAATGCATTGTGCCACGCATGTAGAATGCAATAAAATCCACAGAGGAAGGATATAACACCGGGTAGCACACAAGCAAACATTCCTCGTACAACTGTCCCGGCCTCCACCTATAACATTGTTTATTTTATATTTCTCTTTAAGTTAAATTATATAAAAGTAATACTCTAAAAAATAATTTTAGCGGACTAATCGATCCTTAAAACACGTTGACATTTATGATAACTACTTCCTTCATTTCTTATGAATTAATTGTATCTCGATGCTTATGTTACTTATAAATAATGCAGTAATTATTAAAAAATTCTCCAGAGTTAGTCAAGTAGTTTTACTGATTATATAACATACCTACAGTTTTTCATAGCTATAATGTAATATAAATACACCATGTATCATTTCAAACAAAATAAGGAGAGTTACGTCCTTGCCAATTTCACATTGAGGGTTAAATTAAGGTTCAAGAATACACAATAAATAATTGTAAACCTCCCAAAGTAATTTTTGCTATTGATAATAAGTAGATAAATAAATTTCCGATACTGGTTATTTTACCTTTGGCTCTTTCCCGTAATCCGACCAATACGGCAATATAAAACGCTCCCATAGAAAACTGTTGTAAAATACAATGGCAGTAACTTCCAAAAGATGGAACACAACCACGCCCCATCTTATTCTTTGTGTTCTGTAAAAATAAAACGCTTAACTATTAAAATAAAATGAAATATAATCGGGCAAAGAGGATTTACTTCTTACCTCTTGTTAAGAGTGTAGGTATAGACAGTAAAAACAAAGCTTGGATATAATATGATATGACTATTAGAATACGAGTATTAGTATTTAATACTAAATATTAATATCACTATTTACGATTCACAATTCAGCTTGTAACATCCCACTGCTGAGCATAGGTCTTTCTCCATGTAGAAGAAGGATCAAAGCTTAATCCACCACGCCGCTGCTCCAATGCGGGTTGGCGGATATATTCCCTACTATGAGTAACGATCGCTATCAGGTGTGTATGATAACAACCGGGACCGACAGCTTAATGTGCTCTTACACTTTCAAACCCGTAAGAAATATTTGTGCAAATACAAATATCCATACCGAGCGGAAGTCGAACCCGCAAACCGCCGGTGTTTAGGCGTGTACATGTACACGAATCACTACACTAGAGCGGTTGTTAATTATATTAATATAAGTGTATCTAAATCCTTATATATTTGTTACATTGGCAATCGTTTGGTGCAATGAACATAATAACTTTAACATAAGTGTCTCTTTTTATATAACTAGGTCGGCAAACAAGCTCACCTGATGGTAAGTGATTACCGTAGCCTATAGACGCCTGCAACACCAGAAGCATCGCAAGCGCGTTGCCGACCCTATCCTCAATCCCTCCCAGGAGCTCTGGTCACCTTACTCATCAACAGAAAAACAAAACTGCTTGAAAACAGTATTATTTAGCTGTGGTCTTCTGTAAGGTCGAGGTACTATCCCAGTCGGGCTGCTCCATATTTTGAGCAGGAAATTTCCCGCTGTGCCCTACCTCAGTTAATCTAAAGTCTAAAATGTTTAATAGAGTCAGAGGTGCGAATCGTAGAAGGTATTTCTAATAATTTATTTTTCCTTGGTAATTAATCAGGGGCAGCGATCCCAGCAACTGCGCTAGAAGTCGTGGATTTGATTCCTGCTCATGACAAATGTTTCTTTTGTCCATACAGTTTTTTGGAGTTTACTTTATAAGAAAGTATTGCCTACATACATAATAATAATAATTATATTGGTAATGGTAGAGGACGCAAGTGTAAAACAGGGTTTTGCATTCTGCGGTTTGCTATAAAAATGTGACATGTTAAAAAGACTTAATGTTAATTGGAGTTAAAGGTCAATAACATACTTATAACAAAATGGAAATAACAAAGCGAAAACAACATGAAGATTAAATGAAGTTTAATGTTGACGATTGCATCGAAATGGTGATTAATTATTATGGGGCAAAAAAAATAATGCCTTTAGGCGATTACTACGGAAGTGACTGCCCCAGTATGCTTTGTGAGTACAATACTTTTTTAACCGACTTCCAAAAAAGGAGGAGGTTCTTATTTCGATTGTATTTTTTTATGTATGTTACCTCAGAACTTTTGAGTTGGAGGAGCGATTTCAATGATTTATATTAAATCAAAAGGCGGGTCATATGTTCCCATTTTAATTTAATTTCGATCTGACAAGTACTTTTCCAGCTATATCTAATAATGCGCACCTACTTGATTATTGTTTCGTCGACCTACGTTGTATTATTATATTGCATAACTTTTCACTGCGTGTAGGTACCTACTGATATTGATGATTGTTTGATGTAGTCCCCTTAAAATTTGGTTGAATTCTGATGACTACTTTTTGAGCAATCTTTGATAACGCGTACTTACTTGACTATTTTTTCGTTCACCTACGTTGTAACCCTTTTTTTTTGATATCGCAGGGTAACCCATTTACGGGTGATATCCAGGACGCCCGGGTAGGCAGTCCTAGACAGTATGTCGGACTCAACATTTGGGGGGCCACTACCGCACTAAACCCCTGCGGGAGCCTTCAGCCGCTTTAATTAGAGGGTCCCGGATCTGCAGGGAACAGGATCCCTCCAGCGACAGGCTGGCCTCGGCGAAAAGGCCAGACTTCTCCTCCATGGGAACTGTCCGGCTCACCTCTGAACAGTCCCGACAACACCGTGTCTAGCAGGACTGGGTTTTGATATTATATTAATGAATAAAGATATTCGGTAAGCCTATAGGACATGAGCATCGATTTAAGGGGTTTTTAGGGGAGAGGGTAAGAGGGGGGTGGGTGGGTTACGTTCTGGTATCACTCCCAACCCTAGAACTGGGCATAGATTTTTGAAGTTTGGGGGGGAGGAGGGTTACCCTCTGGTACCACTCCCACCCCCAGCACTGGGCATCGATTTATGGGGTTTGAGGGGAGGGGGGAAGGGGTACCACTCCCACCCCCAGCACTGGGCATCGATTTATGAGGTTTTGGGGGAAGGGTGGGGTTATATGAAGGCAAAACCTATTCAGTCGTAAATCTTTTCAATTTTGAGCTTAGATAGGTTTTAGTTTTAGCTTATCGGCATAAGTTCGTTACAAAAAAAAAATAACCCTACCCCCTCCCCAAAACCCAAAAATATGCCCAGTTCTGGGGTTGGGGTGATACCAGAGGGTAAAACACCCACCCCCTCCTCCGCTCTCCCCCCAAAACCCCATAAAACGATGCCCAGTGTCATATAGCCCCCCACCCCCAACCCCCAAAACCCCAAAAATCTATGCCCAGTTCTAGGGTTGGGAGTGGTACCAGAACGTAACCCACCCACCCCCCTCCTTCCCTCTCCCCTTTAAACCCCATAAATCGATGCCCCATGTCCTATAGGCTAGCCAGATATTCTATTACTGGGTTCCCATCCCGGCCCGACACGGGCACAGGGGCGTTACTGGAAGCGCATTAAGTAGCGCCTCCTACGCACCCCCATTCGTCGCCCGCGGGTGGAAGCCACGTCGGCGGCCTCCTCTCTCAACGTTGTATTACTTGTCGATGTGATTGAAGTCGCTTTTTTTTCTTTTGCAAGTAAACACAATTATTCGGTATATCGTGGATGTGACTAACATTGTTCCTAATATGGAATTACACTTTTGTATTGTATCATTGTTATGGATATTTACAAAATTAATATTTTTCTCCAAAAAGTACGTACCTACATCTATATTTTCTATATACAACATTTTAAAGCTTAGTTTTATGAAAAATAATAAATAATATTATAATATAGTATTTATGTACTAATAATTAAACCTAATAAGAAAAAATAATAAAAGAAGACACGTAAAAGGCTTCGAATTCAGGATCGGCGTTTTTTTTTTTTTTTGTAAAAATATTAATAGGAAATCATTAAAAGTTCTAATAGAATATTTAGATTGGCAACATATGTGGCAACTAAATCAAATTATTGTAGTCAATAAACACATCACGCACCTCGTAGTCAACGACCCACAGTATAATGAAATCCTGAGCCTGTGAGTGAGTAGTGCGCATTCGTTGAAACTACCTAAATAAACATAGTTTGATTTCCTTATTACCTCGTTAAAACACAGTTTGAGCAGAGGCATAATATGTCGTAAAACCACCATCCAGGATATTTGAGCACTTGCCTTACTTACTTCAAACGAAATAAATCCGAAAGTTTATAAATTCAGTCAAATCACAGAGATCCGGGATGTTATTAGTCAATTACATACAAAATTTTACAAAATGGACGTCGATGTGTACCCGGGTACCCGATTGGTTATACAAGGGTTAACGGAGATGTTGACGGCTGCAAGGAAATGCGTCTTAATTATAGATAATAAAACAATGCTATTTTGTTTTTGCTACAGCTTTTGTGTTAGGTATATACCTAACACTACAGAATATTCTGTGTTATCGTAAATTTACCAGCATTAATAATGGAATATGTAAACCAACGCAATAATACATAATTATAATAGTAATATCTGCGTGACACATAAATAATCCCTATTATTATCTCTCTACAATGCAGATGAAACAGACGCTTAAGTATTTTTTATTATTTTCCAGCGTATCTGTTGTGTAGTTGTGTTGTTGTAGTTGTTTTGCTGTTGTGTAGTGCTAAAAAAACCTCTTTTGAATATTTTAACAATAAAAAATAGAAGTACTAACAATCAAGTCTATATAATTTACCTGGGGTACTCGTCTCGATACAGGAGCGTTGGTGCGAACAAGAAGTAAACAAAATGTGAAAAAGAGGGTAGCTTTGTGCCTCCGTCATTACATCGATTGGCACATGCAACAGCGACCGCGCAAATTTTCATCACGAAACGAAACTGAAAAAAAAAGGTTTATTATTATTGAAAAAAAAAAAATAATTATAGGTTAAAACGTTAAAACGATTTTTTTAAATTAATTACGAGAGAAAGTTGATCACACTTCTTTCAAATTCAAGGGCGGATCCAGCTTTGGCGCCAGGGGGGGGGGGTCACAGTCATGGTCAAGGCGCCGGGGGGGGGGGGTCACATAGTCATGGTCAAGTAAAAAGAAGTAATAATTTAATTTTTATAATGATAGATACAGGTAAAAAGTAGGTATTTTAGAAATCTATGTAGGTGTAATCTAATGTGCTTAAAATACCTAAGTATATTGTTACAAAAATCTTGTTTAACAATTTTAATTAGTGGTCCACCTAGGTCCTGGACACAGCCCAGGGGGGGCCATGACCCCGTGACCCCCCCCTCCCCCCAGATCCACCAGTGTTCAAATTACTTACTAAAAAGATTATTATATAGGTAACTATAGAAGTATAGAGGATAGGTACTTAAATTCACTATATTTTTTATTTAATTAAATCAAATCCTTTACAATTTGTAACAACATATTGTTGTGTATAAAAACAACAATTTTTAAATCAGTTAAGTTTGCTGATTTAATATTGTTACAGTAGCATCTTATTTTAGTGTATGCCTTTAGGTACTAAACAATTTCGATCTATAGATACAAATAAATATAATTGGAGTGTCTGTTTGTAAAATTAAAATAACCGCTTTTAATAACCGCATATGGATGTACCTATACACGGTACATATACCAAAATAACATTTTTTAAAATTTTTGTCTGTCTGTCTGTTTCTTCCGGCTAATCACTGAAACGGCTGGACCAATTTTGACGATACTTTCACTGGCAGATAGCTGATATAATAAGGAGTAACTTAGGCTAATTTTATTTCAGATTTATTTGCAATAGCAAATAGCTATTTTGATAATTATTATTCAGATTTAGATTAAAAGTTCTCTTTGGATCAACATATGAATAAAAGTATGTGATACTTTTCAATAACGTTCTTACATGTTGGCGTCGTCTTAGCTAGTAATTTTGCTCACGATATTACCGTGAAGTTGTAATCACAGCTTCTAACATTAAACGTGAATTGCAAAAGCAATGTTTATTGGGGTGATATTCTAATGAAATAAATGACGTGGAGTTAAAAGGGTGTAAGGGGGTTGGCAGGTGGCGTGGTCGTAATAATGGGGTTTCGTCAGCCCCAGCCGGTGCGATGCCGTTATTTACTGGCCCCAGCCACGGCCCTGACAAGGGTCTCTGCTGATTTATGTTACATTTCACTTTCGACACTGTTTTGTCGCTTTATATTTTTGTATTTTTAGAGGCATCTAAAAGCTTTCAATATTCAACCATTATACTCGTAACTATGCCAAAAATTCCATTAAATGATTAATATTCCCAACTGTACCTACATAAGTTTTCAGTTAATTATATCAAAACTGGTTTAGGTTTCATAAAGAAAAGAAAACATCTCTGTACTTATGATTTAAGATTTTATCTATTCAAAGTATTGTTGTAATGCCACGTCGAGAAAACTCAGTGTCGTGTGAACACTATACGACATCTAACTAATAGCTACGGAACTATGCTACGTTACTGTTTCACGTTGCGAACTAATTAGTTTCAGTTTATAGTGAAAACTTAAAATTCGAAAACTTTGCCATTTTACACTTTCCATTTTGATCTTTAAAACAGTGTGGCATGTAACAAGCAATGGAATTATTTCAGTTTTCAGCAGAAATTGTAGCTAAAATAATAATATAATAATTTATACACGTTAAAGTTATATAAATGTTAAAATTATTTCAATTGTTTGCGTATATGTTCATCGCTAGTCGTTATAGTGTCACAAATTAGGATGATATTGTTAAACAGTTAAATTCCAATATTTACTATTAATTATAATAGCCAACAACAGAAAAACTGAGAACATAAGTTGTGGACGTGATATGTAAATTAATATTGTACACATCTTTGTGATATCAGGTTAATTTTGTCTCTGTTTGAATTGAGAGTGGGCGGTAAAGATAGAACTCGAATAACAAACATTTAAAAAAACAAATTATTTTAAAAAGTTTTGTGACAGTTCATCTTATGACTATAACATTTAATAAAATTGTTTTATCTGTTTGTAATATCATTTAGTAACGGTTTAGTGGATGTGATTATGGTTTGAATAATTGCACAGAACAAATATCAAAAAATTAACAATTTAATTATGGGCGACAGTCTCTTATTATACCTAACATTAAAATTGTGCAGAGATTCCCGAATAAAGTGCTGAGAATGGTAACAAATGGTCTTTGGTATATCACAAGCGAACAGTTACTTCACGACCTACAAGTTAAAACTCTTAGACAAGAAATTCTGCATTATATAAATACCTACAGTAAATGGATCACTATGCATCCCAAATTTTTGGCAAAACGCCTTGCGGAAGAAACTTACAAAATTCACAGACAAAAATGGAAACTGCCTCAGGATATACTTAAGTCCTCATTTGAAGTAAAGTAGGATGTGATATATTAGTAGTTCACTTACCGACCATACTACACCCATAATAAACCCCAACCAACATACTGCTTAATGTCTCAGCATGGTGACATATTGTAGTAGGTATCCAAGAAGAATTAAAAAAAGTCTGTTATTAAAAATCGTTTGCGGTGTTACATATTTCAAAAAGTGCTTGAATTATTTTCTGGGTGTGTAGCGCTTATGTAATTCGGTTTTACTATTTTCACAAACGTGTCATTGAAACGGTTACCGCTGATTATCAGCTAATATTTGTATTAGATAAAATATGATTTCTGTGGTTTGTTTTATTTGTTGAATTTTTAAATAATTATATATTTTGTTATTTACTTTTACATTAAAATCGGTAACAAGTTGATATTTTAACACTGCATTTTTTATTGCTGGTTCTTTTTAATTATTACTATAAGAGGATTTTTCTAATTGACATATCTTTGTATTGGTTAAAAGTTCATTTTATAGAAAAGTAATTTAGTATTATTTAAATTTGCTAAATAAGTGTGTAAATTTATTCCTATCTAGTACTCACGACCTCATCTAAAGGCAAATTAAAAAAGGGTAGGTAATAATCTGTCAAGCAGGTCTCAAAGACATGTATAAAACGTGATATAATATTTAGCGAGACTTCAAAGATTTAACTATGGCTTCTTTATGCATTTATAATAATACAAAAAGAGAAAAAGAGTAAACCTAGGAAGGTAATTTCAGAACGAGAGCGCCTATACATAATTATGTATACCTATAATGTTGTATAGCAGTTTCATATACGTTTGTATGTTTAATGAATATACTCGTATACACGTACATAACGAGAGTGAAATCGCAAGAAAGGTCTACTCTTATATAAAAATACATTGCAGTGTTTAAATTTAATTTCGTATAACTTATACTTTTATGCGCAGAGATTAAGTGCAAAACAACACAAAATGGAACCTGCAGCATCGTCTGAAATAAATAAGTTTGAGAAAAAAAATTACGTGTCTTTCGCCTCGCTTCAGTCTGTAATATCCCACTGCTGGGCATAAGCCTTTTCCCCATGTAGGAGAAGGATCAGAGTTTAATCCACCACGCTGCTCCAATACGTCTGTGTCAAGTGGTCTGGGTGTTTGTGCAATCCTTGTGGGTCTCCCCACCGTGCCTTGGAGAGCACGTTCAGCTGTTGGTCCCGGTTGTTATCATGTACAACTGATAGCGAACGTTACTCATAAAAGGGAATTTATCCGCCAACCCGCACCTGTCTTTGTTACTGAATTATTTATTCTTTTAAATTTCATTTTCTGTGCGCGTGTTCGATTCCCGCTTAAGACAATCGTTTGTGTAGTCTGTACAGGTGTTTGCCATGGTCTAGGTATTCGCATTTGTGTACTGTGTTTCCGGAAATACTAACCAGGTGTAAATGCCAGTGGGAGCCGCTAAGCGTGAGGCGTTTATATATTTCCCAAAAATTCATATGTACTTTTACTAAGCTTAGACTTTAGCGTAACGAACACACACTCAGATATTGAAGTAAGCTCTTCAAACAGGCGTTCTAATTTACTACGTTTGTTCTAATTTACTACGTATTTAAATAATTGTTTAACGGTTGTGGCTAAGCTAAGTAACAAAGATGACTCACTACTTTCTTAACGCGGATAAACTACCAAACAGAATCTCTAGCTACAGCAGATATTTTGGAGATTCTACCGTATATCTAAGTAATAAGTTAGTTACCAACCAGTGGCAGTGGTACCATGTAGGCAAAAATTACCTACTTGTTTCTATCGATATTTAGGTATATAAAGATAAAATCAAGTTCAGATGTAAATAAAATACGAAATACCTGAATAAAATTGAAACAAAGACACTATAATTAATAAGAATAACGTATACATTTTATTATATTATTTATATTATAATGAATAACGTATTTTTATTTTGTTTAGTCTCCAAAACGAAATATTAGACGAAAAACAATCAGTTGTTTCATAATAACAGAATAATAATACGTACCATTTCGCAGGTGACAATTGCTGAAGATCCCAGTGCCAAATGCGTCTGAGCCAGGTCATACACTGGAACGGCTATTAGCAATATTTCTAGTGCTATCACGCCGATTATTCCAGTTATAGACCAGACTTTGCAGAGACCTTTATTAAAATAAAAATACATTAATTATTTAGTATGACTTTAAGTACAATAATTATATGTTAAAATTTTCTTTAAATAGAAGTTTAAGAAGTATAATATTAAATAATAATTAAAAAAATTAATTAAACAAAATCACAATATAATAAATACACAAAGATTATCATACCATCACTACGAATGTTCAATAGAATATAATTCACACATCCTCTTATTAGAAGCAAGGTGGGGCCGAATAAATAATACAATTTTAAATAATAAACATACAAATTAACTACAAAAAAGAAAATACACATAGTATAATCAAATAATATATCAGAGATATTGATCGTTCTTTTGCGACAGCACGGCCGTAAGCAGGGAGTTTCACATATTGCCAAAGAATTTGATTTAAATAATTTTCTTATGTCTGTGCCTTCTGTGATAAGTGATACAAGTCGAAAATCATCATTTTACAGGACAGCAAAAACAAGACTAAAAAAATTCTTTTTCGGACACTAAGTAAGCTTCAACTGGACTATCTTCTTTTGTAGAAGAATTGAAGAAAACATTCTCTTTCAATGTTCATTTAAGTCGTTTTGGTAAATATTCAATTTTAAAGACACTTTACGGAAAATAAAACTTTTAAATTGCATCTGTGATAAATGATACTTGCACGGTTAAATTACTTTACACTTTACACCTATAACTTGTCTGTGTAAACTTTAGAATAATGATTCTCGTAGAATGTTCCTTAAACAAAAGATAAAGATATGACCCTTTAGACTTAATTTTATGTTATCACTCGCCTATTCAAATAATTTTACCAGCTTATGAAAGTTTTAGGTTCCAAGGACTGTAACTCTAGATACATCAGTATTCACGCAAAATTCAACACAAGCGCACTTAAATCCTAAAGCACGAAAAAAAGTGTTGAATATTTAGAATGATTAACTACTGACAAAGAGGTACCAACAACTTGACAAATATCGATATTCATAACTTTTTTAAAAGATTTGTATCACAGTAAAAAAAATAGATATTTCCGTAACTTTAGCAGATAGAAGAAAGTAGGTAAATAGACTAAATATTTGTTATTTTTTTCTGATAGCATCTATATTACAATCAAGAACAGGTAAAATCAACTTATACAATGTTTGAATAATTTCAGTACAACGCCACAAAGTTTTTGTTTATCCTTAAAATTTAAAATTAGTATGGGTTGTCTGGAATAAATGGCTAAATAGCCATAAGACCGCCCATTGTACTTCACAGTCTGTAAATATCTTTAAATGTGTTTAATGTTAAAATGTAGTTGTGGTGTACAATAAAGTATAAATAAATAAAATAAATAAATAAAATTGTCTTAATTATTTGTATTTGAAATTTCAATATCCTTTCAGTGTAAGTTTTAATAGTCCGTCGGGTCCGTCCGTAGCCACTTAGTCAGTATCTAATGTGAGATCCAGAAAGTGCGTTGTACAGTAAAATTTTGACCTTAATCGGTATCCTCTTTTTCAATCTATACATTTAATAAAATGGTAGGAAAGTCAAAACTGTATATTGAAATTTTTTTTAAAAGAATACTTGGGGTGTGATCTATTATGCGCCAACCCGCATTGGGTCAGCGTGGTGGATTAAGCTCCGATCCTTCTCCTACATGGGGAAGAGGCCTATGCCCAACAGTGGGATATTACAGGCTGAATCGTGATCGTGATCGTGATCTACTATCGATCGAATCGAAAAATATAGTTTTTAGAATCTTTGTCTGTTTGTCTGTAAGTATGTATGTCCGGGATAAACTCAAAAAGTACTGCATAGATTTACTTCAAATTTGGCACGAATATTTTTAAGAAGTCGGGTCAACATATAGGCTACATGTTATCGCGCTATCAACTACGGGGAACGAGCAGTGAATGCACGCAGACGACGTTGCGGGCAGCAGCTAGTATTAAAATATTAGCTAAAAACTGGCGGAGCTTGTTGCAGGTGTATTCAATTTGGCAATCCCAGTTAAAACTACTATCTATTGTAAGTCCAAGGTAGGTACTCATAAGAGCTCACTTCTTCAAAAACTGGGTGGCTGCAGCAGCTTGAGGAAGTGGTAGGACTCGAATTATGTAAGCAGATGTGGGCGTGAGCGATGATGTTTTTTACGGAAACTGGGCGCAAGTATGGGGATTTCAAACGTAATATTTTTGTGTTATTGGGATTAATTACGATACCAGAATCATGAAACCATTTTGTTAAATAATCGAAGTCCGATTGCAGTGAGCTAAGGGAATTCTGGAGGTTTTTATCAGCAGCAATTAGACATTATTCATGCTCAATATGCATTAAAACAATAGGCTATTTGACCTGATTCTCACCTACATTAATCGTTTAAAATTATAATTGAATATTAAAAATAGTACACTTGCTAAAATAATAAAGCAATGTTGCACTGTTGTACCTACGGGACTGCTGTTCAAATCTTTAAAATGAATTTCTCTGGTTTAATTAGTTACCAGATTTATTCGAGCTTACAGCGTTATAATATTTGAAATGTCAATTTATAAAGCAAACTGTTGAAAGTTTTAAAGGTTACGTCTACTTCAACTGTATAAGCTATCCATTGGAGTGAAGTGAACTTAGCTAGTTCGGTGGCACGTGTATATGGCCAACCAAGTGACTAATTGGAAGTGGCGTAAAGCGCAGTGGCCTCTTGAACAAAAGACCCCCTTGACAGCTACGACGCTGCACACAACATTTTAACCCTTCACTCAATTTCATCTCATATTTGAAGCCGTAGTTAATATCCCTTTCTTTACGTCCTTTAACACTATAAACGTGCGGTATATAAGCGAAGGAGCGTAAATAAATATAATAATTAACAATTTTTAATTTTGTTAAAATTTATTGTATTTGTCAACACTTAAAAATTAACTGTACTAAAACAGCCTGTAAACGTCCCAGAGCTCGGCAAAAGCCTTTTCTACTAAGCTGGAGAATAGTTGGGACTTATTCTGCTACGCTGCTATCGATCTTTATCCGGTAGGTATTTGTGATAAAAACAGGGATCATCGTTAACAAGATCATGTACAAAAGTGCTGAGATAGTTCCATTGGTAAGATAAATGATACGATACCGGCCAGCTCTGAGATCAAATTAGCGAGTGCATCGCTCAATTTTCACGTATCAAATTAAAAAAGTTTATCTCTTGTGTCTTGTCTATCAACACTTAAGAAAACTATACGAATAAGAATAAATATATATTCTAACTGTAAGAAAAGAAGGTTTGTGAAATACGAAGCCCTAACGTCTCCATAGAGTAGGGTTTCTTAACCTTTTTCTAGTGATGGACCCCTTTAAAAATTTCAAAGAGTCCACGGACCCTTTCCAAAAACAAAACACAACGATGCTTTACTTCAATCACCTTTTATTGTTTGCGATCAAACTTTACATATAAATAACTAGTGTGACGGTTGCTGCTGGTTATGCTGCATTAGAATATCAAAAGGAGTTGTTTTTGATTACGCGCAAAGTGAAAATATTTACTCACAACATATTTAAGTAGGCTTGCCATGGACCCCCAGCTTTCATAACACGGACCCCTTAGGGTGACCCCTAAGGGGTCCGTGTTATGGACCACAGGTTAAGAAACCCTGCCATAGAGCCTTTAGGCCTTTATTTGTGTGAATAAGTATTGGCATTGTTGAGAGACTTTTTAATACCTGGGTAATCTTTGATAATCTTCCGTATCGCGACATAGATTTTCAAGCCGGGATAAAAAGCTAGCGCGACGGCTAGCTCAAACAACCACAGCTTGGCGCCGCGTCTGATGTCACCGAACCCATACACGACTGATGTCACGCCAATATTTATTCTAGAAAAATTGATTGCAACACATTATTTAAAAGATGATGAATCTCAAAGATGCATGAATTCACAGAAATCTAAAAAGATTTTAATAAAATGTATACGAATATTACCGCACTTAAAAGATAAAATCATATATTACGAGCATAGGTACCTGTTACCTAATACGCTAAGATTAAGATGTTTGCCTCTCTTTTTAGAAAAAAACCTCACAATTAATCCATACAAATTATACCTACATAATTTTATACATAATTGCTTACTCTACCGGCATCCACAACTAAAAAAATTATTATGGCTTTTGTTTTTGTAAATTAATTGATTATTATAATTCTATATCGTCGAATTATTCGCACGGGTATTGCTAGTTGTAAAATAATATAGGTAATTATGTTGATTAATGAGGGTGATACTTCATGTTAGAGAACTGAATGACGTTGTTAGAGAAAAATTGTTGTACGTTTGTGGGAAAAACTGTATTTAGTAGTTAGTTACCTTTTTCTCACATTTATGCCTATTGTATATAACAAGTAGAATAATGATAATCATTTTACTAATTTTTTATTTTGTTCATTACAGTAATAACAGTATATCTTTGAATTGCGGTCCAAAGCTTTAGGGACCCTCATTGATCCCGAAAGCTTTTCATTAGCATACATATTTGGATACGGTTAGAGATTTGGATCGCTATTCCAAAATTAAAACTACTTAGGCTAAGAACTCACGGAGCGATTTTCGCCCGCAACCGCCGCGGTCGTGGATCTGCGGTTTTATTTCAAAACTCACGAGACCGGTTATTCGCGCGGTTACGCGGCCGCCGCGGTTGCGATCATCGCCCGCAAACGTGGCGGGCGATGATCGATGATAGAACTGGCCTTTCTTGTACTAAGGTAATTAAGAGATCTATTTCAATATCCATTTTATTAGAATATTATACTTATTGTTTGTTGACAACGTCACGATGCCACGTGTAATAACAAGTCACTGATGCAAAATGGCCGGATCTCTGTACCTAACTTTTGTGAGTACGATACTTTTTTTTCGATACCGTGTCCCTATCTGCACCTCCGGCCGCGCCGCCCGCCGGCTCCCGCGGTCGCCCGCCAACCGATCGCAAAGCGCGCGGGCGCCACCCGCCGAGGCTGCGGGTAACCGCGGCCCGCGCGATTCTACTAGTTGCCCGCCGGTACAGCGGGAGCCGCATACAACCGCGTACACCGCGGGCGTAAAACGCGTCGTGAAATGTGCTTTAATTTTTTATATAAATATTTGCATTCTACAGAAGCTGCGGGCCCGCAACCGCAGCGGACGCGGGCGAAAATCGCTCCGTGAGTTCTTAGCCTTAATTGAAAAAAGTCTAACGTTTAAATAGCTTTGTACATTTTTTATTAAAAGTAATTATCCCACCAAAAACATTCTGTAAAAAAACTAGCCAAGTCTCGATGGAGCTGCTTGTTTATCTCTAAAAAGTAATGAAATCTAGACAAAGTCGTACCAAGTCTAAGGTTCATTACTGCGATTTCTTTATTATTATAGTTAATGTTGTGTCACTTGGCCGTTAAAGGGTACACAAGGGTACAAAACTAAGAATAATATCCCATACTGGTATTGGTAATTGGACACTAGTGTCTCATTTTAGGCGGTTGTTGATAACACATGAATTCAGCATTGACAATGCTGACTTCTGTTCTCTTATTTTTGGAGCGTTAAATCGACCACCGATCTAACATAAAATAGACGTACAGACGGACTTCTATCAATGATTAGAAGTCCGCTGTTACTGGAAATAATTTTTTTATACAGTTTGTTTCAGGCTTGCCTATACAAAAGTATTATTGAAATACGCAGCTTTATCAAGCCTACAATTGACTGGTTATTCAATCAACGTTTTCCAAGTGGCAATTTTCCATCGTCAATGGGTAGCGGTTCTAGCGACAGATTGGTGCAATGGTGTCATGTAGCACCTGGTTTTGTACCCTAGTGTACCCTTCAACGGCCAAGTCACACAACATTAACTATAATAATAAAGAAATCGCAGTAATGAACCTTAGACTTGGTACGACTTTGTCTAGATTTCATTACTTTTTAGAGATAAACAAGCAGCTCCATCGAGACTTGGCTAGTTTTTTTACAGAATGTTTTTGGTGGGATTTCACTTCTTTTTGTAGAAAGTAGAAACGTATTCAGGCATATTGATTTGAGAGTATTTTTTAGAATTTCTTATTTGACACATTTTTTTTCTTTTTAGTAACAGTTTTTTTTATTATTACTGTTCGATGAGCTCGTAGATTGTTGATGTCGATAAATAAAAAATTATATTGGTTCAAACTGTGTATTAATGATTTACAATTATTCACAAAGGTTTTCGGTACAATTCTTTGCTATGCACGACGAGAATATGGATGAAAAGAAGGGTCGAGTTGACACAAACTTGCCCTTTTATAGAGGACTTGACAGTTCATAGTAAAATAGAGGAAAGACTTCGTTCTGTATATTGACATGAACGCACCGTATGTAATGTTCCACTTAAGCACTTCACGTTCACGACACAAGTTTGCACTGCATGACCCACGAAACGGACCGTGACACACAGTGCTGGCTTGAATGATGATGTTGCCGCTGTGGACATGGCTGACGTTCCTTAACATACTCCCCCCGTTGAAGAGTCCAGCTTCTTCAACTGTATGTCTTCATCGTCGAGTAGGGGGCAGAGACGAACCAGAGGACGGCGATAGCTACCCGTCTGGCCCTGGATACTTGAGCAGAGGCGACCAGAGGACGGCGATAAAACCCGTCTGGCCCTGGCTGCAGCTTGGCTCCTCGTTTGGTGCTCCAACATAACGGAGGCAGAGAGCCTTCGCTTAGAAGCACCAAGTCTCCAACCCTCAGTCTTGATTTGAATTGTATTCCATTGGTACGTATTGGCAGCTCGAGATGTCCTCCTTTGACACCTCAGCTGGAATTGTTGTGAGGCGTGCGTGACGCCTGGTTCCTTTTCATTCACCGGAGCACGGACCAGCAGTGTGGTAGTGGTCTTCCGATTGAGAAGTGCCCTGGGAAGAGGAAAAGGAAATTGTCAAGGGATGTGGATAATGGGCACAAGGGAAGATATTATGAAAATAGCTTCCACTTGTGCAAATAAAGTTAGAATTTCTTCGAAGTATGAATATGAATGAATGTTTAATTATAGCAAAATAAAAAATGTTTTAATGTTTCTAATTGTTTTAAAAATGAATTTAATATTGTGCCGATTTAACACCGGCCTCCCATATGCCGCCGAAGTGAGGAGCGTAAGATAAGAGTGAAAAAAATAAATGAATACTTGTTGAGCTGAAAACTCAGTCTATGTGATGTTTGCATAATAATGAATTTATTGAGCCCCTTGCCGCTCCTACTAAATTGTACTAAAACTTTAAATAAAGATTATAGATAGCGATGTGAATTTTGCATTGTTTATAGAATAAAATAAAATAAAAACCATTCGACTTTATATATAGGTTAGGCTATCTATAATTTCTATGACGATTATTGTAGCGGTGACTATTATTAAATATTATGCTATTGAAACCTGTGTATATTTCACCGAGACTATCAGCTGACTCGGGCAATGGTAGTCCCACATTAAACCTTCGGGGAGGGAATCGTAATGTATTAGACTGACAACTTAATTTTGTTTGAATAAATCTTTGAGGGAGTTTTCTTGGATTTCGAAATTTTGTTGAAAAATTGTCAAATTTGTTATTGTTTTTGAAATTGTTATTAATTGAATAATTGCAAAGTACTTGTTTAGTTTGATATGGTATAGGACCACCAATTAACCAACCGAAACTAGAATATTGTAAAATAGGCTTGTTTGCACCTAAATAAATGCGATTTTTTTTAATAAGTCGCCAGAATAAATCGGCTCCTATTAATAGGTCAACAGGAGCTGGCTGATTAAAATCGGGGTCAGCTAAATGCAAATGCGTTGGTATATTTAAATTTTGTATATTTATAGGTGCTTTAGGTAGATCTCCAGTCAACCTGTCAAGCACAAGACAATTTAATTTAGTCTTATAATTGTTATAGATAGATTGTAATTGGATCACACAGCTTTCTTTAATTTTATTGTCTGAGTGACCGATACCAACTGCTTTAATAGAGACTGGATTTGAATTTATTGCGAGTTTTTCTTGAAGAGATTTTGTAATGAATGATGACTGACTGCCTGAATCCAATAAGGCCCGTACTTTAAGAGGCTCTCTTGTTACTGGATTCAAAATGTATACTTGGGCAGTAGACAGTATGACTTGACTTGAATTCTTGTTTGAAAGGTTGACTAAAGTCTCAGAGACATCACCGGAGGCATTGTTGACCTCGGGTGTGTCATCTGGATGCAATAAAGTATTGTGTCGTTTTTCGCATATCTTGCAGGGCCCTAACCTACATTCGTTTAAAGAGTGACCTCGCCTTAAACAGTTAATGCATAATTTATGTTTTGAAATATCGATTAATTTATCTTTTCTAGACTTAGACTTGAATATTTGGCAATCATAAATCCGGTGATTTTGATTGCAGATAATACACCTAAATGAATTACTATTATCGTTTTGATTAGAAGTGAAATATGATTTTGAAATTAATCGATCATGCTGATTATGATGATGATGACTGACAGGCTTTGAATGTTGGAATCTACTATTGTTATTTGTTGAAATGTTACTAGAACCTTGGTCAGCTTTATTGTGACGCGTACATTCCAGAATGTAAGCACGGTCAATTAAAAATTTATTAAATTCATTTAAACTAGGAATTTCACCTAAACTATTGCGTTGCTCTTCCCACTTAACAAGTGTCTGCGTATCGAGTTTAGATGAAACTAAATGTATAATTAAAGTATCCCAGTGATCAGTAGGTTGACCTAGGTTAGCTAAAGCACGTAAATTTTTTGAAACATGATCGACTAAAGAACGTAATGAAGTGTCCGATTCACGATTTATTTTTTCAATATTGAATAATGATTTAATATGATAATTTATAAGTAACCTTTTATTATTGTAACGATCATAAAGTAATTGATAAGCGCTATTATAGTTGACTGCGGAGACCTCAATATTTGAAATTACACGAGCTGCATCGCCTTCTAAATAAGAAACTAAATAATGAAACCTTTGAATTAATGGAATGCGACTATTGTTATGAACTAAATTATTAAAAGTATCACGGAACTCTAACCAACGAAAGAACGAACCGTCAAACTTAGCAATTTGTATTTGCGGCAAGGTTATACAATTTTCATTATTGTGATCGCGACCACATTGAGCATCTTGGAACAAGGATTCACGACGTTTCTTGTCCTGTTCAAAGTTCTTTAACTCATTTTGTTCTTCAATGATATTTTTTGCCATAGCCGTGCACATAATAAAGTCTTGCTCAATGCGTTCACGTTCATCGAGCTCATCATCTAGGTTGTCAGCATTTGCTAGTTCAATTTGAGTTTGCAGCTCGTCATATTTAGTAGACAGATTCTCAAAGCGACTGATCTTTAGTGAAAGCTCAGCCACCTCGATACCCGTCAGTTGAGGTTGCTTTGTAATATTGTCTAAATAATTTTTAAATTTAGTAATTTGTCCCTTTATAGAACTGCGCTTCACTATCAAAACTTTTAAACTGGATTCTTTGTACATAGTTGCTGAAGGTTCGGACATTGTGAGCAATATAGAAAGTATAAACTTTATGTAATTAATTAATTATAGTAATATAGTAATAGTAGAAAAAAATTAAAAAATAGAAAACTGTATGAACTAGGATATTACTAAATTTAAAAATAGAAAAACTGTATTAATTAGAATAGTACTAAAGTTATTTGAATATAAATGTAAACTAGAATTATAATATTGCTAAATAGAAAAGCTGTATTATTATTAGAATAGTACTTGAATATAAATGTAAACTAGAATTATGTAAACTACAATTGAATTTAAGTTAATTAATTACAAGAAACCTCAACAGCAAAATAAAATGAAATGAAATAATGTAATGTCTTATTCTTATCTGACACTCGCTCCCCAATCGACGACACACCGGAGGCCGACTCGTGTCACGACAAAATGGCCGACACGATGCACGCGGCGCGCTCCAGCAACGCTGAAATTGGTCGGCGAGATTGCTTAAGCATCGCACGAAAAAATGGGATTGAGGCATAGCATCACGTTAGACTTGAATTAATTTTGAAATGAATTGAATTAAGTTGTTAACTTAATGTAATTTAATGTATTTTAGGTAAAAAAATAAAAAATTTTATGCTGTTGACTCTAAAGCTAATATAATAAACGTTAAGTTAAGTTTGTTGCAAAGAAATTTGAAGTTAAATGGATTTAAATTGAATGAATGTTTGTATAAATATTTGTATTAGGCGTGATAACGCATTTGTATTGAGAAAAAATATATAATAAAGGAGTACAAAATCTTATGCGGATAAACTAGTATTATAAAACATTAAATTTAATTTAGGTAAATTTGGAATAAAAATTAAATGCAAGTAAATTGAAAACTACTGTTATAAAATTATTAAATTTAATGTTTTAATGAAAGAAATTGAAAAATAGGTTATTGTGACATATTATTTGTATTGCATTAAGCAAGGAAATTTAGAACAAAGTTAAATAAACTGAAGCTAATGTTATAAAATATTATGCAATGTATTATGTATTGAAATAATTTTAGAATAAATGACACGTGGTTAAATAGAAAAATGTTATTATGAAATATTAAATGTGATATATGTAATATGTAGAAAATAAATTTAGAGGTTAAATTGAAAAATATTAATGTTTTAAATGAAGAAATTCGAACAAGAAAATTTGCTTAATGTAATACAGAAATTAAAAAGTTGAACCGAAAATCTTTGTGAAATTTGCAATAGCGGAATGCTAATTTTGAAATAAAAATGGATTTAGGAAAAAAATGAATATCGATGTATGAGATTATGATGGATTGAAATTTAGAATTGAATCATGATTATTGTGAATAGGGAAAAAATTTGAAAATGGATTGGATTATTGGATTAATAAGGCATGGCAAGGGTTTATAGGGCACTTATCTCGTGTTTTGCGCTGCGAGGTGAAGCTCCTGGGTCTTCACTGCCCGGCGTGATTGAGATGGCCGCCATGTCCTCGGTTTTGTTGTTCATTCTTGTTTTGTTTCTGTTCCGGGCGCCAATTTATGTTCGATGAGCTCGTAGATTGTTGATGTCGATAAATAAAAAATTATATTGGTTCAAACTGTGTATTAATGATTTACAATTATTCACAAAGGTTTTCGGTACAATTCTTTGCTATGCACGACGAGAATATGGATGAAAAGAAGGGTCGAGTTGACACAAACTTGCCCTTTTATAGAGGACTTGACAGTTCATAGTAAAATAGAGGAAAGACTTCGTTCTGTATATTGACATGAACGCACCGTATGTAATGTTCCACTTAAGCACTTCACGTTCACGACACAAGTTTGCACTGCATGACCCACGAAACGGACCGTGACACACAGTGCTGGCTTGAATGATGATGTTGCCGCTGTGGACATGGCTGACGTTCCTTAACAATTACAATACAAATATTTCTTTTCCTTTCTTCCGGTTCTGATTCTTGTACTTGACGTGTTGGTATCACCACCACTCTTAGTCCAATGCATTATATTTTGACCAAATTTTGAGCGAAATTAATATTTTAGTGTAATTTGTGTAATATTCGAGTAGAATTAAGTTAAGAGAGCAGGCAGAGGGGAGGCATTCGCCCAGCAGTGGGACGCTATAGGCTAGATTAAATTAGAAGATGTGATCTGATTTTTGCAATGACAGTCGATTTTTTTATGTACCAACTAGCTAGGCCTCGCGGTTTCACCCACTGTGATTTGAGGAAAAAAATAGCCTTCCTTCTTCTTAAAGCATAACCTTTCTCTTTAAATAGGCTATCCAACTCAGAGGAATTTTTCAATTCGAATCAATAGTTCTTGAGATTAGCGCGTTTAAACAAACAAACAAACAATTCAACTTTCAGGTTTACAATATAAGTATAGATTAGTACAGATTAAGATATATAAAACATATATTTTACACTTCCGCGGCGAAAATATTTATATGATTTAAGACATTGATTGGATTGACAGAATAATCTGGAATTTTTCAAGGAGACCAATCAATTGAACTTTTTTTTGTATCTAATTCAATCAATTGAACTTTCTTTTTTTGTAATCTAATTCTTTTGTACATTTATTATTTATTGTATATTTAAGTAGCTTGATAATTTTCCTTAGTTTACACTAAATAAATTTCTGAACGCTCGCATAAATAAATATTTGACAACCAAAATGTATAATGTCAATCCGTTTTCATTACTGACATTATTATTAATTTTTAATATCTAAAATACGCCAATATCCGTATATTGTGGATATATGTTGTCGATTCGAAACCTTTATTTAAATACGTTCTTTAATTTAAGGGTAGAGTTTACCATATCGACGAGATGAACATTAAATGTTTGACAGTTACAAAACACGAACATTATATACATATACTTCCATACGAATTTTCATTCCTACCTTTCAACCCCTTACACCCTGTTTTTCGCATTATATTTTATGTAAAGGTGGTATATCGATCTCTTCTAATAGTTTGATTGGGCTCTTGTGTTTTTTAATCAGGGTCACCAGGTACTCCAGATCTTCGATTATCCTAGTTTTTATAGTTTTCCCTTTATGTAGCCATTAAACCCTAACTCTGTACCAAATTTCAGCTCTCTGAGTTTATGGGAAGTACTAGTTCTATTTTGATGATCATGAGTGAGTGAGTGAGTGTCGTAAATGCGAAACTTTGCTTTCGCTTAACTTCTGAACTAAATGACCTACAGACTTGAAATTTTGGATTTTAAGTATGTGATTATAGCTTACTCGATGACGAAAATTTCAGCGTTCTGGTCTTATCCAGAGGTTCTCAAATAGGGGCCTGAAAATGCGGCGAAATGGTTCGGGTAAAGGATGGTACGGCAGTGTTTGCTTCGCGCTCGACTTGGCGGGGGCACTGCCGTGCCCCCCGATTACTAAAATATTTTAAACTGGCATCCCGCCCGTCTTCGCACGGGTATTGAACAAATATTTTAATATATCTTTTTTTTCCTAATTTTTTTGAGAATATAATATAGCCTATGTCACCCGCGGATACTACCGGCGCGGCGCTACACAAGCTTCCGAACAGTGAAAACAAATTTTCAAATCAGTTCAGTAGTTTCGGAGCCTATTCAATGCAAACAAACAATCAAATCTTTCCTCTTTATAATATAAAGTATAGATAAAATGTTTATGTATTGAACAAATAACAATTATCGATTTATGCCTAGTATGGTACATATTATAATCACGCCTCTTTCCCGTAGGGGTAGGCAGAGACCACTTCTTTCCACTTGCTACGATCTTTACATAATTGTTTCTTTTCGTCCACTTTCATTATTCCTTTCATACATGCTCTTCGGTTTAGGGTCAAGAGTACCCTACCTGGCCTTTTTTCAAGACGTCACCGATTTGGTCTTGAAATGTCCGCCTAGGTATGGTAGAATGGTACTATAGTAGTATGGTCAGAACTTCTAACATAAAGTTTTATCCAGTCTTACGTTCAATTTGTATCGTTAATAATTAGAAGAAATCGGTTAAGTGTGGTTGGACTCTCAAATGTGGGATTCCTTATCAACGCATAACATTTATCACATCATATTTCTTTAAGAAATAAATATAAATACCTACGTTTAACATATACCTACATGCAGTCGTCTGATCCTTGGGTAGGCAACTTAATAGTTATGGTTAGATTAGCAGTCGAATGAAAAAGATATAATATATTCTTTGTAATAAATTTACCTATATGTAGGTATAAGTAGTACATATATAAACAAGGAAATCAAAAAGATAAAGTAGTATAGATCCTTGGGTAGACGACTCGTTATGTGTTTTTACTAAATTGATTAATTGCTATGTATCTTATATAACGCCTTGTGTCTTGTGTATAGGGATTGCAATCCCGCAAGGTGGTATCTGCACTCCCGCGGGATCCCTCACATTTTTTTTTAACCTGCGGGATCCCGCTCCTCCAAAACGCGGATCAGAGGATCCTGCACGTTTAAAAATTAGTGCTAAATCTTTTGGATAACACGCCAAGAAATATTAAAATAGTAAAAGTAACTGTAGTTGAATACAACTACAGTCAAAACCGGATATAGCGACATCGAAGGGACCGTATAGTTGCCGATGTTATATCCGATATTCGTTATAAGCGATCCCCCCATACATATACACAAGTAAGTAGTTATATGTATTAGTTTTTAGACTTTGACTTCGCGCTAGAAATATAACATCTCAACAAACTAGGCGTCTCAATTAATTCTAAATAAACGTACACAGTGAGGCTAGAGCGGGATAGCATTATAGTTATATAACTTTTATAGTCTGATAGTCTCTCACAGCTAGTGATTTTCAAATCCGCTATATAGTAAAGACGTGTTATAGACTATTAACTATATTTTTCTAGCGCGTTGTTTTATTAGCTATAATTATAACACGCTGTCACAAAACAACGCGTACGTAATAATAACAAACACCGCGGGCCGACTCACGACTGCCGCCCGAGTTCACACGACTTCACCCGAGTGCCCCGACGCGCTGTGACGCTGTGAGTAGTGGTGGTTAATATAACGACCAGCGTCAAAAAAACAAAAAATATATATATAAATATTCCTTAAGTGCTTATCGGTAACATCTAAAATCGTTCGTATTGTTTTGTTTTGCTGGGACAAAAAGCGGTTGGTCGTTATATATCGATAAGTTTCGTCGTTATAAGCGATATTTCGCTATATCCGATGTCGTTATAGCCAGTATGTTTACTGAATAGTTTACTAGAGATTCGGCCGGGACCTTACAATCTGGACGTAATAACCGATAGGTCGTTGTAAACGATGACGTTATAAACGGTTTCGACTGTATTAGTATAAAATCGATGTTTCCATAAATACACCTAAAGCTGGAACATCCGCAACAGATACCACGCTATCACTTTAAAAGAAAAATTACAACAAGAAAAAGAGATATAAAAAAGTCATACAACAATCGACAGGACTATGAGAAATTTTTGAAAGAAGAGGCGAGCTTTGAGTCCGATTGAATCAGAAGACCATATCTGACGCTTGCCTACGAGCAGTCCAACCTACAAGCTAGAAGCTAAAAGAGCTTTTTTGGCCTCAGAATGTATTTGCAGTTCACTAAGAAGGCGAATGGGAAATCTATACTAATATAATAAAGCTGAAGAGTTTGTTTGTTTGATTGTTTGTTTGTTTGAACGCGCTAATCTCAGGATCTACTGGTCCGATTTGAAAAATTCTTTCAGTGTTAGATAGCCCATTTATCGAGGAAGGCTATGGGCTATATATCATCACGCTAAGACCAATAGGAGCGTAGCGCCAATGAAGAATGTTTCAAATCGGGGTTTTTTTCCTTTTGAGAGCTTCCGCGGCGTAAACGGTTAAAGTTTCGCTCAAATCATGTATGACAGAATTGGTCCTATTCCACCGGGACGAAGTCGCGCGCAGAAGTTAGTGAAATTATAATTTGATTCCATTTTCTTTTAAAAACGTATTTTCAAAAATTTAAGATATAATTATTATTTTGTTAGGAAACAAATAATGATTGTTAAATTACGAATAAGTATACATATATGACGTGCCAAATAAAAGTTTAATAAACTCAATATGATATGATAAACAAAAACCTGTGGTTTAAATTAGATTTTATAATATTATTTAAAGAGAAGAATCCCACGGGATTGAATGAACTGCGGGATTGCAATTCCCACTTGTGTACAATTAAAATGAAAATTTTACTTGCTTTCCACGCTCGACGAGGTCATATATCACGGTATCACACAGCAGTATCAGTAGAATGACAACGAATATGTGATATATCGCTCTTATGTGAAGCGAGTGTTCGATGAGAACTGTCAATGGCGATTCTCGATGAGTGAAATCGGGACTCTTGGTCTTCTCCTCTTGTATGATGGCGCCATTTTGTAAAGCTGTGTTTACTCTCGGTCTGCGTAAACTCATTTCTAAAATTTGAAAAGTATATATAATATATAATTAACACTTAGAAATTATTCGTAACAAGGCAGGAAGTTTCATCTAGATTGGTGTAATATCATATGAATCTGAGCTAAATATGAAAGTATAAGCAGGTTACTAATAGCTGTTCCCACAACTTCGTTCGCTGGAGTTATTGTAAATATCTCAAGTCCCAGCGGCGTATTAAGTTGAAATATACATATATACATCAGTTTCTAAGTTACTTTACCAGAAATACAACTGGGAAAACGGCATTAAATTTAGACGCAGAATTTATCACTTTTTAAATGAAAATAAATCTATTGTTCCTAGCAAAACACTTTTTAATTAAATGACACATAATGAATTCATTTGTAATCACAAAATTAATTAGTAATTATAATTTCGAAGTATACTTCATTATTAAAAATGAACTACTACTACGTACTATTATTTCCAAGCAAAGTTCTTTCAAAGATTGATCAAACGATATTAATCTTTTGATTAAATTTCTGACCATAAATTTATATTTCGTGATGAAAAGGTCGTCACTATTAATTAAGTTATCTGTAATGGGTACATACCACTGGTTACTTAAGTATCTTGTGTTATGGAAACAACGAGAATATTTATTTAGATACAATAATAAAACTGTACGAATTAAATACATAAACATATTCGCAACTTTGTATTTTATCGTGTACTAACCTTTCACTTCAGATAACAATCATAAAATACAGTAATTTTTTAATAAATTATTGATTTTCGTTTAAATTCGTTAAAGAAAATCTTCAATCATTATTTAATACACTTACTCACAATCACTATCGTCCGTAGTCCGTAAACATATGATGCGTTCGCTCAGATTAGTATTGTTTATACATATAGTTATCGTAAACTTTGATCGACCTAATATATTTGCGGGTAGATATTAGATATAACATGTAAAACTTGTTTATTGTTGCACGATTGTAAATATATTTAGCACATGTTTGTCACATAAAGCAAGCATTGAAATTGAAATCTGCAATCTTTTTATCAATTACGGAGTTCACGTGAAACTGCGTATGACTATCAGTCCAGCCGGCTGCCGCTGATTACCTATATTATTGATTAAGTAGACACGTTATCAGTTGATTATTTAAAAATCTTATAATTATAACGTGTATTAAAGAAATGTGTCATATTATTATACAAGCTTAATGCAGGTAAGTACAGTTAAAATACTAACTTACTAATCTTTATAGGTATTACAACAAAAAGGTGATGTATAATTGTGTGGAAAAAAAAACCGACTTCAATTACATCGACTAGTAATACAACTTAAGTAGATGAAAAAACAGTCCAGTAAATACGCGTTATCAAAGATTACTCAAAAAGTAGGTCTAATCAGATCTCGTTCAGCCTGTAATATCCCACTGCTGGGCATAGGCCTCTATCCCATGTAGGAGAAGGTTTGGAGCTTAATCCACCACGCTGCTCCACTGCGTTGGCGGCTATGTTCCCTACTATGAATTACGATCGCAATCAGGAATTTATGACAACAACCGGAACCGACAGCTTAATGTGCTCTCCGAGGCACGGTGAAGAGACATCCAAACCGGAAAGAAATATTTGTGCAAATACAAACATCTATCCCAAGCGGGAATCGAAACCGCAAGCCGTCGGTGTTATAGGCGACTACACGCGTCACTACACCATAACGGTTGTTTTTTTTTAATACCTACACGTACTTACGTTTTTACTCTAGAATTATCTAATATTCAAAATTATTAATATGATATGACATATACAATCCATTTTTATTCCTATTTTTAAGTTCTTGAAAGACGTAATATCTTAAAACAGAAAAACTCAAAAAGTGTAAATATAATTCGTTCGTGTCCTAGTATTGATGTTGTCCTATGGTACCCCAATGGTAGGTACAGTACAGAGGGTCTTCGTGAGACGTCTCCATTCGAAGTCCTAGTATACTATACATATAATGTAATCAAACACTGTCTAGCTCTAGGAAGATTCCTGAGACATGACGAGGATTTTAGGGTTCAAGATTACAATGAATTTTGTAATACTGTGTTTTGCAAATAAAGAAGTCGTATATTCCTTTTTTTACCATTGTATCATAAAATAAATATATACTACTTAATATTTCGTAATCTTTGTACAGTTTGTACTACTTACAAGTTCTATCTATTTGAGTAGTAATTTTAAAAATTAGTAAATACTATTTCTAATGTCTTATTTGTCTCAATGATATCTTTATGAAGTTTATGAGATTAAATAATTTGTTACATTTAAGCGTCTATGTACTTATTACTACTGGTAATTTTGAGATTATAAAGACGTGATCACTTTAAGAGTAAAATTCACTCATTTAAGCATCGTAATTTACAATACTGTTGAGAAAACAATTAAAAAAAAAGCATTTGTCACATTGGCATTCGCGAGTTATCAGGAGATAACACGTGCTATGCCAACTTCTTTTTGTGTTGTCTTAGCTAAGTTTATTGAAATCAATGGTATAAAACTATAATTGCCTAAAGAGTGGAATTGAATAACCACTTCAATTAGCTGCGGCTTAACCCTCTGTTGTACTATCAAATCCGGATCCTGTCTCCGGACTTTTATAATTCACTTTTAGCAATTATCATTGGCCAAATCATCGGTGAAAGACTGATGGAGCTATATAGGTCTCTAATGGGCCCTGTAGACCAGGGTTTCTTAACCTGTGGTCCATGGACCCCTCAGGGGTCCGTGTTATGAAAGCTGGGGGTCCATGGCAAGCCTACTTATGTTGCGTGTGTATATTTTCACTTTGCGCGTAATCAAAAAGAACTCCTCAATTTGATATTTTAATCCAGCATAAGTAGCAGCAATGACTAAACTAAATATATACATATAAGTAAATTTTCTGTAAAATATTTATTCTGTAAAATATTTATTTAATTATGACGTCATCTATTATGCTATTAGAAAACTATTATTATTAGTCTATTGACGAAGTTTTCCTAATTTCTGATAGATGGCGTTTTAGACTAATAAAAAATTATCGCCCCCTTAAATGTTTATTTTATTTTGTTTTTAGTATTTGTTGTTATAGCGGCAACAGAAATACATAATTTGTGAAAATTTCAACTGTCTAGCTATAGCCGTTCTTGAGATACAGCCTGGTGACAGACGGACGGACGGATAGCGAAGTCTTAGTAATAGGGTCCCGTTTTTACCCTTCGGGTACGGAACCCTAATTAAATATTATTTAATGAAATTAATAGAATATTTTAATTTTTAAAAATCACGGTAATTGTTTTCAAGGAGTAAACTTCAAGACCTTTTCTTGAAGACCTTGGATGGGGGGGGGGACGGGGATGACGACAAGGCATCAACGTCAACGTCAAATACATCTCGCACCTTCGTTTCGCTGACGAAACTTCTCGGTATGAACTTGGACAAAACGAAAGTTATGTTTAACAACCAAGTCATACCTAGACCAGTATTGGTCTATGGCACCCTCCTTGAAGTTGTTCAGGATTATGTTTACGTAGGCCATACCATCCAACTTGGCCGCAACAAATTCGAGAAGAAGGCCGATAGGAGAATCCGGTTGAGCTGGGCGGCTTTTGGCCGGCTTCGTCGAGTCTTCACTTCGAAGATTCCGCAATGCTTGAAGACAAAAGTCTTCGATCAATGCGTCCTGCCTGTGTTAACATACGGAGCTGAGATGTCAAAACTGATAAAGGGCCTAGTCCACAAGTTTAAAGTCGCTCAACGTGCAATGGAACGGGCTATGCTTGTGGTTTCTCTCAAAGACAGGATTAGAAATGAGACTATCAGCGATAGAACGAAAGTAACCGACATAGCCCACAGAATTAGCAAGTTGAAGTGGCAATGGGCTAGTCACCCGTGTCGCAGGACCGATGGCCGATATGATGAGTAACATATGCAATTTTGAAAACGAGCACCGAGCAAAACATACTCCTTTTCATAGGCAAACTTCAAGATTTACTCAACTGTTACTGTTATAAACGAAAAAATAGCTATAAAGATAATATATAAGAATAATTTTACTACCACCCAACAGATATAAAAGAGAAAAAAAATGGAAAATAGAGGAGCCGAAGTATAAATGTTTTATTAGTTTACACTTTACACGAAACATGATACCGAATTTATTTAATTAATTTATTAAATTAACACGAAACCGTAAAAAGCTATTTAGGTATAGCAAAAATCCGTCTCTGTTATATCGCTTATGAATATATAAAGTCGTAGAATCTATAAAAACCTATAGTGTGACCATGGGCGTACCCAGGTTCTGGGCCAGGGGGGGGCAAATAAAATTTTATAAGCACCTAGTCAAATAAATAAGCATATTAAATTAAGATAGGTAATGTTTTATTTAAATACTTTAATTATTTCTCACTCTAATAATTAAAGAAAGATAATGATAGGAAAAATAAATTACGGGCGATCTGAGGTTGGGAAGTGGTAGGGAGGGGGTATTTAAGTACCCTTAAAACGGTTTATCTCGATTTCCGGCTAAACGACAAGTTCATTGGCAAAGTTGTAGGTACTAAAAAGATCCACAACTTTTGTATTTATATTTTTTTTCACATAACCTCAAAATTCATGTGAAAAATTAAAAAAAAACAAGTTTTTGGTCTAAATCTCTTACAAAATTCTTTTTTTTTACAAAATTTGGTGATAACTTACCTTTTTATGTTCCAAACACACTGTAATTTTATTGATGTAAAATATTTATTTTTTCACCTTATTTTGACCTCAATATCGAAAAAGCACCCTCACTTTCAATCGAAAATTCTCACGTCAAAATATCATAGGTAGGGATCCCTAGTACATTTTTTTAACCTGATCAGTATCAAGCTAATTTTCCGTGAGTAGCTTCATTTTGATGAGACGAACAAAAAGTTCCTCTTCGAAAACTCTCGATTGTGGTAGATAATAGAGTTAGCAGGAGATAGAGCAGCAGTGAGCGTAGGACCGGGATAACGTGCCACGCAATTTGTAGGACAATGTTACTATTAAATTATATAAATAGTATAATAGCTGGTTAGTAATAATTTTTGATGACCTTACGAGGTCATCAACTTGATGACCTCGTAAGGTCATCAAAGATTGATATTTTTTTTCTGATTTTTTTTTTCTTTTATTTAGTTAATATTTATATAATTTAATAGTAGCATTGTCCTACAAATTGCGTGGAACGTTATCCCGGTCCTACGCTCACTGCTGCTCTATCTCCTGCTAACTCTATTATCTACCACAATCGAGAGTTTTCGAAGAGGAACTTTTTGTTCGTCTCATCAAAATGAAGCTACTCACGAAAAATTAGCTTGATACTGATCAGTAGGGACCGGATTATATGCATTTGCATATGCATTTGCTTATTTAAGCCATTCTCAGCGGTAATAGCATCTTTTACCTAAGATCTAGTTATGATGCATATTATCGGTACATTTACAATATTACATAGCCGTGATTTGCACTAATTTTTCCTACATACCTGAAAGTATTGAAAAGCTTGAAACTCGCGGTTTGGCGTCGACTGAATCTATCTAAACAACGCCAAATTAACTCTACGTTGCCAATAACATTGCCGTAAAAAAAACTTTGAAAACATATTGAACAATAACCCAGGTTTTAAAAGTTTGTGTAATTGATAGTTTCATTAATGGGACGGCAGAACTTTTGTCAGAAACTATAAGTACTAACATAGCACCCAAGTTAAAATGCTACCCATAGTTACCTCAGTCGATGTGGAGCGAACCTTTTCCACTTACAAAAATATTCTAAATGAGCGAAGACACAATCTCACCACTGAAATTTTGGAAGAATACTTGATTGTTTACGTTTACAAAAAATTTAAATAATTTTAATGTCATGTTACGATACTTATTTTCGCCTATCAAAAAGTAATTTACTTATTGTATACTAATTTTGAAATAAAAAAAATAAAAACTTACTTTTTTCTTAAAATTTATCATTTAATTTTGCATATTCTGCCTATTTCCGTGCATATTTCAAGCATTTTTCATGCATATTTGCATGCATATAACAAGCTTTTTATGTTGCATATAATCCGGTCTCTACTGATCAGGTTAAAAAAATGTACTAGGGATCCCTACCTATCAGGTTTTTAAAAAAAATTGGGTGGCGTTTTTGTTCGTTGAAATCTCTACTTTCTCATGGTGTAAAAAATATACATTACTATCGTAAATGTTTTCAGAAAATGCAAAGAAATGCTCAGAAAATGAAAAGAATATTTAATAAGACATCTAATATATTTTGACAAAGTTATAGAATCTTCTTTAAATTATATACGTACATTTATTGCTATTTTAAGATAACTTATGTACCTGAGTGACCTGCGGAAAATTTTTGACCATCAAAAGCTATTTCATAGAGAAGTGGAAAAGGGGCTAGGAGGGTCTGGGCCTTACTATCTGTTATTTCTTTGCATTTTCTGAAAACCTTCAGAAAATAGAGACTTCACCGAACAAAAAGCTTACCAACTTTTTAAAAAAAACTGATATTTTGACGTGAACATTTTCGATTGAAAATGAGGGTACTTTTTCGACATTGTGGTCAAAATAAGGTGAAAAAATAAATATTTTAAATCAAAAAATTACAGTGTATTTGGGACGTAAAAAGGCAAGTTTTCACCAAATTTCGTAAAAAAATTCTCTAAAAGATAAAAATAAAAAACCAAAAACTTGATTTTTTAGTTTTTCACATGAATTTTGAGGCTATGCAAAAAAAGTGTAGATACAAAAGTAGTAGATCTTTTTATTTGCTACAACTTTGCCATTGAACTTTTTTCCATAGGATTGTAGTTTAGCCGGAAATCGAGATAAACCGTTTTTTATCCTTTTTGTAATTTAGGAGCTATAATTTTAATTAATTATCTGAGCAAGGGGCAACAATGAAATAGTAAACGCTGGTGAATGGTCTTTGCCGAACCTCGCCTCTAATGAAGATGATATCGAATCTAAATAGGGCACGTATAACGAGCGACGAAAATATTCGCTAAGGGAAGCAGCTGGTTGATTTGCCCTATGCTGTTGACGGCTTGCTGTTCTAGGTAAACGCTGCTCAAGGTTCAAAGCCGTAGCAATTTCTTCAGCTGATTTTATTAAATCTCCACTCCCTTCTTCCGCAGAATGCCTGTGTTCTGCAACTGCAGTTGTTTGTATATTATGTTCTGCACATCTTATTACGTCCAGCATTTTAGACTGTAATATGTTTGCGACTGGTGGTCGGTGGTGGAATTCACGTATTATAGGTACTGGATTGAAAATAATAACTTTTATCGACAACAGTAGATAGTTAGTAGGGAGGTTAACGAAATCCAGGGGGGGGCAGCTGCCCCTCCCTGCCCCCCCCTGCGTACGCCCATGAGTGTGACTTTTGTAGAAAAAACGTTAAAATAAGCAAACTACTAAATAATATTATGTGCATATGTCTAGACTGGTGGTGTTTATAGTGACGAAACTTTTCGTCTAAGAATCGTTTAAAACTGACATAGGATATTATAAATAAAACAATTTTTTCAATGATATCTATGGTAACATAAGCTTAGTTGAAATAATCATAATAAAATTATCTTTGTTCAAATTTAAACATTCATATACATTAAGCAGTTTCACTTATAAATTAGAATTTATCTTCTGGGAGTGACTTTCGTACAAACTCCTTTAAGACACTTGAGTGGTTCCTTGCAGACTGCTGAGGGAGTTTCTCCCAATTCCTTGCTATAAACCTTGCAAGCAGCTCCTTCGGCTAAAACAAAGAGTGAAAATTTCGTATAAAATATGGCAAGATAATTTTACAGAAAAATAAGTATTACAACTTTTTATTTCTCTTGAACAGCGTCAAAAAAAGCTATTGATACTGATCAATAGCTTGTTTCAAATATTATTCTATTTAACCTTGTACGTAGAAATATGTAAAACACTCTTCTTACTTCTTCTTTGGGGATATAAAGAGTAATTTTTAATTTTTCTTAAACTTAGTTTAAAGGTAAAAATTTACTTCTAGTTGGTGCTTCAATATAGTAGATATATTGTAAAATTTTTAACCTAAATGTAAAATTTTGATGAATACTTACAGAGGAAAGTAACACAGGCTGGACAGCAGGCACACATGCCAGCGTGGTTTTGGCGGTAAGTAGAAGGTGGACTGCAAGTAGAAGAAGTGATAGGGGCCGTGCACGGGTTTTGTTTACAGTAGTTCGAACCGCAGATCAAGTCGCCATAGGACAGCGCCAAGGCACAAGCAGAGACTGCTAATATTAATACGGCCTTCATGCTGTAAGAAAAAAGTTTTGTTTTCTTATTCGTATATTTAATTCTCAATGATTACACATTCATGTAGTTTAATCTACACATATAATAAAATGGTAGAAAAGTCAAAACTGTACATTGAATATTTTTTTTAAAGAATACTTGGGGTGTGATCTACAATCGATACCGAAGCCAAAAATATAGTTTTTAGAATTTTTGTCTGTTTGTCTGTATGTATGTCCGGGATAAACTCAAAAAGTACTGCATGGATTTACTTCAAATTTGGCACGAATATTGTTAAGAAGTCGGGTCAGAACATAGGCTATATATTATCACGCTATCACCTACGGGGAACGAGCAGTGAACCTTTATTTCTTCAAATGTATGTCCGGGATAAACTCAAAAAGTACTGCATGGATTTACTTCAAATTTGGCACGAATATTATTAAGAAGTCGGGTCAGAACATAGGCTACATATTATCACGCTATCACCTACGGGGAACGAGCAGTGAACGCACGCAGACGACGTCGCGGGCAGCAGCTAGTATGTTATAAATTTTTTTATATCAATACACAATAATCTATACCCTATACCTATAAGTATACATAAAAATAATATCACATTCTTTAAGTTACATTTCGAAGAATTATTGATTAATAACGATTCCTGAATTGCAAAAACAGTAATCAAGGCCTAAGAGATACTGAAAAAAAGGTATCCTTCGGTCGTGTGCTGAATAAAAATTAAATTTGATCTGGGCTAAGAATTATTGCAAGATATTTGCCTTGTAAGCTTTTCGCTTCTATCATAATGATAAGGTATAAATATTGTAAAAGCGACAACAAAACGGCAATGGAAAGGTTATTAATTTCTTTAAGAAAAAATTAAACATTTGTTTCTTATTATTTCGAAAATATATTATTAGTTAAAGAGTATTTTAATAATTTTTGCATCAATTTCACAGATAATTTTTTTTAAAGTTTATTTTCATTCGTTAACTTGATGTACTTATACAAAATATTTAATAAAAATTTTCGAATTAAAAAAAATTATGAAATTGACAAAGTTTTAGCTTTTCTGAAACAAAAAAAAAAAAACTGCATAAATAAAAAAGTATAAAAAAAAGGTAAATTATAAATGATCGTTTAAATAACTTACATATTCTTGATAAATATTTATTCGTATAACTAGTGCAGACCATGCAGAGGATTCCAAATTAAATGCCAAAGGAAAAGCGCACTATAAGTAATTATACGAATGATTCGAGATAACCCCGATCAATGTTTATAATAGCTTGATGTCATGAACCCTTATATCTAAAAGATATTCCTATATCTCACAGTTCTTAAGAAAACGATGCTGCACTCATCTTGTTGTTTTATAGTCACTTATCGCTTTTATATAATTGTGATATATGCATGTAGCATTAAGTATATATTTTACAAGAATTATTCGAAAACGGGATATTTACCATGTTTATTATTTTCGCTTTGCGGAGCTCGATATTTCGACATTAACTGCGAATGTCTTGTTCACGAGACTGAATTTTGCGTGTAGATATTGATGGCTTTAGGAGTATCCATACCGGACTACCTCCTTTCCCACACGTTTGCTGCGTAAACACTGATCACAATCGTTACTTTTACCCCTACCATTGTCTCGTGTTTTACAGGCGAAACTCACTGTATCGATTCGCGAAGTGCTTATATCAGTCTTCAAGGGTTTGCATAACCTAATCACCGGATTCCATACACTCGAAAGTTGAAACCCATCTCCCCTATTGAAATTACTATATTTAGTAATTTCAATGGTTCTCGTACCAGTCGGGGTATATAATGGCGTTCTGTCGAGAGTATCTGAGCATTATGAAACTCAATCCAATGATTCGGTTCGGCTTCCAGGAGATGTTCTGCGATCGCTGATTTCTTGGTGCCAAGTGGATTCTTTATTTCTTTCTTTCTGTCCTTCTCCTACATGGGGAAAAGGCCTATGGCCAACAGTGGGATATTACAGGCTGAATCGTGATCGTGATCTTGATCGTGAATTAAATGTGTATTATTAGGTATAACACAAAAACTACTTGACAGTAAAAAGTTATAAGGTACCTACACATGATAAAATATAGTCGAAAGGAGACATACACAAAAATGATGAGAAGTAAAATATACTCGAAAGGAGACACTTATACACAAAAATGATGAGAAGTAAGCTTAAATATTCGGACTTGAACATCTATACTAATATTATAAGTGCTCTGCCTCATTAAGACGCCATGGCGACGTCGCCGGCGGCACAGGCCTGGCTACTTCTGGCATCCGAAAGTCGCCAAGTCGAGTGGCCATGGCGTCTCGACAGTCAGTTCGTTTACGTCGTCAGGAATTGATGTAGAAGAAATCGCACTTTTTTGTTATCTACGTCGTAGAAAAATAGAAAAAAAAAGAATCTATAGGTTCATCCTTTTATATCAGATCGAAGCCGAAGTGGTATTTTTTTACAGTTTAAAAAAAATACCACTTCGGCTTCGATCTATCTATGGAGATTTACGAAAAATTTTAAGTTACGATCGGAATACTCATTAGATGAACTATTCCATATACAAGGACGGTTTTGAATTTCTGTTATAAATTTTTCAGTATCGAAACTCATTAGTTACAACATCAACTAAGTACTATATTTCGAGCGAGCGTCCAAAATGGCGGCTGACTGGCGACTGAGTGAGCGAGGTGCAGTTTACCGTGTACATTATAGTGGCAACGTCGCCAAGCCGCCAGAGGGTAAGCCTTTAGACAATAGTATTTCGATTTATGGGGTTTTTTGAAAAAGTGGGGGGAGGGGGTGTGGTGGATTATCCTCTGGTGCCTCTCCCATCCCTAGAAATCTCATGATTATAACGATATCATGGCAAAAAATTTTAAGGTAAAAATTATTTAAATACTTACCGAATACCTAATTTTAATTATACGTATTTTAGCTCCGATGCTGCAAGAAGTGCATTCATACTCCGTTCCGTAGCTTTTAAAACACTTACACATTATAATAATACACGTATGTACGTAGAAACTATTTGTAACACTTTTATACATAATATTATTCGTATTTACGTTAAAACTATCTCTTGATTGACATTTGACAAGAACACCTAATATACGATACGAAGAACAGATTAATATGAACTGACATATCGATGTAGATGTTTTCGTTCTATCTATCAAACAGGCAAAAGTCTAAGACCATACAGCCTATTCAGTTGGGATTATTTCCAATACATTTTTTATATGAAGGCAAAACCTATTTAATCGTAAATCTTTTTAATTTTGAGCTTAGATAAATTAGATTATCGACATAATTTCGTTATAAAAAATAAATAAATAACCCTAACCTATCTAACTTCAAAATTAGACGGTTTATCCACATAATTACGTTACGAAAAAAATTTAACCAACCACCATTGAAATTAGTATAACACGGCTCCGGCGCGGAAGGAGGACATACCTCTCCCGCTGTGCGAAAGCGCATGAACGAATGCGTAGGGAGCGGATGAGGCTCATCCGCTCCCTACGCATCCGCCTTCGGCGACCAGCCTTATCCGCTCCGGGCTCTCAACAGAACACTCTAGGGGTAAGACAGACCAAGACCACGTGGATAGTGGGGTGCTCGGATTGGGTTTTGGGTATTTTTCGGATTTCTGTATATATATTCTAACACACAATTTTACTAATTTTATTAGAATATTATGTCGTTCTAATTTTTCCTACAATGCACAAGTATTAATTTAATATACAGGGTGTCCCGCGATAAAGTGCAACCCCGAAAGAGGGTGAAACTAGACCATAAATTATCGACAAAAACCAGAAAAAAATTAAAAAAATTTTTTTTTTTTTTTTATTGACGAATTAAGATTTTTGTATAGCTTACGTAGCCTCTTTGTACAAAAAATGATGATTTTTGTACGTGTTTTTTGGGATACAGGCGTAAATTTTTTTTATTTGAATGGCAATATGGTAAGAAATAATAATAAATCATAAAATTTCCTGATATTGGGGGCATAATTCTGAGAAAATTAGAGATCATTGAAAAAAACAGTCATAAAAAATGGATTTTTTTTCACAAGAAGCATAGTTAAAGACATAATGCCACTTTTTTGCGAGCTAATTTTTATTTTATCCTTACCGCCAAGTACGTGGCGTAATATTTTATTTTATTTTAAAGTAATCGACCCACTACTTTGGAAGAAATCATCATTTTTTGTACATAGAGTCTACGTAAGATATAAAAATCTTAATTCGTCAATAAGAAATAAAATATTTTTTTAAAAATTTCATAGTTAAAGTCGGAGGAGGATGTATCGCTTTTTCTGTTAGCTTAATAATTGAAGAAATTTGGTGTAAAGTTTGAGTTTACTTGGTAATCTTACGTTAACAGTTTATTTAACTACGCAGTCAGTGATTGTGCAAGTTTAATCAAAGTATAGTGCTAAATTTTTAGACATTTTCTAATAATATTCGTTGGTCGCATTCAAAAATTCAAAGTGACTTCGTTACGTACGACCGTGAATACGTCATGTGTCAATGACCTTTGCATTGTATAAGTTGCTTGATCGAGCATATGACTGTTTAATTCGCCAGCAGCTGTTAGTGTTTCGTTGGTGTGTTGGAAATAGTAACACGTCTAACGCATCATTCGTGCGGTTGCATGTTCAAACCCCAGCGTATTAAAATTTTGTTTTCAAATTTTCTTTAAAAATCTTGTTTGTAAATTTTATTGACCTACAATGGAGTTTGCTTGTTGCGTTAAATCTACTTGTGAATCTAACGATCCGCTTAAATGCACATTCTGTAAACGCAACTTCCACATTGCTTGTGCGCTGCCATCTAAATCGCCGAATTGGGATCCTGACGATAACACGAGGCTGTCTTGGCAATGCCCTTCTTGTGTTTGCAATTCTCCACGTAACAATGACGATGACACACCTTGCCGCTACGTAACTAAACGTCCTAAACAAAGGTTAGAAAAGGGCAAAATTGCGATGACTGAGTCGGGCTTGAGCACTGCACAGGTTACGTTAGAACAAATTCGTGCCATAATAAAATCAGAACTTGAAGTTACTTTCTCGTCATTCCAAAAAAACTTTGATGAGCTAAGGACGGAAATATCTACACTGCGCGGTTCTATGCAGTTTCTTAGTGATAAATATGATGATGTCACTAAAAGGGTAGAATCTGTTGAAGCGAAAATTAAATCTTTGCAATCCGTTAAGTCTGACTGCTTAGACTTGCAGAGTGTTGTCACTTCACTTCAGGTAGAAATAAATAAAAAGGAACAATGGGCGCGTCGTTCAAACATCGAGATTATTGGAGTCCCGGAAGCAAGGAATGAAAACTTACTGAATATTGTTAGCAACATTTCGAAGGCCGTAAATATTAACACTTATGCCGAAGCGGACATTGATTTTGTCACCAGAGTTAGTCCTAAGAGTAACGATTCGAAAAAACCTAGACCAATCGTTATTCGCTTTTTGTGTCGATATAAGAAAGATGACTTTTTGGCGAGGTTGAGAGAAAAAAAGAACATATTATGCAGTGACATAGGTTTTGTGGGTAACAGCAGTCGTATATACTTTAATGACCACCTAACTAGTTCCAATAAAATGCTTCTTCGCAAAACAAAGGAGCTAGCTCGAGATAAAAACTATAGATATGTATGGATTAAGAACTGTTCGATAATGGTACGTAAAAATGATACGAGTTCTGTACTGCATATTCAGTCCGAGAAAGATTTAAAAAGAATGTAATAGGTATTAATAATGTATGCATATATGTTATTTTATATTATTATGTTTTTTGTTATTCGATAATTATTATTTATGAATGTATTAATTTTTTGTTCATTTATTTTGAGAGTGAGATGAAAACTTTATTTCATTTAATTGTTTATTTAACTTTGTCTGTCGATTGTTCCTACACATGCATTGCTTGGGATAAAATATATATTTTAGCCTGTTTATTTGATTTTCATATTTATTCAATTAATTGTTTGGAAGTACTATATTACTTTAGGGCCAATGGGATGATTTGTATTAATAAATTATATAACATATCACCATTTTTAATGGATACTTTGCTGGACAATGTTTTAAAATTCTGTAGTTATTATGCATATACGTTGTTTACTTTGTATGTCTTTATAGTTTTTCGTTGTTCTAATGGATTCTAAAATTCTTGTATACTATCAAAATGTTCGTGGACTTCGCTCAAAAACCAGTAGCTTTTTTTCCCATGTACTAAATGTCGTATACGATGTTATTTGCCTGACTGAAACATGGTTGTTGCCCGGTGTGTATGATTCCGAGCTCTTTGACTCCAGATATTCAGTGTACCGTTGTGATCGTGATTATGAGTCTCGAAATGAAAAACTGGGAGGCGGTGTACTAATTGCTGTGCGAAAGGGTCTGACTGTTAAGGATGTTGTTGTCCAACCATCTACTAAAACTTGCTCATCGGACGTAATCTCCATTTGTGTTGGCGTCGAATCTAATAATAAACCTATAGACTTTCGAGTATATTGTTGCTACTTCCCGCAGTGCTCGTTACAACGCGATGACCAAATTAAATTCTACGAACAGGTTTCTGAATCGATTATTTTACACCCTAAAGATCTTTATCTTTTGGTCGGTGATTTTAATATCCCAACCGCTAGTTGGTCTCAGGTTGATAATACGGGTGCTACTAAACTATGTCACTCAGCAGAGGGTTCACATGTTCAGGTAAACCCGCTGTCGACTTTTTTGCACATAAATAATCTTAACCAATTTAACATCGTTCCTAATTCTAATAATCGTTATCTGGATTTGGTAATAAGTAATTCAAACGGTGTTTTAGTAAAACAGTGTGAGTTTCCACTAGTTAAAGAAGATTCACATCATCCGGCTCTGGATATTGATTTCACTTATTTAAGATCTAACTACCTTACCGGTGTTCCGAGGGTTGTTAAGCTTTTTAACAAAGCTGACTACAGTACAATTAATAAAAAGTTGTCCGAGGTTGATTGGCTGGAATGTTTGAATTGTTTGGATGTGGAAGGTGCTGTTGAAGTATTTTATGATATTGTCAATAAAGTTATTGATACGTTTGTTCCTATGAAGGTTGTGTTTGAACATAGAAAATATCCTATCTGGTATTCTTCTTCTCTCGTCAAGGTTATAAAAGAAAAGTTAAAATTTCATAAAAAATGGAAAATCTATGGTAACTATAGGGACTATTGTACGTTTAGGATGCTGCGCAAAAGACAAAAAACGATTGAAAACGAATGCTATAAGAAATACTTAAATCATGCTGAGAATACCATTGCTAGAAATTCTAAATACTTTTGGAAATTTGTAAAATCTAAACGCCAAAATACTGAACTGCCTGATATGTTTTATCTGGATAATTTTTTTACAAGTGATGGACAAGAGATTTCTAATCTCTTTAACAGCTATTTTCAATCATCCTTTGAGCAAAATTCCGGTATTTCCTCGTCTAATAGTAATGACTACGATATTCATACTTGCAACAACGGTATAAACCTGTTTTCTGTTGATATTTCTTTGTCGATGGTGGACAAATATTTAAAATCTTTAAGTCTAAATAAAGGTAGTGGCCCTGATGGGATACCGGCATTATTTTTGAAGAGCTGTTCTGACAGCTTAAAGCTTCCCATATATTGTCTTTTTTCTCGATCTTTGCGTACATCTATAATGCCTTCTCAATGGAAAAGATCTTATGTCGTACCAATCCTTAAAAGCGGTGATAAACACAACATTAAAAATTACCGTCCTATTTCAAAGTTAAGCTGCATTCCGAAGATGTTTGAAAAGATTATATACGATATTATACTACCTATTATAAGACCTATAATTATTACCCAGCAGCATGGATTTATTAGTAGAAAATCAACGGAGACAAATCTTTTGGAATATGTTGACTTTATTTCATGTGCAATGGACAAAGGTTTTCAGATTGACGCCGTGTACACAGATTTTTCTAAGGCTTTCGACAAAATATCTCATTTGATTCTTCTTGAAAAATTGAAACATATCGGTGTGCACGGCGACCTTCTGCGTTGGATTGAGTCATACCTAACTAACCGTAGTCAAGCAGTTACTGTAAAAGGATTTACTTCATCTTTCATTCCAGTGCCATCCGGGGTACCTCAGGGATCCCATCTTGGGCCTTTATTATTCAACATATATATAAATGACATTTCTTCAGTTTTTAAGAGCTCCAATTTCTTGTTATACGCGGATGACAATAAAATCTTCAAGATAATTAAAGACAGTGACTGTATAGACCTTCAGAATGACCTAGATCGAGTTAGTAATTATTGTTCAGTTAACTCTTTATTTATAAATTTAAAAAAGTGTAATGTAATAACTTTTAGTAGAAAGCGTTCTTGTATAAACTATTGTTATAAACTGAATGGCGAAGCGATATCGAGGGTTGATGTGGTAAGAGACCTTGGTGTTATTATTGACTCCAAATTACTCTTTGATGAGCACGTCGATTATATAGCTAGCAAAGCATATCGTATGTTGGGATTTGTGCTCAGGATATCCAAGGAGTTCAAGCATCCTTCCACCCACACACTGTTGTATAATTCATTTGTAAGATCTATTCTGGAGTATGCCTCTACTGTTTGGAATCCTCAGTACGGGTGTCATATTTACAAAATTGACCGTGTACACGACAGGTACCTAAAGAACCTAACTGCAATTTGTACAGAAAATATGAATGTTTTAATAAAACCTATGTCGGCCGTTGATCGACGTGCTCAACGAGATCAAGTTCTGTTGTATAAAATTGTGAACCAAGAGATCGACTCGTCATATTTGGTTTCAAAATTAAATTTTAAATGTCCACGTCTTAATTCTAGACATAAAATTACATTTGACGTTCCAGCTACAAGAACAAAATTTTATAAAAACACGTTTATTAACAGAAGTTGTGCCCAGTACAATGGTTTGTTTATAGATATTGACATTTTTCATCTCTCTCTCAATAAATTTAAAGTGCATGTGATGAATGCGTTGATTTAATAAATATGTGTATTGATGTTTTGATAATAGTGATGTTCTTTTTTATTCAATTTTAATTTTAATTTTTGATTTTTATTCTGACTGGTTTTTATTTTTATTGTAATTTTGATCCTTAATTATTTTATTTTTTTAATTGCTATTTTTTTTTGACATTTTTTTTTCTCAATTATTATTATTTTATATTTTTAATTACATTATAATGTTTTTAAGTATAGTAATTGTTATAATGCTTTTAATAATAATAATGATAATGTTAAGCATCTCCTCTTGACTTTGTTATATGTTCTTTTTTTTTAATTTTCGGAAACTGTTTATGGTTAAGAACTATTGTATTTTTTATTTCCATATATTTGCTGTAAATACCGTTTGTTTCCATAATAAAGTAAAATAAAAAATAAAATAAAATAAAAAAAGTTTTTTCTATGTTTTTTGTCGATAATTTATGGTCTAGTTTCACCCCCTTTCGGGGTTGCACTTTATCGCGGGAGACCCTGTATAAAAACTGAGTTAGATTAACGAAATTATGTCGATAATCTAATTTATCTAAGCTCAAAATTAAAAAGATTTACGATTAAATAGGTTTTGCCTTCATATAAAAAAATGCATTGAAAAGAATCCTGACTGAATAGGCTGTATGGTCTTAGACTTTTGCCTGTTTGATAGATAGAACGAAAACATCTACATCGATATGTCAGTTCATATTAATCTGTTCTTCGTATCGTATAAATTACTCTTGTCAAATGACAAATTAGTATAATACGGCTCCGGCGCGGAAGGAGGACATACCTCTCCCGCTGTGCGAAAGCGCATGAACGAATGCGTAGGGAGCGGATGAGGCTGGTCGCCTTCGGCGACCAGCCTTATCCGCTCCGGGCTCTCAACAGAACACTCTAGGGGTAAGACAGACCAAGACCACGTGGATAGTAGGGTGCTCGGATTGGGTTCTGGGTATTTTTCGGATTTCTGTATATATATATTCTAACACAAAATTTTACTAATTTTATTAGAATATTATGTCGTTCTAATTTTTCCTACAATGCACAAGTATTAATTTAATATATAAAAACTGAGTTAGATAGGTTAGGGTTATTTATTTATTTTTTATAACGAAATTATGTCGATAATCTAATTTATCTAAGCTCAAAATTAAAAAGATTTACGATTAAATAGGTTTTGCCTTCATATAAAAAAATGTATTGAAAAGAATCCTGACTGAATAGGCTGTATGGTCTTAGACTTTTGCCTGTTTGATAGATAGAACGAAAACATCTACAACGATATGTCAGTTCATATTAATCTGTTCTTCGTATCGTATATTAGGTGTTCTTGTCAAATGTCAATCAAGAGATAGTTTTAACGTAAATACGAATAATATTATGTATAAAAGTGTTACAAATAGTTTCTACGTACATTCGTGTATTATTATAATGTGTAAGTGTTTTAAAAGCTACGGAACGGAGTATGAATGCACTTCTTGCAGCATCGGAGCTAAAATACGTATAATGAAAATTAGGTATTCGGTAAGTATTTAAATAATTTTTACCTTAAAAATTTTTGCCGTGATATCGTTATAATCATGAGATTTCTAGGGATGGGAGAGGCACCAGAGGATAATCCACCACACCCCCTCCCCCCACTTTTTCAAAAAACCCCATAAATCGAAATACTATTGTCTAAAGACTGGCCCGCCAGAGTATCCAGAAGCCACGTAGAGAACTGTAGCTCGTGGCCACGCTTCCAATTTGGCGACGTTGTCAAACTGTCGCGTCGCCAAGTGAGTTGAGTACCATACATTTCAATATTAACTGCTTGGATACGTAGCCGGCGACGTCGCCATGGCGTCTTAATGAGGCAGAGCACTAAAGCTGAAGAGTTTGTTTGTTTGAACGCGCTAATCTTAGGAACTACTGGTTCGATTTCAAAAATTCTTTCAGTGTTAGATAGCCCATTTATCGAGGAAGGCTAAAGGTTATATATATGATTTATTTATTTATTTACGATCACTAGTAATTGTTATCACTAATTACACAATAAAGTAAACTTAATCTTAATAAATACTATACAGCTAAGTGTTACAATTTCTTAAGGTGAACACCACATGCATAAAGAAGCGTTAAATTCTAAAATAATAATAAAAATATATTTAAAATCCATAAAAATCACAATCAACACAACAGTCATCAATTATACGTAAGAAGCTACGATCTTAAAATCAGTTCAACCATGACTCGCACAATTCCCGTCTGAGCTTGGTAAATGAGTCAGCAAAGACGTCGATGTTAGTTTCGTTAAGGAGTCTGGACAACCTTGGTACCAATGAGTTCGCACCCAGAGTTGTTTTGCGAAAGGGCGGGCACAGCGGCGTGATAGGAGTTCGAGGATAAGTTCTTGGCACACGGAATTGGAACTTTTCAAGTAATTGTAGACAATTTATGGCATTTTGTAAAATTTTGAAAAGAAAAGAACAGTCAAGCAAAATTCTGTGATTTTCCAATGAGATCATTTAAAAAAAAATAATCGTTTTTTATAGGACAGCGTTTCCTTTGAAACGTTGTTCCAAAATGCCAGGTACGAGACAAATCGCTTTTGAATGCGTTCCAATTTCAAAGAGTGAACTGCTAAATGAGGCCTCCATACTACACTACAGTACTCAGTTAAACTTCGGACTAAACTATTGTATAGAGTAATTCTTGTACCTACTATTATTTTTGAATACCCTTACATTACGAATCAAAAAACCTAACATGCGATTAGCTCTTTTGGAGATATACTCAATGTGATCCGTGAAGGTTAACTTTCTGTCAAACAAAACACCCAAGTCCTTAATGATATCTACCTTTTGTTTCACATTCCCGCCAATACAGGCTTACTTTTAAAACACCAGAAACCTCGCAGGATAAGATAGCTAGATAAGAGGTAGCGTAGCAATTTTTTTAGTAATTTTATACCCAATAAATTTTATTTCAAACAGTTGTTTAATCGTCGTGGAGCTAAAGGAGACAGCATGAGAAAGTAATTGGAAAAAAATCTGCTCCATTACCTTGATTCATGAGATGGTGGCTCAGACCCACCACTTGAACGATATTTTTTTGGTAATGCTGTGAATAGTTTGTAGCACTTTGAATGATATTTTTGTTTATCATTTACATCCACTGGCACTTTAGCGTCTTTCATCGATAAATTATAATTTTTTCGTATATCTAAAATAGTTTTACACTTTTCTTAAAAAAAATTGGATACCTTTTGACAGCACAGCACATATTTTTTAAACTATATATTAGTCGAAATCTCTGTAGCAGAGGTTAGTATTTTTCTTTTATTCATATAAGTTTGTCTCACTCCAGTAGGGTATACTTAATACAGTCAATTCTACCTGAAGGCTAGAAAAATAATTTTTAGGAAAGTTATGTTAGAGTAGTGAGACTTTTACTGCTTGAAATTCCTTGATGCTACAGTACATATTAATAAAATTTGAAACCAAAATTGATTAATAAAATGTGGTGTTTTATATATAAATTGACTAGCTGCTGCCCGCGACGTCGTCTGCGTGCGTTCACTGCTCGTTCCCCGTAGGTGATAGCGTGATAATATGTAGCCTATGTTCTGACCCGACTTCTTAATAATATTCGTGCCAAATTTGAAGTAAATCCATGCAGTACTTTCTGAGTTTATCCCGGACATACATACAGACAAACAGACAAACAGACAAAAATTCTAAAAACTATATTTTTGGCTTCGGTATCGATTGTAGATCACACCCCAAGTATTCTTTTAAAAAAATATTCAATGTACAGTTTTGACTTTCCTACCATTTTATTATATGTATAGATATTATACTTAATAAATTCAAAGTATATAAGATAATTTAAATGTAAAAAAAAATCTTATGGGTGTACATATCGCCAGTTTATTTTCCAAAATACTATACAACGCTCAAATGCATTGAGCGCGCAAAATGTTTATCACGCTGACTGACGGTCTTTCCCCCATCAAAAATACGGCTGACGGTTTTCTTTATTATTTTAAAAGTATCAAAATTAAGATGTACAAATTTCATAAGGTATAAAATTATTTTTTTTTGTCAAATTTTCAATGAGGTTCATGCACGTGACTGACATATAACCCACCCTCATCAATACAGCTGACGACTATTTTTTTTAATATATGATTGAAACAATAATATAATACATTTTCGCTCCGTATAAAATTCATTGGAGCAGATTTTTTTCAATTACTTTCTCATGCTGTCTCCTTTAGCTCCACCGCTATCGGAGCAGCTGACGTTCGGAGCTATTATGCGTTAGGTGAAAACTATTATTGTTATGATTTTCAGCCGGTATAAAATGACTTTCTCAACTATAGCGCTACCTCCCGGGCTATAAATAAAAGGTCTGATAACTTTGTTTTTGCCAATGCTATGTGCTATACTTTTATATTATATGGGATAGCGCTAAAAAATGTTCAGGTTGAAATTGATATTCAAAAATATTCATAATATAAAATAAAACCTTTACAATAGACAATTTAAATACAAAAGATTGACATTTGTAATATTTTGTAAGTATTTTTTACGCTCAACAAAAAAAAAAAAACAGTAATCAACTTAATAATAAATCGCTTGACGGTAACATTGTTGTATAAATTATTAAAAAATTAAGTATAGTTCGTGAAAATTTAAAATATAGGTAAAGAACACGGCCTATTTTATTGCTCATTTTGTTCATTCACTTAAGGCCATAGCTCATTAGACCCACCCGGCACCCGACGCCCTCATAGCTGTAACAGCCGCTGCCATCTAGGCTGTAACGATGTTTGCGCTTAGAGAATAGCACTGCAGCACCGCTTCGCCTCGAGCGGTTAGTAATTCTTTCCATGGACAGTGGACTTGTATGTGGATATGCGCTCACTACATCAACTTCGTATCAACACCGGATCGCCTCGCACGCAAGCTGACGATTGGACGCCGATCAACGAGGCGTTCCGGTGAGGGTGTAGTGAGCGATGACCTTTATACTCACAGATTTTAGAAAGAGCTTATATTCTATTTGCCTAAAATTTTTTTTGAAATATCCGATTCAAAAATATTAATTATCTGTATTCTGTACTCTCAATATTCGTATTTTAATAGTTTTTATGTGTAATTAAATTAATATTTGTTTTTAGGAAAAAAAAATAGTAAATGGAGTTTTACAAATGTCCGTAAGCTAATGTGTTGTGAAAGTGAGTTATAAATGCGAAAAAAAACGTTAATTTCGTTTTGACAGGGGTTTATTTACTAAATAAGACTGTTCCAAAAAAATTTGACAATACTCAATAAAGAACAAGGGTCTCTCAAAGTAATTCTGTCTGTTTGTTACGCCTTCAGAAGTAATCCGCAAAACCAATCCGTTTTTTTTATACATTATCACTCTTGCGCTCCTGTGTCCCGCGGTAACATCCTTTCTCACTGTCATGGGTAGATTGGTAGAGATCTCTTAGAGATATAAGTTCGCCAACATCCTTTGTAAAAATGCCCACATCTTTGTAATAACGATTTATAATTATACTAGCGACCCGCCCCGGCTTCGCACGGGTGAAATGGCGATACTAAATATACTACAGAATGTCTTTATATATATCGTTCACAGCTTTTTTGTCATTAGACAATACTAACATGTTTCCTTTAGAGGTTACTCTTGACTTGATAAGTTATGGATTAAGAGTCTAATCCTATCCAATCTAATGTACGTACCTACTATAAATGAGGTTAATCTACTCGTATACTAATATTATAAAGCTGAAGAGTTTGTTTGTTTGTTTCACACGCTAATCTCAGGATCTACTTGTCCGATTTGAAAAATTCTTTAAGTGTTAGATAGCCTATTTATCAAGGAAGGCTATAGGCTATATATCATCACGCTAAGACCAATAGGAACGTAGCACCAATGAAGAATATTTCAAAATCGGGTTTTTTTTCCTTTTGAAAGCTTCTGCTGCGTAAACGGTTAAAGTTTCGCACTAATCATGTATGACATAATTGATCCAATTCAACGCGGACGAAGTCGCGCGCAGAAGCTAGTAAATTATAAAGTACGAACATACAATTTCTAAAAAATTGTCGCGCCGGCCGCGGCTCCCGGTCGGTACCACAGCAACCGTCATGTCCTTGCATTTTAATTCTGTGATATCTTCGAAAACATTCAATTCAATTACATGTTTACAGGTCCATATTGATCTATATTAAATGCACAAAGTGTTTAAGGTACTTAATTGCATAAGGATTAATGCTGTGTTGCTTAAAATCGCTTCGTAAATAAGCCATTATTTCTCGTAATAAGTAAAGGATAAAAAAATGATTATTGTGGGTTATCCATAAGAGATATACTTATACCATCGCGGACTTTTTTATAGACCTTTTTAAGTTGCACAATACTGTAGTACATTATTTTGATCTATCTCGGTTCAGCCAGCGTTTGCAATGAAAGCGTAAAAAATGTGTTTATTTATGACATCACATTAGAAACCTCTAAAATTATCAGTATTTATCTACTATATTATGCATGTATCTCACTAGTCTGTCTATTAAAAAACTCACATTCGTAGTTTTAAATATCTAAGCATGCATAGGGACAGACAGACAGCGGTAAGCGACTTTGTTTTATACTATGTAGTGTATATAGTGATATTTTATAGTTATAAGTGATAACAAAATATTACAACACACATCTGCAAACTTTGTTGCAAACGTTGTGCAATAAAAATATATATGTATATAATTCAAAATATATTTAAAACAGTTATAATATAAAAAGTAGACAATGGAAATGGTTATTTGGACAATAACGAAAAATAAAGAACACTAAAAATTACACAATATAAAGAAACAATTAAGTACAATTAAATAATGTCACAAGTTAGTAGTTAGTGTCGTTTGAGCTTCACCATAATATACAAGTACATGACTTAAATCGACTTAGATTCAGTAACTCTTATAGTTGAAACTGTTTCGTGTCTGATCATTATAATTTATTACATTCAAATATAGATCAAATTTAAACAAAATTTAATAAATAATGTCAAATGAATTTTGAAACGTCCAATTTGGTTATAGAAGTACTTCTGGACACGACCAAGATTTAGGAACAAAAAAGCTATCCGATTCAGATGGTGGACAATTTTTTCTTGCAAAAAGCTCCATAGTGTATAAGCTCCACAAAAGCCCTGTAAATAGATAAAAATATATGATTAAATAGAATTTTTAATCTGTTTAGTCAGAACTAGATAACTCGAAACAGGGTGAATTTTTATGTGCACCATTCACATTACAAAGCAGACTAGGAGGTGAAACATTGGAAGTGTTACTATTGTTTAGATTTCATTTTCGAATAGAGTATTCTGTCGATAACTAAAACATAAGGACTATCCAAACGCTTGTATACATTTTATTTACTACCCTTTTAGTTTTTTTTTCGCTTCATCCTGTAATATCCCGCTGTTGGGCATAGGCCTCTTTCCCCATGTACGAGAAGGATCAGAGCTTAATCCACCACGCTGTTCCAATGCGGGTTGACGGATATATTCTCTACTATGAGTAACGATCGCTATCAGGTGAACATGATAGCAACCGTTTTTTTTGTTATCCAAATAATTTATTTATGTTCAGCGCGAAGCTCTCATTGATTCGAAACGATGATTCTGCTGAAAAGCATTTAAGAGATTTTATTTTGAGGGCAACTGTTTAACCGTTTGTACTATTTGATTATGTATGCATGTATTTTGACCCACGAAGGAAATGTTCACTTTCCGAAGTTATAATTTTATCATTCTCTTGTTGTTATATATCGTGTTTCTTTTCAAAAGTATCTTATGTTGGTATAGTTTTTATTAAACATACATATAATTGCGCAAAATATTCCTGCTCACTATCCTGAATACGTTTCAAAATAACAATATTCATGCGCTCTTGGTGTCTGAAGCTTGGCTTAAACTCCCTCCCTGGATTCCATCTCATAAGGAATGATCGTATAAGTCTACATGGTGGCGGCGGCGTTGCCATTTATCTCCATCCTTATATTCTTTATACTATCATTATTAATTCAATATCCTGTGACGGACATAGACCTGATCATCTCTTTGTCGAAATAATTCTTTCACATACCAAGGTGCTTTTGGGCGTGTATTATAAGTTATAACCCATCACTTACTGTTGATTATTTCACTTCTTTTGAAAACCTTTTGGAATTGTATACACCTCTTTATAACCATACGGTGGTGATGAGGAATCTTAATAGCTGCCTACTTAAACACGACGTGAAATCATCGCATCTTTACTCCCTTGTTAATTCCGTCAACATGCATATCCTGCCCTTGCAAGCTACCCACTTCTTTCCTAATTGTGCTCCATCTCTTCTAGACCTAAGTCGTGTTTTTTCCACTGACCCACTTCACCTGACCATGTTAAAAAGCATGGTCTCTTACCAAGATCTCATATTTCTTTTATACAAAATAAGACCCCCTAGAGCAAAGTCAAGGATCCTTCTCCAGCGCAACTTTGGCGGCATGGATTTGGAAATACTTCGTGAGGATGCTGTCGGGATTTATTGGTCGATTGTGTTTAACGCACCTGGGGTTGATACAAAAATGTCCCGTTTCAATTCCTTTCTCACTCGATTATTTGATATTGAAATGAAATGAAAACATTTATTTCGCCATAAGGTGATACAAACACTAACAAAAGTCAAAATAATATCATTAAAAAAAACTAAACAATAATAAAAGAAAGTTAAGGTAGCAAAATATCAAACAATAAAATAAAAATTTACATCTTAACATTAGGTACCGGTCTACATTACAAACTTATGTAATTTAGCCAGTGTTATAAGCAACCTTAATTTAGTCTAAATATTAAGTTACTCTCAATATCACTCTCACACTTTCCATCTCTTGTAAACTTTATGAGAGTGATATTGAAAGAATGATATTATGAGAGTGATATTGAAAGAAGAGTGAATGCAGGAAACATGGTGAATGGAGCTTTGCACTCCTTTATGAGCAGTCGGAATGTGTCTAATAACGTTTGGCTGTGCATAGGGGGGTGTTGGTTCCGACACTCATGTATGGAAGTGAAAGTTGGGTATAGCAGCAGAATAAATGCAGTTGAGATGAGAGCGTTAAGAAGTATGATAGGAGTTAAACTGAGTGGTCAATGGCACGGAACCCTTCGTACGCGAGTCCGACTCACACTTGGCTGATTTTTTAAAATAATAAATATACTTAGAAATATTACATACATAATATATAAATATAAATATTACACAAAGACTCAGGCGGGAATCGAACCTGCAACCCTTCTGATCTGATGAAATTTCTGCTTTGACAGAATTCTTAATATATGTATATATTATAGAGATTAATTACTCACCGTTTCCTATAAAAAATGATAACCACATTAGAACGTTAAATACGCTAGGAAAACGAGATCCACTTGAAGCCGTTAAATGGAAAAACAATTGGCCGAAACCTGCGAACTGTATCATTAACACTGGATAAAAGAATCCAAAGGAGAGAGCCAACACTACCTCATGAGCAACGGCCGATATCTGAAAAATAAGATTAGTTTTTTAAAGTTGAAGATGGAACATTGTTTTGATTAATAAAAATTATGTTAAAGTTTCTTTGGCAAATCTACTCTTAACGGACTGAATAAGGGTACAAATCTTATTTACATACTAGATGACAAAAAAATTCGCTGGACGCACCTATAAATATTTGGCAACCAAGTGATAATTTTTTTGACTAAAGACATTAGATGTTTTACAGCTAGGAACATTTTGTATTGGAAAATTAAATTATCGTTTTTACTATTTTCCGTTACTTATTATTTATGTTTCTCAACGTTTAAATTTCAAGATAAAAATTAGCCAAATCGGTCCTTATCATCCTTAGTCAGACTAACGAACAGCAATATGTATACATTCCGTGGGATTTAAGGAACATACAAAAAAAAATCCGAATTGGTCGAGCTGTTCTTCAGTTATGCGCTTAGCAACATTCATTTTTACTATATATATATATTAGTCATATTTTAAGCAGATTGCTAAAAAGTAGCATGTATATTATCTTGTTTACAATTATTATTGTCTAAGTCTATTTGTTGTAACTTAGAGTATTCATAAAATATCTGTTATCTTCTTTTCTGGTATTAAAAAAAAACTCAGGCCGTTAGTATTGAATTTTACTTACTAGAAATACGATGAAAATAGACACATTGCGACCAGTGTATGGGACTAAAGGGTGATGAATATGATCGCGCAACCAATGATGTACAACGAGGTTCCAGGCTCGGAAGTAGCGAGAAAAGCGAGATGATGTCCACCAGTCCTGAATACATTAAAATCATTTAAAATATTGTTCTATATAATGTTATATAATTCTAATATTTATAAATAAATTATAGCTAACGTTCCATTTTACTTAGACTAGTGAAATTTAAATTGAAAAGAAAAATTTGGTACCATGATAAGGAAACCAGGATCTGATGATGGTATCCCAGAGAAATCGAGGGGAATCTTCAAAAATCGTAGTGATGACTAGTGCGTTTGTTAATATTTTTTGTTATCATGTACACCTGATAGCGATCGTTACTCATATCACTACTCGCTACTACGCTTACTCATACATTAGGGATTATATCCGCCAACCCGCATTGGAGCAGCGTGGTGGATTACGGTCTGATCCGATGTGATGATGATGATGATGATCCGATCTGTCCGATGAAAGAGGCCTATGCCCAGCAGTTGGATATTTATTACAGGCTGAAGCGTAACGTTGCGAAGCGTAGATATACTTACTTCATAAAAAAGACGATCTCCAAACTTAAGCAACTCTGCGAATGCATTGTGCCACGCATGTAGAATGCAATAAAATCCAGAAAGGAAGGATATCACACCGGGCACCACACAAGCAAACATTCTGCGTACAACTGTCCCGACCTCCACCTATAATATTGTTATTATTAAAAAGTTATTGTAGTAACAATTATTAAAAATGAAACGAAAAATTAAATATTTTTCGTATATGACAGTAAATAAGTAAAAATAAAATACACATATTTAAGTAAAAAACATAACATGAAATAATGCTGTATAGTCTTAGATATTTGCCTTTTACAGTTATTTAGACAAAAATAATGCATTTGTGCTTGCATTTCTTTTGAGCGAAACGCTAAGTGACGCGCCATTTTATCGAAATTTAATTTAATTACCAAAAAAATCCTAAAAGAACTCCCTAAAAAGGCTATCGTGTTCATAACAACCCTCTATAATGGAGTCCTTAGAGTACAACACTTTCCACAAATATGGAAGGTGTCCGAGATTCTCGTGCTACACAAACCGGGAAAGCCTCCAAGTGACGTGTCTTCCTATAGACCGATTAGTCTGCTGCCAATCCTATCTAAAATCCTCGAAAAAATACTGCTTAGGAGAATTCTACCAATCCTTGAGCAAAATAAGTCCATACCCAACCATCAGTTTGGCTTCAGGCAGAAACACTCAACATTAGAACAGGTTCACCGTATATGCGACAAAATAAGGAATTCCTTAGAGGAAAAAGAGTATTGTTCATCAGTGTTCCTAGATATACAGCAAGCCTTCGATAGGGTCTGGCATAAAGGCCTGCTATGCAAACTTAAGTCATGCTTGCCGCACTCGTACCATCTGCTCTTCACTTCGTATCTGACACACAGGTTATTCCGAGTTAGAGAAACAGATAAGTACTTCAAGTTCTGCGAGGCCAGGGCTGGAGTGCCTCAAGGCTCCGTACTGGGTCCGGTGTTGTACACATTATATACGGCAGATCTACCAGAAGAGAAAGGTGTAACAACCGCAACATTTGCTGACGATACAGCAATACTAGCTAGTAATACAGATCCGGTGGTTGCGTCACTAATGCTGCAGAGAGGATTGGATTCTTTTACCAACTGGCTAGATAAATGGAGAATAAAAGCTAGCCCATCCAAATCTGAGAACTGCCCACCAGGATCATGTAAAATACTTAGGCATACATCTGGACAGACGTCTGACCTGGAAACAACACATAAGAAAGAAGAGAGACGAGCTCAACATCAGGTTCAAAAACCTTCTCTGGATTCTAGGCCGCAATAGCAGACTCAGCTTGGACAACAAACTACTCATATACAACGTCATCTTAAAGCCGGTGTGGTTGTACGGAATCCAGTTATGGGGCAGTGCTGCTAAATCTAATATTAACTTCATACAAAGAGCCCAAAACGGTATCCTACGCTCAACAAGTAATGTGCCATGGTTTGTCACAAATAATGAAATACACAACAACCTTAAAATTGGAACAGTCGCAGAAGAGATTCGAAGGCATGCCTCCAAGTATCGGTAACGACTGGAGAGACACCCTAATGAGCTAGCTTTTGCACTGACGACAAGTCAACACAGAAAGAGACTAAAAAGGAAAACTATCCTACAATAACGAAAATAATAATAATAAGCAGTAGATGGCTCACTGGAGCCACACTGTACATGTCCTTTATTCACGCAAAAGATCTGCTAAAAGTAAAAAGTACTGATTGCAGATAACTCCCTATACAAAAAAAAAAAAATTATTCGAAAGCGTCTATCTCTCGAGTCGAGATCGTTTTTACGTAGGTACTCCTGTTAGTAAATAACGTGTGAAATGTGAAAATAACATGTAAAAGCTGCGAAATTCTTCTTATAATCTCAAAATTTAACCATGGATATCTCCATAATATTTCCATAACTATGGGGTTCCGAAGGGTGGGAGAGCTCCCGCCTTCCCCAAAACCCCATAAAATGACGGGTCTTAATCTAAAGACTTACCCCCAGACCCTTCTAACCCCTTCCCCACTTCTCTATGAATAGCTTTTGATGGGCTAAAATTTTCCACAGGTCACTCAGGTAGGTATATAAGTTATCTTATAATTGTGGTTGCTCGCAAACGAAAAAAATCTTCTTCAATTATATCGACAAGTAATAAGGATTATCGATGTAATTGAAGACGGTTTGTTTTCATTTGCGAGCCAACACAATTATGTAAATACAAAATAAGTATATCTTACCTTTAGTTCTTTCCCATAATCCGACCAATACGGCAATATAAAACGCTCCCATAGGAAACTGATCAAAAATATAAAGGCAGTAACTTCTAAAAGGTGAAACACAACTACGCCCCATTTTATTCTTTTCATTCTGCAAAAAAAAAAAATACAAAATGTGTTTAAAAACAATAAACTTGAATATTAAAACCCAATGAAATAAAAATAATGTTGACGTTGTTTCAAAATTAAAGCGATCATTTATATGTAACTAGCTGTGCCCCGCGGTTTCACACGCGTTAATTAAGGGAAAAAATAGTCTGTAGCCTTCCTCGTTAAATTGGCTATCCAACACAAATAATATATATAATTATATTTAAAATCCAACCAGTAGTTTCTGAAATTAGCGCGTTTAAACAAAAAAACAAATAATCTGTTCAGCATTATAAGAGTATTTGCCGAAACAAATATGTACGTAACGAAAAAGTAATAACGTGTAATACAGTGGCAAAATTGTTGGCAAAATTTTTTTAATCACCTTCCCGCTATTTACAAAATATCCCTAAATTTCCCCAGCTGGCATCACTGAACAGCGCGCTGTATAGGTAAGTTTCCACGCCCCCCGCTTGCCGCACCTGCGGTAGGCATATCAAGGTCGCGCGTAAGCGTTGCTCGAGACTAGGCTAATCTATACTAATATTATAAAGCTGAAGAGTTTGTTTGTTTGTCTGTTTGAACGCGCTAATCTCAGGAACTACTAGTCCGATTTTAAAAGTTGTTAGTGTTAGATAGCCCATTTATCGAGGAAGGTTATTGGCTATTTTTTTCAAATTAACGCGTGTGAAACCGCGAGGGACAGCTAGTTTCTCATATACCTATTATGAAATCTTTTACTTAGCGTCGTGTCTCTTTCGCACTCATTACTAAACTTTGTTCACAATCACTGGCGCCCCACTCGAACGACTTAATACCAAATGTACGTAATATACGAGTAATAATACACTATTGTATAGGCATAGTAGAAAAGAAATAATTTAATGTAGTATAGTATGGTATTTAAAATAAAGAAATATAGGATTTAAAATTACCTGTGTAATTTTAAATCCTATATTTATAGTGGGAGTGCACCGCACCAGAGCCATCTTTAAGAAGAGCCGCCTCTGCCTTCGAGCTCCGCGTCTGACTCCACCTTAGCTCCGGCGCGCGGGAAGTGCACTCATGTTCCGTTTCGCAGCTTTCACAAGTTATTTTAGAACAGGAGTACGTAAAAACGATCTCGACTGCAAGATCAACAAACGATAGTAACTGACGATTAATACGACTGAGAGATAGACGCTATAGAGCCGGAGAGCACGAGCTCTCTACACATTCGTTCACGCGCTTTCGCACCCACGGGCGGAAGGGCTGCATGTCCCGCAGCGCCGGAGCCAAGCGTTATTCTATTTTCAAAAACTTAACCATGGATAATCTCCATAACCATGGGGTTCCGCAGGGTGGAAGTGGTACCACAGGGTAACCCGCTCACCCCTCAGCTCTCCACACTCTAAAACCCCATAAATCGACGGCTCGTAATTAAAGACTAACCCCCCAAACCCCATAAATCGACGGGTCTTAATCTAAATAAAGACACCATTGCATTTATTACCCAAATAGAAAATAAAATAATCATTTCCTTAAAATTTACCTGGGGTACTCGTCTCGATAGAGGAGTGTTGGAGCAAATAAGAAGTACACAAAATGTGAAAAAGTAGGTAGCTTTGCACCTCCGTCATTACATCTATTTGCACAAGCAACGGTGACCGCGCAAATTTTCATCACGAAACGAAACTGAAAAAGAAATTAATCTTCATGTAAACAAAATAGTGTAAGAAGTTAAAACGAATTTAATATTAAATGCGAGAGAAAGTTGACCACACGTCTTATTCAATAAATTCATTAATTTAATAAGTAGATACTTAGTAAACGTTTAATAATTAAAATAAACTACTTATTTTAAATGAACCAATTAACCTTTTTTTATTTTATTCTCCTTTTCTATTTATTCCTATTTCTTTATCTAAATCTAACAAGTGCGTAACATTTACTAAAAACATTTTTTGCTAAAACAAGCTATGTAATTGATTAATTACGCAAAGCCTAATGCGCGAAGCGTAAGATTTGATTACCTATTTCGTTAAATTTAAGGTAATTTAGTGATCTTTGTACATTGATTGTTTGGCGCCGATTCAAAATTACTTAGCTATACTTACATTCGTTTAAGAACTTAGTTACCTAATAAGGTTAATTAAAAACTCAACTATTTACAAAAATATATACTTAGATATAGTTTCATTACCTTAAGAAGTTAATTATTAAGGTTAAATAAAAAAGGTTTATTATTTTTTGCTTTTCAGTTTTTTCGGCGATTTAATTTTTTGTTAAAATGTTTTTATTTCATATTTTTTGTGGCTATAATACTCTTATTACCTACTACATGCTTAATTTTTGATTACCTTAAACCTACCTTAATCTACTTACCTTTTTAATCTACCTACCTTACTTAAGCTATTAACTTTCATATAATACTTCTTTAACCATTATTTGTTGTATAATATAAATACATAAAAAATAGGCTTTATATACCAACATGGGTGGGCCTACAAAAAATGCTGCTTGGATGAGAATCGGACTACTCTGTAAAAAGTTATGCGTGGTCATACCTTACAATCAGTGAGTGAACAAACAATTATCCCTTGTTTTCCTACCCTTAGGGTTGGATTTTTATTTTCAAATTTATATGGGACCAATTTCGGGATATACACTTTTCAATAAAAAAAGAATTATCAAAATCGGACGACTCTGTAAAAAGTTATGCGTGGTCATACCTTACAATCAGTGAGTTAACAATCAATCATCCCCTGTTTTCCTACCTTTAGGGTTGGATTTTTATTTTCAAATTTATATGGGACCAACTTCGGGGTATATTCTTTCCAATAAAAAAATAATTATCAAAATCGGAATACTCTGTAAAAAATTATGTGTGGTCATACATAAAAAATATACGCGTCGAATACATAGCCTCCTCCGTTTTTTCGTCGGTTGAAAAACATTTTTTGCTCTTTCAACTTTAACCTTAGTATACCAAAAAGACGTATATGACGACGCGTTGGCGCGACAGTCACAATCAATCAAAGTCACATTGGTTTGTGACTGTTGCTCTAGCGGTTACGGGTTCGATCCCCGCACACGGCAAACATTTGTAATTATTGACCATACAGATGTTTGCCGTGGTCTGGGCGTTTGTGTTTGTGTATTGTGTGTGTTTCCGGAACCCCTACACAGGAGATAATCCTAGTGGGGGATGTTGAGTGTGAGGCGTTTATTTATTATTATGTATTACGTGGAAATATTTCGCAATTTTATTGACATTTACTTTTTTTTATTATACAACTAGATCGGCAAAGAAGCGTACAGCTCACCTAATGGTAAGTGATTACCGTAGCTTATAGCGCTTGCAATACCAGAAGCACCGCAAGCGCATTGCCAACCCCTCACCCCAATCCCTCCCAGGGTCACCTTTTACTTATCACAGGAACTCAAGACTGCTTGAAAACTGTATTATTTAGCTGTGATCTTTTGTAAGGTCCAGGTTTTGAGTAGAATATTTCCTGCTATGCCCTACCTCAGTTACATTTACATGTAGTTTTGCTAAAAGCGTTTCTTTTTTATTATTATTTAATCATAACAACATAATAAAAGATTTATATTTAATGTTTTTATGTTTTTATTATTTAAGTTGGATATTTACATGTCTTTCAATTCCGATTATTTGTAACTTATGTTCACAGTTTATGGGTTATGGTTTTGTGATAGATTAGACTAGAATAGATTGAGTGTGAAGCGTTTAAAAAAAAATGAATGTTTCAGAAAGTGTTTGAAATATTTTCTGGCTGTGTTGCGCTTATGTAATTCGTTTTTGCCGTCGCCATCACAAAGGTGTCATTTCAACTGAATTAATAATTAGCTAATATTTGAATATTAGACTAGCTGTGTCCCGCGGTTTCACCCGCATTTATTTAAGAAAAAACCGTACTAAAATATTCTAGAGCCATTAGGGTTTGTCTAACTGATTTAACTCTATCTTTGAGAGAAACCCCAAGCATAGCCCGTTCCATTGCGCGTTGAGCGACTTTAAACTTGTTGACCAGTCCCTTCGTCAGTGTCCATGTCTCGGGTCCGTATGTCAACACAGGCATTGCTCGAAAACTTTTGTCTTTAAGGATTGCGGAATCTTCGAAGTGAAGACTCGACGAAGCCTGCCAAACGCCGCCCAGCCTAACCGAATCCTCCTATCAGCTTCCTTCTCGAAGTTGTTTCGGCCCAGTTAAATGGTGTGGCCAAGGTAGACATAATCCTGAACAACTTCGAGAGAGATCCGAGAAAGATAGAATTAGAAATGAGGCTATCCGTGAGAGAACGAAAGTAACCGACATAGCCCACGGAACTAGCAAGTTGAAGTGGCAGTGGGCTGGTCACTTGTGTCGCAGGACCGATGGCCGTTGGAGCAGACGTGTCCTGGAGTGGAGACCGCGTCTCGGCAAACGCAGTGTGTGACGTCCTCCGGCCCGTTGGACCGACGATCTTCGTAATATTGCCAGTGTAGGCTGGATGAGGATTGCGGAAAACCGGGATGTCTGGCGCGGACTTGGGGAGGCCTATGTCTAGCAGTTGACTGCAATAGGCTGAACTAACGATGATGATAACTGATTTATTTTCTTTGCATTAGGTAAAAGTTTGTTTTTGTAGGAAAGAAAATTGGTTAGCCTATAGGTCATGGGGCATCGATTTATGGGGTTTAAAGAGGAGAGGGGAGGAGGGAGGTGGGTGGGTTACCCTCTGGTACCACTCCCAACCCTAGAACTGGGCATAGATTTTTGCGGTTTGGGGGGGGGGGGTTTCAGTGTTAGTTTAAAAAATTCGTTCCGTTATGGACTGCCAATATACTGCCGCAGTACCCTAGGGAAACATATGACGTCATAAATCACCGCCATATTCTACTGTGAGCACTGGCGTTTTCGAGGTAAGGTACTCGCAGTACTTTGAACACGTGATCAGTCAAAACCACTCGAGTGCCTAACGTCTTATAAACAATACCTACAGTATAATCACAAATTTATAATGTTCTCTGTTTAGTTCGGATTAATAAATAAAACAATGACAACAGTTTTTTTTTAATTAACTAGAAAACTTTAATACCCTCAGTACCCTCTTACTATTGAGAGAAGCAGGTGTATCTCTGTGCGTTCCGTGAAAAGTAAATCTAAAATAGCAGTTTAATTTGACTTTTGATGGTGTGTCGAATACGAAGCGTTTATTTGTTGTGCATTCTGACTTTGGCGCAATAAGTTTATTCATTTTAAAAACTTTTTTGTCTAACTTGAAGCATTAATAGTTTATCGAGTGATATTGAGGTGTCCTTGGTGTGTGACTTACGTGATTGAAACAAAAGAACTCAAAGACTTTGTAAAACTAATACATTCTTCAATTATATTATGTACGCAAATTTAAATCATTTAGTCATCGATACTGTGGTGTAGCGGCGCGAGAACGATTTTACTTCTCATATTAACCGACGCGACGGATCCTTGGTTCAAACCCCGAAGATTCCTCCATAGTAGAAATTTTTATTTATAATTTTCTGATTATTTATTGATACAATATTTAGAAATCATAATGAAGTACCAGTGTTGTAAAGCGACTAGAGGTGGAGCCACTGACTGCATAGTTTGCACTAAGTGTAAAAAAAACTATCACTATCAATGTTTGTATCCTTCGAAGAACAATAAAGATGCGTCTACCGATTACAAAAAATCGTGGATATGCCCTGAGTGCTCAGTGGCTCAGCCTCGACATTTGAATAAGGACAATACGCCGGTCCGCAATACGAACATAGATGATAATGTTAATCTGCGCAGAGGCGGTTCTGCTACGGTTATTTGTTCACCTGATAAATCGGATCTTTCTGACTTGATAAACTCCTCCGGATTTGTTGATGTCGTTAAATCTGTTATCTCTACAGAGATTTCTAGTCTAAAGGCAGAATTTAAAAATTTTATGTTACCTCTCGAAAACGAAATAAAGGCTTTGAGACACGAATTTATAACTGTCAATGAAAGTTTGGACTTTTTTAACTCTAAATTTGAAGATTTTAATAACAGATTGGTGCAATGCGAGGAGAAGGTTAACCTGTTTTCTATTAAGACAATGGAGTTGGAACAACTGAAGTCTAAATTTGAATCCATGGAAGTCGAAAACAATAATAAGGAACAGTGGGCACCCAGATCTAATATCGAAATATATGGAGTTCCTGAAAGAAAAAACGAAAATCTGCACGCTATCTTACAAAGTATAGCAGAAAAGGCTGAGATAAGTTTTAATTTGAGTACGGATATTGATTTCGTTACAAGGGTTGCTCCAAAGAATAGTAATAATAAGATAACTAAGCCCATTATAGTGCGGTTCCTGAGTCGGTGGAAAAAGGACGACTTCTTATCAATCGTCCGTAAGCGTAAATTGAATTGCAGTGACTTGGGTTTCAATTCTAATAGTCCTGTTTATGTCAATGATCACCTTACAAGTTACAATAAATCACTCTTATCTTCAGTTAAGAAGATTGCGAAAGACAAATGTTATCAATACGTTTGGGTTAAGAAATGTTGTATAATGGTTCGTCGCACGGATTCCAGCCCGGTCATTCATATATCATCATCAAATGATTTAAAAAAATGGTTTAAGTACAACCTTTTTGTTCAAAATAACCAATATCTGTATTTTTGTTTTGATCCGAAGTATTGTGGATTTAATTTTAATTTCGATTTTAATGATTATTTCTGTTTTAATGTTGATATTGATTTTAATTGCAATTTTTATGTTTTTCTTAGTTTTAATGTTGGTGTTGATTTTGATTTTGATTGTGATTTTGATATTATTGTTGATTTTAATTATAATTTTTATTTTAGTCTTTAATTTAGTAATCTCAAATTGTGATACTATATTAGGTATGTTGAATAATGCTCTGTATTTAATAATTTTTCATAATCTTATTATTCACTATTTCATATATTTATTAGTTCTAATATTTTTAGTAGGTGTAAATTTTTGTAGGTGGGCATATCATAATAAAAATTATTGGTGTTTGTATATTATGGTACTCGAGGGTAAATCTGTAAAGTTTATATTTAGCTATTGTCTCTGTCTTCAAACATGAGTAACACGATCAATATTTATTACCAAAATGTACGCGGACTAAGAACTAAAAATTAACTTTAAGTAAAATATGCAACGGGTATTAAGTATTTATAGTGTTCAGAATAAGTACACCATATTTTTTTCATAAAAAATATTCAATACCTTAAATAAATTTACCAATTTGTCAATTAACCAATGTAATGTGTAATCGTTAAAAATGTCACGCGGATACCGATTTTCAGCATTAAATAAAAATTATAAATAATGGAGATAGAGTTCCGGGAGTAGGAAGTTTTTTATTGGAAATGTCCTTCTCTTTCAGTATCTTTTTTTTTGAAATTTCTTAAATAGGCATAGTTTATGAAATATTGGCAAAAAACAAAATACCACTTTTTTCCTTTTTTTAATTATTTATAACTTTTGCAATTTTTTATGTGCTAATACACGCTTTTAGAACATTTTTCTAGGCGTCATTCCGAATCCAATGAGCTATCAAACGTAATTTTAAGAGCAGTATCTCTATTTTCGACCATTTTCAACTTGTCGACTAGAGTAGAAGAACAAAGGGCCTCGCAAAGACTTGCCGCCCGGAGCCTCGCAATGGGTAAGGCCGCCTCTGACGATACGGGGCTTTTGCTCATCATTTACTCCTGTTTCGTCTGGTGTACCGCAGGGCTCTCACCTTGGTCCGTTGCTTTTTAATATCTTCATAAATGACATCCGTAGAATTTTTAAGCACTCCTCTATATTATTATTTGCAGACGACTTGAAGGTTTTCAGAAAGATATCTGAGCGGTCGGATTGTTTACTGTTACAACAAGACCTCAACCGACTATGCGAGTATTGTAGCGACAATCAACTCTCCCTGAATGTTAAAAAGTGTAGCATCATCTCTTTCACACGTAAAAAAATGCCCATTGCTTATGAGTATCAGCTAAATGATATAATTATTGACCGTCTTTCTGAGGTGAGAGACCTAGGTATTTACCTGGATAGCAAATTAACTTTCGAGTTCCACATAAACCGTGTTGTTGCTAAGGCTTATAGAATGCTTGGCTTTGTTTTGAGGATTGGTAGGGAGTTTAAAAACGTTTCTACTCTTACTCTTTTATATAATAGCCTGGTGCGTTCTTTGTTAGAATTTGGTTCGTCAGTCTGGAACCCCCAATATAAAATATACATAGACTCTCTTGAAAAGGTACAAAATAAATTTCTGAAACATTTGAAATATAGATTTCATAACACGTGTCAGAGCTTGCCTAGTTTCTGCCCACTGGAAATTCGCCGTATACTCAGAGATCAAATTTTTCTCTTTAAGCTTATAAATAATGCTGTTGATAGCCCTTACCTATTAAGCTGTTTAAATTTTAATGTCCCTAAATTTAGTAAACGCAAACATACTCTTTTCGATTTGCCCTGTACCAAGACTAAATATGCCCAAAACGACTTTATCCGTCGTTCATGTAGTAAGTATAATGAAAGATTTAATGATGTCGATATATTTTCGTGTTCACTTTCAAATTTCAAAAGTAACATCACTGAATTGTTGAATCAATGAATTGGATTTGTTTAACTTATATTAAATTTGTTAAATTTGTTTTATTTAGATTATTATTATATTGAATTGGATTTTTTTTTTAACTTAGATTGTTAATTTTTAAGAATTTAATTGCACGTGTTTTAATTTTTGTTTAATTGTTAAATTATTATGTAAATTTATATCACATTTTTTACTTTCTGCTTCCTGTGTGTATAGGTTATTAGTGGAAACTTAATTGGTTTGTGAACTATCTTGTTGTTATCTCTTATTTTGTGTGTTACCTTATACTGTTTGTTTCCCAAACAAGAATAAAATAAATAAAAAATAAATAAAACACCCATTTGAATGCTGCGTCAAAAAATGCGGATGACAGTAAACGGGATTGCGTTCTAAATAGTAACCAGTATAACTGGCTATAAAGGAACGGCTTCACAGTATACTAAATTGACGTCATACTGTACAGTGGTCGGAGTGCACATCGGAACACGACATCAGTATCACTTGTGCTTTGATACTCAGAAAATAATTTCGAAACAATTTAAATGAATCCTGCAGCATCGTCTGTCTTGAATAATTTTTAGTACCTACTCTAGTTTTTCAGGTCCTTTATTTAATAATCACCATATTCAATTATAATAATCACCTTGTTTCATAAAAACAGAATAATAATACGTACCATTTCGCAGGTGACAATGGCTGAAGATCCCGGAGCCAAATGCGTCTGACTCAGGTCATACACTGGAACGGCTACTAGCAATATTTCTAGTGCTATCACACCGATTATTGCAGTTATAGACCAGGCTCTGCAGAGACCTTTATTAAAAAAATATCACTACGTTATTTATTTATTTTTTACTACTTTATTGCACAATACGTTAAAGAATTGTACAAAAGGCGGACTAAATGCTAAAAGCTTTTTCTACCAGCCAACCTTAGGACGTACAAGAGCGGACGTTTGTAGATGTGCAAAATTGAGTATTAATTAGTAAAATTCATATTAAGAGAAAAATAAGGTAACGGTAGTGACAATCGTTATATTATATACATGAGCAAATAATTCATATACATACTATACAAATACATACATATATAAACAGATACGAACATACATACATACATACACATATGCGTACATACATACAAATATACATAAACAGATACAAACAAACATACATACATACATAAACTTAATAAGCTGACGACAGTAACTGTAATCAAAACACAATTATACAGTGTTTATTGAGTTTACCAAAATAGGTTAAATTTTGGCTAAGAAGAACTCCTTAACTTGTTATAACACAATCTTAACTAGTTCTGTCACGCGTCTCGCGGTCAACGAGAGTTCGCAAAATACATAAGACCTAAAATGTTAAAAAAAAAGGTTTCTGAGATAAATGTTTATATGCATTATATAGTATATAAATAGTATATTACTAGGTTTAAATCTTTCCAAGCGTTCCAAATACACCCGGTATAGTGTAAGAGTCTACTAAGCTAGAGAAGGCTTGGGCCTTGACCTGCCTTGCTGCTTTACTGCAGGCTGGCTGGTAATTAGATCAACATTAACAAGATCGAATAGTTTAAGTGCCCAGATAGTCCCACTGGTAGAATATGATAGAGTTATGCCAAGTTATTATAGCGCGTACATCACTCAATTTTTAAGTGTCAAGTTTGTTATGAAATTTTATATCCTGTACAACTCTTAAGAAAAAATCTATAAATTAATCTATAATAAACGTAATTTACAGCTAATTTTGAGACATACATCTAGTAATAGAATATAGTGGTGAAATAAGCTCTAATACCTCCGTAGAGTGGGTCTTTTCCCAGCCGTGGGATATTTTGAGGCACTTGTCATCTATGTGTGTAAAGTGTGTGAATAACTTTTAGCGTTGTCGACTTTTTAATACCTGGGTAATCTTTGATAATCTTCTGTATAGCGAAAAAGATTTTCAAGCCGGGATAAAAGGCCAGGGCGACGGCTAGCTCAAACAACCACAGCTTGGCGCCGCGTCTGATGTCACTGAACCCATACATGACTACCGTGATGCCAATGTTTATTCTAGAAAAATCAAGACAACATTTAAACGAACTCAAAGATGCATGAAATTTATTGTTTGAAGCTAATGCAATCACTTTTCATATTTAAAAGCTGAAGTTGTGTCACATCCTGAAAAAGCATGGAGTAACAGCAAATTATCCACAATAACGTCTTCGTACATAAAACTTGACGGACAATATAATTGTTCTGCTGTTCGTCCTTTTGATAGTTTAAAAAAATACATTTAATTGATTTCTACCAAGTGCTGTGAGCAAGATAAGTATGTCAATGTCTTCAGCTATAACAGTAACCGAGTCAAATAATTGAGATGCAGCTAGACCAGAGCGAACGATGAGAGTGTCTGCATCTGATTCTGCTTGGTCAACACTGAAACCTACTCTAAACTACCTCTAAAGAACTACCTCTACACTACCTTGTAGGTGGAGTGTCAGATCGATAATTAATTTACAACAATATTTTATTATCAATAATTAAAAAGATTAACATAAAAAAATAATAAGGTGATCAAAAATTATGGCAAAATATACGAGTATTCAATAGTTACAAATACTGAAGAATAGTATTCGTTTCGCAGCGCTGTAAAACCTTAAATAATAAATAAATTTAAAAATGTTTTCGATAAAAATTATTCCTTAAAATATTGTCTATAAAAATGGTCTAATATTGTTTTTTTTTTTTGTAAAATGATTAGAAAAAAAGTTTTATCGACAAATAGATTTGGTTTTTCACTTATAACTTTTTTATTTATGATTCTACGACTAAAAATTACTGAACAAAAATTGTAGATAATTTTATTTGCAACAAAAATGTCAAGTAATTTTTTTTGTGAGACTTATAGTTTGGCAGATAAACCATAAAAACCATTTGAACCTCTATTTCTAAGATGGCGGCCGTTGCACAAGGACTACAAACCCACAAACTTGGATTTAACTTGAGACTAACCCCCCCTTCATATCTAAAAAATAAAATTGCATCCTCTGACAAATGCACGCTAAGACCAAAAAAATGTAACATTTCAATGGACTAACATGACAAGCAACACCTTTTGATTAAAACAAGAATTATCGAAATCCACCCAGTAAGTAAATTATTTGATAACATACATAAAAAATACAATCGAATTGAGAACATCCTCCTTATTTGGAATCTGTTAAAAATTATGATTAACTTAACTTTTATTTCATTCATTTATTAATAACACAGTATATCTCTCAATTGCGATCTAAAGCCCTTGTCGATCCTGTAAGCTTACCATTACCATATAGATGGTTTACAGTTCGCATTCAGCCTGTTACATCCCACTGCTGGGCATTGGCCTCTTTCTCCATGTAAAGGCTTCTACCGACAGGCGCCGATTCGTTATGCAGATGCGATCTAAAGGGCGCCAAACACGGCGAAGATACTATAGGTAATAATTATGTTATCTCAACATACAATATCGCTCGCTAATCGCTATACATTTTGTATGAACCATCACACATGTTTAAGATAATATATAATTATTGTCATATTATTCACCGCGGTCTTTCCTGTGCTTAATATGATTTTCTACCCAAATCGTTCGGCACTTAGAACGTGCGGCAGAAAGTCATATTCATAATATCATTGATATCATTCGAATGATTCGATATCCACCACGCTGATTCACTGCGGGTTGGCAGATACGTGTGTGTACTACGAGGTCTACGAGTAACAATCGCTATCAGGTAGTTATGATTACAACCGGGACCCAGAGTTTAACGTGCTCTCCGAGGCACGGTGTGGAGACTCACAAGGACAGACATCCAAACCGGAAAGACATATTTTTACAAATACAAATGTCCATCCCGAGCGGGCATCGAACTCGCAAACCGTCGGTGTTTCAGGTGACTACTCGCACCATTACACCAGAGCGGTTGTTAATGTTATGTGGTGATTACAGTGAACTTTGTTTATTTTTTCCTTGGTGAGTTTGATTAATAGGATGAAAGAAGTGAACTTTTAAAACTAATATGTAAGGAAAAATGCATTTTAACAGTCATTAATTAATTAGTTACGAGAAAATATCCTTTTATGAGTGCTATGATCACATTGTCAAATATAAAAGTTTTATTTAGACTTTAAACACAATATCTTTAATTACTATTACAAAAGATGGCCACGTGTGGTTGGATTATAAAACGTTTTCTTTACCGTATTATTTTTAACACATCATGTTTCTGCCCTGCTTTTAAATAAATAAATATTTTTTATCATACACACGGTAGTAATCTGTTTCGAAGGTACGCAACTCAATGACTGTGGTTAGATCGAAAAGCCCACATGCGTATCATGTTTAAATTTTTTTATATAAGTGATACATAAGGGGCGTTATAAGATAAAACGTTTTTCAATAGATAAAACAGTATAACTTTTTCGATAAACGTGTGTGCTTTAGTAATTTTATTTCTGTCATACCGCCTTCTATCTTGTGTATAATTAAAATGAAAATTTTACTTGCTTTCCACGCTCGATGAGGTCATATATCACGGTGTCACACAGCAGTATCAGTAGAATGACAACGAATATGTGATATATCGCTCTTATGTGAAGCGAGTGTTCGATGAGAACTGTCAATGCTGATTCTCGATGAGTGAAATCGGGACTCTTGGTCTTCTCCTCTTGTATGATGGCGCCATTTTCTAAAGCAGTGTTTCCTCTCGGTCTGCGTAAACTCATTTCTAAAATTTAGAGTATATATAATTAACACTTAGTAATTATTTGTGTGTGTGTTAGTGCTGTGTGGTTACGGCACTAAAGAATGTAGCCACCCCCTCTCTTCCCGTGGGTGTCGTAAGAGGCGACTAAGGGATAACACAGTTCCACTACCACCTTGTAACTTAAAAAGCCGACGGATGGCGGGATAACCATCCATGCTGGCTTTGAAATACACAGGCCGAAAACGGGCAGCAGCGTCTTCGGTGCGACAAAGCCAGCCCTGCGGTCACCAACCCGCCTGCCCAGCGTGGTGACTATAGGCAAAACACATGAGTTCGCGTCATAATATCGGGCGCGAACTTGTGGAGGCCTATGTCCAACAGTGGACTGTAATAGGCTGAAGTGGTGGAATTATTTGTAGATAAAGCTTGAGTTACATCTGTGTTTTCTTTTTTGTCTACGCTGTTTTTAATGCATGTCTATTTAGTATGAGTATGACGCAAAAATTGTAAAGTAAGTTCGCGATATCAAACATTACTCAAAAAGGAGTCAGCAGATCTCGATCAAATTTAAATGACACTACAAGCATCAGCTTTCGATTAAAATAAGAAGCATCTAAATCAGTACACCCAGTAAAAAGGTATGCGGTATAAAATAACAACGTAGATCGACAAAAAAAATGTCAAGGAAATACGCATTATTAGACTTTTGTAGTATGGAAAACTGGTCAATGGCCGGTTGACTGGACCCAATCTGCTGTCATCCCTCTCCACAACAAAGGCTCTACTAAGAAGTGCGAAAACTATCGTACCCTCTCTCTCATGGCTCATGCGAGCAAAGTTATGTTACGCATAATAAGCGCTAGACTGTCATCTTACACCGCTCACAAGATACCGAGTGAACAAGCTGGCTTTATAGCCGGTAAGGGAACTCGTGAGCAAATATTGAATGTCCGAATTCTCATTGATAAGTGCCGTGAGTTTAACAAACAACTGGTTATGTGCTTTATAGATTAAGCAAAGGCATTTGACTGTGTACGGTGGGAGCGTATGTTTGATGTGCTCATAGAAATGGGTGTTCCTCCTAATCTCACTTTCTTGATACAGAATCTGTACCTTGATGGTAGCAGTTTCGTGAAATCGGAAAACCATTTGTCGAAGTCTTTCCATACTGAACGTGGCGTACGTCAAGGCTGTATTCTGTCCCCGAAGCTATTCAATCTGTATGGAGAGTACATAATGAGGATAGCGTTGGATGGCTGGGATGGGGGCGTCACAATAGGTGGTCAGAAGATAACGAACCTGAGATATGCTGACGATACGACAATACTAGCTTCATGTGAAGAGGAGATGGCAGTTCTACTGAAGAAAGTTGAAGTTGAAAGTGCCAAGCTCGTTCTTAAAATTAACCATACAAAGACCAAGATTATGGTTATAAATAGAGCTCAAATTCTACCTCACTCGAATGCACTGAATACTTACGAAAAAGTCAATGAGTTTGTCTATCTTGGGTTGTTAATAAATAATGTGGGTAGCTGCACTGAAGAAATTCGTCAACGTGCTGGAATGGTTAAAAGTGCAATGACCAACCTAAGCAAGATATGGAGGAATCGTGGTATCCATCGCAAAACCAAAGTCCGTCTGGTACGAGCTCTTGTGTTATCAATATTCTTGTATGGCTCGGAAACTTGGTGCCTTGAAGTCGCGATTGCAGCAAGATCAATTCTTTTGAAATGTGGTGTTGGCGAAGACTACTCCGAATCATGCCATGAGAACGAACGACTGAATTTTACAAGAGCTCAACATCACCAAGCAGCTCTCAACGATTTGCATGGAGCGGGTCCTTACCTTCTTCGGACACATTATGCGGTCTCCCAAGCATAGTCTGGAGAATATAGAGAGAATATCTCATAGTACTGGGTCAAGTTGAAGGGAAACGCGCCAAAGGAAGGACACCATCAAGATGGTCAGATATCATCAGGGATGCAGTAGGAGGCAGCTTGCACCGTGCAACACATGCTGCTTACGATCGCCTTACATGGAGAGATATCATTCGTGGTCGCGATCCTCATCATTGAGGGAACGAGGGAGAAGAAGAAGATATTACTCGCAATATCTTCTGTGTCTACTCGCATCTCCCAAATTGGCAACCCTTTTCGTTTATATCCCTTTTTGTATGTATATATATATTTATACTTACCGCAAACGCGATTTTTAAGCGACTTTTCGGTAGTTTTCGCAACAAAGTTGTGACATTTGGGTAAAAATGGTCAGTTGGGGTGTTACGTAACGTTTATGGGCTGGGGGGGGGGGTATAGGAAAACGTTACGGCGCGTTACATGGGGGGAGGGGGGGTCAAAAATCTTCAAAATTTGCGTTACGTAATATGTACTTGAACGACCCCTTAGACCAATATACAGCGTTTACCCACACATAGCTTTACCCGAGCGCAAAGATGTGTTGAACTTAGTATAGACATTTTGAAAAAAAAAAAATTCTCGGGCGTGTCAGTAATTGAAGAGAGGTGTTAAGTGAGCCCTAAAAAGTGTCCTATTATAAAAAACTGAAGATTTGGACGTGACCAAAAATATCTAGTGGATTTTTGAAAATGCAAAAAAAATCGTTACAATAAAATACTCAAGCGCATATTTTTATACAGAGTGGGGATGACAATACAACGATAATTGAAAACACCGTTAGTACTAGTATAAAGAAGTATTTCAAAACCATCAGATAAGTCCTAACATCAAAATAAAAAAAAAAGATTTTTTCATACAAACTAATTCAGTTTAATTTAATAAAATTTTATAACATCATTTTTGTAACTATAGGATCACTGACCTGTTACACGCGTCATCGCGCGTGACCTTCGGTTTGCGGCCGCAAAGTCGCGCAGAAGTGCTTTGTGCTTGTACCTACAAAACTTCATTATTTTGATTGAATAAAAAATAGTAAGTTATAAAAGTAAATTAAAATAAATTGTTACGCATTTAAAATTAAATTGAATAAAAAACTATTTGATTACAATTTTCTCAAACTGATCAGTAGCCGATACTGAATAAGTTATTTTTTTTAAACATTAGTTATTATAATATTATTTGGTCTGCGATCTGTCACTAAATGGCAATGATTAAAAATTTTGCCTTTTGTGCTTGTACCTACAAAACTTCATTATTTTGATTGAATAAAAAATAGTAAGTTAGAAAAGTAAATTAAAATAAATTGTTACGCATTTAAAATTAAATTGAATAAAAAACTATTTGATTAAAATTTTCTCAAACTGATCAGTAGCCGATACTGAATAAGTTATTTTTTTTAAACATTAGTTATTATAATATTATTTGGTCTGCGATCTGTCACTAAATGACAATGATTAAAAATTTTGCCTTTTTTGTGGCAGTCGATCCCATATCCATTATTTTTGTGCTCAATGATTTTAAAAATAATAATAGCTGTCCTTGAGTCGTTAACCGCCGGTTTTAGGGTAGGTCAGGTCTTTAGTATAATACATTACGGAGAAATTTTAAAAAATGAAAAATCATAATTTGTGACGAAACTACTGGATGTATTTTATTGATTTTTTGTATGTGGGCTTGGAATGTCATTACATATACGATGTCCAATTTATTGTTGTATTATAATCCCCACCCTGTATAGACGTTTCAACTCGATATACTAGTGGTTAATACCCTTACTCTGACAATTTTGTAAAGGAATTTTCTTAATCTGACAAACATTTTTTGAATTGAAACTTCTTTAGGCGAATGAGGGGTAAAATTTGAGCGACCGGTAACGCGGCAGCGTCAGGGACGGCCAGTACAGTAATTAGATTTGAAGAATTTTTTTGAAGTTTATTCCTTAAGAATCGATTTTCATATAAGGCCCCCGGTATGAAAAAAATATGAGGTGTAAAATCTGTGAACAAATGATCTCGTTGCGTTCTTTGTTGCCTTTTCAACGTCATGGATGGCGTTGAAAAGGCAAATAAAAACGAACGTCGGAAACCACGAAAACGTCGTCGATAGACTAATAATACGAGCGCTTATGTGCTAATAAACCCTTAAAAACATTTTTCTACACATCGTTCCGAATCGAATGAGCTATCGCCCATATTTTTAGGAGCTTCATTTCTATTTAACACGTTTTTGACCTTGTTGACTAGACTAATATGTTACTGGACAGAATAACCGATTGACCTATATTGGTAAAGTGGACTGTATTAAACTAATATAATCGACAGCAACTTACCTATATGCCTACACTTACAAATGTCCCAGTTACACCATATAATATAGTCAATAAGTATAGTTAATAAATTAAAACACGCAAAATTTAAGAATAATCAAATCAAAATATTTCTTTATGAATTAATTAGATCAAATCAATCAATATATCATTATAATTTTATAAAAATTGATCAAAAACATAACAGAAATTTACAACAACAATACTCTCTACACTTTATGATTTACAAAACTTGTTTCGTGTGGTAAAATAAACTTTATAATAGATCATTTGAATCACGTAATAAATTACATATTGTTATTGTTTTGTAACGAAACAAATGTTGACTACCATTGTCTTTTAGCGCGCGCACAGTATGAAATACGTTCCTACAGTCGGCTACTTTTAAATAGGCCTCTTGGATATCGGTAGTAGCGCGGCGTAGTGGCAAATTCAGGCAGCACACGACCGCTTGAGTGCTATCAACTGTACGGTTGTTTAGGTTATTCAATCAGAAACTAAAATCTCCACTTTTTTAACCGACTTCAAAAAAGGAGGAGGTTTCTCAATTCGACCGTATATATACATATATTTTTTTATGTGTGTTTGCGAATAACTTCGTCGTTTATGAACCGATTTTGACAATATTTTTTTTGTTGGAAAGAAGATATTCTAAGGCTGGTACCATGATAAGGAAACCAGGATCTGATGATGCTACCCCAGAGAAATCGAGGGAACCCTCGAAAATCGTAGTGACGACTGGTGCGTTTGTTAATTTTTTTCGTCCACTTACTTTTTATTACCTGTCGATGTAATTGAAGTCTTATGTACTCCAACTACAAATCACATTTTACAGTAAAATATTTGATCGTTATTGCGCCCGCTGTTTTCTATACTAATATTATAAAGAGGAAAAGTTTATAACTTTGTTTGTATAAGTATACGGGGTAATCTTCGCAAATACTGATCCGATCATGAAAATTCTTTCACTAACAGAAAGCTACACTATTCAGGAGTGACATAGGCTATATTTTATTGTAATTGAACAAAAAATTCTGTAAAACCATTTTGGAGTTATATTTTTATCTTTTTCTTTTTTTTCTTTTAGTTAGTTAATCTATACTAATATATAAAGCTGAAGAGTTTGTTTGTTTGTTTGTTTGAACGCGGTAATCTCTGGAACTACTGGGCTGATTTGAAAAATTCTTTCAGTGTTAGATAGCCCATTTATCGAGGAAGGCTATAGGCTATATTATCACGCTAAGACCAATAGGAGCGAAGTCCATGCCGACGAAGTCGCGCGCAGAAGCTAGTTGATCATATTATGACAAAGAGCAACACGGAGGGGAGTAGCCATAGCGTATTTTACCGATACAAAATTGTCTGTCATTTTTTTCGGGGGGAAATCTGTGCTACGCACACTTTCTCAAATTCACACACAAAAATAATCGTCTGTCACTACGAAACTCACATATACCAAATTAAAACTTACACTCACATTTTCAAACACACATAAATACATTCTGTGTCATAAGTCATAACAGTATAATGAGATGCCGCAACTACACTGACAAGTTTCGTGCAGCCATTGTTGTAACAACTGTCAATACGCATAATCGATAAATTCAAGTACTTGTTTAGGGAAATTATTTTTTTAAGTGATACAAAGGTAAGACATTATTATAAAAATGGACTTTATTTATTGAAGTGAAACTTCTCTAGGCGCATTAGGGGTAAAATTTGAGCGACAGGTAACGCGGCAGCGTCATGACATTTAGTACTTAGATGGGTGACCGCCTGGGAACACCGCGTGACGTTGGCTTTCTGTTTTTTTTTTCAACTAGTTCTTTTAGTATTTTAAATTCGTTTTTTTTAAATTAGTGTTAATTTTCAAAACCTTGTCCAACACAACCAAGAGCAAAAAATAAAACCAACAAAAAAACTTTAATAATTGTAAGTTGCAGCGTTAACGATTAGTTTTTTTTTTAAATTAGTTTGCCAAAGAAGTTTCACTTCTGACATGTGTAGTTTGTACGCATGCAATTATTTTATGTACTACAATAGTCATCATTTCAAAAATACAGTGTGGCGTTAGAGTTGGTTTGGTGCCCTCGACTAATTTTCTTCTATTGTTCGCCAACACTTGAAAGTCAGAGGTATTGAAATTAATGATTGGAGTAAATGACATTATTTATTGTGGGCGTCCAGTTTAGTCTGTTATTAAAAAAAAATCCATGTATCCCTTAAATTTGGATCTTTAGGAAACCTACCAAAAATTAAAATAAAACATTATGGTCGAAGTTCACACTAAGTAATTCGAGTATCTATATAATTTAATAGTAATAATTTCCTATAAATTGCGTGATACGTTATCCCGGTCCTACGCTCACTGCTGCTCTATCTCCTGCTAACTCTATTATCTACCACAATCGAGAGTTTTCGAAGAGGAACTTTTTGTTCGCTTCATCAAAATGTAGCCACTCCCAAAAAATTAGCTTGATACTGATCAGGTGAAAAAAATGTACTAGGGATCCCTACCTAGATGGCGTTGTCGTAGCTCCGCCGCGATATCCAAGAGGCCTATAGGCAGTGGAAAAACAAAACAGAGAGTCAACACGCGCGACTTGAACAGGACGAGACATCGTGTTTTCATGTTTTGTTTAAACTGACACTGCTTGCGAAGCCCGAATAAACAATTATCTATCGCATGACCTGAATGTAAACAATTGCGACAAACTTTATTAACATCTACCAATTTTATCCTACCTTTAAATGTTAAGTTTAGAGAAATGTAAGTTAAAACAAACATAAAGTGCATGATTGCTATTACATGCGACACAGTTATAAGAACGTTTATTACTGCACGACTTATTTAAAGAATCCTTGTGCGTAGAAACAAATCTATGTAATTTTGTTTGCGAAGTCGGTTTTTTAATATTACCGTGAGGTCGACTATCGTACGATTTTTGTGAGGCAACACCTGTGTGATTAGCATTTATCTTATACTATTAAACGAGCAATTCTTGTATATATATATATATATTTTCTGAATCTCGGAATCGGCTCCAACGATTTTCGTGAAATTTAGTATGCAGGGGATTTCGGGGGCGAAAAATTGATCTAGCTAGGATTCATTTAAAAAAAAATGTCGTTTTATCCCTGTTTTTAGGCAATGAAAAAATATCATTAGAATACGAAGCTTAATTTCACTTTTGTGAACATACCTGTAATAGCGTAATTAGGAAATCGGCGGGTGAAAATCGTGTTGACCCGGGTTCGAATCTCAGTCTCCAGATTAATTTTTTTTCTTTTTTTTTTTAATTTCACTCGTGATTTATCAAGTATTTAAATAAAATTAAAATATAAAAATACCGAGAAAAAAAAAACAAAAAAATAAAATGAAAATACCGAGCTAGGCTCGGTCACCCAGGTACTGATTTCTAATGTTTCAGCACGATGGCAAAGAAAATGATATTAACCTTCGTCTCCTACGGTGGTTCAACATCGCACATTTACTACGGTTGGGTCGGATTTGACCATGCTGGCTCGTGAAACGAGTTATCATTTAAAAAAAAACCATTTATTAAGTAGGAAAAGAATAAATATTGATTAGAAAACTTGTAAAATATAATTTTTATTTATTAAACATAACATGACGACACGTTGGCGCAACGGTCACAGCATTATTTCGTGTCTGTTGTGCTGGCGTTTGCGGGTTCAATCCCCGCACATGACAAACATTTGTATTAGCCATACATATGGTCTGGGTGTTTGTGCAGTCCTTGTGGGTGCCCCCCACGAAAGAGGCCTATGCCCAGCAGTGGGATATTACAGACTGAAGCTAGCTTTTTGGATCATTTTTACGAGTAAAACGAATACATTGGCATTTCTGAATAGTAACATTTATATTATTCTTTATACATATAATAATCAAATAGGTTGCGAAGATCATGTTGTAACCGCTTACAATCATCAAGTATGCGTACGCTCATGTATACTTTTTTCGTCAGCATAGAGTAAGCGTTTTGAGTTTACAAGAACAGTACCCAAGTCATTAATATACGAGTAATAGAAGAGAGAGCCAAGATTGAATCCCTAGGATATCCCAGAGCGTACAATGATATAGTCAGACCTCTAATCTCCAAGACCAGTCTGTGCACATTTAGTAAGATATGCTCACACCCAACGTAACAAATCACCATGAATTCCGAGACCTTGTAGTTTTCGAAAAGAGGGGGAAGGGGGGGGGGAGGCATGACGGTCTACACGGTCTAAAGCTTCCTCAATATCCGTCTAAACCACGTCAACTGTCCACCCTTCTCCATTGCTTTTAAGACAAAATCAGAAAACAAAGTTTAATTAGATACGGTGGACTTACAGCGTAGCAATCCGTGTTGTGTCTATGGGATGTCCTTAGCAATAATTGAGTAGATATCTTCATACACCACCTTTTCTAACAGTTTAGCTATAGTGTTGAGGATGGATATTGGACGATAGTAAACAATTACGGACAATTTTTTTTTATGGATGGGAACAATTTTATCTTTTTTCCAAGCATCACGAAAAATTTCTTCCTGTAGTGACCTGTAAAAAAATTGTAATAGGAAAAATACTCTTGTCACATATGTTGAAAGACATCTACTTTACCTGGAAGGTAAACTTAAAAGTCAAAGTAGATTATTAAAAAAAATTTATACTAATATTAATAAAAATAATATTCTTTGAATATAATATAACAGCCTTCAACCTTTCTTACACTACAATAAAGACTTTTCCTTCGACTTTGCTTTGTTTTCGAGATTATTAAAATATGGCCCTTTACAGCATATAATTTCAATTATTAATGTTTTCGAAGATATCACAGATTTAAAATGCAAGGACATGACGGTTGCAGTGGTACCGACCGGGAGCCGCAGCCGGCGCGACAATTTTTTCGAAATTGTATGTTCTTACTTTATAATTTTGAACCTCATTTATAATAAGTACATTAGGTTGGATAGGATTAGACTAAAACTATAATTTATCAAGTCAAGAGCAACCTCTAAAGAATTCAACATGTTTGTATTGTCTAATGACAAAAAAGCTGTGACTGTAAAGACATTCTGTAGTAGGTATATTTAGTATCGGCATTTCACCCGTACGAAGCCGGGGTGGGTCGCTAGTCTATATATATAAAAGAGATTTCCACCCATATATTGACTCATCACGATATCTCTGGAACCATAAGGCGTAGAGACTTGAAATATGGTAGGAATATTCCTTTCGCCGAGTAGAGGTCAGCTAAGAACGGATTTTACGAAATTCCACCCACAAAGACCCCTCTTTGTGGTTGCGGGGGTTAATAACATATATGGCAAAATAACGTTTGCGGGATCAGCTAGTAACATTTATGGCAAAACAACGTTTGCGGGGTCAGCTAGTAACATATATGGCAAAACAACATTTCCGGGCTCAGCTAGTTTAAAATAATTACACGACACGGTATGACATTACGAAAATAGGCAAGAAGCGTATCTAATTTTAGCCCTGTCGAGTGATAATGTTACTTTCATTTATTTCCTCAAAAGAAAAATATTATATTACAAAAGACTTTTACAATCTCATACACATTTATATCTATACTAATATAATAAAGCTGCAGAGTTTGTTTGTTTGATTGTTTGTTTGTTTGTTTGTTTGAACGCGCTAATCTCAGGATCTACTGGTCCGATTTGAAAAATTCTTTCAGTGTTAGATAGCCCATTTATCGAGGAAGGCTATAGGCTATATATCATCACGCTAAGACCAATAGGAGCGTAGCACCAATGAAGAATGTTTCAAAATCGGGGGTTTTTTTCCTTTTATTCCACGGGGACGAAGTCGCGCGCAGTAGCTAGTATTTTATATTTATGTATGAAGATGAAATATTTTATATTATTTTTGTTCGGATATTGACCACATTTATTATTTTGTTGAGGTCCCTATAAACGTGGTAAGCACCCGAACAAATATTAAATATGAAAAGTGATCGCGTTAGCTTAAAACTAATACATTGACGAAATCATAATATGTATTTTAATGGGAGAAAACCATAATATCTTCCATATGTCACCAACTGTGCACACTGAGGAGTCTGTGGAGACGCGGAGCGTAGTGCGTAGCGTGTGGCGTAGCTTCTCGTGTTTGTCAAAATGTATGAAAATGAACGCGTGTAAAATCGCTTCTCCGTAAACGCACTCATACAACGCCCTACGTTTGAATTTAGCGCGTTCCGCCACGCCACACGCTACGCACTACGCTCCGCGTCTCCGTAAACGAGGCCTTAAAGGAAAACTTCTATCTAGCATGAGATATCCACTGCTGATAAAGTATTTGATTTTCATAGTCATTCGTTCAAATTGATTCTTCATTGAATGAACAGAGTATTTAAAGTGAACATTATAGTTATGCCGGGAAAATAGTATACAGTTTGCATTTTCTACAGGCTTCATACTTTCGGTAGGTATTAACTTATTCTTTAAACGCATAGGTGTATTTTTAAATTTTTTTAAATTTAAATCTATATTTTTCTAATATAGGTACATTACGCTTTGGAATCGTTTACCGAAAATGGTCCGAGAAAGTACTTCAATTTATGCTTTCAAGGAGATATAATGATTGTCGTGTCGTTGACCTATCATGATTGTTGTTCTCTCAACGTATGTATTTATGCATGTACCTATGTACGAGTACATGTGCATGCAAGTGTGTATGTAGTTAAGAATATATGTATTTTATATATCTTATTATTTTAAATGTATATATTACAGAATAAGCTAATAGTTTTAATATTATTATTAACCTTTTTTAACCGACTTCCAAAAAGGAGGAGGTTCTCAATTCGACTGTATCTTTTTTTTAATGTATGTTACTTCAGAACTTTTGACTGGGTGGACCGATTTCATTTCGATGATTTTTGTTTCAATCGAAAGGTGGCGCGTGTCATTTGGGCCCATTTAAATTTATTTGAGATCTAACAAGTACTTTTCGAGTTATATCTAATAATGCGTTTTCACTTGACTATTTTGTCGTCGACCTACGTTGTATTATACCGCATCACTTTTTACTGGGTTTACCGATTTTGATGATTTTTAATTTAATCGACAGCTGATGTTTTTCATCTGTTTATATTTAAATTTCATTGAGATCTGATTACAACTTTTTGAGTAATCTTTGATAACGCGAATTTACTTGACTATTTTTTCTTGTACGTTGTATTACTTGTCGATGTAATAATTACATAATTATAAATTTTTTACATTATAATATAGTAATCAATATTTTTTTATAGTTTGACTTGAATAATTCAAGTCGATTTTTTTTTCGTTTACGAGCAAACATAATTATATTTGTTTTTTTTTTACGTAACATCGATTCTCACCGTCATGGGTAGATTGGTAGAGATCTCTCATAGATATAACTTCGCCCTTGACAACTTCCTTTTTAAACTATAAAAAAATATTAATTACTATATTATAATGTAAAAAATTTATAATTATGTTTTAAAGTGAAATAAAAAATATGTATGATGTATATGATTCACAATATATTTATTTATTTATTTATACTTTATTGTACATCACAACTACAAATATCATTTACAGACTGTAAAGTACAATGGGCATATATTTAAAACATTTATAAAATACTAGTGACCCGCCCGGCTTCGCACGGGTGAAATGCTGGTACTAAATATACTACAGAATGTCTTTTTATATACAAAGTTCACAGCTTTTTTGTCATTAGACAATACAAACGTTTTTTCTTTAGAGGTTACTCTTGAATTAATAAATTATGGTTTTAGTCTACGTAATCTTATACACGTTCTACGTCTTCACGTCGTCGTACGTCTTCTTATATTACGTAGGGTTCAGCCAGCGTTTGCAATGTAAGCGCAAAAAATGTGTTTATTTACGACATCGCATTAGAAACCTCTAAAATTATCAGTGTTTCTCTACTATATTATGCATGTATTATACATATAAACCTTCCTTTTGAATTACTCTATCTACTTAAGAAAATCGCAGCAAAATCCGTTGCGTAGTTTTAAAGATCTAAGCATACATAGGGACAGACAGACAGCGGGAAGCGACTTTGTTTTATAATATGTATTGAAAAAATAGACAATGGAATGGTTGGTTGAATTTTTTAACCGACTTCCAAAAAAGGAGGAGGTTCTCAATAAGGTTGTAATTTTTAGGGTTCCGTACCTCAAAAGGAAAAATCGAAACCCTTATAGGATCACTTTGTTGTCCGTCTGTCTGTCAAGACCCTTTTTCTCAGAAACGCGTAGCGGTATCAAGCTGAAATTTATATCAAATACTCAAATCTGCTGTCCCTTAGAGCTGTGAAAAAATAAAACTTCTAAGCCAAGGCAATCAAAAGATACAGCCGTTTATGCTGCAAATTTTCGACACTCGCAAGGGAATCAAAACCTACAGGGTACTTTCCCGTGAACTGAAAATCTTGAAATGTGGTACGAAGAAACGTATTAAAGCACAGATAAAAGAAAAATTGCTAAAATCATAAATTTTTAGTTAAATCATATAATAAAAATATTTTTAATAATTTTAAGTTTTTACCCGTTTTTTCATGAAAGCGTAAAGACTAAAGGTATTAAATTGAAATTCATATCAAATACTCAGGTCTAAAATACCTTTAAGCTGTAACAAAATTAAACTTTTGTGTCAACGCAATCAAAAGAAATAGCAATTTAAACCGCATATTTTGTATTGCAACTAGTCGCAAGGGAATCAAAACCTACAGGGTACTTCCCGTCAATTCAGAATCTTGAAATTTGGTACGTAGCAATGTCTTATAGCACAAATAAAGGAAAAATTGCGAAAAGTATACATTTTTAGTTAAATCATATAATAAAAATATTTTTAATAATTTTAAACTTAATACCCCTTTTCTTATGAACGCGTAAAGGTATTAAATTAAAATTTATATCAAATACTCAGATTTATAATAACTTTAAGCTGTAACAAAATCAAACTTCTAAGTCTACGCAATCAAAAGAAACAGCAATTTAAACCGAATATTTTGAAACTCGCAACTACTAGCAAGGGAACAACAACATAAAGGATACTTCCAGACTCCAGTTGACCTAAAATATTCAGGTTTGAAGCAACGTTTTATAGCACACATAAAGGAAAAATTAGGAAAACCTTAAATTTATAGTTACATCGCAACCACAGAAATAGTATTCGCACGAGCGCCCGGGTGCTGTTGACACGTGTACAGAAATAAATAAAATTTGTAATAATTTGTCGTTAATGTTGTGACGCCGCGTTGACGCAGCGGTCACAGCACTGAAACGCGATGGCTGTTGCTCTGGCGGTTGCGGGTTCGATCCCCGCACACGACAACATTTTGTATTGGCCATACAGATGTTTGACGTGGTCTGGGTGTTTGTGCAGTCCTTGTGGGTCTCCTCACCGTGCCTCGGAGAGCACGTTAAGCCGTCGGTCCCGGTTGTTATCATGTACACCTGATAGCGATCGTTACTCATAGTAAGGAATATATCCGCCAACCCGCATTGGAGCAGCGTGGTGGATTAGGCTTCGATAGGAAATGCTCCTACATGGGGAAGAGGCCTACGCCCAACAGTGGGATATTACAGGCTGAATCGTGAATGTTGTTTATTTCTGTTTTGTTTTTCAATAATAATTATAAAACTTTGCAAAGATATATTTATTTCTTAACTCTTTTTGCACACCAATACACAAAAGAACAATACATAGAATTTATAACAATCAACTTGCATCAGTTGCAATAGGCGGCTTTATCGCTAGTACAGCGATCTCTTCCAGGCAAACTTTGGGCCTTACTTGCATGTAAACTAGGGGAAGGGCGCAAAGTTTTGTTAAAAAAAAAGAACAAAAAAGAAAAATGACATATAAATAAATAACTATATAACAATAGATGCTATATTTAATGACACATATGTAAATATAAGTTTAATCATATATATACACAAATATATAAATACATACATAAATACATACATATACACACTATATAGCCCAGTCGAATTAGCCCAAAAACAGGCTAAGATTTCCAAAAATTGGAAGCAGCTATTTTCCTTCGGAATTCGTTGACGGAGGTCACTGGTAGTTTAAATTCAAAAAGTAGGGGTACTAGACTTATTGCTTCATCCGCCATCTTGATTTAAAGGGTTATTTTTTGTCTCTTGAATAACTTGTTTATTTTCAATTTTACACGAGAAATAGTTAAAGCTGTTTAAAATTAAATTTACTACAATTGTAAAAGTTGTTTAAAATTAAATTTACTACAATTTTGGTTTTTATCAATTTATTAATAGGATCGATATTTTTCGATTTATATCCGAGAATATGTGCGAGGGGATGAAATCTATTCATTGTATTATCACGTTAATTGTCAATTTTACGACAAAAATTGTAATGAACAAAGTTGTTTAATATACAAAATAAATGATATGTGTTAATATAAATTAAAGGATTGCCTAACAGAATGGGTACCAAGAGACAGGTCAAAGAAAAAAGGGAGACCAAGTAAAAGGTGGAGAGATATCTTCAACCAGAGATGTGGACCGCTATGTATACGGAAAGCACGGGGAAGGGATACATTGAAAGGTTTAGGAGAGGCCTACGCCGCAGAGGCGACTATTACTATTATTAATATTAATTAAGTGATGTTATAAACATATAGACGAGTTAATTATACGAGTATAGAATAAATAATATATACATAGGTGTATAAACATACATATGTTTAAACTAAGAATACTTACTCTATTATTAATTGCAATTTTAATAGTAATAGAAATAAAGGCTATTTTTATTTTATTTATTTATTTTATTTAATATAAATTAAAGGATTACTAAAAAGATAAAGAGACCTTTATCTTAAATTTATGCTCCTCCAACTTTCCACATTGTAATGTTATGGATTTCATTTAGCAGCAAAATACCATAACTTTTATTTATATACCTACAGGTTTGTACGGAACCCTCGGTGCGCGAGTCCGACTCGCACTTGACCGGTTTTTATTTTATTTTTATGTATGTTAACTCAGAACTTTTGACTGGGTGGACCGATTTCGATGAATTTTGTTCTAATTGAAAGGTGTTGCGTGTCATGTGGTCACATTTTAATTTATTTGAGATCTGACAAGTGCTTTTACAGTTATATCTAATAATGCGTATTTACTTGACTACTTTTTCGCCGACCTACGTTGTATTAAAACGCATAACTTTTTACTGGTTTTATCGATTTTGATGATTCTTACTTTAATCAAAAGCTAATACTTGTCATGTAGTCTTGTTTAAATTTGATCGAGATCTGATTACTGCTTTTTGAGTAATCTTTGATAACGCGTATTTACTTGACTGTTTTTGGTTTTATTACGTTGTATTTACTTGTCGAAGTAATTGAAGTCGTTCTTTTTTTCGTTTGCGAGCAAACACAATTATCACAGTCATGTCTAAAAGGAAAAATGGAGAACATTAAAATTTACACACTATAAAGAAAACGCTATTTCAATATAGTTAAATAAATATAATTAAAAAAAAAATTAAAAGTAAAAACGCTATTTAAAAAACAAGCTTTTATTTGAATGTGCTAAAACGAAAAAAATAAATTTTTGCTTCAAAACTTTTACTATCTACTTATAAAGTAATTACACATAATCTATATGATAGAAAAGCTTGTCGCGAGATATGAGTACTCGTATTTCCTTAGTTTGAAAATTTTAATAGTTAAAATCAATCACATCAATTTATTTAATTTACTTGTTTATAAGCAAATCTGGCGACAAGCTTTTATATCATATAGATTATGTGTAATGACTTTATAAGTAGATACTAAAAGTTTTGAAGTAAAAATTTATTTTTTTCGTTTTAGCACATTCAAATAAAAGCTTGTTTTTTAAAAAGGTTTTTTACTTTTAATTTATTTTTCACTTTTTAGTCGGTTATCACGTCACTTTATTCGAATTATTCTTAGCAAGCCCTTTCATTTGATACCCATATTGTAGAAGTGCACTAAAAATAACTAGTCCGCACTCTTGGATATGCTGCCATATTGGACTTAGAATGACGTCACAACGTTAACCATGCATTGTCATCCAAATTGAACCTGCATATAAAATTTCAGCTCAATTGGTTGCTTCAAAATTAATTTGCAAGATTTCACCCGAACAAACATACATACATACAGGCATACATACAAACCATGCATTGTCATACAAATTGAACCTGTATACAAAATTTCAGCTCAATTGGTTGAAGATATCTGCTTCAAAATCGAGTTGCAAGATTTCACCCGAACAAACATTCATTAAAGTTACTATACATACATAACCTATATACAAGTGCAAGTTAAATAAAAGCTTGTAATAATGATTACCATAATTTATCTGCAAATATTTAGTTCTTAAGTTGTGAGTTGCAAATGTTTAACGTTAAATGTAAACATTATATTTATTTATTACTAGCTGACCCGGCGAACTTCGTACCGCCTAATATTAAAGTTCAAATTGACTTTTAAGTATTATTACGAATCTTTTGTATGGGAAGCCGTCGTTTTAAGGTAATAGGAGATCGTGCCGCACGTAGAACTCCCCCACAGGCCGTAGGTCTGTCACGGCGTAAGACATTCAGATCTCCATATAACAGTTCACCATCATATACGGGGTCATCAAGAAAGATTTCTGTTACAGCTATTATGTTGTGTTCAAGCACTATATACACTAATATTATTACGCCACGTTCGAAGCTTCGTTTTAAACCTCTTATATTCTGATAGGAAATGGATGCTAGAAACGTAACTGCTAGGTACGAGGGAACTAATGGATGGAGGGCTGGTTCCCGAAAGGGCAGTTGGCTATTATTGTTAGTCTGTTGCGGGTCCACACGCCTTTTGTACGTGATCCAGGTTTTTAATCTAGCATTAACGGGCCAGACCTCAATTGACATGCACTTTTCAAAGTAAGCGTCGGGTACACCTAACTCAAAAGATTTATAGTTCCCTCTTGGATTAAGTTCTTCCACTGTGCAAGTAGCATTGGGAAATAATTGATCGAGGTAGTCACGAACCTCATCAGCCCTGGACACCATGTTCCATAGGTGAATATATCTGCGGGCCTCAACTGCTTTAAGTGGTGAAATATCAGGCACAGCTGTGCCTGCCAGTGAAAGATGCTGTCGATTCCTCTTCTTCACTATGGTCTGTCACTGATCCTCGTTTCCTGGGCCTGAGTTATCTATAGACGTAGCAATGGGCTGAGTATCCTTGATTGATTGAGCTTTCACATTACTTTGAGGATTTGGTTTTGGCAGAATAATAAATAATTAATAAAATAATGAATAATCTATACATCTATACATATAAATAAAATTCGAGTGTCTGTTTGTAATATTAAAATAACCGCTTTTTACTAAATGCATATGGATCTATACACGGTACATATACCATAATAATATTTAATTTATATTTTTGTATATAATGTCACAACTTATAGTTGAGCTTCCATAATATACGAGTACGTTACTTAAATCGACATAGATTTAATAATTCTTACGGTCAAAACTGTACATAATTTATTCGGGTTTAAAAATTACATTTACATTAATATATGGATCGAAACAAAATTTAATAAATAATGTCAAATGGATTTTGGAACGTCCAATCTGGCTTCAGAACTACTTCTGGGCACGACCAAGATTTAGGAACAAAGAAGCTATCCGATTCAGATGGTGGACAATTTTTTCTTGCAAAAAACTCCATAGTGTATAAGCTCCACAAAAGGCCTGTAAATACATAAAAATATATGATTCAATAGAATTTTTAATCTGTTTAGTAAGAACTAGATAACTCGAAACAGAATCCTGGACATTGGGATCACGATCGTTTTTCAGCGCCAAAAATTAAGAGGTTAATGTTTGGCTAGTCACGGTATTTTCGGGATTGACAAAAATGAAAGAATTTTTTTATGTGCACCATTCACATTACAAAACAGACTAGGAGGTGAAACATTGGACGTGTTATTATTCTTTAGATTTCATTTTCGAATAGAGTATTGTTTCGATAACTAGTCCACTTTTAGTTTGCTTTTGTTTTTCTTTTTCTTTTTTTTTTGTTACCCTAATAATTTATTTATGGTCAACGCGAAGCTCCCATCGATTCGAAACGAAGATTCTGCTGAAAAGTATTTAAGAGCTTTTATTCTAAGAGCAACTGTTTAACCGTTTGTGTTATTTGATTATGCATGCATGTATTTTGGCCCATGAAGGAAAGGTTCACTTTTCGAAGTTACAATTTTAATATTCCCTCACCTCGGGGGTGTGCTAGGCAGACCCACTGCCGCGCCACAATCGTGACCTTCAGTCGTCGGCTCCCTGTGGGCCGTCCGACACAGGTAGTCACCAAAGCAACTGTGCCCGGTGAGACCCTGCGTCAGACGGAAGGCGAGAGGCTTACGTTTTCGGCGCATCCACCATTCAAGGACCGGGCGCAGGGCAGCCGTTACACGTGTGCCATACGGCTCCTCCACCAGGTCCTCCTCCCACCTCCGCATTAGCGCTTCCTGCCCTATCCGGCGCACCCGTAGGATCCCATCCAACGTGGGGTTCTTACCAAGAGTCCTCCTACCCGAGACGTATGAGTAGGGCTCGGCAAGAACCTCCGCCATTAGTTCCCACGGGGGGTCGCCGGCTAGAGCAGTAGCTGCAGCCCACGATACCGTACGGTAGCCCTGGATCACATTCACCGCATTAAATATGTACCCTATTTGTCTACCATTATTTAGTATTGATTTTTTTTTCTTTCCTCCTTAATATGTGCACACTTCTAACCGCTGCACGCTGATATTGTATCGTGTCCTGTACCCAAAGGTTATCTGGAAATCGCTCTTTAGCGATAAGATCGCCATTGTACATCTTGTATTGTATCTTTTTTTATATGTGTCTGTATTTCGGTGTACATTAAGAATAAATAAATAAGTAATGTGTTTTGTAATGAATATGCTCATAATCAGTTTCTGCTTTTTCACTCAATTCGAAAGAATATTTAGATATAATTTTATTATACATATTTCCAATTCAATTCAGTTTCTACTCATCTCTTACAATTAGCAAACAAATTATATTAATAAAATTTGCTTTAAAATAATTTGAATTTTATTTTGGTATCTAATATTCAACTTCTACAGAGTGAATGTTATCTTTGCAGATTTCATTTTTTAAAATATATAACGCAGCTGATTCATATAGTTATCTACTTTGACTTACACTATTTTTTTTTAATTATGTTTATAAACCCAAAATTTATCCCGGCATCCTGGGATCGTGTGTAACCAATCCCGAAATTCGATATTTAATGAAAATATAAGATAAGCACTTGTTAATTGCGTATGTATATGTAAAAAGGGTACAGCAGAGAAAATATATGGTAAGCGTAGTATACGAAAAATACTTTTTTGTAGTTTAGACACTAAAGGACATAACTACACTTCTTTCTATATGTGTCTTAACGATTATCTACCGTTATCAACTTCTTTTGGATTAAAATCTTATTTGAAAAGATTTATATTTAACGTAAAAACAAAGGTATAAATTTGCACAAGATATATTAGAAACTCAAATAATTATCTAATTATTACTATTTATATAAGAATCTAATTTACGGTAAAACGTAACTATAAATTACTATCTATGTATGTTCTACCTTTTATGAATTCTAACTGACTGTTATTTTCCAGAATTTTTAATATATATGTATATACTATTGAGATTAATTACTCACCGTTTCCCATAAAAAATGATAACCACATTAGAAGGTTAAATACTCTAGGAAAACGATATCCAATTGAAGCCGGTAAATGCAACAACAATTGGCCGATACCTGCGAACTGTATCATTAACACTGGATAAAAGAATCCCAAGGAAAGAGTCAACACTACCTCATGAGCAACAGCCGATATCTGAAAAATAAGATTAGTTATTTAAAGTATTAAAGTTTGACTAGCCCGTTGGCGCAGTTTGTAGTGACCCTGCTTTCTGCTCCTGGGGTTGTGGGTTCAATTCCCACCCCGAGTCTGGGTGTAATATACATATTTATTTATATATTTATATATGTATTATTTATAAGTATGTTTATCGAAAAAAAAAATGTAGCTATACCAGTCTGCTGTTGCCTGTTACCTATAACACAAGCATTAAGTTGCTTACTTTAGGAACAGACGACCGTGTGTGTATTGTGTAGATATTTACTTATTTATTTATTTATAAGTGGAAGATTGAACTTGTTTTACTCATTAACTCAAAAAAATTATGTTTCAGTTTCTTTGGCAAATCTACCCTTAACAGACTGAATTAGGGTATAAATCTTATGGGCTTATGGTTAGAAAACAATAAATTGGCATGTATATTAGTTGTAACTTAGATTTTTCATAAACTATCTGTTATTTCCTTTTCTGTGATTAAAAAAACTCAGACAGTACCTATTTAGTATTGAATTCACTTACTAGAAATACGATGGAAATAGATATAACGCGACCAGCGTATGGGGCTAAAGGCTGATGAATATGGTCGCGGAACCAATAATGTACAACGAGGTTCCAGGTTCGGAAGTAGCGAGAAAAGCTAGATGATGTCCACCAGTCCTGAATTCATTAAAATCATTAAAAATGTTATTGTATCTAATGTTATATAATTCTAATAGTTATAAATAAATTATAGCTAACGTTCCTTTTTACTTAGACCAGTGTTTTTCAACCTTTTTCATGATGCGACCCCCCTGGTATGAAAAAATATTTCGCGACCCCCCGACCCTTCGCTTTTTGAAGTGAAACTTCTTTAGGCACATGAGGGGTAAAATTTGAGCGATGGATAAAGCGGCAGCGTCATGACGGTCAGTACTCGGATGCGTGACCGCCTGGGTACACCGCGACGTTTGCTTTTTTTTTCAACTAGTCTTTTTTCATTTTTAATTCGTTTTTTGAATTAGTTTTTAGGGTTCCGTACCCAAAGGATAAAAACGGGACCCTATTACTTACATACTAAGACTTCGCTGTCCGTCCGTCCGTCCGTCTGTCACCAGGCTGTATTTCAAGAACGGCGATAGCTAGACAGTTGAAATTTTCACAAATTATGTATTTCTGTTGCCGCTATAACAACAAATACTAAAAACAAAATAAAATAAATATTTAAGGGGGGCTCCCATTCAACTAACGCGATTTTCTTGCCCTTTTTTGCTCGATATCAATAATGGCAACAGGTAGGCACTTGAAATATTCACAAAATACTCAGTTGTACTTTTACTTTAGTAAGTACTTAATAAATAATAAAATTAAAATAATATAAGTATTTAAGGGGGGCTCTCATAACAAAAACACGTCATTTTTGCCTATTTTTGCTCTCGTACAACAAAAGTGATTTTTTAGCCGCTTTTTGTCTGATATTAAAGTCAATGTACCTAGTTATCTACTGTTGTTTACCTAGTCAATGGTACGGAACCCTTCGTGCGCAAGTCCGACTCGCACTTGGCCGATTTATTTTAAATTAGTTTGCCAAAGAACTTTCACTTCTGACATGACTGTGTACTTTGTACGCACGCAATTTTTTTATCATGTAGGTATGTATGTGTATAAGACGAGATGAAAATCTCATCCCCCTGCAAAAGACAAAATACATGGTTTTACAAAAAAAGTTGACTTGTGGTCGTCGTCTATAAATCAAAATAGCTTCAATTCATTTTCGTCGACACAATCTTTTACTGAAGAAGTCGGATGTGAGATAAACATCTAGGCTTATATACCTGATATGAAAATGGTGTTAGATAATTAGAAAGAAGAATTGTGTCATTACTTCTCAGTGCAAGAGACATCGGAGAACACTGGGCAGAGGTGTTTTTTTTTTAATGTAACGAAGCCGGCAATCAAGCGTACGGCTCACCTGATGGTAAGCGATTAGCGCAGCTAATTCCCCCCAGAAGTTCTGGTCACCTTACTCACCAACAGAAACACAACACTGCTTGGAAACAGTATTATTTAGCTGTGATCTTCTGTAAGGTCGAGGTACTACCCCAGTCAGACTGCTCCATTTTTTGAGCAGGAAATTTCCTGCTGTGCCCTAACTCAGTTTAAAAATCTTAAATTCGTTTTTAAATGCAACTATAAATGAGGCTAATTTGCCAACTAAGCTCAAAAAGAATCTGCTAGAATTATCTGCCGATGGGATGTTACGCTTGGAATTCAAGTCTGCTAATTTGGATACCTTTTGGTTAAGAAGTAAAACAGAATATCCGGAATTGACAACTGAGGCTTTGAAGTGTTTGTTTCCATTTGCCACCTCGTACTTATGCGAGTTGACATTTTCATCAATGGCCCAAATAAAAAGTAAGCAAAGAAGTCGCTTAAATTTGGAAAACTATTTAATTGTATGTGTAGCAAATACAGATCCACGATGGGAGAAATTGGTTAATCAATAATTGTGTTTGCTCGCAAACGAAAAAAAACCGACTTCAATTACATCGACAAGTAATACAACGTAATAAGACGAAAAAATTGTCAAGTAAATACGCGCCATTAAAGATTACTCAAAAAGTTGTAATCAGTTTTCGATCAAATTTAAACAAGACTACAAGACAAGTATTAGCTTTCGATTAAAGTAAGAATCATCGAAATCGGTACGGAATCGGTACAAAAAAAAAAAACATACGTGTCGAATTGAGAACCTCCTCCTTTTTTGAAAGTCGGTTAAAAACAAGCACAACCTTCGCAATAACATGAGTCTTAGGATTTTATTTTTGTTAATTTGTTTGTACTAACATAAAAATGTTTGAGTATATCCTTTCGTTAAAATTCTCTTACTTAATAAATCAATCTTTTTAATCTTTATTGTTTTCTTACTAAAATTCTCTCGACCTCTGACGACCCCCCTACAGAAGCTTCGCGACCCCCCAGGGGGTCGCGACCCACAGGTTGAAAAACACTGACTTAGACTATTGAAATTTAAAATAAACTTTAACGTCATCAAAGTTTAATTTAAGTTACCTACAATTTTAAATATTCATTAGTTTGTTTGATGTAATTTTTGTTTAATACACTTTAATTTTGACTTCATGAAAACAAAAAAAAGATGGACAGCCAATAAATTTGTAGCTGTTTTATTTATAGTTGCAAGAACTTTTATACAATAGTTACTTGGTGATAAGAAGAAGTTGATTAAAATTCGCCCCAAAAGGGGATAAAACATAAAAAAGTTTAAATTCCGAGTGCAAATTTTTTTTTGAACGTTAAGTTGGTACTAAGGTTTTTGAATCATTACCGATGGGAAATCATTTCGGGCGTAAGACTAGTAGTAGGTATAAACTATAGCGATAGTGAGAAACATGACAATGGGAGAGTACGTTACAGTATTACTAGTCACGTGCATAAGTTAGAAGCCTTGGCTTTCCTTTTTGGAACTTACCAATTATTATTAATTAAATCTTATTATTATTTATTATTATAGTATCTATTTATTATGAAATATTAATTTGATCTCATAAAGCTTTGAAATATAGCATGTAGGGTCTAAACTATCACATGAAATGTTGTCAGATTTTTTAAATACGTCGAAAAGCACAATTTTAAATACTAACATATACTTGGTTATTAGCATTTACTATTCTTCCCGTGGGTGTCGTAAGAGGCGACTAAGGGATAACATAGTTTCACTACCACCTTGGAACTTAAAAAGCCGACCGATGGCGGGATAACCATCCAACTGCTGGCTTTGATATACACAGGCCGAAGACGGGCAGCAGCGTCTTCGGTGCGACAAAGCCAGCCCTGCGGTCACCAACCCGCCTGCCCAGCGTGGTGACTATGGGTAAAACACATGAGTTCACTCCATTATTGGCGCGAACTTGTGGAGGCATATGTCCAGCAGTGGACTGCGATAGGCTGAAATGATGATGATGATGATGATTTATTAATGTTTATACAAAGGTAAACAGATAGATTAACCTTCCCATGTATTTGTAGAAAATTATGACTGACTATGAATATAATAATTTATTTAAGAGTGCGCATAATGCAAAATTACCATCTTCTATTTGTTTTGACATGAAAAGTTCCAGACCAAATCTTAAAATAAAAATATATGACAAACTACGTGTATTTGCAAGGGTTGACCCATATCAAAAACATAAAATAAGGAAATTTCCTCGATAAAATATAATCACGAAGTAACCTCTAATTTTTATATTTTTTCTATTTATACTCGATATGGTTATGACCATTAAGACAAAAATTTGATAATTAATTACATTTAAATATGAGTAAAGGCTATGCCAAGGCATTTAATGTAATTACTTTTAGTTTCGGAATTATATACAAAATAACATATTTGTCGTTTTTTACATTCGTAATGCGCTCAAAACTATATCGTCTATCGCACTCTGACACGAGGCTTTGTGTATATTTTGTTTCATCGGGCGCGCGGGTGAAATCTGATTTTTTGCTCGCCTTATGCACGCTCTTAACATATTATGAAAACAAAATATTTTTATTTAGATATACTGGTGCAACGGTCACAGCACTGGTCTGTGTCTGTTGCACTGGCGGTTGCGGGTTCATTTGTATTGGCCATACAGATGTTTGTCGTGGTCTTTGTGTACAGTCCTTGAGGGTCTCCCCACCGTACCTCGGAGAACACGTTAAGCCGTCGGTCCCAGTTGTTATCATGTACACCTAATAGCGTTCGTTACTCATAGTAGAGATTATATGCGCCAAACCGCATGGTGGATTAAGCTCTGACGCTCTCCTACATGGGGAAAGAGGCCTATGTCCAGCAGTTGCATATTACAGGCTGAAGTGTAGCATAGCGAAGCGTGGATATACTTACTTCATAAAAAAGACGATCTCCAAACTTAAGCAACTCTGCGAATGCATTGTGCCACGCATGTAGAATGCAATAAAATCCACAAAGTAAGGATATCACACCGGGCACCACACAAGCAAACATTCTGTGTACAACTGTCCCGACCTCCACCTATAATATTGTTTTTATTTAATATATTTTAAGTGTAACATTATTTAAAAATAATATCTTAGACACTATAAATTCTTATAACAACCTACATGATGGATTCACACGTGTGAACATCTCCAAAATTAGTTAAATATTTTTACAGATTACGAAACAAAGATTGTTTATACTGTAAATGTAAAATACACTTAACATAGAACCAATGCACATCGCACCCTTAATCATATACTGACCGATTAGTGCTTCGGTATCGGTCATTTAATTAAGTATACCAAGAAGTTTATTTTGACACCATCTTTCTGCCGATCTCGGAATTTTTTTGATATCTTGTTTCTAGGCGGAGTTAAACCTATATCGGTCTCTTTCATACGCCAACGTTTCGGCAAATGTTTAATTTCACGAGTAATCGAAAGCTGATACTTGTCTTGTAGTTTAATAAATGTGTTCGAGATGTAATCATGTAATGGGTACTTTTTGAGTAAGTTTTAACTGAGGTAGGGCACAGCAGGAAAGGACAATGCCTATTTGTGCCCGGTACGTGCTTTGACTAGTTTAGACAATTCATATATTTAAGTATCGTTTATTAATTGAAACTAGATTTTTAATAATATTCTAAAAGTGATCAAAGCCGTGGTTTTTAATTTAATTTTAAAAAATATTTTAGTTGTATTCCGCGTTTGTCATGTCAAAATAGTTTAAATATAAATAGCAAGTCGTCATAGCAACCACACAAACAAACGCTTTTTTTAAATTAAAATATAAACCACGGCTTTGATTACTTTTAGACTATTATTAAAAATCTAGTTTTAATTAATAAAGAAAACTTTAATATGTCAATTTTCTGGTCGTGTTGGGGTTTATAATTTAATTAAAAAAAGCGTTTATTTCTATAGTTGCGTTTCCGACTTGGTATTTATATTTAATATGTTTTGACAGCACAAACCCGGAATACAAATAAAATATCTTTTTTAATTAAAGTATAAACTACGGTTTTAATCACTTTTAGAATATTATTAAAAATCTATTTTCGATTAATAAAGGATACTTAAATATATGAATTGTCTGAACACGTACCCGGGCACGGCTTCATAGAAAATAGGCATTGTCCTTTCCTGCTCAAAATATGGAGCAGCCCGACTGGGGTAGTACCTCGACCTTACAGAAGACCACAGCTAAATAATACTGTTTTCAAGCAGTATTGTGTTCCTGTTGGTGAGTAAGGTGACCAGAGCTCCTGGGGGGGATTGGGGATAGGGTCGGCAACGCGCTTGCGATGCTTCTGGTGTTGCAGGCGTCTATAGGCTACGGTCTTACCATCAGGTGAGCCATACGCTTGTTTGCCAACCTAGTTACATAAAAAAAAAATCTTTGATGACGCGCATTTATGACTGTGTGTGCTCGCACATTCACACACAGCATTGAATAAAACTACTTCGATTCAGACTATCGATCTACTATTACGTAGTGAGCTGTATTATCCACTAGAGGGCAGACTAGCAGTTATTTTTTATAAATAATTTTGATGACTTTTTTTAATCGAAAGCTATTTACTTGACTATTTTGCGTCTACTAACGTTGTAATCCAAAAACTTGTTGATGATTTTTTTTTGGTTTGCAAGCAAACACAATTATGTAAATACGGGCGGATTCACCAATAGGCTGAGTAGGCTGGAGCCTAGGGCGGCAAATTCTAGGGGCGGCAATTTTATTTTTGAAACGTTATATTAATATAAATCCAGAAAATGAATGGAGAGGGCCGTTAACACAAGGTCAGCCGAAATAATCGTAACTTGGCCGTCTTTCGGGTGACTGTGACCACGACCCTTTTTGGAACCTGGACCCACGACTAACTGTACTAGGATTTTTTTTAATGATATTAACAATATACACGGGCTCTGGGTTGCCCATGCCATTTGTACTTCATAAAATATTTATTTTATTATCGACGTGCGTTTTTTACAATAGTTTAACTTCAGACAACAAGTTCTAAAACAGTCTAGATTGCTGGGATATTACGACACTAACAGCTTATTGCTGTTATAAATATATTAATACATGTTTGTTGATTTGTATTTTTTTTTAGTTTATCAACATATATATTTATACACGTACCTACATATCTCGACTGTACTAGGATATAGGATATCAAGTTTCAGAGTCACTAGGGGCGGCAAAAATTTAATAGCCTACTTGCGGCGTATTTGTAAATCCGCCACTGTGTAAATTACAAAATATATCTTACCTTTGGTTCTTTCCCATAATCCGACCAATACGGCAATATAAAACGGTCCCATAGGAAACTGATAAAAAATATAATAGCAGTAACTTCTAAAAGGTGAAATACAACCACACCCCATTTTATTCTTTTCGTTCTGCAAAAAAAAAAACACAAAAAGAGTTTAAAAGCAATACATACACCTGAATATTAAAACCCAATGAAATGAAAATTAATCGTGTAAAGAAGATTTACTCGCTTATATGATTGAAACATAAATAAATAAATAAATGCTTCTCACTCTACGGCCCTCAGTAGGATTTCCTGATTCTCCTGTGTTGAGGGTCCAAAAATACACATAACACACAAGCACAAACGCCCAGACCATGAGAGACATCTATATGGCCAAACCAAATGTCGTTCGTGAGCGGGGATCGAACCCGCGACCGCAAGCACAACAGTCAGTGCTGTGACCGCTGCGCCAACGCGTCCTCAAATATAATCTATAGGTACTAATACTATAAAGCTGAAGAGTCTGTTTGTTTATTTGTTTGAACGACCTAATCTCAGGAACTACTGGTCCGAATTGAAAAATTATTTCAGTGTTAGATAGCCCATTTATTGAGGAAGTATGTAGGCCAATCACAATATTTTAGTACCTCTTTATTCTTAAAGTAACGTGCGTGAAACCGCGGGTCACATCTATTATGTTATAATATGGAATACCACAATGTAAGTATTTAATTCTATATACGCGCGGGCGGGCGTGCTGGCTACTCCGTGTAACCCCGTGGTTATGGAGCTATCCATGGTTAAAGTTTTGAGGTTAGGATAACGGTATCTAGAGCTATTACAATACCTTCGACCTTCACGTCTGACTCCACCTTAGCTCCAGCGCTGCGAGAAGTGCACTCGTGCTCCGTTTCTCAGCTTTCACACGTTATTTTCGAACAGGAGTACGTAAAAACGATCTCGACTTCGTGTCGGGGAGTTTTTTATATTTTCAATTTAACTTTTATTTAAATACTATCAGAATAAGAAAAATCTAAAAATACTTAATTTAATGTCAATAAGAGGCTTTAAGAGTTTTAAAATAATTATATAATAAGAGAGAATTATATAATAACTAGCTGTGCCCGCGACTTCGTCCGCGTGGAATTTAACAAAAAAGTTATTTATAATAGTTTATTTAGTTTTTTATTCGTTTTTGCATTTTTATTTCAGTTATCATGTAAAAGATTTCCTAAAACTTTTACCACAGATACGGTGAGGATGGTTATCCATTTTACAGACGTTGTTTACCTGAACATGGTGGTATAAAGGCCTCTACTGACAGCGCCCGATTCGTTCCGACGATACGATCTAAGGATGCGATCTGAACCTTTGTTTTTGCTCTATGATCTGAACGCATGCGTTCTCTGTAACCTATGGCCGCCCAAGTACGCCATGTCACTGCCTGCGATCTATCGCATGCGTTCTAGTGATCGCACGCCGATCAGTTGCGATCTGTCTCCGGAGGCACGGCGGTGCGTTACGTTAAAAAATTGATTGACATGAAACTTGACCTTGAAAGATGTAAAAAAAAACGGTAAAAAACGTTAATTTTCATTCATAGTAGCATGTAAACTATCACCAGGTAAATTTGTAGTTGAGAGGAAATCACTGAAAAAAAATTTTTTTCGTGTTCAAGTAGCCAGCTGACTATTAATCCACCATGTTATGGTCAGCTGACCTTATTTTTTCTTCTAGATATTAGGTAAACTATAATCCAACAAATTTTAAGGTGGGAGGAAATGACTAAAGAAATTTTTTTTCTCGATGTTTGGGAGGCTGCCACTGCCTACCCCACCCACGGGGTGGCAACTGACAAAGACGAAAATTCATAAAAAACTCTTATTCATGTTATGAAGTTTCATTTCGTTGTCATGGGATCCCGGGCTAGAACGTATCGTCGGAACGGATCGGCCGCTGTCAGTAGAGGCCTTAAGAACGACAATCCGATCACGAACTAACGCTATAGATGTCGACAATCGCTGGATTGTTCCATTTTCACCGGTACTGTCGCGCACTTTTAAAGCACATATCAACGTTGAACTCTGTAACAGTATTAAGTCAATAAAGTACAGTTGTAAATATGTCAATAAACGTTCAGACTTGGCGGTATTTGGTGTACAAACTTTCCATAGGTATCCTGTTGAGATTCCTTTTCACGTCGCAATCTTAGTATTTTAGCATCCTGCTTTATTAATTTAGGCATAACTATAGTCATAACAATTTAATAAGCATTTTTTGACATTTGTCCTCGCGATGTAAATAGTGAAGTATATGGTTACTTATTATAATTATAACTATGGTTACGGTTAGTCGTATGCGACTTGGTACTCGATACCTACTTACGATAAATCGATTCAAGTTTGTATGAGTATTTGATGAATTTGACTATATAATGTAAAGTGCATTGGATTAAAATTTTGATTAGAAAATTTAACTTAAACTTTAACATTGTAGGTAATTTGAAATAATCAATTTTCTTTATTTTATTTTTTATATTGTTTTCTAATGTTTACGCGAATTTCAATAATTAAAATGAACGAATTTTATCATGGTTTATGAGGTTCTGGACATGAGGAAATGGTCCTCTCGTGACCATGTTTGCTGTAAAGTATCCGAAACGTCAGGCATGCAAAAAAACCTAATAAACCGCGATAAAAACGAAAAAAAAGCAAAAGCGATTGAATCGTCATTCAATCATTTTCATAGGATGATGAGCCAAAATCTTCAGTTGAGCCTGTAAATATAATTATTTCATTTTCAATTATAGTATCAAAATATTGACGTCTCTGTCATAATCTTCCTTTATTAGTTTCTAGTTTTTTCTACCACTTTTGCCCAGTCGTCTTTCATCTAACATCCCTCCGCTGCGTATGCGTTACGTACGCGCGTGGACGTTAAGTCACGGACCACCAATTCAAAATTTTATTTACGCCTTTGAGCGCCATACAACCTGTATAGATCAGTCAATCAATCATTCAATCAATTGATTGATTGATCTTTCTTTTCAGTAGAGATCACTACACAATATTTAATTACTATTTAAATCGAATGAACCTGGTGAAATTAAGTAATTAATTAGTTACAACACTTTAGTATTTAAAAAAAAGACATACTCCGTCCAATCGTTTATTATCTTTGTGATAGCTCACGCCTATATATTACAGTTTTTTTTTCGGAATAACGTACTAAAAAATTCTCCAGTAATGTCATACTTTATTGACGATTTGATTGATTGATTGAAGTGCCCTGTGCATAACAAACAACCACAGACTATGAAACAGTTCTTGAAATACGATAAATCGATCATATGATAAAAATAATTTTACGTCATGTAATTATTGTTTCTATAAATTTAATAAAAAAAAGGAAATAAAAATATATAGTATCTATGACTCCAAGATTGATTATTTGCAAGGAATTAAGTCGAAATCTTGGAGTTTAATTTCAAACCAAGAGTAAAGCAATAACTCTGTTCATTCATTTATTTATTTTTTGACTTCTGCCCTAAAATGTAACTATGCACGCGTTAGTGAAATTAAACTTTCAAATGCATGGTTAATAAAGTCTAAATCAAGTTTATATCAAGAGCTATGAGCAAATTAATATACTTGGAAAATCACATACCTAACTACTAATTCATTTAACAGACTAATAAACGAATAACTATAATTTTTAAACTAAAAATATTTCATTAAATCGATTGAAAGTTCTTCTTAAATAAAATCGATTATTATTTAAAATCGAATTAATAACCTGTGAGGAAATCACTAATTTCGAAATGTCTGGAACTGTCAAAAAGAAAACAAACGATTGAACGGAGTGTACGGACGTAACGTAAAGTTGTGACGGAACGTAAATTTTTTCGAGACATTTCGTAATAATTATAAATTAAAATAAATAAATTTCTAATATCAAAGTAGCCTAAGTTACGCGCAAAAACATCAGCTATCTGACAGTGAAAGTCCCGTCTAAATAGGTCCAGCCGTTTCAGAAATTAGCCGGAACAAACAGACAGACAGACAGACAGACAGACAGACAAAAATTGTAAAAAATGTTATTTTGGTATATGTTTCGTGTATAGATCTATATGCATTTAGTAAAAAGTGGTTATTTTAATATTAAAAACAGACACTCCAATTTTATTTATATGTATAGATGTATAGATAAGAGAGTTTTAAAATAATTTCAATTCGTAACATGATGAGCGTGTGAGGTGTGCACTTTTGGATTTTCCAAATTATTTTGGTAATTTCGGTATACACATGTACCGTGTATACATACATATATATGAATTTAGTTAAAAGCGGTAATTTTAATATTACAAACAGACACTCCAATTTTATTTAATTATTTAGATATAGATATTATTATCGCTATTATCATAACATCATAATAATTAATATAATAGAAACGGGGCTCTTGTGATGTATCTATGTAGGTACCTATGTGGTTAGTGCTGAAAAAACTTCTATTGAATTTATTACCCAAATAGAAAATCAAATAATCATTTCCTTAAAATTTACCTGGGGTACTCCTCTCGATAGAGGAGTGTTGGTGCAAATAAGAAGTACACAAAATGTGAAAAAGTAGGTAGCTTTGCACCTCCGTCATTACATCGATTGGCACAAGAAACGGTGACCGCGCAAATTTTCATCACGAAACGAAACTGAAAAAAAATTAATCTTTTCAATAAATTCATTAATTTAATAAGTAGATACTTAGTTAACGTTTAATAATTAAAATAAACAATATACCTATTTTGAATGAACGAATTACCCTTTTTATTTTATTCTCCTTTTTTATTTATTCTTATTTCTATATCTCAATCTAACAAGTGCGTGTACTAAAAATAATTTACTCTCTTTTAAACTTTATCCTTAGTATACCAAATAGACGTAAATGACGACGCATTGGCGCAACAGTCACAACATTTGTGGCTGTTGCGCTAGCGGTTGCGGGTTCGATCCCCGCACACGGCAAACATTTGTATTAGCCATACAGATGTTTGCCGTGGTGTTTGTGTATTGTGTGTGGTTCTGGTCCGCCGACACAGGAGATATTCCTAGTGGGGCCGTTGAGTGTGAGGTGTTTTATTTATTATTATTTATTACGTGGAAAAATTTCGCGATTTTATTGACTTTTACTTCTTCGATTGTACAACTAGATCGGCAAAAAAGCGTATAACTCAACTAATGGTATGTGATTACCGTAGCTTATAGAAGCTTGCAAACCAGAACACCGCAAGCACGATGCCAAACCCTCCCCCAATTCCTCCTAATAGCTCTGGTCACCTTATTTATCACATTAACAAAAGACTGCTTAAAAACTGTATTATTTAGCTGTGATGCTTTAAGTAAGGTCGAGATTTTGAGTAGAATATTTCCTGCTGTGCCCTACCTCAGTTACATTTACATGTCGTTTTGCTAAAAGTGTTTCTTTATTTATTATTATTTAACCATAACATCTATTACATTTTAAACATTAATGTGTTTAATGTTTAAAATGTAGTTGTGGTGTACAATAAAGTATAAATAAATAAATAACAGAATAGTAATACGTACCATTTCGCAGGTAACAATGACTGAAAATCCCAGTGCCAAGCGCGTCTGAGCCAGGTCATACACTGGAACGGCTACTAGCAATATTTGTAGTGCTATCACACTGATTATTGCAGTTATAGACCAGGCTCTGCAGAGACCTTTATTAAAAAATATCACTACGTTATTAATCTAATGTCATTTTAGACAAATATAATTTCAATTTTATGTTATGTATATCATTTTAATTTTTCTTAAGGCTAACATATAACATTTCTACAGTCATTTTAGACAAAGCAACGGTCACATGCTATGGCATAACCTTAACTAGCTCCACAGCTACTGCACATGATTTATTTATTGGATATAGTTATCCATTCAGATTATTATAGAAGATAGTGAAACTGAAATAGCCTGTAGGAGTCCAAGAGCTGGGCAAAAGCCTAACCCATCTCAATGTATAGTGTAAGAGTCTAGTAAGGTATAGCAGGCTTGGGCCTGGACCTGCCATGCTGCTCCACTGTGGGTTGGCCGATAATAATTAGATCGATATTAACAAGATCAAATAGTTTAAGTGCCAAGATGGTTCCAGGGGTAGAATATGATAGAGTTCTGCCAAAGTGATTTAATAGCGCATGCATCACTCAATTTTCAAGTGTCATGTTTGTTATGAAACTTCATATCCTGTGAAACTCTTCACAAAAAAATCTTTAAACTAACCTTCGTAATTTACAGCTAATTTTGAGACATACATCTAGCAGTAGAATATAGTGGTGAAATAAGCTCTAATACCTCCTTAGAGTGGGTTCTTTCCCAGCCATGGGATATTTTGAGGCACTTATAATCTATGTGTGTAAGTGTGTCAATAACTTTTAGCGTTGTTGACTTTTTAATACCTGGGTAATCTTTGATAATCTTCTGTATAGCGAAAAAGATTTTCAAGCCGGGATAAAAGGCCAGGGCGACGGCTAGCTCAAACAACCACAGCTTGACGCCGCGTCTGATGTCACTGAACCCATACACGACTAACGTGACGCCAATGTTTATTCTAGAAAAATCAAGACATCATTTAAACGAACTCAAAGATACTTGAAATCTATGGTTTTAAGCTAACGCGAACGCTTTTCGTCTTTAAATTTATATTTGTTCGGGGTCTTCAGTCTCCCCTTGATCATGGCGATTGAATCATTGCCGAAATATAATAGGGACTTCAACAAAACAATAGACGTGGTAAGCACCCGAACAAATATAAATTTAATTAAATATGCTTAAAATTACCTCAGAACATTTTACTGGGTTTACCGATTGGGACATTTTTTAAAATCAAAAGCTAGATATGAGAAGTATTTTTGAGTAATCTTTCAGAGGAAAAATAGTCAAGTAAATATGCATTATTTGATATAACTCAAAAAGCACTTGTCAGATCTCGATTACATTTAAACAGGGTTGCCAACTGTACGAGGTTCCTCGTACAAATACGAGATTTGTGGTCTTCCGTACGAGGTACGAGGACACTATCAACCTCGTACAATTATGTACGAGATTTCATAATATGGCCATACGAACGAAACTGGCTAACTGTGGATACAGTAAAAGGCACACTTCTTGCTGCAGAGAGCGTAAAAGGTTTAAGTCGTACTGAAAACTGCGTCAATTTTGAACCCACAAAAGACATGATGACTGTATGTATAGCCGCATAACAAAAGATAAAATATATGGCAGAAAAAACGATCACAATGAGGATGTTCTAGACATTATATTTGGAGAGGAGATGTAAATTAAGTTACCTTGCAAAATTTCGTAATAATAAAGCACATTTAGTTTTTTTTTTGTTTTTTTTTTGTTATCTTACTTGAAGAATACTAAAGATTTATTTGAATTACTATATATAGTTATGATTTATTTAATAGGAAACTTGCAATAGTTTATTTCATTGAGTAAAAAGTCCCTAATCCAGTAGCTTAATATGCCTTAATTATGGTTTTAGCACGTTTTCGATGCATAATATAAAATATGTACGAGGTTTAAAAGTCAAAATACGAGATTTTTAGCTGCATATGTACGAGGGATTTTTTTTTCTGGTTGGCAACCCTGCATTTAAATGAGACATTAAGAAGAATCATCGAAATCGGTCCACCCAGTAAGAAAATTCTTGGATAACATACATAAAAAAATACAATCGAATTGAGAACATCCTCCTTTTTTGAAATAGATTAAAATTGTGATTAAGTTTCATTTCATTCATTTATTAATAACACAGTATATCTCTGAATTGTGATCTAAAGCCCTTGTCGATCCTGTAAGCTTACTATTAGCATATAGATGGATACGGTCAGTTATAGATTTGGATCGCAATTTCAAAATTTATACCACTTATATACAAAAAAAGCAGATAAAATTATATTTTATAATTTTGTTACATGAAGAGTAATGCATAAACTTAAGTATTGCATGGTTTTGATTACTGTTCGCATTCAGCCTGTAACATCGCACTGCTGGGCATTGGCCTCTTTCTCCGTGTAGGAGAAGGATTGGAGCTTAATCCACCACGCTACTCCACTGTGGGTTGGCGGATATGTGTGTGTCCTACTATAAGTAACAATCGCTATCAGGTAGTTAGCATATAGATGGTTTACAGTTCGCATTCAGCCTTTAACATCCCACTGCTGGGCATCGGCCTCTTTCTCCATGTAGGAGAAGGATTATAGCTTAATTCACTACGCTGATTCACTGTGGGTTGGCAGATATTTATGATTATGATATCAACAGGGACCCACAGTTTAACGTGCTCTCCGAGGCACGGTGTGGAGACCAACAAGGACAGACATCCTCACCGGAATGACATATTTTTACAAATACAAATGTCCATCCCGAGCGGGCATCGAACTCGCAAAACCGTCGGTGTTTCAGGTGACTACTCGCACCATTACACCAGAGTGGTTGCTAATGTTATGCGGTGATTACAGTGAACTTTGTTTATTTTTTCCTTGGTGATTTTGATTATTATGATGAAAGGAGTGAAAATTGAAAACTAATAAGTAAGGAAAAATGCATTATAACAGTCATTAATTAATTAATTACGAGAAAATATCCGTTTATGATCACATTTTCAAACACCAAAGTTTTATTTAGACTTCAAACATAATATCTTTAATTATTACAAAAAATTGACCAAGTGTCACTGATTTGTTTAATAATTTATAAAATAGTTTATATCGACTTGAGCCAGGGCTGCCAGATGTACGATTTAAATCGTACTCATACGATTTTTTAGCATTTTTACTCATGTACGATCGCTAGACCAAGATCATACGCAAAATGTACGATTTTTTATATACCTATTACCTGGAAACATTTCGTAATGAAACAAACGTCATCCACCGGCAAGCATGAATTTCGGGGAATTCTCCAACTACCTAATGCGTAACTAGATGTTTTACTTGAATGAAGACTCTTTAAACAACCATTTTAAGGCTGTATTTGTTTGCATTCTTACGAAACTCTCCTTCGGTAATAATTGCGACTTGTCAAAAACCTAATATTTTGGTTTAACTATGAATACCGACAAGTTTTGGGGCGTAATCAAAAAACAATTTGAAAATTATAAAACACTGGCTCAATTTGCTTTAAATTTGTTATGTTTGCCCCATTCTAGTGCAGATTGTGAACGAGTATTTAGCGAAGTTAATTTTATCAAAACAAAACTTACAAACAGTTTATCCAATGGTACACTTAAAGGGCACATTATTAGCCAAGCAAATTAATAAGAAGGAACGAACCAAAAAATTATTTTGTAAAAAATATGACCACAGAAAATTTGTATTAATCTAACAAATAGTTTTATTTTAATAATTTATAATAAGAACTTAGTACTTAAAAGGTTGTACGATCTTTTTATTTCAAAACTTCCTTGGCATACGATTTTTTTGTAGTTGGCGTACGATCACACTTTTTTTGCATCTGGCAGCCCTGACTTGAGCTATGTCGCTGATGAACTATTCTTCTGGTAATTGAATGCCTGGCATCTGCGATACAAGCTGTGCAGATGCCGTTAGTAATAGTACCTTTGTATAGTTTCTTGGCAATAAAAATTATTATTATATTATTATTATTATTATTCTCAAACGTTTCCTTTACCGCATTATTTTTAACAAACCATGTTTCTTTAAGATACTGTACTGATTTTAAATAAATAAATATTTTTATCATACACACGTAGTCATCTGTTTCTAAAGGTAATCAAGGACTGTGGTTAGATCAGCAGCCCACTCGCGAAGTTGCCATATCATGTTTAAAAAATTATATAAGTGATACAAAAGGGGCGTTATAAGAAATAACGTTTTTAATAGATAAAGAAGTATAACTTTTTCGATAAACGTGTGTGCTTTAGTAATTTTATTTCTGTCAAACCACCTTCTATCGTATCTTATACTATTAAACGAGCAATTCTTGTGTATATATATATATATATATATATGTCGGAGAGTCAATGCAGATAGTTATTAATGTCGGTACATACGTTATTCGTCTACCCTCACTCATTCTATTATTTGAGTTATTCCGACGTGTATGTCGGTATCTGTGCTATTGTCGATATTCAACTACCCTCATTCTATTATTTGAGTCATTCCTTTGTGCATAAAAGACCGATGCGGCCGCAGCTAGGGCAGTCTTGGCTCTGGCGTGGCGCAGTGCACTTGTGTATCCTGCTAGTAGCTTAACCTCAACTCTTGTAAGGGTTAGTTTGTGTACACGAATTAATTGTTACTTTATATTGTGGGCAACTCGGTCAGTGGAGGCGAGCGTTAATGCGCATTTTAAAGGCGGCGCCGCCTTAAACCTAGACTCGGGTCGCAACTCCCGGGCACTGCCTCTGAGTTGTCTCTCCGCCACGCGATAGATTCAGTACCCGCTCGGTGAGTCCATTTAATACTTAGTAGTTCGGTCATACGTCCGTTCTTCTCCTACCTACTTCCGATCTGCGACATCAGAAGTGGGATACTGTTCTCGTGCCCACTAAGAGTGTTACTATAGTGAGTAATTTATTTCACGATGCCACGAGTATCGCGTTCGCGTAGTCCCGTTAAATTATCGTGCGATCTGTTAAAATGGCTTTTTAATCATAAAGACCCGTCAAGTAAATTACAAAGATGGCGTCTCAAGCTCGAAGAGTTTGACTACGAAATAGTCTATAGGAAGGGCAAACTTAATTCAGCCGCAGATGCTTTATCCCGTTATCCCGTTAATCCCATATATCCAGAAACCGAGAACCCGTTACCATCAAATAGCGACCCAACACTTCTACCAGAACTCTCTATTGACGATAACGAGCTAAGTGAATGGGCCAACGAGAACCCGCTACCAGTAACTAACGATCCTATACCTTTACCAGAACCAACTATGAACAATAACGACTTTACTGAATGGGGTGAATTAACATTTAGCCCTATGGATGAAAGAAATTTAGATTTCATGCCTTTAACCCCTACTATTCCTATTGAAAAAACAATCACATCCGATAAACCAAATCCAAACTCGATCACTGATCCCCAACCGTCAACTAGCTGGCAGGTACCATCTCCACCTAATATTCCTAACCCTGTACCAAATCCCGAATTAAATCCAGAACCCGAATCTTTAATTACTTTGGAAGAACTATTATTACCCGTAGCCGAAAATCTCGAACCTTCTTTAAATAATGAAATATCACCGATGCCCTCGAATGAGGCAGGAAGTCCTGTTGAACCACAAGTATCCTTACCTTTACCCGATCAAACATATAACAACTTCTTAAAATCACCAACGAAATCCTTTGATACACAAATAATGGAACACAATAATAGCCCGCTTAAGAGCACTCAAAGACTAATAATAATACCCACCTCAGTGGACATGGACGAGTCCATGCCCTACGTCCAAGAAATAATTAATAACTGTCCGGAACCTATCCGTAGCGAATTTCTGAAATTAGAAAGAAGTCCGTTTACCTGTCTACCCTTAGAATATGAAAATAAAACTTACCTCTTCGCGTTCACGAAGGTTCACTATTTCGATGATCATTCATACCCAGATATATTCAAAACCCTAAAATATGTACGAGATGAGATAATGATGACTTATCCGACTGAAAACGACATATGTATATCCGACTTCAAAAATCCATTCGATAGACATTCTTTCGTAAAAATTTATAATATGTTAGGCTACCTGTTTGATGGAACCAACATTAGAATTCACGTATATCACGATCAAATAATATATCCAACGTTGAACGAAATTCCAAAAATCCTTAAAGAGAACCACGACATACCTATTGCCGGTCATCTTGGAACCAACAGGATGCTTAATCGCATTAAAGAGCGATACTTCTGGAAAAACATGCGAACCGATATCGAATCCTATATTAAAAAATGTCAATCATGCCAATCTAATAAAGCCCTTCGCAGAATAAACCGAGCACCGATGGTTATTACATCTACCTCTACTTCCCCATTCGAAAGATTATCCATAGACATTGTAGGACCTCTTCCTGAATCTGGAACAGGTAAACTAAAATTCATATTAACCATGCAGGACGACCTAACCAAATTTAGTATAGCATACCCAATCCGCAGCATCACCGCCGAAGAGACAAGCGATTGCCTTTTACACTTTGTATCTCTCTTTGGCATCCCTAAACACATTCTTACCGATCAAGGGACAAATTTTACTGCAGAATTGTTCCAAACAACGTGTCAATTCCTAAAAATCAAACATTTATTTTCCTCGCCATATCATCCACAAACCCAAGGTGCTCTAGAAAGATCGCATTCCACCTTGAAGGAGTATCTCAAATCGTATATAAATGACAACCAGGACAACTGGCCTCGGTACGTTTATACAGCTATGTTAGCATATAATACAGCCGTCCATTCAACTACTCATTACTCCCCATACGAATTATTATTTGGACATAAACCGCATATCCCAACATCGGTATACGAGGAATCATCTACAGCTACTTACCCCGAATATGTGAGGATGCTACAACATCGACTAAAATTTACCCGCGACAAGGCATTAGAGTTTATACAAAAGTCCAAAACTGCATCCAAGCAATACTACGACACTCGCACTCGTCCTGTTGAATATAAAGTTGGCGATTACGTTTTACTCAAAAATCACCTAAGATTACGTAAAGCCTTATCTCCGGTATGGAAAGGGCCATTCAAGGTAGTTAAAATACACGGTGACCACACACTTTCACTACTCATTAATAGACGCCATGTCAAACACCATTACGACGAAGTTAAACACGCTGAAGTCGAGGGTACATCTAATCCTGAAAATTAAATTAATATAATTAAGATCATTTTACTCTATAACAATATTTACAAATTTTATCTTTCTTTACAGCATGATGGCTCATGCTCTTCAAGAGTATACCCATCCAGTCAAGTCTAGCCCAGGCATTTACTTTGATCCAATCGGGAAACTTAAGATTAATGTTGGCCGTCTAGATATTGTTACCGCCTACGACGTTTCCTATATTGAACCGCACATAGAAAATATTAATTCTATCTTAGGTACAGTACGATTTTTATGTAATCAGATCCAGATGGAAACAATGATAAACCTAGAATGTCATAATACTTTAGAACCACTTAGTGTAAAGTACAACGATATCGTCTCAGCATATTCCTCTATCTCGCATTTAATTGGTAGTAAAAGATTTAAGAGAGCCTGGATAGGTGCCGTAGGAACTTTATCTAAAACTATATTTGGAACTTTAGACGAAGACGACGCAATTAAATATGATAACGCAATACAAAATGTCCAAGACAACGAAAAAAGACTAAGTTCATTGATAAAGGAAAGTATTTTAGTCACAACTACAACCTTGTCCAAATTCAACGAAACACTCCATAAGATAAAAATCAATGAAGCTAGCCTTGACGAAGCCGTTAACAACCTCTCCTTAAAACTTAAAAATATCTCTAAGATTTCTATTGAACTAAATTACAAATCATATATAGATTCAATCTTGACTAGTTTAGAAGCATCCTTGCTTACATTATCATTTCAAATGGAGGATATAACAAATGCTATCTTGTTCAGCAATCGCAATACTTTGCATCCCGCTATATTAACTCCGAAACAATTGTATAAAGAGCTTGTCGATAATTATAGATATTTACCAACTAATGTGAAACTACCAATAAGTTTAGAATTAAGGAATATTCATTTACTACTAAATGTATCTAGTATAGTTTGTTATAGTTTAAATGATAAGATAATATTTGTACTAAGATTACCATTAGTTTCCCCACAGGAATATGAATTATTTCATAATCTAGCATTGCCCACTCCACATGATAATGTAAACCCTAATACTTTTAGCCTTATAAGACCTAGTAATAAGTTTATCGCAATGACCAAAGATAGGACAGAATATTGTAATCTCGATTCACTTACGGATTGCCAAGCGATTAGCACAAACGACTACATCTGCAACGTAATGAGTGTTTTCTCCACAAGTGCTCATCCAAATTGTGAAAGTGAGTTAATGTCAAAGACTATCAGTGTTTTACCTGTGCAGTGTCAAACCGATTTTCTTAGTGGAATATTAGACTTATGGAAGCCTATTTCAGACAATAAGTGGATCTACATACAAACTCAGAACAATAAAGTATATTTAGACTGTATTAATCAGAAGATTGTAGAACTAGATATAGTCGGTACTGGTATTTTGGAAGTACCACAAAATTGTATGGCGTTTTGTAAAACTACAAAATTAGTTCCCAGATTTAGTGGCTTAAAACTAAATATAAGTGTTCCTCGTCTTAATTTTGATTTAATAAAAGACCCTTGTTGTATCTTAGATAAGTTCAAAAATGAAATAAGTAATGAGCCCCCTATTCAACTTCAAAATATTGATTTAGATATCTTTACATCAGAGACTAGTTTAAAGCTAAAATCTATGTCAAAGGAAGCTGATAAGATTTTAAACCAGCACCAGATTATAAAATACGGGACTCACTACTCGATATTTATAATTTTAATGTTTACCCTTATTTGTATTTACTGTACTTTTAAAATATGTTTATGTATTAAATCGCAACGTCTTTCCTATCGTTTTCCTAATCTCTCCCAACCAACCCAAGATAACCAAGATAACCACATTACCCTTAATCCTATTAACCCTGTTAATAATCCAAAATCCTCAGAAGATTCTTTCCCTACTAAACTTGCCAAACTCTCTTCGGAAGAAATTCCATCCCCAAGCATTAGGGTTAAAGTGTAATCCTGTCTTTCCTAAACTTCAGGCCCCTGAAGTTTATTCTACCCCGGGGAGGTGTTACAACCCCGATCTGTTAGCCTTATTCCCTACTTAGCATTCCCATCCTGCCTACCCAACACTTCTATCATCTAACAGGTGTCAATACTAATCCACTCCAGTCAGTCTCAATCCATCATCCATCCGCGCTAGACGTGTGCATCAAAATCCAATTGTTCTTTTACTTCATTATAATTATATTACCATTTCATTATAAGTTTTTTTAAAAAGACTCTTACATCGAGGCTCCTAACATTGGTGGCAGCGGAAAAGGGATCTGACAGGTCCCAGGAAAAACGTCTCTATCCTTAAAAGTTTAAATAAAAAGTCAATATCGATTAAATATCCTAAAAGTGCGCGAGTTCAACGAGTTTCAAAGACTTTAAAAGTGTGTGACAACCATTCGAAGTTCGCTATTATAAATATAAATCATCAGTGTATACATTATATAACATCGAACCTGTGACCGAGAGTGTAACCGATCGACGCAACGCTTGGAGGCTTGGAAACACGATACGCAAGACGACGAGACGACGCGTGGGACGAACGGAAATGATAAGACGCATCGCTATCGCTCTAGCTGCATTCCTGTAAGTCGAATTCTAATTTTGTCATTTGGTCATTGCAATTAATTTTAAGTATCAACTGTTTATAATAGTAATTATTAATTATAATATAAGGAAACTTTTATACATCTCATACTATTTTAATCTACGCAATTTCATAAATTTTGTAACCAAATATTATTACATACATTAAAAATGGCAAACAGCAGAGCTCAGAGCCCAAAGCTAGAAAACCCTGAAACCGTAGTAGCAGATACGGAGGACGACAATGTGTACCCTCCTGGTCCGACCACTAGGTCACAAAGTAGGAAAAAGGTCACTCCTACCATTAAAGTAGAGCTAGATTTAACCACAATTTTGAAATTCATAAAACCCTACGATGGGGCAAGGGAAACACTAAATTCTTTCTTAGTAAATTGTAGCAATGCCTACGACTTAGCAACAGATGTACAAAAAGATATTGTCTTTAAATATATTTTGTGCCAACTACAGGGTAAGGCACAAATAGCCTGCTCAATTAAAGAATTCACAAATTGGAGTCAACTTAAAGAATTTTTAAAGACACAGTTTAGCGAGCGGAAACACTACGCACACTTACTAACAGATCTTCAAGAGTGTAAACAGCACTCGAATGAACCCGTTAGCCAATACGCGTTGAGGATTGAGACCTGTTTGTCACAACTCCTTACTGAGATATCGATAACCCATGGCCACAAAAGCAGAGAGATGGTAGGGCGAACGGCAGCCATGGAAGAGTTAGCACTGCACCACTTCCAAATGGGGCTAACCCCGCGTATCTCGAACATAATCCGGTGCAAATCCCCAAAAACCCTCAACGAAGCTATTAACATAGCCATCTCAGAGGAGAAAATACAACAATTCCTGTATAAAAACTCTCAACCTAGCGCGAGATTTGAAAAATCAAGAAATATTAGGCCCAATTTTAATCAAAATTCTATTAATCAACAAAATCACAAATCTAATCGTAACATTCCAAACCAGTCAATTTCTAAATCAGCTAATAATTATTATTATAATAACAGTAATCAAGCCTCGACAAGCGCCCCAGATATATTCTGCAGATACTGCAAGACACCGGGTCACGTATTAGAACAATGTCGCAAACGACAATATAACAATGAACGGTTTAAGTTTAATCCAAATAATTCTAGGACACAACACCGTGTTAATTTAGTGACCGATAACCCCGATGACGATACAAGTAATCCAACAAATCCAGCTAGCTTTACAGAGGGCTACGACACCGTAGATTTTAGCTCAAAAAACGAGTAAATGTCTCGTCCCGGTATCGTGCGGGACTCAGTCGAATACAAACCGATACCCTTATTCATAATCCTAATCCTAAATCGTACAATTCTAATCACAAAACCCTGACTCCGATACATGGAAGTCAAATTTCTAATATCCAAAATAATTCTAAGCCAGCGTCGCTACATGACCGTCTGGCTAATACTATTTCTAAGCCAACTAACAAACAGGGTAACCAGCCCCAAACTCATAGTGGCTATAATAATACTAAATCCAATATTTTTGAAATAATTAATGATCCAGCTATTATGCTCCTACCACATGTAATCGTGGAGTCCTTAGTATCCGATATCCCTCTTTCCCTACTCGTTGACTCAGGTTCCTCTGTAAGCTTAATTAAACATTCATGCCTGAAAAATCATCCTATACTTATAAAAGAGACTATCCAACTTAAGGGAATTGACTCATCAGAAAATCCTATTCTTACACGAGGTCATTTTCAATTAAAATTAAAAATAGACAAATCAAACGTCTCCTACAAATTTCATGTTATTGATAAAATTCATCTACCCTACGACGGCATTATTGGTTCAGATATGCTTAACGCGCTTAATTGTAATATAGATTATAATAAAGATATACTCAAAATCGGGAAGGCAGTGTTAAAATTACACTTCAATGAGCCTGCCTATTTAATCCCTCCTAGAACTGAGCAAATTATCGAGTGCTCCGTTTCAAATCCGGAAATAAAAGAAGGATTAGTTCTCGACCAAAAAATCTCCGATTCATTATTAATAGCCAATTGCGTAGTTCGGGTTAAGGAAAATAATAGAATAAATTTATCCGTAGTCAACACTTCCGAAAAAGAAATTACTTTAAAGTCTAATTTAAACTTAAAATTGATCCCGATTGAGCCTTGCAAATCCAACGAATATCATTCCGCAACCGTTAACCATATTAATGCTTATTCTAATGTTACCAAACGTACAGAAGAAGTTCTAAGACAGCTACGCGTCTCTCACCTTAACGAAGAGGAAAAAAGTGCCCTTATGCAACTATGTTCAGATTATTCCGACATTTTCCACCTCCCGGGCGAGAACCTAACATATACAAATGCATTGAAACATGATATAAAAACAACCACAGATGTTCCAATCCACACCAAAACTTACCGGTTCCCTGAAGTACATAAAACTGAAGTTCGTAACCAAATTACTAAAATGTTAGATCAAAATATCATTGAACCATCGAACTCCCCATGGTCATCCCCAATATGGGTCGTACCCAAAAAGTTAGACGCGTCCAATATCCAAAAATGGAGAGTTGTAATAGATTATAGGAAATTAAACGACGTTACAATCGGCGATACCTATCCCATTCCCCAAATTACAGAAATTCTCGACCAACTTGGCCAAAGCACTTACTTCTCCACATTAGACCTCGCATCCGGCTTCCATCAGATCTTATTAAATGAAGACGATAAATCCAAAACAGCATTCACAGTCCCAGAAGGCCATTTCCAATTTCTCCGCATGACTTTTGGCTTAAAAAATGCACCCTCAACCTTTCAAAGGTTGATGAATTCTGCTCTCTCTGGACTACAAGGTATACGTTGCTTTATATACCTTGATGACGTCATTTGCTATTCTCACGACTTAAGAACACAAATACAAAATTTAGAACTAATCTTCCAAAGAATGCGAAACTTTAACCTTAAGTTGCAACCCGACAAGTGCGAATTCTTACGTCGGGAGGTCGCCTACCTTGGCCATATCATTTCTGCCGACGGCGTCAGACCGAATCCAGACAAAATTAAAGCTGTTCTTCAATTTCCCACTCCACGGAATCCTAAAGACATAAAATCGTTTCTCGGACTAGTGTCTTATTATAGACGGTTTATACCCGATTTCTCGAAAACTGCTAAGCCTTTAACCACTCTCCTTAAGAAGGATCAACCTTTTGTTTGGCAAAACCAACAGCAAATAGCATTAGAAACCCTGAAAAATAAACTCGTTTCAGCCCCTGTTCTTTGTTACCCTGATTTCACCAAACCTTTTACAGTCACAACCGATGCATCAAACTATGCCCTCGGAGCGGTTCTTTCCCAGGGTCCCGATGGTCAAGAACGACCAATCGCTTACGCTTCTCGAACCCTAAACAAAAGCGAGAGCAACTACAGTACTACAGAGAAGGAATTACTGGCAATTTTATTCGGATGCAAAACTTTCAGACCGTACCTTTACGGTCAAAGATTCAAAATTGTTACTGACCATCGCCCGTTAAAATGGCTTTTCAATCATAAAGACCCGTCAAGTAAATTACAAAGATGGCGTCTCAAGCTCGAAGAGTTTGACTACGAAATAGTCTATAGGAAGGGCAAACTTAATTCAGCCGCAGATGCTTTATCCCGTTATCCCGTTAATCCCATATATCCAGAAACCGAGAACCCGTTACCATCAAATAGCGACCCAACACTTCTACCAGAACTCTCTATTGACGATAACGAGCTAAGTGAATGGGCCAACGAGAACCCGCTACCAGTAACTAACGATCCTATACCTTTACCAGAACCAACTATGAACAATAACGACTTTACTGAATGGGGTGAATTAACATTTAGCCCTATGGATGAAAGAAATTTAGATTTCATGCCTTTAACCCCTACTATTCCTATTGAAAAAACAATCACATCCGATAAACCAAATCCAAACTCGATCACTGATCCCCAACCGTCAACTAGCTGGCAGGTACCATCTCCACCTAATATTCCTAACCCTGTACCAAATCCCGAATTAAATCCAGAACCCGAATCTTTAATTACTTTGGAAGAACTATTATTACCCGTAGCCGAAAATCTCGAACCTTCTTTAAATAATGAAATATCACCGATGCCCTCGAATGAGGCAGGAAGTCCTGTTGAACCACAAGTATCCTTACCTTTACCCGATCAAACATATAACAACTTCTTAAAATCACCAACGAAATCCTTTGATACACAAATAATGGAACACAATAATAGCCCGCTTAAGAGCACTCAAAGACTAATAATAATACCCACCTCAGTGGACATGGACGAGTCCATGCCCTACGTCCAAGAAATAATTAATAACTGTCCGGAACCTATCCGTAGCGAATTTCTGAAATTAGAAAGAAGTCCGTTTACCTGTCTACCCTTAGAATATGAAAATAAAACTTACCTCTTCGCGTTCACGAAGGTTCACTATTTCGATGATCATTCATACCCAGATATATTCAAAACCCTAAAATATGTACGAGATGAGATAATGATGACTTATCCGACTGAAAACGACATATGTATATCCGACTTCAAAAATCCATTCGATAGACATTCTTTCGTAAAAATTTATAATATGTTAGGCTACCTGTTTGATGGAACCAACATTAGAATTCACGTATATCACGATCAAATAATATATCCAACGTTGAACGAAATTCCAAAAATCCTTAAAGAGAACCACGACATACCTATTGCCGGTCATCTTGGAACCAACAGGATGCTTAATCGCATTAAAGAGCGATACTTCTGGAAAAACATGCGAACCGATATCGAATCCTATATTAAAAAATGTCAATCATGCCAATCTAATAAAGCCCTTCGCAGAATAAACCGAGCACCGATGGTTATTACATCTACCTCTACTTCCCCATTCGAAAGATTATCCATAGACATTGTAGGACCTCTTCCTGAATCTGGAACAGGTAAACTAAAATTCATATTAACCATGCAGGACGACCTAACCAAATTTAGTATAGCATACCCAATCCGCAGCATCACCGCCGAAGAGACAAGCGATTGCCTTTTACACTTTGTATCTCTCTTTGGCATCCCTAAACACATTCTTACCGATCAAGGGACAAATTTTACTGCAGAATTGTTCCAAACAACGTGTCAATTCCTAAAAATCAAACATTTATTTTCCTCGCCATATCATCCACAAACCCAAGGTGCTCTAGAAAGATCGCATTCCACCTTGAAGGAGTATCTCAAATCGTATATAAATGACAACCAGGACAACTGGCCTCGGTACGTTTATACAGCTATGTTAGCATATAATACAGCCGTCCATTCAACTACTCATTACTCCCCATACGAATTATTATTTGGACATAAACCGCATATCCCAACATCGGTATACGAGGAATCATCTACAGCTACTTACCCCGAATATGTGAGGATGCTACAACATCGACTAAAATTTACCCGCGACAAGGCATTAGAGTTTATACAAAAGTCCAAAACTGCATCCAAGCAATACTACGACACTCGCACTCGTCCTGTTGAATATAAAGTTGGCGATTACGTTTTACTCAAAAATCACCTAAGATTACGTAAAGCCTTATCTCCGGTATGGAAAGGGCCATTCAAGGTAGTTAAAATACACGGTGACCACACACTTTCACTACTCATTAATAGACGCCATGTCAAACACCATTACGACGAAGTTAAACACGCTGAAGTCGAGGGTACATCTAATCCTGAAAATTAAATTAATATAATTAAGATCATTTTACTCTATAACAATATTTACAAATTTTATCTTTCTTTACAGCATGATGGCTCATGCTCTTCAAGAGTATACCCATCCAGTCAAGTCTAGCCCAGGCATTTACTTTGATCCAATCGGGAAACTTAAGATTAATGTTGGCCGTCTAGATATTGTTACCGCCTACGACGTTTCCTATATTGAACCGCACATAGAAAATATTAATTCTATCTTAGGTACAGTACGATTTTTATGTAATCAGATCCAGATGGAAACAATGATAAACCTAGAATGTCATAATACTTTAGAACCACTTAGTGTAAAGTACAACGATATCGTCTCAGCATATTCCTCTATCTCGCATTTAATTGGTAGTAAAAGATTTAAGAGAGCCTGGATAGGTGCCGTAGGAACTTTATCTAAAACTATATTTGGAACTTTAGACGAAGACGACGCAATTAAATATGATAACGCAATACAAAATGTCCAAGACAACGAAAAAAGACTAAGTTCATTGATAAAGGAAAGTATTTTAGTCACAACTACAACCTTGTCCAAATTCAACGAAACACTCCATAAGATAAAAATCAATGAAGCTAGCCTTGACGAAGCCGTTAACAACCTCTCCTTAAAACTTAAAAATATCTCTAAGATTTCTATTGAACTAAATTACAAATCATATATAGATTCAATCTTGACTAGTTTAGAAGCATCCTTGCTTACATTATCATTTCAAATGGAGGATATAACAAATGCTATCTTGTTCAGCAATCGCAATACTTTGCATCCCGCTATATTAACTCCGAAACAATTGTATAAAGAGCTTGTCGATAATTATAGATATTTACCAACTAATGTGAAACTACCAATAAGTTTAGAATTAAGGAATATTCATTTACTACTAAATGTATCTAGTATAGTTTGTTATAGTTTAAATGATAAGATAATATTTGTACTAAGATTACCATTAGTTTCCCCACAGGAATATGAATTATTTCATAATCTAGCATTGCCCACTCCACATGATAATGTAAACCCTAATACTTTTAGCCTTATAAGACCTAGTAATAAGTTTATCGCAATGACCAAAGATAGGACAGAATATTGTAATCTCGATTCACTTACGGATTGCCAAGCGATTAGCACAAACGACTACATCTGCAACGTAATGAGTGTTTTCTCCACAAGTGCTCATCCAAATTGTGAAATTGAGTTAATGTCAAAAACTATCAGTGTTTTACCTGTGCAGTGTCAAACCGATTTTCTTAGTGGAATATTGGATTTATGGAAGCCTATTTCAGACAATAAGTGGATCTACGTACAATCTCAGAACAATAAAGTATATTTGGACTGTATTAATCAGAGGATTGTAGAACTAGATATAGTCGGTACTGGTATTTTGGAAGTACCACAAAATTGTATGGCGTTTTGTAAAACTACAAAATTAGTTCCCAGATTCAGCGGCTTAAAACTAAATATAAGTGTTCCTCGTCTTAATTTTGATTTAATAAAAGACCCTTGTTGTATCTTAGATAAGTTCAAAAATGAAATAAGTAATGAGCCCCCTATTCAACTTCAAAATATCGATTTAGATATTTTTACTTCAGAGACTAGTTTAAAGCTAAAATCTATGTCAAGGGAAGCTGATAAGATTTTAAACCAGCACCAGATTATAAAATACGGGACTCACTACTCGATATTTATAATTTTAATGTTTACCCTTATTTGTATTTACTGTACTTTTAAAATATTTTTATGTATTAAATCGCAACGTCTTTCCTATCGTTTTCCTAATCTCTCCCAACCAACCCAAGATAACCAAGATAACCACATTACCCTTTATCCTATTAACCCTGTTAATAATCCAAAATCCTCAGAAGATTCTTTCCCTACTAAACTTGCCAAACTCTCTTCGGAAGAAATTCCATCCCCAAGCATTAGGGTTAAAGTGTAATCCTGTCTTTCCTAAACTTCAGGCCCCTGAAGTTTATTCTACCCCGGGGAGGTGTTACAACCCCGATCTGTTAGCCTTATTCCCTACTTAGCATTCCCATCCTGCCTACTCAACACTTCTATCATCTAACAGGTGTCAATACTAATCCACTCCAGTCAGTCTCAATCCATCATCCATCCGCGCTAGACGTGTGCATCAAAATCCAATTGTTCTTTTATTTCATTATAATTATATTACTATTTCATTATAAGTTTTTTTTAAAAAGACTCTTACGTTGAGGCTCCTAACAGATCGAAGAGCAAGTCGAGTCGACATCATTTAAACTGATAAGTTAAAATATTCAATGTCGCGAGCATAGTCGTGGTATTTAGGTTGTTTGTCAAGTTTTTGTGGCTACCCACTTGTTTGTGATAACGTTTTAATATCGCCTCAGCTTCAGTATTTTCGATTACCCTCTGTAACGGATATTTTTGTGTTGTTTATTGAAGTGCCGAGGGAGCGTGAAGTTTCTGATATGACGGTTGTTTTGTTGTATTCTTATCGGTGTACAAGTGATTTTTGTTCAGTGTTCGATTACGTAATTCGATTTATTGGTTATTTGTTGAATTTAGTTTTATTGTGATACGTAGGTAGTTGTGTAGTGATTAATTTTGCTAATAGATTTTGAGATTCAGTTTTTGTTTCGATTCAGTCACAATGTCAGATGGTGATCGTAATCGTAGTGCGAGCCGTCGCGGTAGTCCCAGTGACAGTCGTTTAAGGAAGATGCCAGAAGGTCATGTACCAATTGAGTTTAATGTAGATGACGATCATAATGGTGAACATCTTAGTGATGTGACGGAAAACTGATGTAAGCACTCTAAAGACTAGTGTGTAGTCATCAAGAGGATGGTACACGAGGGATACACGTGGATTGTGGAGCAATTGTAATTGCTGGTTGGAAGGGTGGCTTACATAGTTGTTAGTGTTGTAGAAAATGAGTTTGGTTATTGAAAGTTGGATTGACGTTGGTACATGTACACTCTGGACAGTTATATTTACGTTAAGTTTTTGTGGTTACACACTTGTTGGTGATAAAGTGTTAATATCGTCTTAGTTTGAGTATTTCCGATTACCCTCTGTAACGAATATTTTTGTGTTTGTAACTATTGTTGTTTGTTGAAGTACCGAGGGAGCGTAAAGTTAAAGACGCCATCTTCCGAATAGTTAATGATGGTTTTCTGATAGGTCGGTCGCCGTTTTTATCGTCTTTTGGCGGGATTGTTGTTATTTGTAATAAGCAGTTGCTGTTTAATTATTGTGCAGCTAACTTTACTACACGATACGTGACGTATAAGTGACTACTGTGATAGCTTAGTCAATATAGTTAAAAGTGTGTATCGTGAATGAATAAGTAGTGTAGGTTTGAAGTGAGAAATAAGTGGTTTAAACTGTTTAAAAGTTATTTAGTTGTTCTGTTTAAAAAAGTTTAAATTACAGAAGGTTTATAACACCTTGGTACAATCATGGGCCCATTATGGTAGTCGTTGTAGGTAACCGTTAAAGTTTGTTTTGTTACAAAATGAGGAGCGTAATCAAACGAATCTTGATCCGAAATATCGAGGCCCTTTTCGATTGTAAACGTACCTATTTTGCTCACGAGTGGTTAAGGAAAATGCTAGCATGTCATGTACCAGACGATGTTGATGAAGTTTATGATCTTGTTGATAATGATGATGTTCAAGTTTAAGTAGATGGAAAGACTCGAGTGAATGACTCTATCGACCGTAATGTGTTCAACCGTACCAGTATAGTTATGCGTAGTCGTAGCCCGGTAGAATTGTCTCTTGGGGCAACCCCAGAGTCCAGGGTGCGCGGCGTGCGTTTAACTCTGGCGGAAGTCGTGGTCTGGTCTGTTGAGAGCGTAGCGTGTAGTCGCAGAAGTGACTGACACGGGCGATCCATTCGGTGGATATGTGTACTGAGAAGTACGTGACTGACACATGTACTGTGATTGCTCTTCGTCTAGAGAGCCGTGGTGTTAGAGGTCTTTACTCGAGGATTTTTGGTTGTAACTTGTTGTAGAAGTAGACGTACGGTCTATAGTTTTGGTTGTGATGACGTCGATGGTACATGGCTGTGGTAATTGTGTGAAGTGATTAGTTATAATTGGTTTAAGGACATTTATGATTCAGATTATTGTAAAGTTCTTGAAATAATAATAGAACCTATAGGTATGTTCACGATCGTTTACGAAGGATTCCTCTTACTGATGTAGCTGCTGGATTAGATTTGTTTAATGTTGTTGATGCTAATTTGGTCGTATCACATGAGGTGATGACGATATATGTTGGTCGTATCACATGAGGTGATGACGATATGTGTGGCAATAGTAGTTGTCACTAGCTGCTGAGGCAGTCGGGCCGTGAGCTGCTGTCGCTCGATTTAGGTGACAGTGGCGACTTTAGTGGTTATCGTCACTCGATGGAGGTGGCATGAGCTACTGTCGCTCGATTTAGGTGACAGTAGCGACTCTTTTAGTTGGTTATCGTCACTCGATGGAGGTGGCATGAGCTGCTGTCGCTCGATTTAGGTGACAGTGGCGACTTTAGTGGTTATCGTCACTCGATGGAGGTGGCATGAGAAACATGTTTTGGTTGCATTGCTCGATGGAGGCAATATCGTCACTCGATGGAGGTGGCATGGAAACATGTTTCGATTGTATTGCTCAATGGAGGCAATATCGTCACTCGATGGAGGTGGCATGAGAAACATGTTTTGGTTGTATTGCTCGATGGAGGCAATATTGTCACTCGATGGAGGTGGCATGGAAACATGTTTCGATTGTATTGCTAAATGGAGGCAATATCGTCACTCGATGGAGGTGGCATGAGAAACATGTTTTGGTTGTATTGCTCGATGGAGGCAATATTGTCACTCGATGGAGGTGGCATGGAAACATGTTTCGATTGTATTGCTAAATGGAGGCAATATCGTCACTCGATGGAGGTGGCATGAGAAACATGTTTTGGTTGTATTGCTCGATGGAGGCAGTATCGTCACTCGATGGAGGTGGCATGGAAACATGTTTCGATTGTATTGCTCAATGGAGGCAATATCGTCACTCGATGGAGGTGGCATGAGAAACATGTTTTGGTTGTATTGCTCGATGGAGGCAATATCGTCACTCGATGGAGGTGGCATGGAAACATGTTTCGATTGTATTGCTCAATGGAGGCAATATCGTCACTCGATGGAGGTGGCATGAGAAACATGTTTTGGTTGTATTGCTCGATGGAGGCAATACATGTGGTTATCGTCACTCGATGGAGGTGGCATGAGAAACATGTTTTGGTTATATTGCTTGATGGATGCAATTCATGTGGTTATCGTCACTCGATGGAGGTGGCATGAGCTGCTGTCGCTCGATTTAGGTGACAGTGGCGACTTTAGTGGTTATCGTCACTCGATGGAGGTGGCATGAGCAACTGTCGCTCGATTTAGGTGACAGTAGCGACTCTTTGGGTTGGTTATCGTCACTCGATGGAGGTGGCATGAGCTGCTGTCACTCGATTTAGGTGACAGTGGCGACTAATATGTGGAAAGCAATAATGGAGTAATGTTTATACCAAAACGATTGGTCAATTTTGATTTAATGGTAGATTCGCGAATGGTTGTATGGTGTGTCACAAAAAGTGGTTGTACTACCGCTTTATCCTTGGTTAAGTGTGGGTCAGGATAGGCCGAGATGAGACTTTGATATCGCAGTAACTTTTTGCTTTTTACGGCATCACATGGAGTGTCAACAAAAAGTGGTTGTACTATCGCTTTATCCTTGGTTAAGTGTGGGTCAGGATAGGCCGAGACGAGACTTTGATATCGCAGTACCTTTTTGCTTTTTACGGCATCACACGGGGACGTGTGACTTGTCAGGATGGCCGTGTCGGAGAGTCAATGCAGATAGTTATTAATGTCGGTACATACGTTATTCGTCTACCCTCACTCATTCTATTATTTGAGTTATTCCGACGTGTATGTCGGTATCTGTGCTATTGTCGATATTCAACTACCCTCATTCTATTATTTGAGTCATTCCTTTGTGCATAAAAGACCGATGCGGCCGCAGCTAGGGCAGTCTTGGCTCTGGCGTGACGCAGTGCACTTGTGTATCCTGCTAGTAGCTTAACCTCAACTCTTGTAAGGGTTAGTTTGTGTACACGAATTAATTGTTACTTTATATTGTGGGCAACTCGGTCAGTGGAGGCGAGCGTTAATGCGCATTTTAAAGACGGCCGTCTTAAACCTAGACTCGGGTCGCAACTCCCGGGCACTGACTCTGAGTTGTCTCTCTGCTACGCGATAGATCCGGTACCCGCTCGGTGAGTCCATTTAATACTTAGTAGTTCGGTCATCCGTCCGTTCTTCCCCTACCTACTTCTGATCTGCGACATATATATATATATATATAGATCAATATTTTTTCATTGCCTATATATATATATATGTCGGAGAGTCAATGCAGATAGTTATTAATGTCGGTACATACGTTATTCGTCTACCCTCACTCATTCTATTATTTGAGTTATTCTGACTTGTAGGTCGGTACCTGCGCTGTTGTTGACATTCATCTACCCTCTATTACTTATCATTCTGCCGTGTATAAAAGACCGATGCAACCGCAGCTAGGGCAGTCTTGGCTCTGGCGTGGCGCGGTGCACTTGTGTATCCTGCTAGTAGCTTAACCTCGACTCTTGTAAGGGTTAGTTTGTGTACACGAATTAATTGTTACATTCTATTGTGGGCAACTCGGACAGTGAAGGCGAGCGTTAATGCGCATTTTAAAGGCGGCGCCGCCTTAAACCTAGACTCGGGTCGCAACTCCCGGGCACTGCCTTGAGTTGTCTCTGCCACGCGATAGATCCGGTACCCGCTCGGTGAGTCCATTTAATACTTAGTAGTTCGGTCATCCGTCCGTTCTTCTCCTACCTACTTCTGATCTGCGACATCAGAAGTGGGATACTGTTCTCGTGCCCACTAAGAGTGTTACTAGTGAGTAGTTTATTTCATGATGCCATGAGAATCGGGTTCGCGTAGTCCCGTTGAATTATCGTGCGATCGAAGCGCAAGTCGAGTCGTCATCATTTAAAGCGATTTAATAGTAGTAGTAACCTGTCTCCTCATAAACGTTTACTTGGTATGACAGAGAAACAGACTAAATTCAAAGTTAAAATATTCAATGACGCGAGCGTAGTTGCAGTACATAGGTAGTTTGTTAAGTTTTTGTGGTTACCCACTTGTTTGTGATAACGTTTTAATATCGCCTCAACTTGAGTATTTCCGATTACCCTCTGTAACGGATATTTTTGTGTTTCTTTCTATGTTGTTTATTGAAGTGCCGAGGGAGCGTAAAGTTAGAGACACCAGCTTCCGAATAGTTAATGCTGGGTTTCTGATAGGTCGGTTGTTTTGTTGTATTCTTATCGGTGTACAAGTGATGTTTGTTCAGTGTTCGATTGCGTAATTCGATTTACCGGTTATTTGTTGAATTTCGTTTTATTTTGTGACGTGATACGTAGGTAGTTTTGTAGTGACAGATTTTGAGATTCAGTTTTAGTTTCGATTCAGTCACAATGTCAGATCGTGAACGTAATCATAGTGCGAGCCGTCGCGATCGTCGCAGCGACAGTCGAAGGAATATGCCAGAAGGTCATGTACCAATTGAGTTTAATGTAGATGACGATCATAATGGTAAACATGTTAGTGATGTGACAGAAAACTGATGTAAGCACTCTAAAGACTGTAGTGTGTAGTCATCAAGAGGATGATACACTGATGAATGTGTGATCCAGGAGGGATACACTGTGACGTGATCCAAGAGGGATACACGTGGATTGTGGAGCAATTGTAATTGCTGGTTGGAAGGGTGGCTTACATAGTTGTTAGTGTCGTGGAAAAAGAGTTTGGTTATTGAAAGTTAGATTGACGTTGGTACATGACTCTGGATAGTAATACCTGCTTAAAATTAAATTTTGTTTTAATAAAGTTCTTGAAACAAACTAAGTTTAGATCCGAAATATAAGGAACTGTTTAAAACAGTTGTCTGGTAATAGAACCTGTATGTATTGTTTTGGTCGTATCACAGGAGGTGATGACGATATGTGTTGGTCGTATCATATCAGTTAATGACGATATGTGTTGGTCGTATCACATGAGGTGATGACGATATGGGTGGCAATAGTAGTTGTCACTAGCTGCTGAGGCGGCCGGGCCATGAACGTTGTATGTGATCTAAATGTGTCAATAATAAAACTTTATTTTTTTTAATTACGGTTAGAGGAACCTTTCGTCTGTGAGCGAATAGGATAGACTGGTAGTTTTTTGTGATTAAAGTTAACTGATGAAGCAATGTAGACCACTATACAACCAATTGTATTGAGATAAATTTTGTTGGTGCCATTGTTTTAAGTATCCATTGCTGAAACATGTTTTGGTTGTATTGCTCGATGGAGGCAATACATGTGGTTATCGTCACTCGATGGAGGTGGCATGAGCTGCTGTCGCTCGATTTAGGTGACAGTGGCGACTAATATGTGGAAAGCAATAATGGAGTAATGTTCATAGTAAAACGATTGGTCAATTTTGATTTAACGTTAGATTCGCGTATGGTTGTATGGTGTGTCAACAAAAAGTGGTTGTACTATCGCTTTATCCTTGGTTAAGTGTGGGTCAGGATAGGCCGAGATGAGACTTTGATATCGCAGTACCTTTTTGCTTTTTACGGCATCACACGGGGACGTGTGACTTGTCAGGATGGCCGTGTCGGAGAGTCAATGCAGATAGTTATTAATGTCGGTACATACGTTATTCGTCTACCCTCACTCATTCTATTATTTGAGTTATTCTGACTTGTAGGTCGGTACCTGCGCTGTTGTTGACATTCATCTACCCTCTATTACTTATCATTCTGCCGTGTATAAAAGACCGATGCAACCGCAGCTAGGGCAGTCTTGGCTCTGGCGTGGCGCGGTGCACTTGTGTATCCTGCTAGTAGCTTAACCTCGACTCTTGTAAGGGTTAGTTTGTGTACACGAATTAATTGTTACATTCTATTGTGGGCAACTCGGACAGTGAAGGCGAGCGTTAATGCGCATTTTAAAGGCGGCGCCGCCTTAAACCTAGACTCGGGTCGCAACTCCCGGGCACTGCCTTGAGTTGTCTCTGCCACGCGATAGATCCGGTACCCGCTCGGTGAGTCCATTTAATACTTAGTAGTTCGGTCATCCGTCCGTTCTTCTCCTACCTACTTCTGATCTGCGACATATATATATATATAGAATCTGAATCTCGGAATCGGCTCCAACGATTTTCGTGAAATTTAGTATGCAGGGGATTTCGGGGGCGAAAAATTGATCTAGCTAGGATTCATTTAAAAAAAATGTCGTTTAATCCCTGTTTTTAGGCAATGAAAAAATATCATTAGAATACGAAGCTTAATTTCTGTAACAGCGTAATTAGGAAATCGGCGGGTGTCAAATCGTGTTGACCCGGGTTCGAATCTCAGTCTCCATATTATTATTTTTTTCTTTTTTTTTTAATTTCACTCGTGATTTATTATTTAAATAAAATTAAAATGTAAAAATACCGAGAAAAAAAAATAAAAAAAATAAAATGAAAATACCGAGCTAGGCTCGGTCACCCAGGTACTGTATAATTAAAATGAAAATTTTACTTGCTTTCCACGCTCGATGAGGTCATATATCACGGTGTCACACAGCAGTATCAGTAGAATGACAACGAATATGTGATATATCGCTCTTATGTGAAGCGAGTGTTCGATGAGAACTGTCAATGGCGATTCTCGATGAGTGAAATCGGGACTCTTGGTCTTCTCCTCTTGTATGATGGCGCCATTTTGTAAAGCTGTGTTTACTCTCGGTCTGCGTAAACTCATTTCTAAAATTTGAAAAGTATATGTAATTAACACTTAGCAATTATTTGTAAATAAAGCTTGAGTTATATATGTGTTTTCTTTTTTGTCTACGCTGTTTTTAATGCATGTGTGACTAGTGTACCTATGACACAAAAATTGTAAAGTAAATACGCGTTATCAAACGTTACTCAAAAAGGAGTCATCAGATCTCGATCAAATTTAAATGATACTACAAGCATCAGCTTTCGATTAAAATAAGAAGCATCAAAATCAGTGCACCCAGTAAAAAGTTATGCGGTATAAAATAACAACGTACTATGTCGACGAAAAAATTGTCAAGTAAATACGCATTACTAGATATGCGATAAGCTGAAGTGAATAATTGTGTTTACTCGCAAACGAAAAAAAAACCGATTTCTATTACATCGATAAGTATTAATACAACGTACCTAAGTAGACGAAAAAATAGTCAAGTTATCAAAGAAGACTCAAAAAGTAGTGATCAGATCTCAATATTATTTAAATGGGAGCACATGCCAAGCAAGCTTTCGAATTAAAAAAAATCATCAAAATCTGTATACCTATTGAAAAGTTATGCGGTAAACTTAAATGGAACCACAAGACACGCACCAACTTTCGTATAATTGTTTTTATCTAAATCGGTCCACTCAGCCAAAAGTTCTGAGGTCATACATAAAAAAAATACAATCGAATTGAGAACCTTCTCCTTTTTTGGAAGTCGGTTAGTAAATATGACCTTTAACAACCTTCTCCCTTTACAATCGTAACAACATATGAACTAGTCCATGCCAGAATGTATAAAAGGAAACCTGACTTCTAAGCGTTCAGAGGGCAGGTGCCCATGATGGGATTTAAAGTTTTCCTTTTCATTCGCGTAAACATAACACAGTTGTTAATCTGCTTTTTAGTTAAGCTCCTAGCAAGACTTTTCCCGTAAAGAAGACAGTAGTAGTTTAGGGCTGCCATGCAAATGTTTACATTCAACGTGTATGTTATTTTATGGCTACAACGCCAAACGTTTATGTTCATATTCAAACAACAACAATGCGAATCGATGTTTACTACAAAGTAAAATAGGATGTTTCTTGTCGAAACTAAAACTAGTCGAATTACAAAGCCTCAACAAAGTCCACAAATACTTTATTTTGATTTAAACTCGCGATTTCATTAAATTGTTTTTGTCTATAACCTGTTTTTGCAGATGATTCGATAAACAGCAACAAACGTCCAGAAACGATTGCAACTGAGTGTGATACGCACTACCGTTAACTCTGATGTTTTTAATTTCCTGCACTGAAAAAATAATATAAACAACCATTATGCGGCTCACTACTGCTACCATATGGCTTCAGTTTATTAGGTATAGGACGTGAATCAATTGAAATTTTTTAAATTATTATTATTTATTACACGGCTCTGTTCATGTTAAAACAATAGATTTAAACCGTAATTCTGGTAAATCATCACACGTTTCTAATTAATTATCAGATCTAAAATTAATGTTATGATGTTTTCGTAAACAACTTGGTCCAAGCCACCAAAGTCTTGACCTTGTAAGCAGTTCGAAGTTAAGACTCTAGAGACTAGATCGGTTGGATTCTTCTTACTTTTTATATGCAACCACCGTGAGTCACTAGTTAACTCGTTTAATACCGTGACTGTTTTGTACAAATGTTTTCAACATGTGTGGAAACATTATCGAATTTTAATCGTAATGAATTAATTATATTTTAATAAACTTTCGCATCTAATAATGCCCCACAGAATTCCAATCGTCGGATACTAATGGTTTTTATCGACACGATTTTCTTTTTTAGCACAAGAAAATTTTACCATCCAATTTCTGGCTTTGAAATACACAGACCGAAGACGGGCAGCAGCGTCTTCGGTGCGAAAAAACAAGGCCCTGCGGTCACCAACCCGCCTGCCCAGCGTGGTGACTATGGACAAAACACATGAGTTCGCGCCATTTTTGCGTGAACTTGTGGAGGCCTATTAGTATGTCCAGCATTGGACTGCGATAGGCTGAAGTGAATTGAAGCCAAAAGAAAAGAAACGATTTTTGGGGTATCATATAAGTCTCCAAGCGACTCCTAGTATGTATGCTAGATATTTATAATTTTCTGCTAAAACACAATTTATATAATATTTCCAGGTCCATTATAACATATTTTGTGTCGCCGAATTCGAGTTAATAAACGGTAAAACTAAACAGTTTTGAACGTATATTTAAATCGCATATGTTACTCGACTGAATAACCGATTGACCTATATTGGTAAAGTAGTCTGTATTATAATTGTGTTTGCTCGCAAACAAAAAAAAAACCGACTTCAATTACATCGACAAGTAATACAACGTAGGTAGACGAAAAAATAGTCAAGTAAATACGCGCTATTAAAGATTACTCAAAAAGTTGTAATCAGATCTCGATCTAATTTAAACAAGACAAGATTAATACATGACGTATTAGCTATCGATTAAAGTAAGAATCATGAAAATCGGTACAACGAGTAAAAAGTTATGCGGTATAATACAACGTACGTCGACGAAAAAGTAGTCGATTAAATACACATTATTAGATATAACTCTAAAACAGTTCCTTTCTTTTTTTATGTAAATATTTTTAGTTTCTTTTTTTTATTATTGTGTGTGAGGCGTTTATTTATTATTATTTATTTATTTATGAATTGAATTTATTTTGTGGAAAAGGTTGTGACGAAAAAAGGAAAATCTGCAGAAACTTTCTGATCTCACAAACAAGATGAGGAAAACAATTATGGTCACGACGGTCAAATCGAATTCTGTAAGATAATACTAAGGATATTAAAATATTCTTACCATAATATAAGTTTTACCACCAACAGCATTAACCAAGTTGTGACTGGCAATACACTCTTTGTCTGCACTATCAGCTGGGTATCTTAACAGACCTGCATGTCTTGTATATAAACGGCCTCGAGAATTGCCAAGACCTAATACCTGAAAATAATTTACTTAGTTATGTTTTAGTTAATAATTTATTTAGTGTTAATCTATCATAACAAATAAACTTTATTTTATCGTTAATGCTCGCAAACAAAAAAATTGACTTCATTTACATTGACAAGTAATAGGACGTAGGTAGACGAAAAAATAGTCAAGTACGCGTTATCAAAGATTACTCAAAAAATAGAGATCAGATGTCGATCAAATTTAAGTGGGACCACGAGTCAAGCATCAGCTTTCGTTTAAAACAAGAATCATCGAAATCAGTCTCCCCAGTAAAAACTTCTGAGGTATAATACAACATAGGTCAATGAAAAAATAGTCAAGTAAATACGAATAGATATAACTCGAAAAGTACTTGTTAGATCTCAATCAAATTGAAATGGCATGCACCATGTTTCGATTAAAAAAGATCATCGAAATCGGTCCACCCTGTCAAAAGTTATGAGGTAACATACATTTTAAAAAAATACCTCCTTTTTTGGAAGCCGGTTAAAAATAACGTTAAATCGACAACAACTTATATGCCTACACTTACAAATAATGTCCTAGTTACCCATATAATATAGTCAATAAGTAATAATTCATTAATTAATTAAATCACGCGAAATTTAATAATTAATCAAATCAAAATATTTATTTAATAATTAATTAGATCAAATCAATCAATATATCATATAAAATTTCAATTTTTATAAAAATTGATCATAAATATAACTGTAATTAACAACAACAATACTCTCAAAGCTTTATGATTTACAGAACTTGTTTCACGTGGTTAAATAAACTTTATTTCATAGATAAATTTGAATCACATAATAAATTATATAATTATAATTGTTTTGTAACGAAACAATGTTGACTACCATTTGTCTATGAGCGCGCGCGCAGTATGGTAATACCTTCCTACAGTCGGCTACGTCTAAATAGGCAGTGGAAAACAAAATAGAATGAGTCAACACGCGCGACTTGAACAGAATGAGACAACTTGTTGTGTTTAGACCACGTTTGACGTTTAGACTGACAGTGCTTGCGGAGCCCGAATAAACAATTATCTATCGCTTGACCCGAAATGAAATTAAATGAAATGAAATGAAAACATTTCGCACTTAACGTAAGTCAAAATAATATCATTTGCAAAAATAAAAGAAAAATGCATGCGTACAAAGTACACGTCAGAAGTGAAACTTCTTTAGCAACTAATTAAAAAAAAAACAAATTAAAAAGGAATTGGAAAAAAAAAACCCAAAAAGCCAATTAAAATACACAAAACCGCTGGATAGCGCTATCTATTTAATACACGCAGAAAGAAACATTCTTCGCAGAACTAGTCCTTTGAAACAAAACCAACATTGACAACAATTTACATGAATACTGTTCTTAATTAATTATTAATTGAAAATACAAAAAAACTAACTGAAAAAAAAAAACAAACAGCCAATGTGCGCGGTGTTCACAGGCGGTCACCCATCCAAGTACTGACCTATTAATGAGGTAATTAAATGACCTATTAATGCGGTACCTAAGTACTGACCGTCCCTGACGTTGCCGCGTTAGCGGTCGCTTAAATTTTACCCCCTATGCGCCTAAAGAAGTTTAACTTAAAAAAAAAACTAAACAATAATAAAAGAAAGTAAGGGTAGCAAAATATCAAACAATAAAATAAAAATTTACATCTTAACTTTACAAACTTAGGTAATGTATCCAGTGTTATAAGTGAGGGTGTGGCGCTGTGACGGCGCGGAGACGTGGGGGTCGGGTTTTCCTTTCCCTACGCGGAGGATGGGGTGGTTGGGTTCGCTCTCAAGCTCTAAGACGCGCGAAAGCGAGCTCTCGCGCCGATGCTTGGCGTCTGACGACTCAGGTTGGCACTGCCGCCCCGGGCTACGTCTGGGGTTCTGGGGTGGTGCGAGGAGGTTGCGCCCCTGGGGCGCGGTGCCGAAAGGCGCGGTGTTGTGGGCGGGGGATTTACTCCCCGCCGCCCCGCGGTCCCGAGGAGCAAGGCGTACTTAGGTGTTCAAGTGCACCTTCTGAGGTGCCCTGCACCACGGTGAGCCCGCAAGGGCAAGTGCCGGTGGGGTTGCAGAAGCATGCCATAGGCCCCCCACGATCGTGCTAGATAGGCACATCGACGGAACACACGTGGCGGTTTTTAGTCAGTAAGTCTGACACACCTCTGGTGCCCCCGCGCCGGAGGGTGTCCATGAAGATTTTCCGTACGTAAAAAAAAATATAGCCAAGAGAAAAAAATCCGAAAGAAAAAAAACTCTCGGTACATACTCTTTTAACAATTTAATAAGTCACATACAATATAAACACGCAATAGTAGACCATGAAATGTTTAGGACAAACATGAGACAGCCAATCGTGCATGCCGAAACCACCACATGCCACCTGCTCACAATACTTGTAACTGTATCTATTTACAGGGAGGGGCATAGATATAGCCTGGTCGAGCTTTATTGAATCCCATGCCTTTTCATCATTAAGTACCGAAAGTAAATAATTGCGACAAACTTTATTATCATCTACCAATTTTATCCTATTAGAAATATGTAGGTATCTAATTTAAAACAAGTGTAAAGTGCATGGTTGCTATTACATGCGAGACAGCTATAAGAACGTTTTTTACTGCACGACTTATTTCTTTCGTACTTTCACGACTTTATCTTTCTCAGTACAAATGTCTAGCTCAAATGCTAATAAATAAATTATTAAAGTATGAGTGGCTTTTGACGTGTACGTGATAAACTATTTTGAAGGTTAGAGGATCTTTAAATGGACTACAGGTTCTTATGACAAAACTATTTCATTTAGTACTTTTGATCTAATTATGTAAAAATGAAGTTATCAACATTTTGCTGTCAAAGTATAAAATAAAAATAAAATATTCTAAGAGAAAAAATGTTTTCCTAGTTAGAATAGTGGTTTTTAGTTTATGTGTAACGTTTAAATTTTCAATTCAATTTTATCTTTAGGTATATTTTTAATCGACTTACTGGTTCATAAGTAGGTAGTGTAATTGCATTTTCCATTGTCTAAAGGCTGACACATTTTAATAATAATTAAATTAATCATTTCAACGTATGCCTACAGAGAAAATGAACTGACTTATGTTATAATTACAATTTAGCTTGAAGTCTTTAATATACATATACTCGTATATTTTACCTAATTGCCTCCTTTACTACCTTCTGAAATATATATTATATGTAATTCGTAAGGAATTTCTTGAATTGCCTATAAATTAAAGTCATGAGGGATATATTAATTTACGCCAATAATAGTTCAATTCATTCAACGTTAATTAAAATCAACAGGATGTTTATTGTTTCACTACGGGATACACATCGACGAAATGTTTATATTTAAATCGAAATTAAGTTTTGTTTACGTTAATTCGAATAATAAAAATGTCAAATGTTAATAAAGAATTTCACTTAAGGGTACATTAACCAAAAGTATTTATATATTTAAAACGGATATTGAATTTTGTTTACCTTTACTACTTACTCCTTAAAAAGAGAAATACAAATTAATATCCGTGGCCGCTGGACCAGACGTGTCCTGGAGTACAGACCGCATGTTGGCAAACGCAGATTATTAGAAATTATTGATTAAAAACGCGTAGATGCCTTTAGAGCTAAGTATGTATTTGAAAAAAAGCATAATTTTCATGTATTATAATTTTCCCTCAGTGCAGTTATGATTAAAATTCAAAATTCAAAATATTTATTTCGTTATAAGGTGGTATTACACACTTAACGAAAGTAAAAAAAATAATTGTAATTCATCACAGCTTCTTACCAAACGGCGTGTTTAGTGCAGATGTGTACTGTGAAGAACTAAACACAATAATGGGGAAGCTCGCACGACTCCAACTAGCTTTGGTCAATCGCTCGGCTCCGCTGCTCCTGCACGACAACGTGCGACCTCATATTGCACAGCAGACGTTCTCCAAGTTACAAGAGCTGCGGTTGGAAGTTCTCCGTCATCCACCGTACTCATCAGATCTTGCTCCTTGTTTTTCAAGAAAGTCATCAATAACTTACCACTACGTTGGCGAAAATGCATTGATTCCATGGGTAATTACTTTGAATAATAAAAATAAAAAATATGGAAAAAAAAGTTTGTTAACTTATTTAAGGCCTTATTATCAATTTCTACATGAGCGAAACCGGGGTAACTGTCTGCTATAATACGTTACAGTATTTAAATGTGAATAAATATTTTGGGTTCAAGTTTTATTTTAACTTATAAAGCCGTTTAATAGACTATGACTATGTGACTATAAGGGTGGATTTAGACCAAACGAACAAAGAGCTAGAACAAGAGCATTCTTTCTTGATCTTCGAACACTCGTATTCATATAAATAACAACGAAAGAATGCTCTACGCCTGTTTATACTAAAAGAATTTAATAAGAATTTGATGTCGACAGTGGGGATAGAATGAGCATTCGCTCGTCTGATGTAAATCGACCATAACGCTAATTATTATTATCAATCATTAAATAAATATGTTTACTTTTATCGCGTGGTCAACTTTGCAAGCAAGTGAGCTGCAATGACCTATTTTATTTCACCTTGGCCATAATAGAATTGTTGTTAATATACAGAGAGCAAAAAAATACATCGTGCCTGATTCGTTGAATATACGACTATAATATTAAGTACCTGGGTGACCGAGCCCAGCTCGGTATTTTTATTTTATTTTTTGCTTTTTTTTCGGTATTTTTATATTTTAATTTAATTTAAATAATAAATCACGAGTGAAATAAAAAAAAAAAAAGAAAAAATAATAATCTGGAGACTAAGATTCGAACCCGGGTCAAAACGATTTGAAATCCGTCGCTTTCCTAATTACGCCATTACAGCTATAATCACAACGGTGAAATTAAGCTTCGTATTCTAATGATATTTTTTCATTGCCTAAAAACAGGGATAAAACGACATTTTTTTTAAATGAATCCTAGCTAGATCAATTTTTCGCCCCCGAAATCCCCTGCATACTAAATTTCACGAAAATCGTTGGAGCCGATTCCGAGATTCAGAATATATATATATATATATATATATATACAAGAATTGCTCGTTTAATAGTATAAGATTAAAGAACATTTTCTGTATAGACTACAGGAAAAAAGGCAAGATTCAATATAGTGGAGCTTATCTTAATCAGTTGTAGTTTTACGACTTTGTATGTCCAAAGTAATGTGTTTACTAGGGTAACATTTAATTATTGTGTTATTTGTGTGTTATACAATTTGAAGTTATATCGGGCTTAAACAAATCAAACACCCTGATATAAAGAAACTGATTCAGGAAAGCGACGGGTGTGGACGACAAGCGATGACGACGGCAAGTGTGAATCTGAGTTGTGTTAGATAAACACTTTCTGAGGTTTAAGCTCTTAATTAAATTATTTTTTATTATTTTTGCTAAAAATTTTCAAAACTTAGCATACAGGTTTTTCTTACAATTCCATGTACCATCGTTAATTTGCTTAGGGTAATTAGGGTAGTTTTAGAGTAATTTTATTGTAACAGCTTGTAATTAATAATTAACAAGCAGTGTATATTTGTATAAACTGAAATGATTCCATAAAAATAATAATTGTTTGTTTATTGAAAGAAATAATAATGTACCAATCCTTAAATAACAACGAATCTGTAAAAAAGAAGAAATCTGATTAGAGTTGAATTTGTGCAAAGCGTATAATATGGTTATTTGTTCGCGTCATTCTTCTCTTCTACTTGGTTTTCTACTGATATTGCCTAGCTTGTCTCAAACCACTTCCACAATTCATGCCGACCCGTTGAATCACATCTTTATTATTACAAGCTTTTATTTAACTTGCAATGTATGTATGTATGTATGTATGTAACTTTAATGAATGTTTGTTCGGGTGAAATCTTGCAACTCAATTTTGAAGCAGATATCTTCAACCAATTGAGCTGAAATTTTGTATACAGGTTTAATTTGGATGACAATGCATGGTTTGTATGTATGCATGTATGTATGTATGTTTGTTCGGGTGAAATCTTGCAACTCAATTTTGAAGCAACCAATTGAGCTGAAATTTTGTATGCAGGTTCAATTTGGATGACAATGCATGGTTAACTTTGTGACGTCATTCTAAATCCAATATGGCAGCATATCCAAGAGTGCGGACTAGTTATTTTTAGTGCAGTTCTACAATATGGGTATCAAATGAAAGGGCTTGCTAAGAATAATTCGAATAAAGTGACGTGATAACCGACTAAAAAGTCAAAAATAAATTAAAAGTAAAAAAACCTTTTTAAAAAACAAGCTTTTATTTGAATGCACTAAAACGAAAAAAATAAATTTTTACTTTAAAACTTTTACTATCTACTTATAAAGTCATTACACTCATTACACATAATCTATATGATATAAAATCTTGTCGCGAGATTTGCTTGTAAACAAGTAAATTAAAAAAATTGATGTGATTGATTTTAACTATTATAATTTTCAAACTAAGGAAATACGAGTACTCATATCTCGCGACAAGCTTTTCTATCATATAGATTATGTGTACCTAATGAGTGTAATGACTTTATAAGTAGATAGTAAAAGTTTTAAAGTAAAAATTTATTTTTTTCGTTTTAGTGCATTCAAATAAAAGCTTGTTTTTTAAAAAGGTTTTTTTACTTTTAATTTATTTATAAATTAATTTTGTATGTATTATAATCATTTTATAGTTTACTAGCTTCTGCGCGCGACTTCGTCGGCGTGGACTCCGCTCCTATTGGTCTTAGCGTGATGATACATAGCCTATAGCCTTCCTCGATAAATGGTCTATCTAACACTGAAAGAATTTTTCAAATCGGCCCAGTAGAACCAGAGATTACCGCGTTCAAACAAACAAACAAACAAACAAACTCTTCAGCTTTATATATTAGTATATATAATCATTTTATAGTTTACTAGCTTCTGCGCGCGACTTCGTCGGCGTGGACTCCGCTCCTATTGGTCTTAGCGTGATGATACATAGCCTATAGCCTTCCTCGATAAATGGGCTATCTAACACTGAAAGAATTTTTCAAATCGGCCCAGTAGAACCAGAGATTACCGCGTTCAAACAAACAAACAAACAAACAAACTCTTCAGCTTTATATATTAGTATAGATTACTTTTCAAAATGTTGCTTTCCCAATAATAACTTTATTTGTAACAAACAGTCGCTGAAATTAGTATAAAACTTAAATGTAGTCGTCAGTTTCTAAATAAATATACTCGACAATTGCCTAGTCGGTATATTTTAATTTAATTATAACTTGTAAGTACTTCACGATCGATCACGATTTTGCCTTTAATATCCCACTGTTGGACATAGGCCTCTTCCCCATGTAGGAGAGTAAGTACTTAAAAAATCATAATTATTTCAATTACACTTGTACCAATAAATTACCTGATTATGCATTAATAATATTTTCAAATGACAATCATCTCTTGAGTAAAAACGACTGTTTGTGATGAGCTCGTAGATTGCTTGTAGAATTTAACTTTATATATATTCTTGTTGGAGATGCGGAGATAAAATAAAATAGTCAAAATTGAAACTGTGTATTAAAGATTTCACAAAGATTTTGCGGTACAACTTTTTGCTGTGCACGACGATAGGACGAATGAAAGAAGGGTCCGTAATACCACACTCGCGGCTTTTATAATAATCGACGTCACTTTTGAATGTTGGTACACTTCACGACACGGATACGAGTATTTTGAGTTTAATGTTCACTCCACACGTTGTGTCACAAAATTGTTCATGGATAAGATGATTGCGCCTTAACATACTCCCCCCGTTGAAGAATCCAACTTCTTCAACTCTATGTCTTCATCGTTGAGTAGGGGGCAGAGACGAAGCAGAGGGCGACGATAGCATCCCGTAGAGGTCCGCACATCAGCAACGCGAGCAATCCCGTCCGGCCCTGGATACTTGAGCAGGGGCAGAGGCAACCAGAGGACGGCGATAGAACCCGTCTGGCCCTGGCTGCAGCCTGGCTCCACGTTTGGTGCTCCAACACAACGGAGGCAGAGAGCCTTCGCTTAGAAGCACAAGTCTCCAACCCTCAGTCTTGATTTGAATTGTATTCCATTGGTACGTATTGGCAGCTCGAGATGTCCTCCTTTGACACCTCAGCTGGAATTGTTGTGAGGCGTGCGTGACGCCTGGTTCCTTCTCGTTCACCGGAGCACGGACCAGCAGTGTGGTAGTGGTCTTCCGATTGAGAAGTGCCCTGGGAAGAGGAAAAGGAAATTGTCAAAGGATGTGGATAATGGGCACAAGGGAAGATTGATGAAAATAGCTTCCACTTGTGCAAATAAAGTTAGAATTTCTTCGAAGTATGAATTAATATGAATGAATGTTTAATTATAGCAAAATAAAAAAATGTTTTAATGTTTCTAATTGTTTTAAAAATGAATTTAATATTGTGCCGATTTAACACCGGCCTCCCATATGCCGCCGAAGTGAGGAGCGCAAGACAAGAGTGAAAAAATATAATATTTTGTCGAGCTGAAAACTATATGTGATGTTAAATTATATGTGATGTTTTGTATAACAACGAAATTATTGAGCCCCTTGCCGCTCCTACAAAATTGTACTAAAACTTTAAATAAAGATTATAGATAGCGATGTGAATTTTGTATTGTTTATAAAATAAAATAAAAACCATTCGACTTTATATATAGGTTATGCTATCTATAATTTCTATGACGATTATTGTAGCGGTGACTATTGGTAAATACTATGCTATTGAAACCTGTGTATATTTCACCGAGACTATCAGCTGACTCGGGCAATGGTAGTCCCACATTAAGCCTTCGGGGAGGGAATCGTAATGTATTAGACTGACAACTTAATTTTGTTTGAATAAATCTTTGAGGGAATTTTCTTGGATTTCGAAATTTTGTTGATAAATTGTCAAATTTGTTATTGTTTTTGAAATTGTTATTAATTGAATAATTGCAAAGTACTTGTTTAGTTTGATATGGTATAGGACCACCAATTAACCAACCGAAACTAGAATATTGTAAAATAGGCTTGTTTGCACCTAAATAAATGCGATTTTTTTTAATAAGTCGCCAGAATATATCGGCTCCTATTAACAAGTCAACAGGAGCTGGCTGATTGAAATCGGGGTCAGCTAAATGCAAATGCGTTGGTATATTTAAGTTTTGTATATTTATAGGTGCTTTAGGCAGATCTCCAGTCAACCTGTCAAGCACAAGACAATTTAATTTAGTCTTATAATTGTTATAGATAGATTGTAATTGGATCACACAGCTTTCTTTAATTTTATTGTCTGAGTGACCGATACCAACTGCTTTAATAGAGACTGGATTTGAATTTATTGCGAGTTTTTCTTGAAGAGATTTTGTAATGAATGATGACTGACTGCCTGAATCCAATAAGGCCCGTACTTTAAGAGGCTCTCTTGTTATTGGATTCAAAATGTATACTTGGGCAGTAGACAGTATGACTTGACTTGAATTCTTGTTTGAAAAGTTCACTAAAGTCTCAGAGACATCACCGGAGGCATTGTTGAGCTCGGGTGTGTCATCTGGATGCAATAAAGTATTGTGTGGTTTTTCGCATATCTTGCAGGGCCCTAACCTACATTGGTTTAGAGAGTGACCCTGCCTTAAACAGTTAATGCATAATTTGTATTTTGAAATATCGATTAATTTATCCTTTCTAGACTTAGATTTGAATATTTGGCAATCATAAATCCGGTGATTTTGATTGCAGATAATACACCTAAATGAATTACTATTATCGTTTTGATTAGAAGTGAAATATGATTTTGAAATTAATCGATCATGCTGATTATGATGATGACTGACAGGCTTTGAATGTTGGAATCTACTATTGTTATTTGTTGAAATGTTACTAGAACCTTGGTCAGCTTTATTGTGACGCGTACATTGTAGAATGTAAGCACGGTCAATTAAAAATTTATTGAATTCATTTAAACTAGGAATTTCACCTAAACTATTGCGTTGCTCTTCCCACTTAACAAGTGTCTGCGTATCGAGTTTAGTTGAAACTAAATGTATAATTAAAGTATCCCAGTGATCAGTAGGTTGACCTAGGTTAGCTAAAGCACGTAAATTTTTTGAAACATGATCGACTAAAGAACGTAATGAAGTGTCCGATTCACGATTTATTTTCTCAATATTGAATAATGATTTGATGTGATAATTTATAAGTAACCTTTTATTATTGTAACGATCATAAAGTAATTGATAAGCGCTATTATAGTTGGCTGCCGAAACCTCAATATTTGAAATTACACGAGCTGCATCGCCTTCTAAATAAGAAACTAAATAATGAAACTTTTGGATTAATGGAATGCGAGTATTGTTATGAACTAAATTATTAAAAGTATCACGGAACTCTAACCAGCGAAAGAACGAACCGTCAAACTTAGCAATTTGTATTTGCGGCAAGGTTATACAATTTTCATTATTGTGATCGCGACCACATTGAGCATCTTGGAACAAGGATTCACGACGTTTCTTGTCCTGTTCAAAGTTCTTTAACTCATTTTGTTCTTCAATGATATTTTTTGCCATAGCCGTGCACATAATAAAGTCTTGCTCAATGCGTTCACGTTCATCGAGCTCATCATCTAGGTTGTCAGCATTTGCTAGTTCAATTTGAGTTTGCAGCTCGTCATATTTAGTAGACAGATTCTCAAAGCGACTGATCTTTAGTGAAAGCTCAGCCACCTCGATACCCGTCAGTTGAGGTTGCTTTGTAATATTGTCTAAATAATTTTTAAATTTAGTAATTTGTCCCTTTATGGAACTGCGCTTTACTATCAAAACTTTTAAACTGGATTCTTTGTACATAGTTGCTGTAGGTTCGGACATTGTAAAAAATATAGAAAGTATAAACTTTATGTAATTATAGTAATATAGTAATAGTAGAAAAAAATAAAAAATAGAAAACTGTATGAACTAGGATATTACTAAATTTAAAAATAGAAAAACTGTATTAATTAGAATAGTACTAAAGTTATTTGAATATAAATGTAAACTAGAATTATGTAAACTTCAATTGAATTTAAGTTAATTAATTACAAGAAACCTCAACAGCAAAATAAAATAAAATGATGTAATGTCTTAGCTGACGCTGGCTCCCCAATCGACGACACACCGGAGGCCGACTCGTGTCACGACAAAATGGCCGACACGATGCACGCGGCGCGCTCCAGCAACGCTGAAATTGGTCGGCGAGATTGCTTAAGCATCGCACGAAAAAATGGGATTGAGGCATAGCATCACGTTAGACTTGAATTAATTTTGAAATGAATTGAATTAAGTTGTTAACTTAATGTAATTTAATGTATTTTAGATTAAAAAAAAAAAATAAAAATTTTTATGCTGTTGACTCTAAAGCTAATATAATAAACGTTAAGTTAAGTTTGTTGCAAAGAAATTTGAAGTTAAATAGAATTAAATTGAATGAATGTTTGTATAAATATTTGTGTTAGGCGTGATAACGCATTTGTATTGAGAAAAAATATATAATAAAGAAGTACAAAATCTTATGCGGATAAACTAGTATTATAAAACATTAAATTTAATTTAAGTAAATTTGGAATAAAAATTAAATGCAAGTAAATTGAAAACTACTGATATAAAATTATTAAATTTAATGTTTTAATGAAAGAAATTGAAAAATAGGTTATTGTGACATATTATTTGTATTGCATTAAGCAAGGAAATTTAGAACAAAGTTAAATAAACTGAAGCTAATGTTATAAAATATTATGCAATGTATTATGTATTGAAATAATTTTAGAATAAATGACACGTGGTTAAATAGAAAAATGTTATTATGAAATATTAAATGTGATATATGTATTATGTATTATGAAAATAAATTTAGAGGTTAAATTGAAAAATATTAATGTTTTAAATGAAGAAATTCGAACAAGAAAATTTTGCTTAATGTAATACGGAAATTAAAAGTTGAACCGAAAATCTTTGTGAAATTTGCAATAGCGGAATGCTAATTTTGAAATAAAAATGGATTTAGGAAAAAAATGAATATCGATGTATGAGATTATGATGGATTGAAATTTAGAATTGAATCATGATTATTGTGAATAGGGAAAAATTTTTGAAAATGGATTGGATTATTGGATTAATAAGGCATGGCAAGGGTTTATAGGGCACTTATCTCGTGTTTTGCGCTGCGAGGTGAAGCTCCTGGGTCTTCACTGCCCGGCGTGGTTGAGATGGCCGCCATGTCCTCGCTTTTGTTGTTCATTCTTGTTTTGTTTCTGTTCCGGGCGCCAGATGTTTGTGATGAGCTCGTAGATTGCTTGTAGAATTTAACTTTATATATATTCTTGTTGGAGATGCGGAGATAAAATAAAATAGTCAAAATTGAAACTGTGTATTAAAGATTTCACAAAGATTTTGCGGTACAACTTTTTGCTGTGCACGACGATAGGACGAATGAAAGAAGGGTCCGTAATACCACACTCGCGGCTTTTATAATAATCGACGTCACTTTTGAATGTTGGTACACTTCACGACACGGATACGAGTATTTTGAGTTTAATGTTCACTCCACACGTTGTGTCACAAAATTGTTCATGGATAAGATGATTGCGCCTTAACAACGACTATCTTTCAAAGAATCCAGTAATTACGCCAAATGTTTTGTAAAGCTTTTGCTACGGATAATAAAGTCTGAAAATAAAGTAAGGGTCTTTGTTGCAACCCAAAAACAAAAACAAATGAAAAGAAATAAAGGAACAATGATTGTCATTCAAAGTACATTTACACAGATAATAACTTTTTTTACCAAAATTTGGACAACTTTTAATATTTCAACTCTTTTAACTCATTTACAACTATATCACGGTCACTATGAATACTTTTGATTTTATGGAACTTACCGCGATTTTGAAACTCCCGTTATTTCGGGCGCCATGGTCACGGGTGACTCAATGTACATTGGTGGTTGGGTATCAACTAGTATCAAGATACATTGATACTACACTAAGTTAAAAGGTAATTTGACTGTTAAAGAATAACCTGTACTAACTAAAAGATAAAAAAAAACACTTATCAATAATAATATGAAACGAATAGATGTTTTCTCAGTTTGCAAAAGATAAAATCGGATACCTACTGAATTGATTTTTACTATTATTCTATCCAGATAAAGCTACATTATCCTTTTAACAAAACCAATTAAATATTTGCCTCGGTATGATAATATATATTTTCGTATTTTATTATATACCGGTATATTTTAGAACATTACTCACGATTTGTATATTTGAGTGTCATTAACGTTTGAACATCGACATGAGTGATATTTTAAAACATACATATTTTACATGTGTATGTTTATCAGAAGAGCTGTAGACGTAGATGACGTAACGTGATATGTCATGAACATGATACTGGCACTCAGTTGAGGGCTCTGATATAAATTTTATTATAAGGTACATAAAAGTCCATTAAGGGCTCGGAGTTTCGTAAAAGCATCTGTCAAAGGTTACCATCACGAATACGTAGAGTATACCGTTAGTACACATGCGTAAAATGTAAAAATTAATATTTAGTACTAGCTGGCCTGGACAGACTTCGTTGTCTGTTTTTTTTAACAGACACAACATAAAAACCTTCTGTGGGATTTAAGGAACATACAAAAAAAATTAGCCGAATTGGTCGAGCCATTCTTCAGTTATGCACTTAGCAACATTCATTTTCATTACCTATATAGATTACTACGTAATGTATGTTAATAGTTAATCGAGATATATTTATTTATTATTTGCTAAAAAAACTTTTAATTCAGTCTGGTATAAATTAAGGCAATGTAGTATTATTAAGTAATATAGATTACTAGCTGTGCCCCGCGGTTACACCCGCGTTAATTTGAGGAAAATCATAGCTATAGCCTTTCCTAATTTCAAGTTTGTAGGTGTATTTTTCATTGGACTTTCATAAAACTACCACCTCCTGTTTTAACCCCAAAAGGGGGTTGATTTTTCAAAATACATTATTAGTACACCTCAACATCATCTATAGAGCATACATTTTAAATTTCAAGTCTCTTACTTCAAAAACATAGGATTTTCATACAAACTTCCAACCCCCGTTTTACCCCCTTAGGGGTGGAATGTAGCAAAACCCGTTCTTAGCTGACCTCTACTCGGTGAAAGGAATATTCCTACCAAATTTCAAGTCTCTACGCCTTATGGTTCCAGAGATATCGTGATGAGTCAATGGGTGGATATCTCTTATATATATATATATATATATATAGATATTCATCTGTACATAAGATACTAATAAAATTATTTATCTGTGCATAGGAAACTAATAATTTCTAGATTGTATAGTTAGGTATTAGGACGAATATGGCCAACAGGATGCCTTTATTTTATAATCATCCAAACGAAACATTGCGAGTGACAACCGCTGCCATTTCTAAAGTATTGTACTGCAGCTTACAATTCATCAACGTTCATTAAATCAGATAGACTTTGATTTGGCGAACGAATAACGAAATGACTGATTGGCAAATTGGCAATAACAATACAAAGATCCTCCAGAAGAAGCAAGTAATAATTGCTTCATTGTATATGCCATCGTTGAATGCTATCGTCAAATCGTTGCATCGTGTAGTAAGTCGAAGTAATGCATCATTATTCATTTAATCTTTGTGCATATTCCACAAATCTGGTTTCTTTCTCATCGTCGTGCTATCTCTGTGTTCTATTTCGTGCTGTTGGCTGGGTATGGGTAAGAGATAACAGATATTACAGCGGTGTAAAGGCGGTACGGTATTATGTTATCGGTAGTCTCTAGTCTATAGGGATAACTAATCGATTCATAATTGATCAATCCGGCAATCGATCATTACAACCGATTATAGTAATCATACTTTCTGATTTCACTGGGTTAAATACATAAAAATTTTGTTGCACAACAAATATTAATCAATGCGCATCTGTGAATAAAAGTGAAATTGCTAATAAATATTGCTATTAAAATAGGGGTTCGTTGTAGAAGGGTAAAAATTCAGGGTTATACGTATTAGGTCGGGGAAAAAGTTTGTTCGTAGATCTTCTATGTAAGTTCTGACAAAATTCATTTAAATTAATTATAATGTATGTGTACCATTTTTATCGACGACAGAATTCCGTTCCTATAAATTTTGGGACTTCTCAATAAAAAACCGCGATAATTAGTTTTGACAGTTTTCTCTTGATGTTAACTTTACACTACTAATCTACGTTTGATCTTAATCAGGGACTTCCCACTCAAACTTTCTCAATTTTGTACTACTCTTACTGGCAATGCATTAGGTTCATAAACGTCTCAATTTTTTTTTTCGTGGCTTGAGTTGCTATTTAACTTTAAAATATACCGAATTTCTTCGTTGGGTTCACCCATGTTGGCGGAGAGAAAAACTTCGAACTGTTTTTTGGAAGGAAGTTCCTTATGGGGCGTTGAAGAGGGGTATCCTAGCCGGCAAAACCCGTCCGTAACGTTTAAAAAGTAAGTAAAAAGTATTTTTTCTTATTTTTGTGTCCTTGTATGTTGACACGTATTTTTAGTTATGACAGATGTACGACTAAAGCAATGAAAGCACGCTACTGTATTATACTTAGCGTGGATTTGAATCCCAATCAGTCCAAGGGCGGATCCAGTGGGGGGGGATCATGAGGGTCATGACCTCCCCCTGGGCTGGGTCCAGGACCTAGGTGGACCTGCACTAATTAAAATTGTCAAACAAGTTTTTGTCACAATATCAGTCAGCACTATCCTTTTATTCACTGAGTTATCTCGACTATAACATCAAAATTTAAATATAATATAAACTTAATTGTACAAGAAACACAGAAAATAGTATTTCATGAAGGTTGAAAACAATACAAATATTTAAGTTAACTCAGGGAAAATTGATACGCCGCCGTGTCGGCGTCGCCGCAAGCCGCGTTAATGAGCAAGCGGCGGTTTTGAATCAACTTTTCAAGCGTGAGCGTATATCAAAGTTTGAAATTTATTTTAAACTAGCCGACCCGTGCCCACTTCGTTGGGCGTTATAATCCATTTCACATAAGAAGGGTACGGTGAAATTTGATATGTTCCAATACACTTTCACTATTTTCAGCAAATCAGATAAATATAAATGTTTTAAAATCACCAATTAATTTCTAAGGCAAATAATAATGCTTGATTAGATTGAATTGTTGACACGGCACGTCAGAGGGCGCAGGTTCAAATCCTGCTGATTTAAAATCTTTATATATTTTTATCTTTTTCCTTTTATCTTGTCACTCCTGAATAGTGTAGCTTTCTGTTAGCGAAAGAATTTTCATGATCGGATCAGTATTTGCGAAGATTACCCCGTATATACAAACAAAGTTATAAACTTTACCTCTTTATAATATTAGTATAGATTTTCTTCGCTTATTACACTGGTATTTATTATTATGATGAAAAAAAATTCTAAGTAATTTACTTCACGATCACGGTCACGATGGACTAGCTGTGCCGCGACAGTCCGCGTAGAATTTAACAAAAAAGTTATTTTTCAATTCGCAGAGCTATACATATAAAATAAATAAATTTCTAAAATAAAAGTAGCCTAAGTTACTCCTTACTATATCAGCTATCTGCCAGCGAAAGTCCTGTCAAAATCGGTCCAGCCATTTCAGAGATTAGCCGGAACAATCAGACGACAGACAAAAATTGTAAAAAATGTTATTTTGGTTGTACCGTGTATATTATATCCATATTATGCATTTAGTAAAAAACGGTTATTTTATTATTACAAACAGACACTCCAATTTTATTTATTTGTATAAATATATATATACATCTATCAAAAAATATTTTCATAAAAAATATGAAACAAAATGAGGTTTCATTATTATTTCCATAAAAAGTCTATAGATGTGGAGACGCCACTGATGTATAGATATTCGTTCAATCAATCTATTTTTTTTCTTTGAAAATTTAGTATAGCAGATGCAATAAATAGTTTTTAAATAAAAGTTAGAGTTAATCTAAGCATTTCGAAGAACCTAAACGATACCATGTAATAATTATTACAAAATTTTGTTCTAAAAAACATATTTAAAACGCCACTAGTCACTACACAATGATTGCATAGATGAAAGGAAAAGTAAGATAAATTATGTTTAAAAACATTATTTGAGACTGTATATATATTTATAAATAAATCTAAATTCGATTTACGTATTTAGATCTCACTCGTTGTTACTTGTTATGAATGACGATTAATAAAGTATTAAAAATATAGTTACAATAAGAATCTATATACCTACATGTTTACCTTGAGTCGGATTTGTCGCACCCATAGGACAACAGACGGTCATTATGTCGAATTTAGGGTAACGTAGATTAACAAAACTTCAGCTTAACATTAACTTTTTCAATTCGTTAATAAAATAAATGTGCTTTTCTATATATTAAAAGACACAAAACATTATGAGATTTTGTATATAAGGTTTTGGACTCTCCTATTCTTCCAACTGCATTCCTTCAAATATTTTAAGAAGGGTCTCCGAGGGGAAGAGAGATCCCCTTGAAGGAGTACTTTTACAAATATCCTCTGCACCCACTCTAAGCTGTAGTGCTGCATAATGACGTAAATTGTATACTGAGTAATGAAAAATTTTAAAAATCATTACTCATATACAAAAGTTCAAAAAGTATGAGTAATTATGTTTTCAAATAATTCTTTGGAAGTTAATATATCGTACTCTAGTAAATAATACGTAGGAGTTGTCGGCATATTCTTAGAATCCGACAACAACCTCATATTGCCCCTACAGGTACCATATTTACATTAAGTATTAAGTAGATTACATATCTTGTTATTTAGATCAAATATTCTCTATTGAGACATTCTTATTTTCTCTAACTATGTTTTACTGATACATCTGAACCTATATGTAAGATATACGTATAATAAAGGGATAATAAACACCATTTGTGTTGGCGAACGAAACTTGACAGTAAAGAGATTGTCTCTTCAATGCTAGGTGGGTAAATCTTTACTTTTCTGATCCTGTTTACGTCAAATCTATACTAATATATAAAGCTGAAGAGTTTGTTTGATTGTTTGTTTGTTTGTTTGTTTGTTTGTTTGTTTGTTTGAACGCGGTAATCTCTGGTTCTACTGGGCCGATTTGAAAAATTCTTTGAGTGTTAGATAGCCCATTTATCGAGGAAGGCTATAGGCTATGTATCATCACGCTAAGACCAATAGGAGCGGAGTCCACGCCGACGAAGTCGCGCGCAGAAGCTAGTATAATATAATAACGAACAATACGAACCGTATGGGTTGTGTATTAGACGTCGTATTTATGTACGTTTGGAACTTTAATAATTGATATTTGTAAGACGTAAATATTTGTGTGCGTCGGATTTGCGGATACATAAATAAACAGATTCAATTGAATTGTGTTATTTATTAAATTAAACTCCAAGAACGCTTGCTCATTGAAAATATTATTGACTAAATTGGTTATAAACTTATAAATACGCTTAAAAATACCTACTAAAAGTATTTTTGAGTTTAAAAATTCAAAATACATGCGTAAAAATATAAATAATTTGCAGTAGAAGACCAAAATATAAAACTTAAAAATAATCCATATAAATCAAAACGATAAAAAAAATATACACTGGCGATTTCTTAACCCTTTTTTAAAAGATAGAGGAGACTACCAATTATATTCGACCCGTGTATTTTTTCTTACATGCAGAACTTTCTAGTGGTCTAAGATCCGAGATAGCTAAATATTCCCTCATCTGTCACTTAGATGAAACAATTTTTTATAGGCTGATTTCAATATTGTGAATTTATAAAAACAACCTCTGCCACCATAGGCCTGCTGCAAATTTTTTTTTAATCTTTTCCCTCTCATGTTAATTACATGTAGTAAGTTAAAACCGTTAATATTTTACATTATATACCTGACTGTAGTAGGCACCCATCTCTATGATTGCTACACTTACCTGCAGCCAGGTCAGTAACCTCAGTCAGCAGTAACCTGGCTGCAGGTAAGTATAGTTGCTATTCGGAATGTTTTATTTCTAGCTGAAAAATCAAATAAAATTAAAAACTTAAAAATATTGTTTATTAATATATCTACTTATATTTTTATTCATAATTTATTGTTGATTAATTAAATTTTTTTTAATCATTTAGTAGTTTTTTACATTTCAAATTTTAATTATCTATCGTCTTGAATTTTAATTACATTCTATTTCTTAACATTTTTGACAAGAAATTATTAAATTTTATTACGTTCTTACTTGTTCTACTTATATATTAAACTAGCTGACCCGAAAGACGTTGTCCTGTCTTAAATTTTGTATGGGAATATAGAAAAGTGTTGTTTTTAAACTTTTTCAGACATTTTTTTAATTTTTCTCTCCGTAAGAACTATCCTCGTACTTCAAGAAATATTATAAAAAAAGAATTAGCGAAATCGATTCAGCTGCTCTCGAGATTTGCGCTTAGCAACACATTCAGCGATTCATTTATATATATGTATATATATATATAATTATATTATATAGATAGAGATAAGCAGTTGCCCGCGGCTTCGCTCGCTTAGAAATTGATATTCGTATACGACATTTATGGGTTCACCTTTCATGCGCTAGAACTATCAGACTGTTCACAGAGACAGAGGTCGAACTCGATCACGCTTCAAACGCGTTTTTGCAACAGTCGTAATCGTCCTAAAAAAAATTTTCTCTTAGGTCTTCCCAAGACATTTTTAAATAATTTAAGTAATACGAACTAATCTCATGTTTTACCATTTATAATTTCTGCAAACGCTGGAATACTCATTTATGCTATATACAATCAGTGGCCTAAAAACAAAATTTCATCTGGCCCTATCAAAAAATCCGTTCTTAGCAGACATTTACTAACTATTTAAACTACCTCCCTGCCATATTTTATCTTTATGCGTCCAGCGGTTTTTGACATTTCGTGATGAGTGAATAACTCAACGATTTTACATATATAATTATATTATATATGTATATATATAACAAGCGCTTGTATAAGCGCTTCAAATACACCCGGTATATAGAAGATATTTGATGAAAACTGTCCATAGCAATTTATGGTTGTAAGCGACAAGATATATACAGGCTTAACTCTTATTATTACGCCGACTTATATTATTGGTTTGTTCCTGGTTGCGCTGGCGGTTGCAGGTTCGATCCCCGCTCATGACAAACATTTGTATTGGCCATACAGATGTTTGCCATGGTCTGGGTGTTTGTGCAGTCCTTGTGGGTCTCCCCACCGTGCCTTGGAAAGCAAGTTAAGCCTTCGGTCCCGGTTGTTATCATGTACACCTGATAGCAATTGTTACTCATAGTAGGGAATATATCCGCCAACCCGCATTGGAGTAGCGTGGTGGATTAAACTCTGATCCTTCTACATACGGAAAAAGGCCTATGCCCAACAGTGGGATATTACAGGCTGAAGCGAAGCGAACTCTTATTCAAATTCAAATTTAAATTCAAAATATTTTATTCAGCATAAAATTATTACAATTTCTTACTGAAGGCCATGGGTCTACTACCAGTTCGGAAAGAAGAAGCTTCTGACGAACTGAAAAAACTCAGCGGGACTAATATCATTTTTTTTTATCGTATTTAAAATATTAAAATTATTATCGTATTTAAAATATTTTAAATTATTAAAACTATAGTGTATTGATCTGAAATAAAGAGTTTACTGTTATCTTAAAATGTCACTCACATCGTTTTAATATATAAAAATTAGAAGAATGTAATTATGTACATATTTAATTATAACATCATACTTAAATTTAGAAATATAAAAGGGGTGAGGGTTTCCCGGCAGTGAAGCCAGGCAGACGAGGGTCAAGGCTACGAAACCAACGATCTATTCCTGCCGAGTCAAGTATTGATTCTTTCTACATCCTAGCTGCGAGCTGTCATGGAACGCCAGTTGCGAATGGTAAGCGGGTCTAACCAGGGTCTAACTATTGGTAGAAATTACGATTAAATACATATGTTTTTAGCACACTAAATAAACTGTTCTCAAATAGTGTTGTGATGCTGAGGTGAGTAAGGTGTCAGAAGCTCCTGGGGAGGGTCAGGTGTAAGATCGGCAACGCACTAGTAATGCATATGGTGTCGCAGGCTACGGTGACCGCTTATCATCAGCTGGGCGGTGCGCTCATGCGTTTTTGACTTCTGTAACAAAGATGGTTTCTGGAACAAGTTGTAAATAGAAATGAAGCTTTCATTCGCCATTACTAATCTGAATAAAACAGGAGTCCTATGGTATAAAAAATAGCACATCATTGTCGAAGAACTTTAAAATCAACCGGAATAGTCATGACTATAATATTTCGCATCTTAGAAATATCATCTTGACTGTCGCCTCTACACATAAATGCTCTAGACCTGTAAGGTAATTTTTTAGGTAATTTAAATATTTTAAAGTCATCCAACTTTTATTCAAGACTTGACGATAGCAATTATATTATTGTTTTTTAGGGTTCCGTACCTCAAAAGGAAAAATTAAAAGTAAAAAACCTTTTTAAAAAACAAGCTTTTATTTGAATGCACTAAAACGAAAAAAATAAATTTTTACTTTAAAACTTTTACTATCTACTTATAAAGTCATTACACATAATCTATATGATAGAAAAGCTTGTCGCGAGATAGTACTCGTATTTCCTTAGTTTGAAAATTTTAATAGTTAAAATCAATCACATCAATTTATTTAATTTACTTGTTTACAAGCAAATCTTGCGACAAGCTTTTATATCATATAGATTATGTGTAATGACTTTATAAGTAGATAGTAAAAGTTTTAAAGTAAAAATTTATTTTTTTCGTTTTAGTGCATTCAAATAAAAGCTTGTTTTTTAAAAAGGTTTTTTACTTTTAATTTATTTTTGACTTTTTAGTCGGTTATCACGTCACTTTATTAGAATTATTCTTAGCAAGCCCTTTCATTTGATACCCATATTGTAGAAGTGCACTAAAAATAACTAGTCCGCACTCTTTGATATGCCGCCATATTGGATTTAGAATGACGTCACAAAGGTAACCATGCATTGGCATCCAAATTGAACCTGTATACAAAGTTTCAGCTCAATTGCTTGAAGATATTTGCTTCAAAATTGAGTTGCAAGATTTCACCCGAACAAACATACATACATACAAACCATGCATTGTCATCCAAATTGAAACTGTATACAAAGTTTCAGCTCAATTGCTTGAAGATATTTGCTTCAAAATTGAGTTGCAAGATTTCACCCGAACAAACATACATACATACAAACCATGCATTGTCATCCAAATTGAACCTGTACACGAAGTTTCAGCTCAATTGCTTGAAGATATTTGCTTCAAAATTGAGTGGCAAGATTTCACCCGAACAAACATACATACATACATAAATACATACAAATCATGCATTGTCATCTAAATTGAACCTGTATACAAAATTTCAGCTCAATCGGTTGAAGATATCTGCTTCAAAATTGAGTTGCAAGATTTCACCCGAACAAACATTCATTAAATTTACATACATACATACATACATTGCAAGTTAAATAAAAGCTTGTAAAAAACGGAACCATTCCATCTGTCATTTATTTCTCAGGAACGCGTGAAGGTATCAAGCTGAAATTCATATCAAATACTGTCCCTTGGAGCTGTGAAAAATCAAACTCCTAAGCCAACGCAATCAAGATACAGCCGTTTATGCTGCAAATTTTCGACATTCTCAAGGGAATTTTTAGTTACATCGTCATAGTTTATTTGTACTGTGGTCTTTGAAACCGAAGAAGTAGGATTTTTTAACTAGCAATGTATATATATATATATATATGTATGTATGTTTGGTTCTTGGGGTGGAATCTTGAAAGTCAATTTTGAAGCATATATCTTTAACCAATTGAGCTAAATTTTTGTATACACGTTTAGTTTGTATGACAATGCATTGTTAGCTATGTGACGTCATTCGAAATTAAACATGGCGAAACTCCCAACATCGCGGTGTAGTTATTTTTAATGCGCTCCTACAGTATTGGTGCCAAATGAAAGGGCTTTCTAAGTAACTCGAAAAACTAAGTGACGCTACTCTAAATCCAATAAGGCGGACTTCTAAAGATGTCGGAGTTTTTTATGCTTTCCTACAATATGTGTATCAAATGAAAGGGCTTGCTGAGAGTAACACGAAAATCAGAGTGACGTTACTCTAAACCCAATATGGCGGACGTCTAAAAATGGCGAACTAAGTTTTTTATACTTTCCTACAATGTGGGTGTCAAATGAAATGGCTTGCTAATCGTCACTCGAAAAACAGAGTGACGTTACTCTAAATCCAATATGGCGGACTTCTAAAAAAAATTTCTAGTCTAAAAATTGTCTAATGACGTTATATGTTGATAGTGAAAGTTTTAAAGGAAAAGTATATTTGATTAGTTTTAGCGCATTTAAAATAAAAGCTTGTTATTTTTTTTAAGGTTTTTAGTTTTAATTTATTTAAAAAGCTAGAATTACTGTCATTTCCATTAACAAAAGTAAAGTATTTTTAATATTGTAAAAAATTAGTAGATATTTACTACACACAAACACACACACTTTTGTTTTTAGGTTGAACGATTTTTGAAACTTAAAAAATATTATTAATTGAGCAAGTCACTTGAAATTGTCAAAGAGCGAAAATCTATACAAACGTATATGTATATTTAAATTAATAATACGTGAAGCAAAAACTTTGTACCCCTATTAACGAAAATTGCGTGGACGGAGGAGTATGAAATTCCGCACACTTATAGTTTATACATAGGTATAGGGAAAGAGTGCAGAATGCTCATATTTCTTTTAATTATGCATAAAAGTACATTAAATCGATAAAAAACACTACCATATATTTGACACACAAGCATATATTATATTCTTTTGCTTATTATTATAGAAGTATAGTCAAGTATAGTATTATGCGAGTAGAAGTATAGTCTTTGACAACAGAACCTTAATAATGTTCAAACTTAATTTAAATTAATTATGGTCGAATTTCGACCACAAGGCGACCACTAGTATTATTTTAGGTGATTTATGTCATAATCTAACGAAAGCTTAAGGTTTATGTAAATCATTAAAATAACTATATAATATGAATGAATGTTAATATAAAGTGTATTATTATATTATGAAATGCAGTGAATAGTAAACTTACTATTGTAATAAATTCATAATAATACGACAAAATTGATAAAAAATAATTTTAAATGTTATTTAAACAAATTGCGATTTTTCCCGTTTCTAAGAATTATTCTCCACATGTGTTGAGATTTTTTTTGGACGTGTTTACCTCATTAGATAGCTAGATAGGTGAGGAATTTTCGTTAGATTTTGTACACTTCTTACTTTATTACTTTTCTTTTAATTGGCTTTGTAAATAATAAGAAAATAAAGAAATAATTCAAAGTGGCGCGAGTTTTAAGATATTGTGGCGAAACCATTGCAAAATTTCGCCATTTTATTTGTTTTAAAAATTTTTGGAATTGGCATGTGGCCTCAGTGCCAAAAGCAAAAAAAGAAAAAAAAATTCAAGAATTTTTTTCAAAATTGACTTTAAAGTCGAAATTCTGGATTTTTTTGAAAATTACAAAATTTCAAAATTACTCAGTAACGGTCAACATTTGTATAAGGCAATATAGGGTTAAATTCATAGCTTATGGTATGTACTATCATGCCCTTAAAGGAATGTATCGAATTACAAGTAACCCAACTCTGTAGAAGTACCCTGTTAATTCCACTTTACAATTTGGAGTCGTAACAAAAAATATAAAAAATATAAAATTACAAAAAAAAATTTGTCGCAATGTTTTAGGTAATTGCATCAGACAAATATAAATAACATATTAATAAAATATCTAACATAAAATAATTGTGTTTGCTCGCAAACGAAAAAAAACCGACTTCAATTACATCGACAAGTAATATAACGTAATAAGACGAAAAAATAGTCAAGTAAATACGCGCTATTAAAGATTACTCAAAAAGTTGTAATCAGATCTCGATCTAATTTAAATAAGACTACAAGACAAGTATTAGCTTTCGATTAAAGTAAGAATCATCGAAATCGGTACACCGAGTAAAAAGTTATGCGGTATAATATAACGTAGGTCGACGAAAAAGTAGTCACGTAAATACGCATTTTAGATATAACTCTAAAAGTACTTGTCAGATCTCAATTAAATTAAAATGGGACCACATGACACGCAACACCTTTCAATTAAAACAAAATTGATCGAAATCGGTCCACCCAGTCAAAAGTTCTGAGCTAACTAACATATATAAAAAAAAACATACGTTTTGAATTGAGAACCTCCTCCTTTTTTGGAAGTCGGTTAATAAGTAGATTATTAAATTTTCTCTGAGGATTCCATACAAAAATGTGAAAGTATATACATATATTATAAATTGCATGCACAACGCTAAATAAAGTTAACTGTGTGTAGTACTATTAAAAAAGAAAAAAATGTATTACCAAAAAAGAACTTAACTTACGATAACTATAGCATGTGGTTTGGTCAAACATCTTAATTTGTACTCGGCATTGCTGTTTCAGACCAATTCATAACCTTTCTGTGTGTAATATATTATATTTCATATTTCAATTTTACACAAAAAAAAATCTGAAAATAAAGCTTTTGAAATAAGGAAATTTCTTAAAACATTTTCGGGTACAGTAATTGTTCCTTTAAAAGCTCAGATATGACAACGGCTGTTATTCCTTATCTAACAATAAAAGGCGCTTGGTCTCTGCACAATGGCGACAGACTAAAGATTTTGATTTGCTAAGTAGTTAAGGTTAAGCCTCTTTGTTTTCTGATAACAGACATCACAACTCAAGACCTCATGGAAATTTTTTGAACAGATCGGGGTTGTAGTACAGGTATATTTTTGTCGTCTTACAAATTATTTTCCTTTGAAATAACTGAAGATCCTTATTCTGCTTATCGTTTTAAATTCCTTTTTAAAGATTATTTTCTCAATTCCATTATTACGTGACGTATAAAATGAGGTGTTATAGATTTAAAGTTATATTTGGTAAATTTATTTTATAACAATGAAGTTGTAATATATTTATATGTTTTGGTATGAATATATTAGGGATTACAATGTGTAAAAATAATAAAATTCATGTGAAGAATTGTATGATATGGTTCTTTTTGGAATAATGGAAACTATTGTTTGAAATTCACATCGGTTTTGTTGCTCTTGATGTTGCTACTTGGAAATAACTACGGGTTCAGGAATCAGGAGTACAGTTCAGTTAAAATTCTTTTCATTTCGGAGTGCACTTTATCCGTTTGTGAAGTTGAAACTGTTATTCTTTTATTTTCATAACATTTTTAAAAACAGACTGAGTACCCGTGAATTAAATGAAAATATTTTTGTATATTTTTTTTTAATTTTATATTACATAAAAATATTTTTATTTGTACTGTATCGCTTTTTGTACGTAGAATAAAAATTAAATAACGTATTTTGTTCTAACAATAAAAGCAATAACATTCCATTAGTTTGTCAGTGATCGGTAAAAGCCCTTTATCCATGAAACGAAAGGTTTCACGTTTTTCTTAATCCAGTTTTTGCATACTTGTATTTGTTCCCGGTTTTAGGTATTTGTGCAGAATATGGAATTAAGTATTTACATTATAAAATTGATAAGTATACATTGTTAACAGATGTATTAATACAAAATCATACCAAATTTTACTTTTAGGAACACAACTGTGACCAAATATACAACTGGCAAAAAATCAAAAAGTATTGTTTCGGCTTTCATCCCTCATTAGGAACTTTTATTCCTCCTTCTCACCATTCTTATATCGTTGTTTTTTTTTTAATTTTCTTCTTTCATTATATGCTTAAGAAAACTGGGACGACCACTCTGGTGTAATGATGTGTGTGATGAGTAGACGCCTAAACACTGGCGGTCGCGGGTTCAATTCCCACTCGGAGTGGATATTTGTCTATACAAATATTTATTTTCGGTCTGCCTATCTATCCTTTTGGGTCTCCACCGTGTCTTGAAGAACGCGTTAATCTATCGGTCCCGTTGTTATCATAAATATTTGATAGCGATCGTTACTCATAGTAAGTAATATATCCGGCAACCTGCAGCGGAGCAACGTGGTGGATAAGACTCTGACCGTTCTCCTACATAGAGGCCTATGACTAGCGGTGGGGTCTTACAGGCTGAATCGTAAGAAAACTATCGTGATCACAAAATGGCAGACCGCCCCGTAGGAAAAAAAAACAGCATGCTGCTAGTCAAAAAAACCTTCTGGAAATATTGAAACTGTACAGTATCCTACATAATTATATTATTGATATTCAATTAACATAATACTAATGTTTTGAAGATAAAGAACCAAAAATGAATAATATACCTACTGACTTTGACGTTATATCAATTTTGGATTCAGGAATATGAATAATCAAAAATTAAACAACATTTTGAACGCTACGAAATAATAAAAAACTTTTATGAAATTTTCTTCGCCAATACATAGGAAAGACAGTCATACGATGCTACTAGAACTAATATTTATTTTAAAAGATAATATTGTATTTTGTATTTAATAACATGGCTTGTATCGTTTTGCGAAATATCCTCGAAGCGAACGTTACGTGAAACAGAGCAATATTTCTTTGAAACATTTCATTTGCTAAATGGAAGGCATTTTTACAAGTTATATTTTACATAAGACAGAGTAGAAACCTCGGTCGAAACACTTTAGCCTATTCAATAACATAATGAACATTAGGTATACCCTGAAAACTCACCTCTTGATTCAATTCATTTTCTGAACTATAGAACCCATCAAACTATTTATTACAATAGAAATAGTTTGAAGTTTTTCACAAAGGTAAAGGAATACTTCTAGCCAGATGCTCGTATGTTTATTTTTTCTTTTATAATATTATAAGAATTTCTTAAATATTAGTACTCATATAAACACATACTTTTTTGCACTTTTTCTGCTTGAGTAATTTATATCAAAAATTCACGATCAACCTTCATACTCTACTTGACTGTTATATGACTGATATTATCTGCCATAAATTGCGTCCTTTACTGTAGAATATAGTTAAACGTAATTATTAAAAAAAAAGAACTTTTTAACAAGATTTTGTACCTATATTTTTCTATATTGAGTTAAATCAGTGTAACTAATATTACCGTTGAGGTAGACGGATTCTATTACTGTGATCTACCCGAGAAGTAAAGAGTCATCTAAAGCAGTGTTCCGCAAAGGGTGTGCCGCGGCACACTGGTGTGCCGTGGTCGTTTGTTGGTGTGCCTCGGAAAAATAAACTTTACGTTTATTGATTAATAATAAATATTGTTTCAATGATTAATAAATAAATGTTGGTTAATGTTACTTAAAAAATGATTTTTCATTTGTGTTGTACCTCCAAAATATTTTCCTATTCCTAGGTGTAACTTGAACACAAAGAGTTTGCGGAACACTGATCTAAAGGACTCTATCTATGGGGAGCGCTATATCTAAGCGCCGAGTGCGCCGTTAAAAATTTCGTAAAATAATAGTTGGAATCTTAGGGATGAAGTCGGGTTATTTTACTCTTTGATACGGAATTGGAGAACTGAGAGATCCCAAGTACATTTTCACTCACGGCTTACTAGTACCCCGAGAGAAGAAGGAACTAGAAGGCCACGAAAACTTAATCATCCTCGCCTAGCTGAACAGGCCTTTTCCTGATCCCTCTCAGCCATTATTAAGCTTAACAGTGTCACATAACATTAGAACTTTCTACGGTACATTTTTGCGCCGCAACGCCAACATTGCTCGCAAGTTCAGAATTTGCGGTCTGCGGAGAAGAATCTAACAAACAGCGTCTTACGACAAGAGACCTGAGACTGACTCCTGAGACTCCCGCCTCCTACCGAGTCCTACCTTCTGTGACATCACATATTTTACAAATCTACTACAACTAAATTATGTCTACAAATTATTAACTATTTTTATTTTATTGTAAAGAACATTTCAAAAAATCATCATCAATCCAACATAGGTGTTAAAAATAAATTTGTTTTAATACAAAAAATTGTACCTATATATAATATTTTGAAATGTGATGTCACAAAATTTTGGAACCCTCCCAACCTTCTTGTTACAAAATGTCGCACTTCGTGGACACTACGCAACCCCCCCCCCCCTAATTTATGGATGGCCCCTAATAGGTTTAAATAAGAAAAATAAATAAACGTTCATAATAATACTAGCAGACCCGACAGACGTTGTCCTTACCCAACCCTTAATCTGACAATTTTGTAAAGGAATTTTCTTAATCTGACAAACAATTATTGAAGTGATACTTCTTTAGGAGAATGGTGGGTAAGATTTGGGCGTCAGGGACGCTCAGTACTTGGATGGGTGACAGTCTGGGAACACCGCGTGACGTTGGTTTTTTGTTTTTGTTTTCAATTAGTTTTTTTTTTTATTTTAAATTCGTTTTTTTAAGTATTTTTATATTAGTTTTTTTGAATTAGTTTGACAAAGAAGTTTCACTTCTTACAGGTGTACTTTGTACGCACGCAAGTTTTTTACTTTTTTTATTTTTGTTGTTTTTTCATGTTAAAATAAATATATATTATAAAATATATATATTTAAAGAGAGACGTGGAGCGGGAAATACATAATATTCGGTACTTGTAGATACATATTACACTCTATTGATAATTTTAGATACTTCGGCTTATGGAAATCGTCAGAATATATTAATTCTATAAATTTTAAGTATTTTTTTTTAAATAATAAAAAAAATTGAACTGCACTCGAGTATTCGAGTAAGTATTTCGAGGTAAACATTTTTTTTTTGCAACTTTGTGACTCGATTAATTTTTTACGTCACGTTCAAATCGTCAGATTATTAAAGTAATTTTGTTTTGTGCGTGTAACGAACTTATCTGACGCGCCCGACTTGTTTTGTGGATCGATTTTTTTTTTACTAATCTGACCGACTACTCTGAACGCACCCCACTATATTGAGGTATCAAGACTGGGTAAAAGTATCTAACAGGGTATAAGGATTCTCCCCTCATATAAATCTGACGCGCACAGAGTTCTGAGTCACAACAGAAATCCCCGCTTGGGCTCCTCCTATGATAAGAACCAAAACTGCACGAAAAATAAAATTAAACAGCAAAAAACAAACTACTATTTTTATAGTCAATTAATTTTAAGTTTAGGTTTTATTGATTTTGTGATGTGACCTGAACCAATTTACGAACATAGCACAGCCGGGTAAAAGATTTTGAGGAAAAATCTAAATTTTATCACGTACTTCTTCTTTTAATATCATAGTTCGCCCCTTGTCATTTTTTATTCTTGATGAAAACATATTAGTATTAAAGAAAAAGTTTTGTTTTTCAAATTGTAAAGTTTTAAATAAATAGAAAAAAAAAAGAAATTACTCCTTTGCAGTGGTATGGCGGCCCTTGGGAACTGTCGGAAAAGTATGGCAAGGTGATTTTCGTGAATGGCTACTCGACGATGATTAGCTTTGCAAAAATTAGCCTGGTACAAATGGTTGAATTGTTTTATTTAAATTAATGTATTCGCGTCGGTATGGCGGGCTGTAAGTCACATCCGAGAAGTATGGCATTACGCTACCGCCTACTTCTTTTTTTTTCGACTATCTGAAAATATAAACATTTTTGTGGAACAAATCGTTCGACACTCGTTATTTATCCGACGCGTTCGATAAACGCCCACGCGATTGGGCCGCCGGTGCGAGCGCTATGACCATCATTTTCCTTTTTGCCTTTACATAATTAGACCCCTGACGAACCGCCATACTGGTACAAATGACCTAATATTTTGTGTCACTATCTCCCGGTCTATTACACATTTCTTTGCATCTTAGAAAATTTAAATTGTAATGTCATGAACTATGAAAACCTTCCTTTTGAATCACTCCATCTGTAAAAAAACCGCATCAAAATCCGTTGCGTAGTTTTAAAGATCTAAACACATATAGGGACAGATAGCGGGAAGCGACTTTGTTTTATAATACCTATGTATTGATATTGAAGTTTAAACGATCTCAAAACAAGCTGTAGTTTTAAATAAGATAAATATTTGGTGTTGTTACCATTACTGTTAAAATTACATATATATTTATTGTAACAGGAAAACTGCAACGGTATTTGTCTTTGAAAAAAAATAATAAACTGGTAAGTTCAAAATAATATTAATTAAAAATATATATTATTACGTACTCATGTTACGACGATCAAACAATTTCATGTAATAAATAATTTCCTCTTATAGTTTTTTTTTTAATCAAACAATTTAGATAATTCTTCTTTCTACACAATTTTGTGACAAGCATTATATACTTCGATGTTTCGCTGATGACGCTATCAGATTATATTGAAGGGTCCAAACACAATAAAGTGTCTGATCTCGACCTTCTATTGAGAACAGAGAAGAATGGTCGCAATTAGTTGATTGATAGGTATTATGTTCTCGTATAGCTTTATGACACTGTTATTTTAGGTATAATACAAATTAAGGATTGTCGCGTACTTATCCTTACGACGCCGACGCCTGGCTGGTGACTTCAGAGATTTAATGTTTTTTTTTTTTTTTTTTTTAATAAAAGTCAGTAAAATTGGAATGCTATTTTACTAAAATTTCTGTTGTGAACTTTAAAAAATTTTCTTAAATTAAGTGTCAACCGTTAAACTTTTAACCTACCTGCTGGTGTTAGCGTAGTGGTGGTGGTGGTGGTTTTTTTGTTAGAATATAACGTCTTTCTAGGACTCTTAAAAATTTTTTTAAACTCTTGTTTGAAGATAAGTACTTACAATGTCAAGCTTAATGATTGAATTCGACTATTATACGTATTGCTAATGCCATCTTAAAATGACATTATGAAACTAAATATAATATCTATGTTATGTATATTAAGTTATGTAACTGAACCATCTCAATGTGTTAGTTGATTAACTTTTCCCAACCATAGTACAAGCGTTTTGTTAATATTGCGTCACTGCGTCGGGTTTTGTTCCAACTATTATTTCGGAATACGAATAATATGATGAAAACTGGCGCCATATATGCTAAATGAATATCACATGCATGTTACGCTAGTTAAATGTTGCAGGAATGCATATGACCAAAAAACCTCTTAATTTTTGGACATTTACAATTACACTGCGCCACTCATTAAGTTTTAATAAATAGTTTATAGCGCAAATTACTGATTTACGAAGTTGAGCAAAAATTAAAAATTAATTCATACACATGTGAATACATCATTTACAAACAAACAATGTAAAACACATAATAAAAACGTGTAACATTAGATAAATACAATTCGTAGGTATGGAACCCTATGTAGCGTGACCGTAGTACAAAATGTATTTGGCTGATTGTCCTAAATGTCAATGGGTATCATTATCTTTAATCAATAAAGTAATAGGTTTCGTCTCTAACCATTTTAATGATACAATTTGACTTTTGGGATTTTGTATACATACAGTGAATCGCTATTACTAAAGCTCTTTTGTTCATTGTATCGTTGAATTAATTGTAACAGGTAATAATAATTGGAATATATATAAAGTATAAGCTAATTAATTTGTTTACCACAGCATCATATAATACAAATTAAATTAAAAACTAATGACATCCATAAACTAACGAACATTAAAGATTTTTTTTTATTGATTTATCATATCACATATGTATTGCTAATGAGTAAGGATGATACATGATGGTTGTACATAATTTTTGCGAGAAAATTCGACTCACACTTAACCGTTTTTCACACCTTATGTCCTTGTAAACCTTTGACATTTGAACAAAGCATTCGTTGGAGAGTGTGTAGCGCAATGTACCTACAGAGGTATATTTTACCTTACGTATAGTGTTAGATTCCTTTTCTTTTTTATCCAATAAATATTTTGCAATAATGCTTTTATACAATCAAACACTTTATTGTGAAAGTTTTGATATATTAAATAGGTACATGTATGCAGAAATTTAAATTCTCAAAAGTTCGTTACTTATTAAAAAAATAATTCGTTCGTTCGTTAATATTAGAAAATATTTTCAAAAACAATGATAATGTCACCTTTATAAAACCTATAATATCATCGTTACACGAGCAAAAAGCGCGTAAAGTAGTGGTATATTCAATTATTCAAAAACGAGCCGGGACTGAGAAACGAGAAACCTACCTTTCCTCTCGAGGCTCTCTGTTTGGATCTAACAGTAAATGCCAAAGGTCACATGTCCCCAAGCTCTCAGTTCTACAGATTTTGAGACTAAAAGTTTTTTTAGACTACTCTAATTCACGACCTTACTAAAAATGTAAATGTCCATAAGCCCATCCTGCTAACAATGTCAAAATAGAGTTCATAAAAGATAAGTATCTAGGTACTGTATTAAATATGAAATCCATTAAATGGATTAAAAAAGAAATAAAAAGACAAATTGTATCTCATAGCTTGTAAAGGTTAAAATAAATATAAATAAATGACATTATACTTTCTATCAGAATTGAATAGCGCAATAAAAACATATTGCGTATGATATCAAAATGTATGTACATGATACAAATCCATCATTACCGTCGAAGAGTAATTTAAGTTTATTGGCATTGCGAAGCGTAAAATCCATAGCAATATTAACAGCGGCTTAACAAAACTGTATCGTTCAGTACGAGTTTCATTGATTATTATCTACATTTGAACTGATTTATTATTTAGACACCGTCATATTCTCTAATTCTCTTTTTAAACTGCAAATAATCAACCGGTATTATAATTAGTTTTGCTTGTGCTCCTTACGAGAACATACATTATGTTAAGTCATGGGCAAAATAAGGATCTGAAGCGGTTTTCGTGTTGCTAATTTCATTAACGTGCGAAATTAGGACAAAAAAACTAAATCTATAAATTTACTTGTGTTTATCATGAAGAATATAAATGTAAGTTTCTGCTAGGGTTCAGAACTTGGAAATCACGATACCAAAAGAACTGAGATTTCCGGGTTCCTTAGTCGGTCAAAAATAACCGGGAAATCAAATTTTAGTCCCAGTTCTTTCGTTACTTTTGGAAATTTGATTTTAATTATGCAATTCATACTAAAGTTAACTAGACATACAAACTGGATATTCACGTGACGATATTAGTAACCTGAAGAGACGGTGGAACAATGTCAACGAGCCCTTCAGAAATCTCCCCATTCTATAGATGGTAAAAAGTCACGTAGATTCAACGTCTCTATGGAGAGATGAAAGAATACCTAAAGGTAATAAACGACATTACGAACTACCCGTCGTTGGTGAAGTCTAGAAGTTGAAGTTTATAGTTGCTTTACACCTTCCTTGAAGTCCTTGAAGCACACATGCAAAGGTGCAAACAATATTCAACATAGGGACGGATTTGCGATGAATTAGCTAATGTACCAATGTGAAACATCGTCTAGCCCTATTCCGTACCCTAAGCTTTTTAGGAGCCAGTTAGGCATTACTCTCCAAATGACCTCGGAATAGGACCTCATTCGTAATGTAAGCCTCAAGGATCTTAATATTTAGGCAAGTGATCAAAAAATTCGGAGCTACAATGAAGGGGAGTTCGTAAGCGATAAACACTCGAACTTGTGTCTTCTCTTCCACTTCCATCCAAGAGGTAATAGAGGGCTTGCCAGTAACAAAGTTAGAAATAGTAAAACTCCAGCATTATTGGAGATTCCGAGCATACTACTTTCGACAACAACTTTTTCTACACTCTTTAAGAATACCAGTTACCAGAGTGTTTGATATTTAGGCGACATTGTAGGATGGTTTCTATGTCAAAAGATATTTATGCCAGACCCAATCAAAGGTATTTCGGATAGTAATTCCGAGTGCTGCTAACCTTTAATAGCGATTGCTCAATTGAGTCAATCATATTTAACCTAATCACATATATGTATATAAAGTATACACATTCCCTATAAATAAATGAAATTCTATAAATAATTACACTTCTATATACATGTATGTATTATACATATGTAGTAACTATAATAAATATGTCTGTTGCATTGTATGTGTAGGTACTGTGATATTAAGTATAAAAAGTATAATGCCTTAAATTTTTCCCGAGAATGAAATGGATGATAGCGCATTACATATTATTACTTATTTAGGTTGTATTAAAATAATCACAAGAAATACAACAAATAAGGCATACGAAATATCTCGAAAATACTCTTAGAGAGTTTTCAAATGTTTATAGTCCCCGAGTTTCTTAAAATATTAATGCTACTTGAAAACGTTGGTAACACGCGGTTTAACGGCGAGATTAAAATGTGGATGCTTTTAACGAATACTTTAAATATATAACGCAAGAATTCACCACTTTTAAGACGTGTGAGTTTTTTTAAAATGCCTACATTTTTCGTAACTAAAAGCCAACGTTTTACAGAGTATATTACTAATGATAAAAGCATATTCATCATATATGAAATGACTCTTGTGTTTCAAAAAACAGGAGGCATGCTAGAATATTAAAAAGAAGTTTCAATAAAAATAAATATAATATAATATCATACTATTTAACTCTCAAATGATCTCGGAAATGTTAAATTATATTATACTATATTTAGTTTTGTGTATTTATACTGAATTGCATTACTTTATCTTTTAGGTACGTATTTAAAAATTAACGCTTTGAATCAAAGAAGAAGAATTCCTTAAATAGACAAACACTATGAATCAATATAAAGTTCAGCTTCCCCTTCAAACGCGAATGTAAACTCCTAATTGGATTAAATGGCAGACAATAGCTGTTATTTTACATGATGTTGTTATTGGGATACATCAGACACATGCCTTTGTTAAAAATTGCTTAATTTTTATGAGGGATTTTTACGTTAGGCTCATAAAACTTAAAAAAAGTCTATAAAATGCACTTTAAATAATTTGATTTTATTGAATATCATTTAAAAGATTTACATGAATATGACCCAGACTGTGACTTAGCGCAGTGCCGTAACGAGATACGGCAGATTCGATATTTAGCTCTCGAACGTATAAACCATTATTCTCTTACTATAATAGATAGACCGCAAGAACCGCAACTTAGCAAGCAAACACGTTCACACTGCGAAAATCATTTTGCAATCGATGTAGTTTTATAATGATCCGAACGCTAAATCTGCTCGAAGTGTTACAAATAATATGTGCACAATTAAGTTCGTGCCAATATGTAAGTGATGATATTTGTTTATAATGTTAAATTGTTTTTATTGAATCATATAAAAAAAAAAAAATTGCGTGCGTACAAAGTACACATGTCAGAAGAGAAACGTCTTTGGCAAACTATTTAAAAAAAACGAATTAAAAAAATAATTAAACAAACGAATTAAAAAAAGTCTGTGTGTCAGCTTCGGCCTCCGACGCACGACTTGAGTTTACTTCTTCAGATCGACTGTCTAGGTTTAGGTTTAGGTTTAAAGATTATTTATTCTCATAAAGACACAATAAATCACTTACATGAGAACACAATTTAAAAAAAAAAAACAAACAATTAACAAACATTCGTTGTCGTTACATTACATTACATTTTTCAATGGAGAAAATAACACACTAATCATCACCAACCAGATACCCCAGATCAATTAAAAACAAAAACAAACACATCACCACGATTTGAATTATTCACTATTATTCCATTCTACATACTCAGACAGGTATTTTTGTACCTGCTTTTTAAATATATCGAACGAATCAATATTTTTGATGTCTATCATCTTATTATAAAGACGCGCACCGTCATATACAGAGTAGGGATGACAATACAACAATAATTGATAACACCGTTAGTACTACTTTATAGAAGTATTTCAAATCCATCAGATAAGTCCTAACATCAAAAAAAATAAAAAAATATTTTGTCATACAAACTAATTCAGTTTAATTTAATAAAATTTTATAACATCATTTTTGTAACTATAGGATCACTGACCTGTTACACGCGTCATCGCGCGTGACCTTCGGTCTGCGCTGCAAAGTGACACAGAAGTGCTTTGTGCTTGTACCTACAAAACTTCATTATTTTGATTGAATAAAAAATAGTAAGTTAGAAAAGTAAATAAATAAATTGTTACGCATTTAAAATTAAATTGAATAAAAAACTATTTGATTTAAATTTTCTCAAACCATCAATTTTTTTTTAATATGCAGAACTGATCAGTAGTCGATACTGAATAAGTTATTTTTTTAAACATTAGTTATTACAATATTATTTGGTGGGGTTTGGTAACTGTCACTAAATGGCAATGATTAAAAATTTTGCCTTTTTGTGGCAGTCGATCCCATATCCATTTTTATCATTTCAATGATTTTAAAAATAAAAATAGCTGTCCTTGAGTCTTTAACCGCCAGTTTTAGGGTATCAGGTCTGTAGTATAATACATCACGGAGAAATTTTAAAAAATGAAAAATCATAATTTGTGACTAAACTACTCGATGTATTTTATTGATTTTTTGTATGGGCTTGGAATGTCATTACATATACGATGTCCAATTTATTGTTGTATTATAATCCCCACCCTGTATATGTTATTGCAGTTTGACCAAACTTTGTACGAGTTATAGGTAAAACAATAAGACTCGCGCGTCGAGTGCAGGGGCTTCCAAGTTTTTTGCTGCACTTTTATATTGTAGTTCGTTGTGGACATTTTGATTAATAGATTTACGTATGAAAATGCAGGTGCTGTAATTATATAAGTGTTTTATGCTCATTAATTTAGTTTCGCCTCTAAATAGGCACAAAAAAGGCTTACTAGTCTAAGAAAAAGATTAATACCATTTCAAATGGTAAATAAACTAATCAAAGAACGCCATCTATCGATCGATCGATGCCGCTATTAGAAAACTATAAATAATAATTAGTCTATCGCCGACGTTTTCTTGGTTTCAGATCGATGGCGATGGCGTTGTAACGTAAAAAAAGACGTAACGAGGTCGAATTTGTTCAACAGATTTTACACCTCATATTTTTCTTATACCGGAGGTCTTATATGAAAATCGATTCTTAAGGAGTAAACTCCAAAAACCTAATTGAAAAAAAAGACAAAAAGCTAACGTCACGCGGTGTTCCCAGGCGGTCACCCATTAAAGTACTCCCGACCGTCCCTGACGCTCAAATTTTACCCCTCATACTCATACGCCTAAATAAGTTTCACTTCAAAAAACCTAAAAGCGAAACCCCACCATCATTAAGTCATCATTCGTCGTATTTACTTCACAGTGTCGCCTTAATCCCGACGACGCGTTTTCGTACGGTATTTCTACTGTACCTACTAATAAAATCATGGTCTTATAACGCTTTAAATTAGGTCGGTTTGATCGTTTTCGTCGACAAATGTTTTCGGTCACAGACTAATGTAAACAGTAATTTAATTGCTGATATATTCGATCGCAGTTTGTTCTGACTGACCTTGTGAAAAAGTTCTTACGGTAATCGGTTTCTATTTAGACTAATCAATAAAAACTTGACTTAAAAACTACTCAATTTCGAACATTTATTATTTTTCTGTATTTGAATTTGAACGGTTCCTTAGCAAAACAAATCGTTTTTAACCCACATAAAAGAAAAATTTTCAATTCGGTTGTGTATTTTTGTGTGTTACCTCATAACTTTTTATTAGGTCTGCTGATTTTGATTATTCCTATTCAATTTGACATGACGCCACGTTGGCGCAGCGGTCACAGCACTGGTTTGTGGCTGTTGCGCGGGTGGTTGCGGGTTCGATCCCCGCACATGACAACATTTTTATTGGTCACACAGATGTTTTCCGTGGTCTGGGTGTTTGTGCAGTCCTTGTAGGTCTCCCCACCGTGCCTCAGAGAGCACTTTAAGCCGTCGGTCCCGGTTGTTATCATGTACACCTGATAGCGATCGTTACTCATAGTAGGGAATATATTCGCCAACCCGCATTGGAGCAGCGTGGTAGATTAAGCTCTGATCCTTCTCCTACGTGGGGAAAGAGGCCTATGCCCAACAGGGGGATATTACAGGCTGAAGCGTAGCTCGTCGTGTAGTTTTAGATTTATCCCTAACAACGAATATTTAAAGTCGTTTTTTTTTTGTTTAAGAACAAATACAATTTTTTTATTATTATATAGGAACCGGGTTGTAAGTAATTTCTTACCTAAACTCATTGTCTTTCGTTCTTTTTTTGTACTTTGGTAGGTTAACACTAAACCCGTTCGACGTTTTCGTTTACGACTTAACGTAAACGTGCTTTTACTTCCTCTTTGTGTAATAAATAGTTTTACCTATAAACTAACGAGTCCGTTAACGTGAACTAATAGTAAAAAATCTATTATTGTCTTAATGATTTGCTTTAACTGCAGTTTAACTGCGAATTAGTTACACATTTAGGTTTAGTTGTTCTCAGTAATCTTATTAATGTTACCAACATATCCTGTATATCCCACAATCAAATACTTTTAGAGGGCAAAACTTGTAAGCACCAAAATCTAAGGTTTCCGTTAAATGAACCAGTTCGTGCGTTGCGAAATAAAATTCTTATCGAATTCGTAGTTACCAAGTGCAACATTAACATGTTCAATCAAACAAAAGATATTTATTATATTATAGAGATCATTATAAATTATTTATAATTATTGTATATGTATATATTTTTTAGATATTTGCTTCATAGAGTAAACATGTAAGTGTTGATGAGTTTATACAATTTTTGGAGTTTACTCGTTAAGAATCGATTTTCATATAAGTATGAAAAAAATGTATGAAAAAAAATATGAGGAGTAAAATCTACTGAACGAATGACCTCGATACGTTTTTGTGCGCTATCTATCTGCTACGACGTTTACAATGGTACCGGCTACGACGGTGACGACGGTATCAGTTACGACGTTTTCTAATAATGCCATCGATAGATGGCGATATTTTGATTCATTTATTTAACATTTGATATGGTATTAATCTTTTTCTTAGACTATAAAGTCTTTTTGTGCCTATTCAGACAGTCGATCTGAAGAAGTAAACTCCAGTCGTGCGTCGGTCGGAGCTGACACACACACTTTTTTTTCTTTATTAATAATCACTGCAGCTTTCGATTTGATATTATTTCACATAAGGTGTCACAATAGGTGTCGTGTTAATTATCAAACTTTTTGCTATAAAATGATCTCAAATGAGATTTTAAGCTAAAAAATAAATTAAGTCTCTAAAATATACAATTTTATCATAAATTCAACTTTAGTTAAAATTACAGATAATATTTATTAAAATTACTTTGAGAATATTTCGTACCATAATATTATATTAATTACTATAAGAGTGTGTTAGATCAATTATTTCAATACGTTGTGCTAAACATATATATTTATCTTGCCTTTAGAACCAAAAATAAGTCTTATGTGTATAAAATGTATGAATAAATAAATAAATAATACTTAAGCTTCGAGTATGAACGCTATTCTATTAAAAATGTGTAGCTTTTACGATACAATGATCACCCGTGAGAAATTTTCGGAGGCTTCCAGTGGTGACGTCAGAAGGGGAGGCGCGGGACGCGGCGCGAGTGGCGCGCGCCGGCGACTGTACCCCGGTCGTCCCGGCCGCCGTACACCCGCGTTCCTATCTGTTGATCTGTTGCGCGCCGAACGCGAAGGTCGCTTCACGATCGCGGCTCCTCTACGCCGCCCGCCTTACACTCCCGGCTCGTAAACAAAACTACGTGACCCCACTACTCGGGTCGACACGGTCACAGTGTGTTTTAAACAAGATCTCGTTGCAGGCTATGTATTTCACACATATAAAAATTGTGCCGTAGTGGGAACAACCTCGTCTAGGGTAAACGGCCCGTCGGCCGCCCACGGACTGTAGTAACTGCTGTAGTGGCCGTAGCACTAATCGTGCACACCAGGGAATGCACCGCATATTGGCCCCCAATAGGTATAGTTATCATCTACAATTAGCCATTATTTTTATTGAAATTAGTTTCTTGCATTAATATCACTTTCTTTATCATTCAAAGTCTCATATTTATTTGTGTAGCTTGATTAAATCTACGCGTGACAGTAGGATGATAAACGCATACAATAAATATATTAAGAACACTAAAATTTCCTCAGAAGATATCAATACTAGTTTCTGTTTAATTAAAAACAAATAATACAAGCAATAAAAATAAATTTATGACCTACTAAATATTCATAAAAAACTCAATGATTGTAATTTATCTTTATTTAGAAAAACAAATAAATCACGGAAATACAGCGAAGAAATTGCTTTAAAATGAAACATTATACAAATTTTAAGACACTATGACTAAGCCATTGTTTGAAACAATAATGAATCGTTGAGTGATTTATAAAAACGTTAATTCACATATTATATAAACATTATGCTATTGAAACATCAAATAAATTAGTGAAAATTTAACCAATGTAATACATAATTAATTCGACTTACATCCATGTTATATATAAAGTAATAATTTACGTCAATTAACGTTTTCATAAACTACGAGCACCGTAACACAACAAATATCAAATTGTTTATCTCTTGATGTAGGAATATGCCAATCAAATTTGATACATTAAACAAAATACGTCCACAAACATTTGAAGCTTAAGAAAACGTAAGATAGATCTTAGATTTGCTAAAACGCAATCAATCAAAATTTTGTTAAATCTAAACAAAATCCTAACTATAATACAAATATATATTATTTATTTACAATAGTAATTAGTTTCACCCGTTAAATGGTTCGCTCTTATGGGATGCAGAATAATGTTTTTGATTTCATGATTATTTTTTCCAATTGGTATATAGTATATACTCGTCATTTAAATTGTAAAAGAAACATAATTGTAAAAAGTTTGCTACTTTTGATTTTTTACAAAATTATACCTGTTCTCCGTTTTTACTCATTTAGGTACTTATTATAATATCTAATATTTTTATTATACTAAAGTACATAAACGATTATTTTAACATTTCAGTCTTACTGTATTCACTGTACAAAGACTTTTTATTTACATAGGCGCTATTTAATTATCTTACTCATAATGTTTATTTCGTTACTAGCTGTACCCTGCGCGCGTTACTACGGTTTTTATTTATTTATTTTTTTAGTCGTACCAACTCAGAAACCTCTGTGGGCACATGCACAACACTTTGCTGAATATCATGACATGATCAAATGCATAGTTTACGGTTATATAAAGGACATACAGATAACAATAAATAATATACACATTAATTAAAATTTTATTTATATAAATTAGAATATTATTAAAAATATTTTCTTTTCTATTATAATGAAATAATAATATTTGTTTCGCCATAAGATATCCGCTAACTCGCATTGAAGCGGCGTGGTGGAATTAAGCGTGGCAAAGGCATAATTATGCCCCGCAGTTGAGATATTAAAGGCTGAACCTAATATTAATAAATAAGTTACACACACTTAACGAACGTCTAAAAAAATATATTCACAAAAAAACACAACGAAAATAAAAAATTAAGGTAGCAAAACATCAATCAAAAAAAAAAAAATTACATGTAAACACCAGCAACATTACAAACTAATGTAATGTAAGTAGTGTTATCTCGCGACCTTAACTTAGTCACAATATTTAACGAATACAAAATCCTAATGTCTTGGTAAATATGACCATCTTGGCATCTATTATATCCTAGGCTTTCTTAAATAAATAAAATAAAATTATTTCCTAGCGTAGACTGAGAGAAAAAGAAGCCAGAGGAAAAAAACTCTACTCGGTTCTCTTTTAAAATTTGAAGTCTTATATAAGACAAAAAAATTAACTCAATAGTGAAACCATGAAATGATCGGGACAAATATGAGACAGCTAATCGTGTGTGTCGAAATCACCACATGCCACCTGCTCACAATATTTGTAAATATATCTATTTAGTGTTTACAGGACGGGTCATGGACATAGCCTGGTCGAGTTTTATTCAATCCCATCCCTTTTCATCATTAAGGTATTCATTGATAAGCTTTACTACATAAAGTTCACTTAGTCGTTTTTTAAACTTCAGTAAAGGCAGAGATTGAACCGCACCCGTAATTTTATTATATATTAAAATAGACATTCCTATTTCCTATAAAGGAAGGACTTTTTCTGACCCGGCATTTTGGGAATTGACATACATAATTGACATATTACATGTTCACAGTTTATTTTAGTGCATATAATAATTATTATGAAATAGCAGAAGATCAACCCATTAATGTTATGGTTAGATAATTAATAGCCTATAGGTATTTCCCACTTGAAATTGACTATTTTGTCTCCAAACGTTAGAATAGATACGAGTATCAAATTTACTGGTTACTTTATAAAACTTGACATAATAACTTTACAAAGAACTCTTCGTAAAATTATAACTTCAGCATAGTTACTTGATATGATTTTGAGATTCAGAAATAATTATCCTCACTGTATGAAAAATTCTTGTAACTGAACATGTCAAATATTTTAAACAAAGTAAAAAAAACCTGCCTTAAACGTATAAAAAGGTGAAATCATATTTAATTATGCATTATAATATATATAATTATATGTGCTACAATTTCAATAAAAAAATCCGAACTAATGGTGTGTACATTTGTATTGATTAATATTAATTTATAAATAAAATTATCATTTTACCTACCCAAATAATCAATAGCATTGATAGTCAAAGACACATCGATTACAATAGAACACATTCTACTGGGTCGTTGAGTGTCGTGTAAGATGTTAATTATTGTGAAATGCTGTTGTAAAGAAAGTGAGTTACTAGAAACCTAGTGTTAGAGCTATCTCAATAAAAAAATTGTGTGTGTCAGCTCCGACGCACGACTGGAGTTTCTTCTTCAGATCGACTCTCTAAATATGCACAAAAAAGACTTTATAGTCTAAGAAAAAGATTAATACCATATCAAATGGTAAATAAATGAATCAAAATAACGCCATCTATCGATGGCATTATTAGAAACGTCGTAAACGATACCGTCGTAACCGTCGTAGCCGGTACCTACCGTCGTAAACGTCGTAGCAGATAGATACGTCGCACAAAAACGTAACGAGGTCATTCGTTCAGCAGATTTTACTCCTCATATTTTTTTCATACCGGGGGCCTTATATGAATATCGATTCTTAAGGAGTAAACTCCAAAAATCCGTACGATTTAATCGTAAGTAGGTAGCTAAGGTAAAAAGCGTCGAGCCCAATTAATTATTACGTACTTCATAGAATATGATTTATGAGCATCAAATAAATCTGGTTTCCCATTTCGTTGTGTAGTCAATCTCATATTGATTGATTGATTACAACAAACAAAATAAAAATATATACCTACTACTAAATGATGGATCTAAACAGGTATTATCGTATACGGTGACAGGACTTATACCACAGATTACTAAATAGTACTACGTGCTTATACTGTCTGTACGTTGAAGGGCGCATCAGTGAGGCGAGCGATACGCTGAATACGAGTACAAATCCTGGCAATAAAACTATCGAAGCGACGCTATCAATGCCGTTCAATCGTAATTGCAACTATCCTCGCATATTTTTTAATCTTTTAAATGCTATCACGGATTTTTTTAATCCCCATAACTGCTATCAAAATCTATTTATATAATCCACTAGGTGACCCGGCGAACTTCGTACCGCCTAACAGTCGATTCTTTAATACTTATCCTTCCCGGAACCCCTCCACTAACACTTAAACTTTATGGTATGGTATTTAAATTGACTTTAAAGTATTATTACGAATCTTTTGTATGGGAATATAGAAAAGTGTTGTTTTTAGACGTTTTTTCATGTAATTTTTTAAATTTTTCTCGTCGCAAGAACCATCCTCGTACTTCAAGGAATATTACACAAAAATAATTAGCGAAATCGGTTCAGCCGCTCTCGAGATTTGCGCTTAGCAACACATTCAGCGATTCATTTTTATATACAAGGTGTGGATGACAATAGAACGATAATTGAAAACACCGTTAGTACTAGTATAAAGAAGTATTTCAAAACCATCAGATAAGTCCTAACATCAAAATCAAAAAAAAAAAAAGATTTTTTCATACAAACTAATTCAATATAATTTAATAAAATTTTATAACATCATTTTTGTAACTACAGGATCACTGACCTGTTACACGCGTCATCGCGCCGCCTTCGCGCGTGGCCTTCTTTCTACGCGGCATAATCGCGTGGAAGTGCTATGTGCTTGTACCTACAAAACTTCATTATTTTGATTGAATAAAAAATAGTAAGTTAGAAAAGTAAATTAAAATAAATTGTTACGCATTTAAAATTAAATTGAATAAAAAACTATTTGATTTAAATTTTCTCAAACCATCAATTTTTTTTTTTAAATATGCAGAACTGATCAGTAGCCGATACTGAATAAGTTATTTTTTTTTTTTTTAACATTAGTTATTATAATATTATTTGGTCTGCGAACTGTCACTAAATGGCAATGATTAAAAATTGTGCCTTTTTGTGGCAGTCGATGCCATATCCATTATTTCTTAATCTATGATTTTAAAAATAATAATAGCTGTCCTTGAGTCGTTAACCGCCGGTTTTAGGGTAGGTCAGGTCTTTAGTCTGATACATACGTAGAAATTTTAAAAAATGAAAAATCATAATTTGTGACTAAACTACTGGATGTATTTTATTGATTTTTTGTATGTGGGCTTGGAATGTCATTACATATACGCTGTCCAAGTTATCGTTGTATTATCATCCCCACCCTGTATATAGAGATAGAGATTAATCTATATGTACACATTTTACAACGGTATTTACTAATCTGATTTATTATAGTGTTTACTATTATTTAAAAGATTTTTCATAAAAAATAATTCTTAACAGTTTATCGTGCATTCGTTATCAAAGCTACTAATGGATCGAAAAGTACAAAACTTATTTATACAGAGATTATCGGGGTTTGATTGTTTATTTCACTTCAGTGATTTCGCTTCGAAAATTCGGTTAATATTATTATAAGTAATAAATTATCATATTCCGATTCCAAAAATAACTTGTATTTGATATGTTTAGAAATCACTCCGGTTGATCAATCGCTTCGTATGACGTGCTTCACGAAATTTAACTCGAATCGTATGTAACCAATCTGTTACTTGCCGCAAGCGGTCTTGAGAATTGTGTATAAATAGAAGCATTATTATTAATATGTACAAACTAGATGAATTAAGTAATTGCTATTAGTATTTGTATTTAAGTATCTAACCGAGGTAGGGCACAGCAGGAAATATCCTGCTCAAAATCTGGAGCATTCAGACTGGGAAAGTACCTGAACCTCTCAGAAGATCACAGCTAAATAATACTGCTTTCAAGCAGTGTTGCGTTCTTATTTTGAGAAAGGTGACAAGAGCTCTTTGGGTGATTTGGGGTAAGGTCGGCAACGCGCTTGCACTGCTTCTGATGTTGCAGGCGTCTATAAGCTACGGTAATCGCTAACCATCAGGTTAGTCGTTCGCTTGTTTGCCGATCTAGTCATATATTTAAAAAATAATAATAAATAGCTCCTAAAACAAATAGCATATGTAATTCTTTGAAATCGTTAATTAAAATACTTAAATGACAGATAACGCCAAATTACAGGTATATTATTTGTTACAGTTACAATTGGTTGTATGTGTATTTTTACATAATATGTCTGCATTGTATATGTAATCTGCCCATGTCCGTGCTCATTATAAACTGAAAAAATATATAAATTGATAGATAAAGCTTTTGCGGTTAAAATCGATTTTAAGATGTGAAATTAATTTAAAAATTGCTAGTCATTTTAATTACCGAAAACTTTCAGATTATAACAAAGATTTACTATGATTTACAATAAGTAATTTATAAGTAGGTACCTATACATAATTACTTTAAAGCAATATACCTATATACAACTACTTTTAATCTTTCGCGTTGCATTATTATATTTTAATGTTCTCACGGGGATTAACGCGAACAAAATTTTTTGGTAAAATATATTACCTTGGGGCCTGAGGTTTCGGCTAGGCTACACCAGCCGTGGTCGCAGGCCGACTGTCTGCCTGCGACCACGGTATATTTTACCAAAAAAATTTGTTCGCGTTAATCACCGTGACAACATTATAATACCTATATTCACATATTACATGGTGAGGTACGATTTCGTCAGGTGCTTTTGATGTCACCAATTAATCTACATTACCTAGGTTTACCTCTTTTTACAATCTGAGAACGACCAAATTTATGTTGTAATTAAAACTGAATATGACTGCTTTTTTATATCATCGTTATTTATATCATCTATATTCTATAATGTTTAGACATCAACAAAGTAAAATAGTTTTAATAATTATTAATAGATTAGTAAAAAGATATTTAGAAGTATAATTTCTTTGATGTGAAGTGATAGATAGAAGAAGATAAACAAAAGTTTATAACAAATGATGTCAAATGTTTATAATTATCATTGTCATAATTAATGAATTGTATTTAAAAACTTTAGCATATTTTTACATATTCTGGACAGCCCTGTATCCATTACAAATCAAAGCTAGTGCTGTAACTAAAAAAAATATCAAATAAATTGAAATCAGACTTTGGATAAAAGAAAATTTCAAGAGATTTGGTAGTATGACGATTTTTATTTTACTTTGGATTGTATTAAAATAATAAAATCAGCCTTAATTTTAAACTCTGATTGAGGTTGAATAGAATTTAATTAGAACGTTATTAAAGTCTTTAAAGTAGGATCAAGAAATTGAGTACAAGCCGTTGGATTCTTAATGACAGAGTTTCACGCTGTTTCACGTATCACTTTGTCTAATCAATGTGGCGTTAAAAATCAGTTAGAGAATGCTTTAGACTGTTTTCATTCTGCCAGGAATTTACTATCGCCAAATTGTGTTATTAACCTTTACCGTAAAAATGATTTGTATCTCAAAATGCTACACGCTAAAAGGTAATTATAGAAATGGACGTTGATTGCTTTGTTTGTTGAAGAGAAATATGTATGTGTTTTAAATTTAGTCCAAGTGATAATATTATTACTATTTTACTTTCTAATAACAATGTTAATTAAGCCAAAGGGAAACCAATTCTAATAACGTCGCCTGCAAAGGGGAGAATGATTTATGGTCGAAGTTGCCCGTTTATTTCGCCTCTCGAGGATTTCATTGCTTCACGTCAGTTACGACTTTTACTTATAGAGCTAGTTACATGCAGCGCGTAAAGTAAAAATGAACCGTAAAAGTTAGAAGCAAATAATTTACTATAAATTTTATAAAACTATTTGTGCCGTTTCGCGTTGAAAAATAATTTCCTACAGAGTTAAAGTTTATAAGGAAACGTATAATACCTTTATTTTTTCCAATGTTTTGCCAAAGTAGTCCAATTTCGTTTTAATAGCAATAGAATATAATATGCGACTTGAAGATAATCGGATAGGGGAGAAGAGAGACGTTTAGCAAATATTGATTCGCTTAATGACTTACGCTCCTTCTCGTTGAAAGGCTCTACGAATCCGTATTATAACGAGTGTATTTTAATGGCTTTTGTTTTGAAGACTTATTTTTGGCGGCAAATTTTTATAAGGTAGCGAACCTTGTTGTATTTATGCTTTGAGGTCTCAATTGCGCTATTAACAACTACATTCTCATCTTCAAATTTTTCGTCAGGTCTTGTAATCTAAACATTTATTCACTGTTTTGTTTTTGCTTTAAACAATTATAGTTAGTCATAACTTCTTAAAAACCACATAGTACTTAGACATACCAACACAATTGGATTGTACGAAATCGATTGGTTAGCACAAGAACCTTTATAGACGTTTAAGCTTTCTTATAGTCCGCAAAGGCTAAATTATAACCGTTGGCTTTAAGCTATATTGCCTTTATATTCTTACTACCCGCCCTATTTAGAATGCTTTAAGGGGTTTAAAATCGTCAAGGCTTCTCACGAGACTATTAGAGAGCATAGGTGTTAAATTTAAATAGACAGTGGAGATTTCAGATTTGATTCTAGAAAGTATTGATGTAAAATATCATTGAGATATAAGATACAAAAAGTGACTCTCTTAATCAATATTTTAATAAATTGTTGAAGAAAAAAAATATACTGAAAGGCAAACAAAATAAACCCTCTGAAAATAAAAATGTTGTCCTGTAAAAAATAAATCTTCACTGATGTAAGCCGGAATTTTATGCAGCTATCACTAAGAATAATATTATGTTCGCATCTATAATATATAGTAAAAAATATGACTTCGCATTATTTTTGATACTATTATTTAGAATATTGCATTATATTATTACACTTTAAATTAATTGGTCTATATGAGTAGTATTACGTTACATATAATTTTATTAAAATCATCTGGATTAATCTAATGTTTAGGTAAGGTAGGCACTTTGTTATAAATAAATGCAACTTTTTTATATAAGTAAAAAACTAGGCAAAACAATGCTCAAGAACACTGCCTCCTTGCGATCTAAATTTTATACCTCAATCTATACTATATTATAAACTAGCTTGTGCGCGCGACTTCGTCCCCGTGGAATAGGACCACCCGATTTTGAAACATTCTTCATTAGTGCTACGCTCCTATTAGTCTTAGCGTGATGATATATTATTATGTTTGTTTGTTTGAACGCGTTAATCTCAGAAACTACAGGTCCGATTTAAAAAAATCTTTCAGTGTTAGATAGCCCATTTATCGAAGAAGGCTATAACCTATTTTCTTTCATTTGTCATTGAAGGCTATAACCTATTTTCGTTAATTTTAACGTATGTGGAACCGCGGCGCACAGCTAGTTAAATAATAAAATATATATTTTTTATTTGAAATAAAATCTTACTCTTTTTAGTTTATAGTTAATTCAAATATCAAGACGTCTCTTATTTGTAGCGTCCGACCGAAGCAGGTTTTTCAGCCGAAGCCTTGATCGCAGTTTCGGCTGAAGCCGAAATTGAAATTAAGTCATGTCTTAGACCAAGGGTGAGCAACCTTTTTTTTGGCAGGCCGCACATACATTATCTTGTATTAATAATTTACGAAATACAATAAATATAATAACAATAAATACAAATCATATCTAAAAAGAAATTTTTGAATCGAACTGATAACTTGTACAGAATTTATCATTCAGACTAAACAAACATCAAATATTCTGTATTTATGCTGCATAGCTGTGTGTGTCTTTTTAACCGACTTCCAAAAAAGGAGGAGGTTCTCAATTCGACTGTATTTTTTTAATGTATGTTAGATCAGAACTTTCGACTGGGTGGACCGATTTCGATCAATTTTGTTCTAATTGAAAGGTGTTGTATGTTATGTGCTTTCAGAGTTATATCTAATAATGCTATTTTTCTTGACTACTTTTTCGTCGACATACGCTGTATTATACCGCATAACTTTTTACTGGGTGTACCGATTTTGATGATTCTTACTTTAATCGAAACCTAAGTCTTGTTTAAATTTGATCGAGATCTGATTACTACTTTTTGAGTAATCTTTAAAAGCGCGTATTTACATAACTATTTTTTCATCTTATTATTATGTTGTATTACTTGTCGATGTTATTGACGTCCGTTTATTTCGTTTGCTCGCAAACACAATTATTTTAATTATTTCTTATAAAACAAATCCAAATAACTCATTATTGAATCTAAAATCATCGATCGGTTGATAGGAACCATCCTTATATTATAACCATCTCTATCAAATGGATATTTATAAATTTCCTTCGATGTGTCAGATGACGAGAAACGACAGTTACTGTCATTGAAAGCCACTTTTAATATTTACTTTTTAATTAATAGATGTCTTTCAACTGCATCTTTTAATATTGAAATATTTTAAGACTGTGTATGAACTTAAAAATAGATCGATGTAGCACTACGTAATATTGCAATCATGTTTTAACATGCTATAGACTTTTGGGTGTTGCAGTCCTGGAAACACATGACACAAACACAAATGCCCAGACGTAGACATACTCACCTCCACTATAATTTTTTTGGTAAACACAATGTTGTCGATTCGCTTACACATATACAACCATTAATTTTATTCATTTAACGTTCAACCAAACATATAAAAGGATACATTAAGAAATTGTAATATCTAAAAATACGACATATTGAATAAAACATTTTTCTTGTTTGACAACAAAAGTTTTTTAGATTGTTCAATTTCCAAACTGTCTTGACCCTTGTTACCTTTCCAAATATATGACGGCAGATCAGGATTATAGACAGGTTACATAAATAATGTTTCTAATTTTGTGAATGTTTACAAACGCTTAAGCCTGGGCGTGGTACGATAATAAGAATGTTCAAGATTTAGCATAATAAATAATTTGCTGTGTGGTTACGGCAGTAAAGAATATATAGCCACGCCCTCTCTTACAGTTGGTCCCGTTGGTGTTGTAAGAGGCGACTAAGGGATAACACAGTTCCACTACCACCTTGGAACTTATAAAGCCGACCGATTACGGGATAACCATCCAACTGCTTTGAAATACACAGGCCGAAGACTGGCAGAAGCGTCTTCGGTGCGACAAAGCCAGCCCTACGGTCACCAACCCGCCTGCCCAGCGCAGCATGGTGACTATGGGCAAAACACAATGAGTTCGTGGCATAATGTAGGGCGCTTACTTTTGTAGGCCTATGTCCAGCAGTGGACTGCGATAGGCTGAAGTGTGTGTGTGTGTGATATAATAATAATAAATAAACGCTTCACACTAAACGCTAGTAGTATTTTTTCCTGTCTCGGGGTTTCGGATACGCACACAATACACAAGCACAAACACCCAGATCGAAACAAAAATCTTTTCACTCAATTTTTTTATCTTTCCGCTAGTGCCTAATACTATACTAACTATGATTTCAGTTAATGTTACCTAAACTATTAACACCGTTCCTTATATAAACCACATAGTGATAACGATTCCTTTTTTCAATTATTTTTGCGAAACTGTACAAAATAGACAGTAATTGAAGGAAATCATATTAGAGAAGCATGACGTAACAGAAAATTAATTATTCGTACGAGTTTCTTGCTTGTAATTTTCGGTGTTCTAAATATAGCTACTTTGCTTATAGCACTTAGTTTTTAATGTACTATCTATCTTATATAATATAAATATTGTTTAATTACCTTATTCCAAGTTAATAAGTAGGTATTTATTCGTATGGTTATAATGGTTTAATATTTAACAAATAATCCTGGACTTTGCAACCAAATGCAAATCGAGCCAAGGGCGAAAACCTTACATATTTCGTGTGACGCTACCATCCAAATACGTTTTCTTTTAAAGTCAAAATTTATTCATTGCGAAATATTTCTGCCAAGTTTTTCTTAATTTTTTACTGTTGTTCTAGTTTTATGCCAAGTACTGCCGCCACTGTCAATTATTAGGTATTTATTACGTACGGTGACCTGTACATGCTACTCTGTCCGTCATATAATATGTAAATAACCTAACATAAACATTAAAAACTGAATTTTCAAATGTCTTTTGTATTTTATGTATGTTTTTTCTTTCCAATAAGAAAAAAATAGTACTTATTGTGTTGTGTAAAGTTAAGGGGCAAATAACCTGTCTTAGTCAGGTTGTGTAATAAAAAATATAATATCTAATATTATTTTCTAAATCGGATTTATTCATTGACATGTTTAGTCAACTTTCTTTTTCGATCTTGTGAAATAACATTTCATTTTTATTTTAGGAAACAAATGACTAATAGAAATTGATCGCATACACAACATTTTTTCAAATATTTAATCATTTTTTTCACGATATATATACAATTATTCTTTAACCCCCCGACCCAAATGCCTACCTACACTACCTTTTCTTTTCTTAATTTTGTTTTTAAATTCGTCTATGTTGCTTAGTTACGTTAGGTTAGTTTAGACTATTTGTAATTGAGTTGTTAGGTTTGGAGCGGTCCCCCAACGCGATGTATTTTTTTTAGAATTATTAATACTCGTACATACTTAGGTACCTTAAGATTGAGTTTCTTTCATTATTTTTTTTACTTTTTAAAGGGAACTCAGGTTATTGTGTCAGGGGTTTTTTTTTTAATTTCTAATTTAATTTTGATAGGAATTGATAAGAAAGGAGAAACAGACAAACATACAGTTATAATTATAGGAAACGACATATTACAGTTACTGTACTATGCATCCTAGTGTGAGCTATGTAGTTATATGAAGATGTGACCAAACCTTCAATTTAAGAATTCAGAATTTGTTTCAATAAATTTTAGTAATAAGTTTGTTGCAAAATATGATACTCAACCTTTCGTTCCGTTCTACAGTATCTACAGGAGATTGGCATTTGTCGTAGTCGTAACTGGAACTTCAAGAATATTAAGCATTTACCTATAGGAGGGAGAATAAATTTAAAGCGAGAATTCCTGTTCTAACGACTTCATTTTTCGAATAATGGAATGCCATACTGTGTTATATAATAGATAGGTTTATTGGTACACTGTACTTGAAGACATGAAATAAAAAAGCTGGGCATAATATTAAACATTAATATTATTATTGTATACATGAGTTTTCTATATAAAAAGTCTTTCCTTACAAATCCCTTAAATAATTCATCTTACACTTTCAACATTTTAAAAATAAAAGAGCACTAAAAAACAAAGAAACAACATTTTAATTTCTAACACTTATAGCGATGTTTCAGTTCAATTATAAAGATTGATTTGATTTTTGTTTAAAGAGCTAAAAAAAGTGCAGAATCGACTGTTTTAGTGAACGCAATGAAATTGAAATATCATTGTGAGAGTTATTACATCTGCATTCGATTCCAGTGGATCGAGTATTTCTTTAAAAGTTGCAATTTGACCTCTGAACATCAACCTAAACGCTACATAGAAAGAAATAAAAAAGATGTTAGGCTTTTTGCTTTTAAAAGTACTTAAGTAAGCATCTGATATAAATATAATGTAGTAATTATTTTTAAACAATATTATTGTACATATTCTATTATTGTTTCAACATATAACTTCCAGTTCTTCTGAGAGTTTAATATTAACCACTCAAACACACCGCCTTTAGCTTTACCTTATTGATAAACTACACAAGAAAATTTAGGTAGTAATTATTAAACTAAAAAATACATTATAATAGCAACTTACATATACGAAAAAAATTATATTTTTATTGCAAAACAATAGAAAAAAAGTTAGTAGAGAAAAGGTCTCTTAAAATTTTTGACAACTCACGTAATAGATACGTGTAATCGTTATAATATTTCGTTACGTTTATTGTATCGTTTTCAGGTATTCGTTAAATAAGCCAACAACACTAGACGACCCATATTTGAAAAGTGGATGTGGTAGTATCGCGTATACTAAATTATTAACACATTTTGAATATGTATTGCTATAAACCAAAATCCAATGTTTTAAATTATATTAGTGGCTTAACACCTTCTTACTACTAGTTTCATTGATTGAACAAAAGTTTATATAAGTTATATAGTCTTTGTGATAGGTATATCATAGCTATATCATAGGTAACGATTTATAAATCAATTAAAATAATTATCAACTTAGAGGTCACTTAAAAAGAAGTACCTATTCATTACGTAACACAGAAAAACATTTTTGGCAATCTTATTCAGAGGAACATTAAAATATATTTATATAGATTTTAATACACTATTTACGCCCATACCAAAGCTCCTGTCGATCAAACTATATTAAAGATTCGAAATCAAAGACGTTGCTTGTATTCATCTTAAATATTTAAACACTTAAGTTAAATTTAATCACTTAATTTAATTTCAATTAAGTTAAAAGACTGTGAACGAAAGGTAAATAAGAAGTAAGTACGTTACATAAGACACTATTTGAAAAGGTACCTAACTTTCAATTTCCTACTTCTTAGTAAAATTTATATCTTTGTTATTTTATGATCCAGCAGTAAAACTGAAATCAATCAGCAAAAATATTTTCAGCTTTAGTAGTAAAAGGCAATACATATATTATTTTCATAAAACCTTTTTTTTAAATAACGCCTCCATCGTGCCGCTCGGATTTCCAAAGAATCACGAATTCGCAATATATGAAGTGTAAAAAATTTATTACTCCGTAATATCGGGTGGACTTGGACTTTGACCGTATGCATTAGTAGACAGGAACATATAAAATACTAGCTGACCCCGCAAACGTTGTTTTGCCATATATGTTATTAACCCCCGCAACCCCCTTTTGTGGGTGGAATTTCGTAAAACCCGTTCTTAGCTGACCTCTACTCGGTGAAATGAATATTCCTACCAAATTTCAAGTCTCTACGCCTTATGGTTCCAGAGATATCGTGATGAGTCAATGGGTGGAAATCTCTTTTATATACATATATAGATTTATTCGAGAAGATATTATAAGCGATTATTTATATATGTATAGGGCTGTTGTTTTAAGTTTGCGGTCAAAGTGAAAGCGGTATCAAGTGATTCTATTTGAACGAGCAGCAGCACAATGAAAGAATTGCGTAGGCGGTCTTTTTAATTCATAATTTAAATTTCTGTCTGTGTTTAGTCTGTACACATCAGTACACATTGAGTTGCCACAACAATATACTATAAATATATACTTTTACTTTATATATACTTTAAAAGCATTGAACAGAATGTTATAGTAGTAATGAAATGTAAGTAGCGAAGTGTTAAGATGACGCGTCAGCGCAGCGTTCACAGCTGGCTTCTGGCAGTCTGGCTTACGACCGCAAATAACTATAATTATGCCCTTAAAAAAACACAATTATTTTGAAATCACAGACAGGCACTTCAATTTTATTTATATGTATAGATAAATATCTATAAAAATATTTGACTGAGGTAGGGCACAGCAGGAAATTTCCTGCTCAAAATATGGAGCAGCCCGACTGGGGTAGTACCTCGACCTTACAGAAGACCACAGCTAAATAATACTGTTTTCAAGCAGTGTTGTGTTCCTGTTGGTGAGTAAGGTGACCAGAGCTCCTGGGGATTGGAGATAGGGTCGGCAACGCGCTTGCGATGCTTCTGGTGTTGCAGGCGTCTATAGGCTACGGTCTTACCATCAGGTGAGCCGTACGCTTGTTTGCCAACCTAGTTACATAAAAAAATATATATATAATTATTCTTAAAATCTTACGATGAAGTTGAAGCCTTGTATGACGATATTACAAGTGCCATACATTAAACTAATTCTGCCTTCTACAACTTTGTTATGGGTGCCTGCTATTGCAGGGCACCCTGAATATATGCTACTGGCTTTCAATGGTGCAAAGCGAGCACAAATAATTTAGCCAATTTCACGTAGAATGAAGAATACACTAAGGAGATTGATCGATGCGGTCGAGGTCACAAACCTTCGTTAATTTGTATAAAAATATACGGGAAATAGTAGTAGGTTGTTAAAACTAAATAAAAAACTCTTCACCTAGATCAACACAAATATTAAGTTTAGTAATATACGGTGCCGAGACGTACTTTGTACAACTATGGTATGCTAAGAATCATAAAATTATAAACAATTTATTGCGATTATCAATTACCTATGTACGTGCAATTGTTAAAGTCGTGTAAGACCGTCTCAGGGTCGATCCAGATTTAACAAAGACTACGGACATTGTCTTTTTAACGGCATTCAAGATTCACTTTAAACTTAAAAAAGTATTTCAAAAATAATTATCTAATTTTGACATTGTCCATTTTAGATTAGGTACACATTCTATTTTGTTTAACGAATAATTTATTTTGTCCCATAATTATTTATTCTTGACGCATTGGGCCAAAAATATAATTATATTTGGTCCTTTTGAAACTCACAAATGACTGAACGCTATTCATTAATCATTTTGTATGAGTTATTGAATAATTAATTTACTAGTTATAAATAACAATAATTAATAGATTATAATACTTAAACATAAATTTAACTTATATTGTAATTGCTTCATAAAACTTAGGTTTTATAAAACCCTGTTAGAACATGTTGAATTTTCTTTACAAGTACTTACGATACAACAATGCTACTTAAGCGCGTTTATTTTATATTGTTTCAAAATTTATTTAAAAACACTCAAATAAAAGTCTATCCGTTATATATTTAGTAAATTTAGATTTTTTTACGTAAAAATAATGAGTCGTATATATATATATGAATTCGTTCTTTTAAACAGATAATCTTTTGCTTTGGTATAAAAACATGTTTGATAAAACTCCTTTGTTATAAAATAATTAACGTAAAGAAATATTTAGAGAAAACAATCATATAAAGTTTAATATATATATGTTACGTTTATAAAAAAAGTAAAGCTCAGACTTTTTCATTTCTAACGGTATTGTTTGTCCTCCGCGTCGGCCGAGTAGTGTATCTGAATTTTTATGAATTCCGCTTCGCGTATGCAGTATGTATGAAGTGTTAAAGAAAATCTCCGCGTAATAGGAAGCGGGTGTCGCTTACGGAGACAGACAGCCTACCGCCTTTCGTCGTCGTGACACCGGATACGCTCGCTCTCTCCTCTAATTTACTTTCAATACGTGGAGCTATTGCTCCTACATCAAAGCTTTCACTTCGAATAAACTAACCTATCGAATTGTCTTAGGTTTTCTTTTTCTTTATTTTATTTAGGGACTTTTATACATGGCAGTCCCATCGGAAGCTAATTCTAATAATAGACCATATTGTCTTAGTTAAACTGTTTGTAAAAAAATAGAACTGTTTTGTTTATTCCTCTACTTATATAATAGATACTATTTTTTTCTCTAACGTAATAAATACATTATTATTTTTTTTACTTATATAAGTCTCGTCCATAAATATGTATATGTACAAATATAACATTTTCAACTGTAAAAGCATACAAATATTTTACTGTCTGGCTTCATGAGGAATGTCAAGTTTAATTTCTTCATTCACCTACCACATTGGTTTCTGATCAAAGCTTTCGTTTACCAACGAATTCTTGACCAGCTTTAATAGTACGGGATCCCTAGTACATATTTTTCACCTGATTAGTATCAAGCTAATTTTCCGGGAGTAGCTTCATTTTGAGGAGACGAACACAAAGTTCCTCTTCGAAAACTCTCTATTGTGGTAGATAATAGAGTTAGCAGGAGATAGAGCAGCAGTGAGCGTAGGACCGGGATAACGAGGCAAAAGCTCCGCCCAGCCGCCCCACCACTCACCCAGAATCTCCAACCAGAGCTCCGCAACACCGTTGTCTCGAGCCTGTTCCCGTCCATGGCCGAGCGGTCACCAACGATGGCACAGAGGGAAACATCGAGCTCTGAAGAAGAAGACATACCGCCAGTCACGTCTTCGGAACTAGCCGTTGCAGTTCAGAAAATGAGCCTGAAAAACGCAGCCCCCGGCCTTGACGGCGTTCCGGGACGTGCCTGGGTACTGGCGATTGAATTCATGGAGCCATGCGTGCTCGCTACTTTGACCAACTGTTTGGTTCAGGGCCGAGTACCACGTCGATGGAAGTCCGGCAAACTGGTCCTGCTGTGGAAGAAAGGGCGACCAGAAGATCAACCGTCGGCGTATCGTCCTATCGTGTTGCTCGACGAGGTCTGCAAGATACTGGAGCGGATCATCGTAGCGCGTCTCACCCAACATCTCGAGCACGTCGGACCAAACCTGAGCCAAAACCAGTACGGGTTTCGCTCAGGCCGAGCGACCATAGACGCGATACAACGCCTGCGGTCGATCACGGAGGAAGAGGTGTCCCAGGGTGGCATAGTTTTGGCTGTGTCTTTGGATATATCCAACGCCTTTAACTCGCTGCCCTGGGAAACCATCAAAGATGGACTGAGACACCACTGCGTGCCGAGGTATCTACGCAACGTCATCAGCGACTACCTCTCGGCACGGTCGGTGCAATTCCCGACGCAGGAAGGCTGGGAAGAAAAGGAAGTGGTCTGCGGTGTTCCACAGGGGTCAGCTCTTGGTCCGCTCTTGTGGAACATCGGATTCGACCCGGTGCTCCGAGGTGCAAACCTCCGCGGCGTAGAGGTCATCGGCTACGCAGACGACACCCTGGTTGTCAGCCGCGGAAAGACATACAGGGACGTCACGATACTCGCGACGGCGGCAGTCGCGCAAGTGGTTCGCCGGATCCAGACATTGGGGCTCGCGGTGGCCTTAGAAAAGTCGGAGGCTCTCTGTCTACACAGGCCTAGGAACCGCCCGCCGTCTGACCTAGCAGTTGTGGTCAACGGGACCAGGATAAATGTCACAACATCTATGACATACCTGGGTCTGGTTCTTGATGGAAGATGGTCGTTCCGGGAGCACTTCCGGCGTCTGTCGGAGAAGGTTACGAAGGCAGCTGGAGCGTTGGCGTCACTCCTCCCAAACCTGGGGGGTCCGAGCCTCAGCTGTCGTCACCTATACATGGGCGTAATTCGCTCCATGGCAATGTATGGAGCGCCAATATGGGCCGAACATCTGTCACGAGAAAATAAATTAGTTCTGGGAAGGTTACAGAGAACTATGGCAATCAGGGCAGTGCGCGGGTACCGTACCATCTCTAAAGATGCGGCCTGCGTGCTTTCGAGCAGTGTTCCCTGGGACCTAGACGCCCAGTCTCTCGCCGACGTTTACTGGCGGTGCGCATCGATCCGCGCGGAGGGCAGCAACCCTCTACCGGAAGTCGTACGTCGGTGGAGGGACTCCGCAAGAGAGAGGGCTATAGAGTTGTGGGCGGAGAGGCTGGAAGAACCTCAAGTCAGTGTGAGGTTGCTGACGGCCATACGCCCAGTTCTAAAGGAGTGGGTGAATAGGAAGAGCGGTGCGCTCTCCTTCCGCCTCACACAGGTGCTGACAGGGCACGGCTGCTTTGGGCGGTACCTGTGTGAGATCGCGGGACGAGAAGATACCTCGCGATGTCACCATTGCGACGCGGATAGGGATACGGCCGAGCATACCATCATGGCCTGTCCCTCCTGGACTAGACAACGTGCGGCCCTAACGGCCGCCATTGGACATGACCTCTCACTGCCAGCAATCATCCGCGCAATGCTGAGCAGTGAAACATCGTGGAACGCAGTGGAGACATTTGCGCAAAACGTGATCTCCACCAAAGAAGAGGCCGAGCGTCGAAGAGAGAGAGAGGCGCTCGACCCCAGACGAAGGCCGAGACGAAGACGTCGTGCGGTCAACAATGATGACCGCAACGTCCCGCCTTAGCGGGGGATCTCGGGGTGGCGACGTGGGGACGCCGTTGCCCATTTATTCGAGTTCCCGAGCGGACCGTGATGCGCAACGTACTTCTGCGCATCGCGGCATCATAAAGAGAGAATGGTCCATTGAAGGCCCGTAGGACCGTAGTCCCGTAGTAGGGTCTGCACATCAGGCGACCGTCAGCGGAGTTGCGGAGCAGCTCACGCGTTCCCGCGGCTCAGCACTGCGACGGAGAGACGGAGTACCGTGTGGTTTTAGTGGGTATACTGCTAGCGGGAGTCCCACATAACCCGGACGTTCCCCAGTGGCCGGGTATGCGTAACGCATTTCCTCACGGGAAAAAAAAAAAAAAAAAAAAAAAAAAAAAAAAAAAAAAAAAAAAAAAAAAAAAAAAAAAAAAAAAAAAAAAAAAAAAAAAAAAAGGACCGGGATAACGTACCACGCAATTTGGAGGACAATGTTACCATCAAATTATATAAATATTAATGGTTAATATTAATTATATAAATTATGGTAATATTGTCCTACAAATTGCGTGGTACGTTATCCCGGTCCTACGCTCACTGCTGCTCTATCTCCTGCTAACTCTATTACCTACCACAATCGAGAGTTTTCGAAGAGGAACTTTTTGTTCGTCTCATCAAAATGAAGCTACTCCTGGAAAATTAGCTTGATACTAATCAGGTGAAAAATATGTACCTACTAGGGATCCCGTACTATAAGCCTTTTTATGTAATTAAGCGAAGTCATAGATAATTGTGTTCATATTTTTGATTAGATAATAATGTTATGGGTTTGGCGTTGCCAGTAAGCTCACGATATGAAAATAAAATAACGTAGATAAATTTCACTTTTAGGTACTGGCGAATAATGTTTCTTAGCGGCGAATGCCGGGAGCTACATCATATTCCACTTTGCGAGTTACGGAGGATGTTAACATACAAATATTAAGATAAATTCATTTCAATCAGATCAAACAAGATCGAAACCTTTGTTAAGATTTTGCACTTGAATTTTTTGATAACTAAAGACAAAAAAAAATAGGTAGAGAAACATAAAATAGATTATAAAAGAGGTAACTTCAAGACACGAGTATCAAAAACATTTTTGTGTAGAAAATCTGTCTGTTACTCTAGACTCCTATCATGTCTTTCACATCAGGCCGGAAAATATCATATTCCATTATAATATTAAATGTGGTTGCAAACCACAATATTATGAAAACTGGACAATGTTTATGTAACTGTGTTACACTCGGCTAACCTGACCCCACGGTATCGGTGTGCCTTCAGCTTTACTTCATAGGAAGACAATTAAAACAATATAATTATTTTAAATATTAGACACCCAGGTGTGCTCACAGCCTTATTACTCTGTACTGCGCACCTGCAAGATTTCAACATAATTTCGGATGAAGATTGGAGACCACCGCAGCGACCACCGCCGCGACGGCCACACCGAGGAAACCTTTCTTTAACTTCTTTTTATTAAATCATTCTCGTACTTAACATCAGTAGGGAATCACTTATTCTTAATCATGTAGTTTTTAATACCAAATTTTGATTGTAATTTTAGTTAATAAATGTAATTATAAGTAAATTGCCTTTTCTTGGCACCTGCGGCTGCAACAATCGTAACTGGCGCAGTCGGTAGGATAGTACTCGCGGGCCGGTTCGCGGGATTCGGGAACAAAAATCGTCACGAAGCGTGCCACCCGTGTGGTTATCGAACTACGAACGAGTACTATAAGAAGAATCTACGGAAGTTGCAGCCAAAGGGAATCAAGAAATCGATTCGGTTAAGAAAAATGCAATTGTAAGTACCTTGAATCTTTCAAGTTCCTTACCAAAACCTATCCTATAAGTAATCCTAATCCATAAAAATTATATCGCATAATTTTTATGTATAAATTTTAGCCTTATTACAGATATTTATATAATAATATAACTGTGTGTTAATTTTAATCCAGTTATTATAGTTAATTAATCCGTAAAAATTATATCGCATAATTTTTATGTATAAATTTTAGCCTTATTATACATATTTAATAGGTGTTTGTGAACTTTAATTCACTTATTATATGTAAGTAATCCGTAAAAATTATATCGCATAATTTTTATGTGTGTATTTTAGCCCTATTATACACATTTTTTTATATAATAATATAACTGTGTATTAATTTTAATCCAGTTATTATATTTAACTAATCCGTAAAAATTATATCGCATAATTTTTATGTGTGAATTTTAGCCGTATACATATTTTATAGGAGTATAATTATACGTAGCTGACTGTTAATTTTTAAGTCAGTTATTAAATTTAATTAATCTGTAAAAATTATATCGCATAATTTTTATGTATAAATTTTAGCCTTATTATACATATTTTATAGGTGTGTGTGAATTTTAATTCACTTATTATATTTAATTAATCCGTAAAAATTATATCGCATAATTTTTATGTGTGAATTTTAGCCGTATTATACATATTTTATACGAGCACAATTATACATAGCTGACTGTTAATTTTTAAGTCAGTTATTATATTTAATTAATCCGTAAAAATTATATCGCATAATTTTTATGTGTGAATTTTAGCTGTATTATACATATTTTATTCGAATATAATTATATAGCTGTGTTAATTTTAATTCAGTTATTATATTTTATTAATCCGTAAAAATTATATCGCATAATTTTTATGTGTGAACTTTAGACATATTATACATATTTTATATGCTGTGTGTTAATTTATAGCTTCCAAAATTTTTCATCCGCGAGAAATTAGGAATAGTAGGTTAAGTAATAGGTATTAGGCCAAATTGAAGTAGAATTAATTTATTTGACGAGAACAGAGATTTTACAGAAAATATGGCTCAATACGAACTAGATTCAATTTATAAATCATTGAGGATGTTACCCGAATTCAACGGGAACCCCCACGTCCTGACTCGTTTTATAAATCTTTGTGATCAGATAGTCTTAACACATGTAGGCACTGAACCGGGACATCAATTAGGGAATTTAGCATTAATTAACGGTATTTTAAATAAAGTTACGGGTCCAGCAGCTAGATTAATAAATGCTAGTGGCATACCAGACAATTGGCAGGGAATAAAAAATGCACTTATTAAGGGGCCACACTACCTCAGCTCGAATTCAGATTTCACCCGATACTAACACACATGAGAATTGAGAGCGCTTGGTTGTTTCATCACGCGAATTATATGTATTTTCTCACCTCAACATTATCAATAGTTATTTTTTTTTAAACGCAACATATAAAATGTTCTTCATACTTATTTCAATTACCATGCTTAATCTCAAGTCCATAACTTCTATATTTACTGAGATATTAAGGTTTTAATACAAAAATAGAGGTAGCTTTGCGATTTTTTTTGTATCGAGAAAATTTTATGGAATCGTGTTTTCGAAACATATGAAAGACAGCTTATGTCCTGAACTTTACCATACATAAATTTCAAACTTAAATATTCAGTAGTTTGGAATATATGGACATCCTGCCGAGTGGAAAAAAAGCAATTTGAGGTAGCATACACTCTTAATAACTTCTCTGATAATCGTGATGAGACAGACAGCACTGTATAGTGACCTTTAAATACAGACGCAAGGTTCCAGCACACTACTAGTAAAAACGACTACTCTATTACTCTGCCTTGCTTGATGGTTAAGAATAAAATTAGTCGAAGCGATGCGGAGCATAACCTTGATCTAATGAAATATGCTCATCTTACTCAAACAGTAATGATATTGAGTGACAATGTAGATTATATTTCACAGGAGGTTAAAACTTCCACTTAACATCATTTGGCTTTAGATCAAACCACCTTAAGCTCTATTATAGATTAGCTGCATATAATTAATTAATAATATGACATAATTAAGTTAGGATTATTTTACGTAGGTAACGAGATAGTTTTAGTTTTTCAATTCCCAATAGTTATATCTTTTATCTCTAATTTATATTAGTTATCTATGATTCCCAATAAATACCATCAGGTCCTATCACCCACCTTTCCATTCCTAGTTATCCATGAGAATGAATTCAGGTACATAGAGGCTGAATGCCCGAAGGCCAGCAAGTGGCATTTATGTATAGAAAAGCCGAACTATCTTAATCAATCATAGAGAACTGCATACAACAATTTATAACAACGCAGGAGCGTAGTACGTTATATAATCCTATGACTGTCACTTTGAGCCACGCAGCATATAAAGAATTGGATGAAAAGAATTACACAGTCAGTTTTCCTGAATTAACAAAGGTCCATTTGTTCTGCGAGCGACACCCCTATGAAACTCTTCACGGCAGCTATATAGTCATAATCCCCAAGCAATGTTATATGGAGACGGAAGCTTAAAAACCTTCAAGAAATTAATACTAGAATCTCCATGCAGCAACCTATAAAGTTAAAAGCCGAAGAAAACTATGGTATCTATCACACTACGATACCTACGTATGTAACCATACTTTTAAGTACATGCGCCCTTCTTAGCGTGTACTATTGGAAGCGCCATACCGGACCATTAGATAAGACTATGAAGGAAAATGAAGAAAATAATTCGACGCTGTCCCAGGTACCAGAAGGGTGGGTCCTGATCATCTTCCAGCGCAGTTTACGACATCAGTCTTCAACAGACGCTGTTCTACGGGGGGAGGTGTTACACTCGGCTAACCTGACCCCACGGTATCGGTGTGCCTTCAGCTTTACTTCATAGGAAGACAATTAAAACAATATAATTATTTTAAATATTAGACACCCAGGTGTGCTCACAGCCTTATTACTCTGTACTGCGCACCTGCAAGATTTCAACATAATTTCGGATGAAGATTGGAGACCACCGCAGCGACCACCGCCGCGACGGCCACACCGAGGAAACCTTTCTTTAACTTCTTTTTATTAAATCATTCTCGTACTTAACATCAGTAGGGAATCACTTATTCTTAATCATGTAGTTTTTAATACCAAATTTTGATTGTAATTTTAGTTAATAAATGTAATTATAAGTAAATTGCCTTTTCTTGGCACCTGCGGCTGCAACAATCGTAACTACTGTCTTAACATTATGATACGCAGTTATATTTATAACATACGTCACAACAGATTGTAGTTTTAGGATCAATTATATCAACCTAGATTAGATAGATCATACAAACGACCAAAAATGTTTTTTTTTTATTATTATTTAATACATATTAACAATATAATATAATAAACAAACATGCATAAGTAAGTTAACGTGTATACTTGTATACGTAAATAATTACAATTAAGAAAACTCAAACGTATTGAAATATGTTGTATCTGTAACACTATAATCAAATAAATGTCTGTTAAATAAGAATTGAAATGAAGCCAATTCCGTATTTGGAAATGTAAATGAGACGTCACCCGCCTTACCCTTGACGAACATTGAAGGGTTTCTGATGTTTATTTCACCATTGTCGAAAGTGTTTTCCACGGGTTGACTTTTATTGAAATCTGTTCAATATATTCGTAGCGATGAAGTGGATACGAACGCGAATAAGAATGACATAATATGAGGTAGCAAAAAAAGTATTGAGAGAATATGTAAATCAACGAACTGGCTTTATGTTTACTGTCCTCGACTGCTAGTACCATTCTTATGAGATATAAACTATGTTTACGGTTTCATACAAGCTTGAATTTGCTTGTTTTTATGACTTTATTATTCAAATAAGAGGAAAAATGCAAAATAAGATAAAATATAAAAAAAAAGCCAAGGAAACAATACCTATATAGTAATATCCACAAAAAATGCACAACAATATTGAAGTACAACATTGAGTTTTTAACGAATTGTTTGTGAAGCGTTTTTAAGGCTTTCTACCTAATTCGCGTCAAAAGAATACTATTATTAAGACTACGACGTCGTTTAATCATCACAAGACTGGAACTGTAACAGACATAGCAACTCGTTTTTTCACAGAATATGTATTTTATGGTCAAATTACAATAGTAATAACAACAAAAATAAATTAAAAATTAAAGTCAACTCGCACTTGCCCATATTTTTAACCGATTTCAAAAAAGGAGGAGGTTACTCAATTCGACCGTATATGTATGTTCGGGAATAACTTCGTTGTTTATGAACCAATTTTGATCATTCTTTTTTTTTGGAAAGAGGATATCCCAACTTAGGTACCATGGTAAGGAAACCAGGATCTGATGATGGGATCCCAGTGAAATCGAGAGAAACCCTCGAAAATCGTAGTGACGACTAGTGCGTTTGTTAATTTATTTATTACTAGCCGACCCGTGCCCACTTCGTTGGGCGTTAATTATCTTTTTCTTTGTGATGCATTACCTATGTTGTGTAGTTCTTAGTATTTACTAAGTTCTATTAGGTTCATTGTTTATAGCAAGTATTGGACGTATACACTCGTAATAATATCGTGTATTTATTATTTTAAATTACAGAACCAAATAACATACTATAAAGAACAAATTTTAAACCACTTAAATAAATAATATGTTGCTCCAACGCCATCTATCAAAAAGCGTAAAAACTTCGTCATCGATAGATTCAAATAGACAGTAAATAAAATAGAGTATTAAATAGTTAAATCTAACAGCGATAGATGGCGTTCGTTTCTTTGTCATTTTCATAATATATTTTAATATTTTTCTTTTTTACTGAATTTTTTTGTACAATTACAATAAAATATAGCCTATGTCACTCCTGAATAGTGTAGCCTCTCACTATTTTCAGCAAATCATATAAATATAAATGTTTTAAAATCACCAATTAATTTCTAAGGCAAATAATAATGCTTGATTAGATTGAATTATTGACACGGCACGTCAGAGGACGCAGGTTCAAATCCTGGTGATTTAAAATCTTTATATATTTTTATCTTTTTCCTTTTATCTTGTCACTCCTGAATAGTGTAGCTTTCTGTTAGTGAAAGAATTTTCGTGATCGGATCAGTATTTGCGAAGATTACCCCGTATATACAAAGTTATAAACTTTACCTCTTTATAATATTAGTATAGATTTATTGCTTGCCGATGCAATTGAAGTCGGTTTTTTTTCGTTTGCTAGCAAACACAATTATGCTAATAATTTGACATTTAAGCCTACGATTAAATTCCAAAAAATGAAACACATTTAAAATACAAATCCAGTAACGAATCGCTTAATAAAGCAAACTAGTTGAAATGAATATAAAATATTCCAAGATTTAGATGCGAACTGAAATATTTAGGTACTAGTTGTGCCCCGCGGTTTCCCACGCGTCAATTTGAGAAAAAAAGGCCTATAGCCTTTGCCGGTAGATGGACTAACCACATTTGTTTCTTGTACTTGATCATTATTTTGCTGCAATGCTATTTCAAAACTGCGATATCTCCTAAGAAATTCATTGAAATCGAATGATGTAACATGTAAAGGGCAATTTTGTTTTAAATTAAATACTTGTGATGAATAATTATTTATTTAGATAAGTATTAACATCATCTTTATAAAAAAAATTGGTTAGCATATAAAAGGTTATAGTGAGCCAATCTTAAAATATAGACACATGCTGTCGGGGACTTTTATGAACTTTTAAAGGGTAAAACTTTAACTGTTTACGCAGCGCACGCAGCGGAAGCTCTCAAAAGAAAAGAAAAAAACCGATTTTGAAACACTTTTGGGTGCCATTTTTATCATTGCTATTCGTTCATAAGTATTTTTGAATCATCTACACAAATTATTATATTTTTAGTCTACGTCATATGTAGGTACTGACGGTTAGTCATAACGCAAAATCCTAACTATACCTAATGTTACGCTGACATGAGTAATGATTTTCAAGATTTTAGAATATACGCTTCGTGTTACAAAATAAGAGGTTCGTGTGAATTATGTTTATTTAAAACATTTTTAAATAAACGTAATTCACACGAACCTCTTTTTTATTATCATATCAAAAATTTTCGATCCAGCGGGATTCGAACCCGCACCTCCCGACATACCGTGTCCGGTGCTCAAGCCGTTGAGCTATGGATCTATGTCCAGCCGTTTATGTTATGTTTATTTAACTATTTAAATTTGTATTAAAACACGCAGTTTTAATAGCTCATCATTTATTATGCACGAATATGTAAAATAACTTGATTAAAATACATATTATACAAATATGTATATTTAGGGTTTCTCAAATTCGATATAGGTAAATATTGTTTAGGTATGGATAAACAGAACTGAGACAGCGAAAATCTTCCGTCACACAGTTAAAGCAAGCTGATAAATTAATTTCATGTTTGACTTGGTTTCAATATCCATATTGATGTAAGTTCTCTACTGTCAATAAGATACAATGAAACGTTTATACTCGTTTAAATATTGGTCTAAGATCCGAGAAGCTAAATCTTCCCTCATCTGTTAATTAGATGAAACAATTTTTATAGGCTTATTTCAATATTGTGAATTTATAAAAACAACCTCTGCCACCATAAGCCTGCAGCAATTTTTTTTTCTTTTCCCTCTCATGTTAATTACATGTAGTAAGCTAAAACCGTTAATATTTTACATTATATACCTGACTGTAGTAGGCAGCCATCTCTATGATTGCTACACTTACCTGCAGCCAGGTCAGTAACCTCAGTCAGCAGTAACCAAAAAGAATAAGAAAAAAAAATTTTTTTAAAGTATTATTATTTGCAGCAGGCTTATGGTGGCAGAGGTTGTTTTTATAAATTCACAATATTGAAATCAGCCTATAAAAAATTGTTTCATCTAATTAACAGATGAAGGAAGATTTTGTTATATTCCGGATCTTAGACCATATGTGAATTACGCGTCCCTTACCTATCTTGTGGGTTTACGTACGTACTAATATAGCTTATTATTCATATTAAAATGACACAGCTATTTTAATTATTATGTTGCATTAAAATTTGTATCTTATTGTTTATAATATTAGAAAAATTTATTTAGATTACTACTAATAGAAGAATAATACAATTTTTTTTAGCATAGAAACTCTTGCTTGACTGTTAAGATCAAGTGTCAGATACTAAAATGAGTGTTGCTTGAGATAGTCCTCATTGGAAGGATCCCTCAGCCTGCCATAACTGAGCCATAACGTGCTACCGGAGGATAACCATCTCTTCAAGATTTTGAAGTAATTTAATAATAAAAAAATATATATTTATAGAAAATATAAAGATAATAATAGAAGAAATATTAATCATATTATTTTATATGGTAAGATAAAAACTGAGCAAATTTGTCTTGTCTTGCTAACTACGGATAACTTAAAATAAGCATTGAAAGCTCTATCCATTGGCCTAGATAAACGACAAACCGAAACGCAACGCAACATCACTACGGGAAAATTCATGTGTCACGTGTGAAATGTCATTGAACTTTTGAACTTCTTTTCTTTCTAATTTTTGACGTTTATAAACTGCGAGTACCCAATTATTTTTCTGACTTCACTTCTACATCTATATATATTATATATATAAAAGAGATTTCCACCCATATATTGACTCATCACGATATCTCTGGAACCATAAGGCGTAGAGACTTGAAATTTGGTAGGAATGTTCCTTTCGCCGAGTAGAGTTCAGCTAAGAACGGATTTCATGAAATTCCACCCACAAGAGGGGGTTGCGGGGGCTAATAACATATATATGGCAAAACAACGTTTGCGGGGTCAGCTAGTATTTTATAAAATGTTAGTACAGCGACGATTCTAACATTACACTACATTGTAGTGTATGAAGAAACAATGTATTATATGAAGAAAACAAGTGTCTAAGACTACTATAGAGATATACGACCACTTTTATGCGTTATCCTTTTTAAATTATTAAAATACATGTATAAACGTTATACCTGGAATATATGTAACGCTAATCCAATATCTTAATTATTTTGGTGGCCTGAAATTAATAGCTTTTTAAATTTCTACAAAAATAATTCGATATAAGCAAAAATTGTAAGAACGCAACAGTGTATAAACATAAACAGGCCAGTTAATTTTACTAACAACATTTTTACAAATTTACTTTGCGGATACTAATTTAAAGTTAAAATAAAACAATACCACAAATACGGCTTTGAGAAAACAGAAAACAGTTTGTAATCAATATCTAGCGAGAGGTTTTGTTTGATACTGTACAGAATCATTGTATCAAAGGCAACAAAACTTACTACATAAAGACGCTAAGAAATGAAAATATTGTATTGGAACATTTTTTAGATTCTGTTTTAATGCTATAAAGGATACCCTACTATATTTTAGCTTTTATGTAATAGTATTTCAACTGTATGTTGTAAATGTTTAATACAATAACCAATTTTAAATCACTAACCGTAACGTAACCGTAAACGTAACTTTATTCAGTGTACCTGTATAAAAACAAAATAATTATTGTCTTTTTATCAGTTCATAAAATCTTACTGTGATATTGACATATTATATTTTTTATTTAAAAATGATCTAGTAATTCAAATCTTTAACAAAAAAATATATTACTAAAGTCAGCTGCTAAGTGAGACTCGACTTTCGTTATAAAAAATTCCGATATACAATTTTCTAGTTTTTTGAAGTAAAATTTTTTACGCACGCTTGACTTGGGGAGTAAGTTGGTGAATGCGTAACGAGAGCGTTACGAAAAGTGTGATCGGGTGAGGCTAACGGAAGTTGAGAGGGAGGTATAAGTTAGTGAAGATACAAATAGTGAGAGTTACGTTTCGTATATTACTGTAGGAGCTAAAGAAGTTTTACTTCAGTCGTGTGGTCTAAAGACTCTAAAGTACACTTTTTTTTTCTATATAACTAGGGCGGCAAGGAAGCGTTCGCCTTACCTGATGGTAAGTGATTATCGTAGCTTATAGGCGTCTGCAAGTCTGCAACATCAGATTCATCGCAATCGCGTTGCCGACCATATCCCCAATTCCCCCTAGGAGCTCTGGTCGCCTTACTCACCAACAAGAACACAACACTGCTTGAAAGTAGTATTATTAGTACCCCACCTCCATATTTTGAGCAGGAAATTTCTCGCTGTGCTTCCAACCTCAGTTAGAATGAAATGAAATAAACTTAAATAGTAGCGAAATTAAAACACTTTAAATTTTATTAAATCTCGTTACGAAGCAGAAATTAGCAATTAAATTATGAAACCAATATTAAAATTATTACTGACCTAAAAATAAAAGGTTAGAAGAAATTTGTTGACTTTTCTACATTAATTTCCACAACTAAAACAGTAATCTCTCTGAAACAAAAGTAACGTTATTTTGTCTTCATTTCTCACTAACACTAAAAAAATTAGCTTGTACATTCGCAACCTTTTTTATACTACACGATAACTGTAGGTAAATATGATAGATTAATATATTATATTTAATTATATTATATTATATAATTATATTATATTATTTAATTATATTATATTATATTATATTATATTATATTTATTCTATATTTAAACCATTAACTATGGAAAATTGGTAAAATTGGTTCTAGGATTTTTTAAAGTACTAGCAACGGAAGGTAGGAGTTTTTAGAGGAGGTATAAAAGCAAGAAAAGAAAAGTTGTATGATAATAGATAAATTGATAGTCTTTATGGGACTACGAGTTTAAAACGTTTTCTAATACCAAAATGATGGACAAGGTTGAACGTAATTTATTAATTTTTGCCAAAGTATTATGTTCGACGTGACTATCAAGCACTTATTCATGTCTACAGAATTAATATATTACGTAGTTAGTCTTACCCATGTCAACGAATATAAGAAATCAAAATATCAAACAAGTAGATAGTGAAGTTACAGATTGTTTCAAAATATATCGGCATCTATAATATCTGTCTATTTTTTGGAGTTTACTCCTAAAGAATCGATTTTCATATAAGGCCCCCGGTATGAAAAAAATATGAGGTGTAAAATCTGTTGAACGAATGAGCTCGGTACGTTTTTTTTTTCAACGCCATCTATCGGAAACCAAGAAAACGTCGTCGATAGACTAATAATAGTTTTCTAATAGCGGCATCGATCAATCGATAGATGGCGTTATTTTATTATTTTATTTACCACTTGATATGGTATTAATCTTTTTCTTAGACTAGTAAGCCTTTTTTGTGCCTATTTAGATAGTCGATCTGAAGAAGTAAACTCCACTCCAGTCGTGCGTCGGAGCTGTTTGAATACACCTCTTGCTTGTAATATTGTTAGTTGAAAAATTAAACAGATGATATGCAGCAGTGTACTTCGGGAGCCAAAAGGGAATGCTTTCTCACACGTTGCTCAATTTACATAGGTATTGTTCAATAAATATCGTCACTGTACTTAATATACATAAAAACAAATGTACCAACAATTTAAATGAAATGGTAATACTTGAAAAATATGCTTTTCTCTTTGCTAAAACTGAGAAAATAATGTTACAAACCATCAACCAAAACAAGGACCAAACTCACCGTGTACTAAAAAAGTTTTAGGATAGATTTTTATAGTAAACAACAACTTTCAATTTTGCAGATTGCGAATAGAAGTATTTGACAGATAAAGCAGAGTGCTCATCAAGTGAGACAAAAAAGTCGCATCACAAATTTTTATCTGTTGGATTACGCGTCAACCTGTAATATCCCACTGTTGGGCATAGGCCTCTTTCCCCCATGTAGGAGATGGATCAGAGCTTAATCCACCACGCTGAGTATTGTAGGTAACGATCGCTATCAGGTGTACATGATAACAACCGGGACCGACGGTTTAACATGCTCCCCGAGGCACGGTGGGGAGACCTACAAGGCCAGTACCAGACCACGGTAAACATCTGTATGGCCAATACAAATGTTATCGTGTGCGGGGTTCGAACTCGCAACCGCCCGCGCAACAGCCACAAACCAGTGCTGTGACCGCTGCGCCAACGCGGCGTCTCTCATCTGTTGGAAATTTTTATACATAAGTCAAATTGGTGTAATTGACCCTAAGCCTATATGGAAAACAAATCTAAAATATCTAAAATACCGGTATTTCCACTCCATCCTTGATCTCAAATATACTTTCCATCAGGCCAGATTGACGTCAAACGCAAACACATCCCGTAAAAAAAATTAAAACCTGATTTTCTCGTTTTCGATTATGTATATTAGATTAGAATATATTAAGTTGCTATACACTTCTAACGACAACCTCTAAAGAATTTTTTCATAATTATGTTACAAGAAATTGTTCGAAGGAAAGAAAACAATTTGTTTATACGGTGTGTAATAGCGATAGCAAACTGAAAATCTTATACGTAGACTGTATTAGATTTCATTAATATTAAACGTTACCTGCTCCAAAGTCATCATATTCGTTAATTCTATTGACACTGTTGTCTGAGCAAATAAGATAACCGAGAGGCATTTGCTTTATTTCGTATTTTGAAGGGGTAAGACGCCTCACGTACCCTTGTCACGTACTAAGCTTTATTCCAAGAGAAAGGTTTGCACAAAAATTGCGATTTTGATCGCATTATTTGGGAAAAATTGTTATCCACAAGCGCAATGATGTATTGATACCTTTCTAGCTTTTATTAAATAAGTCTCGCTTTCGTATCGTAGGTATATCATTTAGAGTAAAATCAATATAGTAGTACCTTCGGGTTACTTCGTTGCTTCTATATTGTCTTATACAAAAAGGACCGGTACAAAGAATATTCCGTTAGATATCATATTTATAGATAGATTAATCAAATGTAATGGTTTTTTTTTCTTTTCCAGATAATATTTAGAGCTTCATCAAATCAGATATAATTTGGTACAAAATGAAAAACGCCACCTTGAGTTTATTCTTCCGGAAATACAACACAGACAGTAAGACTAATATTTAACTTTTATACTATACAGTGCTGTAAATATCTTGCTAATGATTAAATCCCCTTCTTCTATTGTAAGAAAGAGTACATATATAGTACCTATACATAATAAATAATAGTCTCTTAAGCGTGTCTTCTCAACATTTTTTTTTTCAAATGTGTTGATTTTAAACCGTAGTAATGAGCTGTACTTAATTTAAAAAAATTCATATGTTCTAGATGGCCCTATACGGAAGGACGCCAGTTCACATTGTATATATAAATACATCAAATATTTCTAAAAAATTCTTTTGAAACGTACATTTTTCTTGATATATTTTCTATTACAATCGAACGTGAGTAAATTAAAACTAAAAAAATCACTAAACCGTGGCATTTGTGGCTCTAGCCAGAACCTTTGCTCTGAACTACAGACAATTTGTTCTCGAGTTATATGCTAAATGTAATCGTGTTTATTTAACAATTGAATATAAATTAAAATATAGCTTAATAAAAATCAATTTTATATAGTTGGTGGCGCAGTGTCTCGGTGAAAAAGTATGGAGGTTGCGGACGGAAACGATGACTTGTTGGATTGGGAGACTCTGTACCAGGTGCCAGTACAGAACGTTTCTGATAACACCTCTGATTGGGTGCCCAGTGGATGGAATAACACTGTGGCCAATACTACATGGTGGGATTCATCTGCGCCCTTTGACTCGCCTGCAGCTCTCTTACGCGCTGCAGCTAAAGCCGCTGTTCTGGGCTTACTCATTTTGGCAACTGTAGTAGGTAAGATATTTGTAAACTAATTATCTATGTCCCGTGCTATTCTTGTCGGTGAAACAGGAAACCATTAGAAATATTCATTAGCATTTCAACGAATTCAAACAATTTATGAGACACACGTGTTTCTTCTTTAGATATTAGATATAATTTTATTTAATATAGCTGTGACTACTACAGACGAGCTAACTGTAAACTTAAGAGATCAAAAATTCAAAAATTAAATTTCATTATTATTCTTGCAACAAAACAATAACTTTAGTCTTTGAGTCTAAGTAGTCCCTAAATTGTAAAAATTATTTTTGTGTGGACATTCACTTGCACAACCGCACTGCTGTGTAGGCGTCTAAGCACCGCGCCGGCGGTTTGTGGATTCGATTCCCGCTCGGGGTAGATATTTGTAATTCTACAAATATTTCCTTCCGGTTTGGACGTCTATTCTTGTGGGTCTTCCCACCGTGCCTTGAAAAGCACGCTAAGTTTTCGGCCCCGGTTATTATCATAAACTGATAGCAATCGTTACTCATAGTACGGAATATATCCGTCAACTGCAGTGGAGCAGTTTAGTGGGTTAAGCTCCAATCCTTCTCCGACATAGAGAAAGAAGCCTATGTCTAGCAGTGGGGTATTACAGGACGAACCATAATTCACTTGTACATAAAAAAAAGATTACAAAGACTTTTTTAAATTAATGTGCAAAATAATTAAAAACGCTGAAAAAATGAATAAAGACGAATCGATGGGCAATTTGCTAAAATAATATGCTAAATAGTGAATAAAAGTCGTGGGTAGGTTTTTTTAAGCCTTTATTAGTGTGTCAACGAAATAAATAATAATATTTCGTTTATTTTCATACAGGTAATGTATTTGTGATAGCTGCGATACTCCTTGAGAGGCACTTACGAAGTGCTGCCAATCAACTAATTTTGTCATTGGCGGTGGCAGACCTATTAGTGGCGTGCTTGGTTATGCCTCTGGGTGCAGTGTACGAAGTAGCGCAACGGTGGACTCTGGGCCCAGAACTATGCGACATGTGGACCTCAGGCGACGTGCTCTGTTGCACTGCCTCTATATTACATCTCGTAGCCATCGCTTTGGACAGGTTACATTCACTTAATATTTTAGAGTAAAAACGTATATCAGATTTTATTACATATTCGTATAATATTTTAATTTATCTTTGATTTTTTTTAAAGTACTAGAAAAATGAAGTAAATAAACTTTATTTCCAAGTAAATTATGATCCGGACATATTAAAAAATATAAGAGGAACAATTTATACACAACATGTAGACTATCGACTATGACGTCGCGTTGGCGTAACGGTCACAGCACTGGTTTGTGGCTGTTGCGCGGGTTCAATCCTCGCACATGACAAGCATTTGTATTGGCCATACAGATGTTTGCCGTGGTCTGGGTGTTTGTGTAGTCTTTGTGGGTCTCCCTACCGTGCCTCGGAAAGCACGTTTAGCCGTCGGTCTCGGTTGTTACCATGTACACCTGATAGCAATCGTTACTCATAGTAGGGAATATATCCGCCAACCCGCATTGGAGCTTCGTGGTGGAAAAAGCTTTGATCCTTCTCCTATTTGGGGAAAGAGGCCCAGCAGTGGGATATTACAGGCTAAAGCATAAATGTATGTAGACTATAATAATTTATAGTTTTGAATGTTTATAATTGTTTTTTTTTTAAAGGTACTGGGCTGTAACAAACATAGACTACATACACGCTCGAACCGCTCGCCGTGTCGGTTACATGATCGCGTGCGTTTGGATCGCCAGCTTCCTGGTGTGTATTGCCCCTTTGCTGGGATGGAAAGATTCCGATTGGAATCGACGAGTTTCAGAAGATTTACGATGTGTTGTCAGCCAGGACGTAGGTTATCAAATATTTGCAACGGCATCTTCGTTCTACGTACCTGTACTCGTTATATTAATATTGTATTGGCGAATATACCAAACTGCTAGAAAGAGAATAAGAAGACGACCCGGTACAACCACACGAGGCGTGGGACCACCACCTGTTCCAGCGGGTGGTGCTTTAGTAGCTGCTGGAGGCAGTGGTGGTATAGCCGCCGCTGTCGTTGCAGTTATCGGTCGCCCATTGCCAACCATATCGGAAACTACTACGACGGGCATCACGAATGTTTCCTCAAACAACACTAGTCCTGAGAAACAATCCTGCGCTAATGGTTTGGAAGCAGATCCACCGACTACAGGATACGGAGCCGTCGCCGCTGCTTACTATCCCACTCTGGTACGACGCAAGCCCAAAGAGGCCGCTGATTCCAAAAGAGAACGAAAAGCGGCAAAGACATTAGCAATAATTACTGGTGCGTTTGTAGCGTGCTGGCTTCCTTTTTTCGTATTAGCTATATTAGTTCCGACGTGTAATTGCGAGGTTAGTCCTGTACTAACATCCCTATCTTTATGGTTAGGCTATTTCAATTCGACGCTGAATCCAGTGATATACACTGTATTCAGCCCGGAATTCAGGCATGCGTTTCAGCGACTGCTCTGTGGGCGTCGCGTGCGACGTCGTCGCGCTCCGCCCTAGTTACCTCGCATCCCTCGCTCTTCAATTTTATGAGCCTTTACCCCACCCAAGCCGACTGACCTCAACATTCTTCTCGATACATATTGTGTTTGTTACCTTGTTACATTTTCAGAGATATATTTACACCCTTTTATTTTTTGTACGAGATGAATGAGGAATTAAATAATTATATAGTTAATAAAGCAAATAATCTTTTATAATTATTATGATAAAATTAAGTTTTTATAAGTTAGCGATATGTATATTATTTATAATATGATCAAATTTAGATACAATAGAACTTTCTGTGATCCATGAGTGTAGAATATAAGAAAGGTACTAAATATTTTTAGGGAGGAAATATCATAAAGTAACTTATGAAGAATGTGTTTCTTTTTAATTACCAGTGGTACCTAAACCTTATGTTTGAAATATAATATCTATTATTATTAAAATGCGTGTATTATTTATTCCCTTTTGCAATTCCACTCACATTAATTACAAAGACTAAATTTTTCAGAATCATAAAAATAAATAGGTAAACACCTACATCACCGATTTGACAATTTACCAAAATTTATACACAAATGTAAAAAAAGAAACAGCACGAAATAGTATTATCGAAGCAAAATTGAATACAGTATTTAAAAAAATATATTATATATTAATATTCAATAATATATTATATATTAGAATGTTATATATTAGAATTATACATATATTACAATATTATATATTGGAATAGAAATTATATATTAGAATTTTAAAAAAGTGGCATCAAAAGTTCTTTTATCAAATGAAAAACTTCATTTAAAACCAATTAGTTACAGATTATTTTGGTATAAATCAGGTCCTTGTGAAATGTTGCCAAGAATGCTGCCAGCATTTCCCCGTTGTATTGGAGTACCGATAACGTGCCAACCCTCAAAAGGGGCAAGGAGACTTGAGATAAATTATTTTTGAATTTTTTTGTACTGCAACCATAAACTCAAGTGTTTTGATTGTATATGGCAAAAAGATATAATTTAAAACAAGCTATGCACAATATATTCGTGCGTATGTGCGTACAAAGTCTGCATAAATCAATTATCTATACTAATATAATAAAGCTGAAGAGTTTGTTTGTTTGATTGTTTGTTTGTTTGTTTGTTTGTTTGAACGCGCTAATCTCAGGATCTACTGGTCCGATTTGAAAAATTCTTTCAGTGTTAGATAGCCCATTTATCGAGGAAGGCTATAGGCTATATGTCATCACGCTAAGACCGATAGGAGCGTAGCACCAATGAAGAATGTTTCAAAATCGGGGTTTTTTTCCTTTTAAGAGCTTCCGCTGCGTAAACGGTTAAAGTTTCGCACAAATCATGTATGACAGAATTCGTTCTATTCCACGGGGACGAAGTCGCGCGCAGAAGCTAGTAGTATATATGTATGAAGCTGCCGAAGCTATGAAGAGAACTAGAAAGAAAGACAGTTACGGTGTACTAAAGGCTTTTCAACCCAAACTTTAAATCTTTAATCTGTATTTAATGTCAACTGTAAATTGTAATACCTTGGTCTAGAAAGATAACAATGACTCTACGAAGTTGGAACTGGTTGGTTTTGCCTTTTCTATCAGAACCATCAACACTTTTGGTGTATATATAAATACATGACATTATAATTATCATAACATCACGAAGGGATACACGAGCTAAGATAAGATAAGCTAGGAGAGTAAAAATAATGCAAATAGCTGTTTTTCGGAAAATAAATAATAATTACTTAGAGATATTTCAATAGGTATCTGTAGTGTTAACCTATGATTATGATTATTTATCGTACAGGTAATTTTATTTATGACACAGATCAATAGGCCAGTGACTGTATAGCTTTTTGAACTTTAGGTACATTTTTTACTGTTTCGGGCATAGACTAGGCAAATCAAGGTAGAAGAGAGAAAGAAAGTAGTAAATCGTATATGCCAATAGCATATTGTGTAAGATTTTCTTTTATTCCTGTTTCTAGACCAAGGTTTTCTGCTCGAATTTCTTTATTTTCGCGATAATGTATCTATCCATCATGAAATACATAGATCAACAGGGAGGCATATGTAAAATACGTGGGGTTGCGATACGAATAACGTCAATTTATGTTTTTGATTTTAAAGTTTTATGGTGTCAACTAGTTATAATCGGATTCCTTCAATAGAACATTTTAAGTTTCAAATATCACGGTAACAGTTCTTTAGGAGTAAACACCAGCGGCGTGTACGGACACGAATAATAAAATCGCATTTACGTATATTCGCTCATCTAAACGTCATTACTTGTTTTATCTGTGCCCTAGAAATACGTCTTTTGAACCAAACCTATTATCTATTCTATTTAACAGAGACCCGTTTGGCGGAGGTCATAACCTTATATTAACCATAAAAGGTGGTAAATACCCCAATATTTAATAGCATCATTTATATTTTAATGAACCATTAGACTTTCTTGTTCTGTATATGTCTAGGTAGTATATCTTTTATTATCATTACAGAAGAGAAGATAAATCCCATCATTATTAGTATCTACATCTTTATTATGTTTTCTGCAATTTCCGAGTTGTAAAAGTTACGTCATGACACTAATGTTTTTAATTTGCTATTAACTAAAGGAACGTGTCAATTTCACCTGTGTTTATGATTAGTCTGATGTAAGAAAAAAAAGGACTTTATTATTTTATCCATTACATTAGTTTAGTTCATTAAATTTTATTAAAAATAAAATGTAAATAGTATTTATTTAGTGACTGAGTTTGGGCCATAGCACGATTTCTGAGGCTTTAGACCATCGCATAACATTGTTTTTATATATAGGAACTAGCCGACCCGTGCCCACTTCGTTGGGCGTTATAATCCATTTCACATAAGAAGGGTACGGTGAAATTTGATATGTTCCAATACACTCTCACTATTTTCAGCAAATCAGATAAATATAAATGTTTTAAAATCACCAATTAATTTCTAAGGCAAATAATAATGCTTGATTAGATTGAATTGTTGACACGGCACGTCAGAGGGCGCAGGTTCAAATCCTGCTGATTTAAAATCTTTATATATTTTTATCTTTTTCCTTTTATCTTGTCACTCCTGAATAGTGTAGCTTTCTGTTAGCGAAAGAATTTTCATGATCGGATCAGTATTTGCGAAGATTACCCCGTATACACAAACAAAGTTATAAACTTTACCTCTTTATAATATTAGTATAGATTTATTAAAATATACTAACAATTACTTAACAGTATATTTCTAATAGCATTAAGTAAATACATAAAATTATTGATTATTCTCACAAAATACTAAATTTTTTTTATAAAAACACGAATAGGAAAGATAAAATTCAAACTCCAAGATTCCGCCTTCGCAAAGTAAACATTTTCTTTTTAGGCCAAAGTATTTGCATGTACTGTCATGTTACTATTTCCAATAAATAAAATTTTAACCTGCTAATTTTTTAAACTGTTAATAAGTCTTAAGATGTGAAAGCACATCATATTAGTACAACATTATAAAAATGAAATAAATATGTAGTGTAGGTATACCTACTACACGTTTTCTGACGCTTGCTTCAATTCAGGACATAATATGACAGAATATGAGAATCTATTATCTTTGAATGATATACCTATTGACCAGTTTTAAAAGAGTAACTTTTGGGTTTCTTGTCAATGCTGCTCTTGAAAATTATTATTTCAGGTTTGTTTTTAAATTACATATATTTAGTTTTAAAATACCTTCCATAAACTATATGTAAAATGACGATTCATAGATAAACTCATCAGAAAGCAGTTTGAAATAATTAAAAAAACCATTTTATTTCACGACGACGTCTCAAACATTATTGTCTCATAAATTCTATGATAATTTGAAATTTATGCTTGCCGCTTTTATATATATTTATAACTGACAGCAACGATAACAGCAGTATAATGCATGATCATTTTCGAAACCTGACCGTACTTATAGGATAATACCTTAGTGTTTGTCAAAGTTGTATCGAATAATAAGTTTTTATGATGATCTTGGCTAAGTTGGTTAAATCTGTGTCTATAATAAAATTACCGGTTCCTAGATAATAATATTCTAAAACATTACTGAACTGAAGATTATACTGAAGCATCCTAAAACAACACTGAACTAGAACTGCAAATATCCAATGAACAAAATTTCCGAGTGTTAGCCAAAGGCACCTAGTAGTATAGACTATTTAAGTATGTATAAACACTTTCTACATGTAACAACACTACTCCTCTGTTGTTGCTAATAGCTACAATCGTTATCAAGGGTTTGTGATTACAAGCAAGATCAACTACAACATATGCTGTCAAAAGCCCTGTCCGAACCGCAAAGACATGAACAAATATTTATACAAGTACCAATATTGAATTGAAACTGTGTGTGTTGTTTCATTTCAATGAGTAAAATTCGCGTAAACTTTAGAAAACAATAAGTACCAACATTCTCTCTGAGTGTAACTGGAAGAAAGGACCCCCACCACCACCACTACAGCCTATCACACTGTTGGACATAGGCCTCCACAAGTTCGCGCCCGACATTATGACGCGAACTCATGTGTTTAGCCAATAGTCACCACGCTGGGCAGGCGGGTTGGTGACCGCAGGGCTGGCTTTGTCGCACCGAAGACGCTGTTGCCCGTCTTTGGCCTGTGTATTTCAAAGCCAGCATGGATGGTTATCCCGCCATCCGTCGGCTTTTTAAGTTCCAAGGTGGTAGTGGAACTGTGTTATCCCTTAGTCGCCTTTTACGACACCCACGGGAAGAGAGGGGGTGGCTACATTCTTTAGTGCCGTAACCACACAGCACAAAGGAAGAAAGGACATTATTCAATAATTATAAAATTATAGCTTTAATTTTTCTTTAGTTTCTCAATCTTTAATAATATGTTTTTAAGTAAGTAAGAAATAATATACCATTCAATCAATTAAAAAAAAACTAATGAATATGGTACAGTGTTTTACAGACAACACTGACGCAAAAATATTGTAGATAATTATTTTAAACTTCAATCTTCTTTGCTGTTTTGTTTTGAAATAGTTAAGAATATAAATAAACTTATGACTGTTAATATACACACAAAGATTTTCCTTATTGTATTAAAACCAAACATATGTATTTAATATTATTTACTGAATTTAAACCAGATAATTTAGACGAGAGAGGAATTAGAATTTTACGACTGCTCTGATGAAGTGGTAAAGGGTGCCGTGTTGGCGCCTAAACAACGGCAGTGGTGGATTTGATTCACGCTCGGAGTGGATATTTGTATTTGTACAATATTTATTTCCGGTCTGGGTGTATGTCCTAGTATGTCTAAGCACGTTAGGCTGTCCGGTTGTTTTCATAAACACCTGATTGCGATCATTACTCATAGTAGAGAACATATCCGCCAACGCGCAGTGGATCAGCGTGGTGGAACAGCAGTGGGATATTACAGGCTGAATCAATCAATAGGTCAAATTAATTTTAAATATAATAATTATTATGAAATTTTACAATAGTTCATTACGTAAACCTTTTTTTGCTGATTAGTAACCAGCCTGAAAAATGACAATAGAGATAATAATAACGGAGAATAAAAACGCAAGGTCGTTAAATATCTTCGTCGCTTGTTCTTAAGGTTGAATTCTTTTATATAAAAGAAAGTATGCTTAAAAGTTTTATTCAAATGGAAATCAGCGGGGACCTTTAAACAGTTTTATTTTACTGCACCGCCGTGCTTCTACTCGCTTTTGCTATTAACTTATTCCATTACAGGAGTTAATGAAGACACTGGACGTCCGTTAATATACTTTTACGTGTCCTAGAAATCTAATACTAAGATAACAATTAACATTATGATTTGCTGTTATACTTATAACAGTGAAACATAACTTCTATGAAGAAATAAGAAGAAACTTAATTTGAACCATATTTTACATTCTTCGTTTAACATACGATTTTGTGAAATATATAGATATCTATATAGTTTTAATATTAGACCAGATGATAACTAGATAAACCTAAATATTTATAATATATTTACAAGTACAAAACAAATGAACTGCTAAAAAACAAGTATCTTCCAAAGTTCCAAATTATTAAATTGTGATTCAAGTATGAAATTCAACATAGGGCAATGTTCAATTTAGGTTTCATAGTTTCTATAAAATTTAGGTCGTGAATATTCAATAAAAAAGATACTTTAAATTTCTTTAATAAACTGTTTTAAACTACAAATAAAACTCACAAGTTGTAAAGTTATTTAAAAAAAATTATACACCAGTTATATAAAACATAAAATTATATAATAGAATCATGTAACATAATTTATACATATACGTATAATGTTTATACTCAGTACCACAGAATACTTTGAATAGCGGTTCAATTTTCTCAAACTCGAAGAAAGGCTTTAAGGACCCTTTTGACCCAGGAGCGACCGACCGTATCAACTTTCGACAGTTCAAGAAAAGGTCTCATCCTGTCCCTTGGGTCCTATCGACATTACCTCAGTGGACTCAACTTTGCAATCATTCTTCTGACGTATTTTTCAACAAAACAAAAAAGTTGATATTTTTTCTAGAAAAATTTCAAATAACAGATTCCAATACACCTGCAGTAAAAATAAAGATAGTTGTGATCTCAAACAATTTATCATAAATTGGTGTCCCATTACAAGCGTCAGCTTTCGAATATAAAAAGAGAATAGTCAAAAACCCAGTAAAGTAATGAGGTAACACAGATAAAAAAAAATACAGCCGAAATGAAAACCTCCTCCTTTTTATAGATCAGTGAAAAAATAAAGACAATTTTTTCATTTTCTTATGAAACACAGACTAATATAGATTTTAATATTCTCTGTCTTCTTAAAGTGAATAAATATATTTAAAATTCCTTTTTAAATATTGTAATAATTCAATATCATACCGATGGCGTTTTATATTTGGCTTAAAATGTAAATTTTACTTCTTCAAAGTCACAAATTGCGAAACACGGGGTTCTCTCGCCTGAGACTTGTGCAGACTGTTTTCCGCTTGATTAATAGTTTATCCTTTATCTTTCTCAACGTTGAGAATGAGGTAATATTTCTTTTCTTCAATTACTACATTTGCCTCATAAGCTATTTTAGATATCTTTTGCCTATTTTCGTAGGAGTTACTAGTTATAGTTCTGTATAATCTTTATTAAGTAGGTAATCAATTTTGAGGTGTGTAGTCATTCTTATTCCGCTCCAAAAGTTTTGCTAGTGAAACAATTTGAGAAATCTTACTAAACATCTCTGTTTATCTGCTTTAGCACCAAAAGGACTTGTCATGAAGCTTCTTTGTGAAGGAATGCTACAAATAGAGACTATTTACAACAAAGTACTCTATAATCTATATATTAATACGTGAAGTAAAAACTTTGTACCCCTTTTTACGAAAATTGCGCAGACGGAGGAGTATTAAATTTTGTACACTTATAACATTACCGACAGTACCATGTATTTGACAAACACACGCATATTATACTCTTTCGTTGATTGTTAGTCTGTAGTCAAATTGAAAAATTAAAAAAAAGGTTAGGTATTTATTTTCATAGTTTTCTTTAATTTTAATTTTTAATTATGGTCGATTTTCGACCTCTGTGCGACCACTAGTTAAGTTTTATATGTATATATATAATTAAAATTATTATTATATTATGTAAATATTTATATATGGCAGCGTCGTCGATATTTAGGAAAAACTGATGCAAGGGACATGACGTCAACAATGAACTCGCCATCGAATCTATATAAATAATAAAATAAACAAAAAAATGTTTTATGTTAAATGGTTTTATTAGAATAAAAATGATGTAGTTAGGTTATGTACTAAAAGCTAAAAAATAATTCGGTAAGTCCTTCACGTGCCGTGAAATTTCTTTCATAATGTTTACTCTGGATACGCTACGCCCAACGATTTTATATTTGTCTGATCAATACCCCAGATTGATGAGAGGATTGGTGCGATCTGGTAGCTAGGACTTACCAATTATTTTCTAGCTTTTAGTTCATAACCTAACTGCATCATTTTTATTGTAATAAAACCGTTTAACATAAAACATTTTTTTGTTTATTTTATTTTCAAGTCTTTAGTTTTGTTGAGTAGTTTTTAGATTATAATAAATATACCTACACTATCTAATAAACTGTATTCTACCTATCAAGCCCTTTCATTCGATACCCATATTGAGTTATTTGTGGAAAATATGTAATCCGCCATTTTGTGGCGGCGGATATCTTGGATTTTTTATAGTGAGCTGTATTCTACTAGTCAAGCCCTTTCATATATCATCATCAAGATTAAGAGGGTGTACCAAATATCAGATCAATCCCTCATCAGGAAGGGGGTAAAATTCCAATTACTAAATTTGACTCAAATAAACACACAAATAAATACCTAAATACCAAACTGGTCAAGCTAAATAAAACCGTTTAATAATAATGAATGTTGCTAATCGCATAACTCGAGAATGGCTCGACCAATTCGGCTTATTCATTTTTTTGTATGTTCCATGCACACGGAAAGTTTCAATACTTAAAAATAAATTAAAAAAATAAATCTTACTACCTATTAACTATTGACAGAACGAAGTCTTACGGGCAGCTAGTTATACAGGTGAGGAAAAAGTATGGAAACCCCGGAAAAAACGAAAAACTGCTCGGGTTAGTCGTGAAACAAAAGTCATATCCTAGGTAACTTTTAAGAGGGCGTATTAGGCGAGAAAAAAAATCAGATTTCACCCGCGCGCCCGTGACTAATTGATGAAACAAAATATACATAAAGCCTCGTGTCAGAGCGTGATAGACGATATAGTTTTGAGCGCATTGCGAATGTAAAAAACGACAAATATGTTTTATTTTAATAACTCGTTAAAAACCGGTTCTTTTATAAAATCGCTAATGTGAGCTATTATTAATATTAATTGGAATTATAATGCTAAATATTGGCTATGTATTATGTAATACAATGAAAATAAATTGAAAATAGTAGAAAACTAGACGTGATTTCGTGATTTTTTTATCGAAAAACTTTTATTCTTTTATGTTTTTATTTCAGATGGTCCTTTGTAAATATGATGTAATATTTATATGGTTTTTTTTTGGTTAGTTGAATCATGATCTACTACTGTAGAAACCAAATGTACAACTGACATTTTCAGTTTATACCCGCTCTTAACAAGAAATTCAACTGTGACCTCTGATTTGACCTTGAACTTCATTTTAAGGTCATTTTAAGGCCAACCTCATTTTTTAAAATGGTGATCCCTATTTTTTATACCGAAACCGAAAAGGACGAAAAATTTTACGTCCATTAACTAGCACTAAACGCGAGATTTTTAAGAAGTCATACTTTGACCTCTATTTGATGTTCAGGGGTTACGTAAACCTAATACATAAATTCGTATTGGGGCGTAAATTTTTTTGCTTCTTTTGATTCCGGTATAAAAAATAAGAATTTTCATTTGAAAAAATGTAATTGACCTTAAAGTGACCTTGAAAATTAAGTTCAAGGTCAAATCAGAGGTCACCGTTGAATTCTTCGTTAAAAATTAGCTAAGGTATGACCTTTGTTTTTCGACTAACCCGTGCGGTTTTCCGAATTTTCCGGGGTTACCATACTTTTTCCTCACCCTATAATTATAATAAGAAGCTTTTGCAAGATGAAGCTTTAGTGCGCAGACGTTTATGTATATATATGGTTCCCAGGCAACCATATACATATGTTTTACAAACGGTAGAATCAAATATAAAATTTAATAAGAATAGTAATGAAATAATAATTATAAAAGGAGTCTTGTCTTTTAATTGTATTATTAGTTAGTTGTATTATTCAGTAATGTCGGCTCTTGACTCTATATATGTATAATGCGAATAAATAGCTTCATAAATTTTGTATAAAATGTTTATTACTTTAAGGTAAAAAGAATCTGTAATATTTTTTTCCGTCTTTGTTCTCGTAACCAGCTGCGCGAAAAAAATCACAAGTCCAGAAAATTGAATTTTACCCTTTACAAGATTCAAGAAACCCGTAATATCTTTTCTACCTTAAAATTCAAAAACATACGCCACTGGTTCATCTCGCTGTAATCGACATACTGAAACAGCACTAGATCTTTTTCTTTCTTTCTTTAAAAAAAACTTCAATTAGGTATATTAAATGGAGAGCCGGTTTTTGTGTTCGGTTATACTGCGAAATCAACTGAAACGATCGCAATAATACTTATACCATAAGATGCAGCGTGTTTCGTAGGTCTTAGTATATGATAATATGTTGCTGATTACTAATCGTGTAAAAAATATGGACGGACAGGGGTCGCTAGTATTAAAATATATCCTAACTCCAATAATTTAATCATAAATATTTTAAGGGTTTCTTTAGATTTGTTCTGGTAAAGCTAATTAAAAGCTTATTAATATAATCAATGCATATAACTATTCTCATATACATATTTAAAAAAATTATAACTTATTTTTTTGATATTCGCAAAAAAAAATTTGACTTAAATGATTGGACAAGAATTCCAGATAATTTTGATATGTAGCAAGATAAAGTGGGCAGTTTCACATGTATCTAAGTGAATACTTCTACTCAATGTATCCATTGAATAGAAGCGTAGTACGATTACTATGTACTTATTATTACTATGTATGATTCTATCCATCACGGCGTGTTATAGGTAATTCCCTCGATAGCTTATAAAAATTCTAATAAATGTGCGTTAAAATATAACAGTAACAGTAACAAAGGTAATTCCGAGTATCCGAGTATCTGCAGGTCATATTTACTGGTTATTTTTTATACTATGTTAAGAAAAGTAAAAATGTTAATTTATAAGTTACAAACTTAAGTTAACAACTTTTAAAGATTGATAGCTAAATTGTCAAAGTAAAAGATCACTTACACTGGGTTAAGAAATAGCTCTTCAGCCTGATCGACATTTAAATTGTGAAGCAACAAGTTGATGTGTCATCATCGGTCGCACCCTTATCAGTCATTAATCAAATCAAATAGGATCGACCAATCTATGCGGCACTAGATTTTACCTACTTGAGTTATTAATAAATATATTATAGTATTATAAAAGTATACAAGTATGTGAGTAAGTATTATTCAAAAATGCATAATTTTTTACATATTTTTTCAGATAAACTTTAAATTTGAACGCTGATTGTTGGAGTTCCATATATGTTCTCTTTTTTAAAATACTTTGAAAAGGATATATTTGTCAAATGGTGAATAATATATGATTCAAAATGCGGATAGCAGTAGTTGTAGCTTGAAAATTTATTCGATGTTTTATAACTTTTATCAGACTATTGACGTTTGAGACGATAAGCACCGTCACAGATGGAGAACGGAAAATTTCATTTCATTTCTTGTCAATACTGTCAAAAACACAGCTTATAAAAGTCGCATGTGGCTTGTATAGTAAGTCGTCCCGTATAGTACGCGGTGTCCAGTAGTTACCTAATTGAAAATATTGTTTTCAGTCGTAGGGTCCCTTTTTTTGCACACTAATACAAAATATGTACACCAAAACCTGAAATTAAGCGAATAAACAATAATTTACATTAATTGCAGTAAGTGTGTACTCTTTGTATACATTTTTTTTATTGGTATTAAAACTTAAGCACAAAACAGGCAGTAAAAAGCGTGTAGCCTCAAAATATTATAATTTTATTTTATATTTATACTAGATGGCCCGGTGAACTTCGTATCACCTACGTATATTTGTGAAAAATATACTCAAAACAGTTTCTGAACGCACCTATAAATATTTGACAACCAGTTGAAAACGTTTTTGATAAAAGGCATTAAATTTTCCCGCTAGGAACATTTTGTATTGGAAAATTAAATCGTCGTTTTTAGTATTTTCCGTTACATATTATTTATGTTTCTCACCGTTTAAACCTTCCCTGAACTTCCACAAACATTTCAAGATGAAAATTAGCCAAAATGGCCTAGCCATTCTCGAGTTTTAGCGAGACTAACGAACTGCGATTGATTTTTATATAATTACTAGCTGACCCTGCGAACTTCGTACCGCCTAACAGTCGATTCTTTAATTTTTTTAAAACTTATTTCTGCCATTCGTGACACCGGGTTACTGGTTAGCTATAAAAATTAAAAATATATATTAAAAATATTGACAAAAATTGACATTAATATTTATAATATGATACTAACGTCACTCAATTGCCTTCCCAGGACCCCTCCACTAACTGTTAAACTTTATTGCATGGTATTGAAGTTCAAATTGACTTTTAAGTATTATTACGAATCTTTTGTATGGGAATATAAAAAAGTGTTGTTTTTAGACTTTTCAGGCAATTTTTTTAAATTTTTCCTCCGTAAGAACCATCCTCGTACTTCAAGGAATATTATAAAATGGAATTAGTGAAATCGGTTCAGCTGACCTCGAGATTTGCGCTTAGCAACAAATTCAGCAATTCATTTTTATATATGTAAGAGATATAGATTAGCTGACAAGCACCTACTTTGACAGACGTTAAACTTTGGTTTCTCGCACCACGCCATCTGGGAAGCAAAAGCGTTGTCTCATACTGTTAATTAAAATTATTTCCTAACTAAAATAGCATAAAATATTAAAAAATTATTATTATTATCTATACAATTAAATAAAATTGGATTGTCTATTTGTAATATTAAAATAACCGCTTCTTACTAAATGCATATGGATGTATGTATACACGGTACATATACCAAAATAACATTTTTTACAATTTTTGTTTGACTGTCTGTCTGTCTGACTGTCTGTCTATCTGTTTGTCTTTTTGTCTGTCTGTTTCTTCCGGCTAATCTCTGAAAAGGCTCGACCGATTTCGACGGGACTTTCACTGGCAGATATAGTTGATGTAGTAAGAGGTAACTTAGGCTACTTTTATTTTAGAAATTTATTTATTTTATAATTCTGCGAACTAAACAATAACTTTTTTGTTAAATTCCACGCGGACGAAGTCGCGGGGCACAGATAGTTTATTAATAAGATTTTCCTGTTGAGTGTTAACAACGCCTCTATTTCGACTCGGGTCACAAATTCTTTTTGTTTTACTGTAAATTGGTGATCACCTACGATAGAACTACACTTTGCTCGATGAAAACGTATTAGAAATAAAATTTAGCTTTTGTTATCGAGCTATTCCTTTATACAGTTTCCGCCCCGCCGCAGTGTAACAAACGTTAATGTTCATCTTCCTGTATCTCTTAAACTATGTGTAGTGGAGATTTGATCATTTGTAGGTTTTTATTTTAACAGTTAACAGTTTATTAAAGAGTACCTACAGAGAAAGAACAGAAAAGAAGCACAGATGTAGAGAGTAGAATGAAAAATTTAAATAAATAAATTTACATACTTACAAACTTCACTTGTTTATAACATTAGTTTAAATATTTTTTTAGTTCTAGCGGTGACGACGCCTGTTCATATGAATCCTAATATGACTATTTATATCTTTATTTTTTTTTATTTATAATAATTATTATCTATAAAAATAAAAGTAATGGATATTACAATTTAAAGAAAGAGCATAATTATGTATTCTATTGACGATCTGATTTTTAAGCATTTTTTTTTTTTGAATCTTTTGTGAGGACCATGAAGAACTTTGTAATTTTTATCATTTATTTATAAGTGTTTCAAGAAAGTACTTGTGTATTTTTAGCTGAAAAGCATTTATTAGAACCAAAGTTATAGCGTTCTGAGGACACCTAGAATAATTGTGTTTGCTCGCAAACGAAAAAAAAAACCGACTTCAATTACATCGGCAAGTAATACAACGTAAGTAGACGAAATAGTCAAGTAAATACGCGTTATCAAAGATTACTCAAATAGTAATTTAAATGGGACTACAAAACTAGTATCAGCTTTCGATTAATACAAGAATAACCAAAAATCGGTATACCCACCATATAATAACCACCATAGTACCAACTTAACACGAGTTAAATCACCGTTATTAGATGGTAAAAACTTCAGTTGAGTATGCGCTGCGGTCTGGTATCAAAGCAAGCATTCTTATACTTGACTTTTAATTTTATTGCTCCTTTACTTTTTAAAAAGAATACTTATTGCTTAGCTTATGAAACTATATAATTATTAGGCTTGGTAATTTAATTTTAACAAAGTTTAACATAATATTACAGACAGTGAATTCTTCCTAACAAAATCTATATAATAAAAATGAATGTTGCTAAGCGAATAACTGGAGAATGGCACGACCAATTCGGCTAATTTTTTTTGTATGTTCCTTAAATCCCTCGGAAGGTTTTATACTGAATAATTGTGTTTGCTCGCAAAAAAAACCGACTTCAATTGCATCGACAAGTAATATCTAAATAAATTAACAAACGCACTAATCGTCACTACGATTTTCGAGGGTTTCCCTCGATTTCTCTGGGATCCCATCATCAGGTCCTGGTTTCCTTATCATGGTACCTAAGTTAGGATATCTCCTTTCCAACAAAAAAAGAATTATCAAAATCGGTTCATAAACGACGAAGTTATCTCCGAAAATACATTAAAAAAACATATATACGGTCGAATTGAGTAACCTCCTCCTTTTTTAAAGTCGGTTAAAAAAACATAATAGAAAGAACTAAGTCTGTCCGGGCAGCTAGTGCTTAAATAATTTCAATCAGCTTAAGTATTACATAATTTAAAAAAACCTAGTACAACTATTAATTTTTAAAAACCCCACAAACACGCAACAATACGCAATATAATTCCATTTTATGCCGAAAATACCTTTTGGAAAAAATCATTTCAGAAAAAAGCTAATACTCTTTCTTTGAACAGCTGGATCGATTTTGACCAAACGTAGCTAAGAACCACCGCAAGGAAACTTTTTCACTTATAATCGGCCCATCCGTTCGAGAGCTATGATGCTACAGACAGATACACAGACAGACGTTGGCGTTAAACTTATAAAAAATTTACGTTGGGGGTTAAAATCACAACGACATTTAAAGTAAATTGTGAGGTAAGAAAATAAATAAACTATTTATTCGATGCTCGGGCATCACGTTACGGAATGTTGTCGCTCAGCCAATTTAATCAGCCTGTCCTCACAAAGTTCATTCGAGCTTTAAATGTTATTATTTCTGTAAAATGTATAATTTATTTTGTAATTTTAGTTGATTGCATTGAATAATAATACTCAATTACGTGTCTGTTCTCTACTTCGTAATTTTGGCGGATATCGCTTTTAATGTTTATTTTAAACTAGGTGTTACTTATTAAGATTGAAAAATTATTATTTATTGTTTTTAATTTCACATGCACGGAAGGCTTGTTCGTGTAATATTGTATATTTATCCTAGCTCCGTACTATGTACGGATACTATATAGTATAGAAAATTTTAAATCTTGCATCATTTTTTTTTCTTAAATAGCTAAGCAAATATTGCATATATTTTAACTTTAAATTATTTTATTGGTTTTAATAAATATAAACCTAAAATATCTTTAAAAAATGAATGAAACTAAATATCCATAACTTTGAAACAGCAAGTAGTATTTCATCTATCTGAAATATCAACATTTTTAATTCATAACATCGATGTAGAACAATTTATGGTCTAAGATCCGGGATATTACAAAATATTCCCTTACCTGTTAATTAGATGAAACAATTTTTATAGGCTGATTTCAATATTGTGAATTTATAAAAACTACCTCTGCCACCATAAGCCTGCTGCAAATTTTTTTTTTAATCTTTTTTCTTTCATGTTAATTACATGTAGTAAGCTAAAACCGTCAATATTTTACATTATATACCTGACTGTAGTAGGCACCTATCTCTATGATTGTTATACTTACCTGCAGCCAGGTTACTGCTGACTGACGTTCCCGAGATTAGCGCGTTCAAACAAACAAACTCTTCAGCTTTATGATATTAGTATAGACTAGACGAAATAACTTACGTCCAAAATTGTGAATGACTTATTGCTGATAAATAAAGCAAAACAGTTCCAGCTAACAACATAAAAATACTCAGAAGAAGTGAATGAACAACGATTTTCGTGAAATAAAATTAGGACAGAAAAGTAAACAATCACGTTCTTCTGCACTGTCAATATTTGTGTAACCGCCTTTGTTTATATGACCGCTAAGATTGTATTAATACTGGACTATTTATTTTATTACGAATATTTATTGTAAATTACCTATATTATACGATACGATATTGCGAACATATTTATTGTCATTAAACAATATCTAATGTAATCTTGTTTCCTATTATTTATATTATTTGTTGTTCACTTTTACTTTTTCATTATTATTAATTTGTTACAATTGTAATCATATTTTACATCGAAAAAACAAAAATCCTAAAAAAGTATTGATGTGATTTCAAGTAGAGTTTATATTAATTTATTAAACGCTATTAATACCCACACTACAAATATTGTTACGAAAATTATATAAAAAATGTGTTGCTTTGAATCTCCCTCAAGTATCTTTCAACTATGAAAAACTTAAGTAAGTCTTAACTTAAGACTATATATTATAGTATATCAAGTTATCAACTAAGAGACTAAGAGAGAATACCAATGGAAGAATTTTTAAATTTAATTTCATTAGCAACAGTTTTTAATCACATTTGATTCATATTAACGGCAGAGTTCATCATACATAATAATAATTATGTAAGTATGTTGCACACACACAACAGAATAAATATTTCCGCAAATTAGTCCAAAGTCATAAATACATTTAAGGCTGATAGAACCAGAGTAGCCTAACTACAAATACCATGATTTACAATATGTAGGAAAGTAAAAATGTGTAATTTTCAAATTCGTTTTTAACAAAATACTTTAATGAAGGTATAGTGTTTTATTACGTGTTATGAATTATAAAATTATGCATTTATTTAATATATATTTTAAATCTTAATGTCTACTGGATTTACGTTTTTTTAAAGATCAAGAAGACAAGTATCGAATTAATAAATGAAAACACAAACTTTGGTTAGATGTATTACGTATTTACCTCTGAAATTGCCGTTTAATATACAGAAAGTTAGTTTTCTTTTATAAATATTTTTTATTTCTATCAATCAAAATATGCACCCATGCTATTGATGTATCTCTGCCAGCATATGTATGTTAGATCAGAACTTTTGACTGGATAGACCGATTTCGATGAATTTTGTTTTAATCGAAAGGTGTTGCGCGTCATGTGGTCCCATTTAAATTTAATTGGGATCTGACAAGTACTTTTAGAGTTATATTTAATAATGCGTATTTACTTGACTACTTTTTCGTTGACCAACGTTGTATTTAACCGCATAACTTTTCACTGGGTTTATCGATTTTGATGATCCTTACCTTAATCGGAAGCTAATACATGTCATGTAGTCTTGTTTAAATTTGATCGAGATCTGGTTATTACTTTTTGAATAATCTTTGGTAGTGTATTTACAAGACTATTTTTTCTTATTATTACGTTGTATTACTTGTCGATGTAATTGAAGTCGGTTTTTTTCGTTTGTGAGCAAAGAAAATTATTAAAAGAAGAACTACATAGGTACCACGTGGAAAAAGTTTCACTCAAAAATCTCAAACCATGAAGGCTCTATGTCAATTCGAAGTACCTTTTACAATAAAACGGCAATTTCATACTGTAACCCCTATTGTTTATTATTCATATAGAGTAAATCCTAAATTTAATCACTATCACTGTAGTTATTATCTGCGAGATGTATGGTGTTGCTAATAGTGGGGCTGACTTTAATAGAAGTGTAAAATTGATGATGTATATTGGTGGAGTATAATCAAGTAAATCCAGTAAATCTTTCTTTTTCTCTTTACTTATTGCTCTTCCAGCGGGATATAAAAGTTCTAATTCAGTTATGTCTGTGCTATTCCTCTTGCTCAAATCAACATACTCAAAAAGCACGTTGGCAATTATTTGAGTATTTAAAAAATATACTATGCTTTTGCATTTGGTGATATTTTAGCCACTGGATGCTTAACCACTTTACTCTGGAGCCCTCACTGGTAATTTTTCTCTTTGTATTATTCCTTTCAAGTCGTTTTGTAAATTTGTCCATTTTTTCGGGTCACGCTTGCGTTTTCTAGTCTTCTTCTGAAGTTCAACTTCTTGCACATTTTCTGATACCGGGGGTATATTTTTGTTACCAAGAAGCTCAGCTAATTCTAATAAGGTTGGCAATGGGCTTTTTGACGGTAAATAGAACTTAAGTCTTGAAATGGCTCGTCACTATCGTGAAAGAAATCTACAGCAAAAAGAGAAAATTAAAGTGTTATGAAATGAGACTAATAATTAAAAAAAAAAACATAGTATTAAATTTATTCAGTTTAATTGTTGAGCAATTACCTTCCATTTGTGCCTCTAAACTTGTTTCTTGTGTATGGCTGCTACTTGGTTCCCCTCTGTCCATGTTCACTTTTTAACGAAAAAATAAAACAGTCGCAATCGTAAAACTATGTTATATTTATGTATTTTTTATTTATTTTATTATACTATTGCGCTTATCGTCGTCGTTTTAATCATTATGTGACATTAAAAATTGGCCTAAGTTGATTTAGTCCACTTGATTTTAGTCGATTTGAACATAAGCCGAAATGGATTTGTACTGCTATCTATTTTCGAGATCATGTAAAAAATTTTAGGCCGCTCTGGTTTTGTAGATAAACATTTCTAAATTACGAAAATGCAAATAGCTCAATATTCGCTAAAATGCAGTTAGGCCACTCTGGTTCTAGCAGCCTCATTTGTTAATATACATAATAAGACTCAATAAGGAAATGTGCTCGTCCTTTTGTATAAAATTCAAAGGAAACAATAAATATCTGGAATCGGCTTTTTTTAGACAAGTTCCTTCATGTTAAGATGCTATGATGCCAAGTTGAAATTAAAATCTATACTAATATTATAAAGCTGAAGAGTTTGTTTGTTTGTTTGTTTGTTTGAACGCGCTAATCTCAGGAACTACTGATCCAATTTGAAAAATTCTTTCAGTGTTAGATAGCCCCTTTATTGAGGAAGGCTATAGGCTATATATCGTCTCGCTAAGACCAATAGGAGCAGCAACGAAGAATGTTTCAAAAACGTGGGTTTTTTCTTTCCTTTCGAGATCAAAATTAACCCGAATATTTACAACTATTTCTTTAAGGTCCGAATAAAAAAAAAATTGTGTTGAATAGTCCATTTACTGAGGAAGGGTATATGCTATTTTATTCCTCGAATTAACGCGGGTGAAACCGCGGGGCACAGCTAGTTATTTAATATCCCCGGAATTCAACTGGACGTTTTGCTAATATGACTGTCTAAATACTGAATATGATGTTCTAAACTTAACAAGCATCGTCAAAGAAAGAGACAAGGGAACATTAGTTTCCTTATATTACTGCACTAAAAAATCGGGACGTATTATCACCTACCTGCAATATTGCATAACCGGCAGTGTATAGTGTATAACCCTTAAATGAATTTTCTGCGCAATTTAATCACTGATTGCTACTCTTTTTTAACTAGCCTGTCTGAAAAATGAGAAAAAAAAAGTAAACTAACAGAAGCAAAATAATTAAACTAAGCACAAAAAAATCGCAAATTGAACGCCTATCACAGAGTTGACTATTTTTAGAGACTAGAGTAGACGTTTACAAAGTGGAAATCACGTCATACTCCTAACTCCCAGAGGCCCTCAAGATTTCTGGAATAACAATACACTTAAAGATGTCTGGATGTTCAAATTGTTCAAAGAAAACTTAGTCTTTTACTTAAAATTATTTGTTTCAAAATTTAAAATACGATAAATTAATTGTCATTGTCGACGCCGCGTTGGCGCAGCGGTCACAGCACTGGATTGCGATTGGCTGTTGCGCGGGCGGTTGCGGGTTCGATCCCCGCACACGACAACATTTGTATTGGCCATACAGATGTTTGCCGTGGTCTGGGTGTTTGTGCAGTCCTTCTGGGTCTCTCCACGGTGCCTCGGAGAGCACGTTAAGCCGTCGCTCGGTCCCGGTTGTAATCATGTACACCGTCGTATACGGTGTACATGATTACAACCGTGTTATTACGGTGTGATACGTATGTACACCTGATACGTTACTCATAGTAGGAATATATCCGCCAACCCGCATTGGAGCAGCGTGGTGGATTAAGCTCCGATCCTTCTCCTACATGGGGAAGAGGCCGATGCCCAACAGTGGGATATTACAGGCTGAATCGTGATCGAAATTGTCATATAATACAGTTGTCATAATTATGATGTCATAAAATGAAAAAGTTCTCGTCTAATTATTACTAAAACACACTGAAAAAAATATATAGTAGATTATGTCAATATTTTCCTGACAAGTGAAGACACGTAGATTTATCACGTAACAACATAAAATATGCTTTACATACCTGACTTTATTTTTTTAACTACAAATCTAAAGCCAATTACAGCAATTTAAAGACCCTAGCAGTGCGGAAGCGTTAGATAATCCTTCTGTCGAAGTTAATCTGTTGAGATTTTCATCCACAATTTGGCTAAATACGAAAAACAATGGCATGATCGCTATGAATGCATCGGAAAGCCGTATTTTAATATTTAAAAAAATATATAAATTTTTCTAATTAATTAATACTTTCAAAGACGACCTTTTTTATTGAAAACTAATTAATTTAAATTAATTTGCTTTGTTTCTTTAAATTATTTAAATTAATTACACATATCTAGCATGAAAACCTAGGACCTAGTATGTGATACCATCTCATATAAACAACGCCTAGTATCACATACTAGGAGACCGTTTGCCTGAAACCTTAAATCTCGATTTCGTAACATTATTTTCCTTACAAAGAATATCCTTAGAAATTAACTGTCTTTCATGAATAAACAATAATAAACTCCCTATCTAATAATACTTTCAGAAGTATTTCTGCAGAAAATTTTATGGATAAAAATATAAATTATGTCTCGTATTCGGCATTCCTACCCCTAATGTTAAATTATCGTTCTCGACAACAACCTGAAACTTCTCAAAACAAGACACCGCCGGCCTCATGTCCTTATTTTTCATTAAACCTCTGAAAATGTTTTTATAATTTTTTATTTATCTTTGCATTTGTATTTAGTTTTAAAACTTTCTTTTGTAATGGTCGATGCTTGTAGAGTTTTGAAGTCTTAAATTACATTATAGGTTTTTGTAAATATATAAGAGTTTCATGATAATAGTATTTGAGAAAAAGTTTGGGTGAGGACTTTTTTTACACACGCAGTAGTCAAGTCGGCATATTTTTAAGCGTAAGCGCCATTTACGGACTTGTTTGCTATGTTTCTCGAGTAGTATATATTTTTAGTATGAAGTTAACGAAGATGTTGACACCAAAAGGATCCCAATATTCATGAAACATTTTAATTAAACTAATATTTTATGAACACAAGTTTTAATTACGAATTTTACTACTTGGTTGGTTAACCCGGCCGAGTAATATCTAATAATAACCTAACAAACTTTTCCTTTTAAATGGTCTCGACACATACATTTTATTCTAGTACTACTAAACTTGTAAATAATAAAATGTTAAGTACAAATACAAAGTAACAATTTAGATACTATTATGTATATTTTAATACTGAGCTTATTCCATTATGATTTTGAATTAATTATGAAACCACTTCTCATTAACAGTTGGTAATATAATAATTTTAAGGAGAAACATTTATAGTAGCGCTAGCGACGAAAAGTTAATCTGATAATTTCTTTTCTATATGACTAGGTCGGCAAGCAACCTTATTTCGTTCCATTTTCTAGTTTATTATTCTATACCTAATACACGCAAATGGGAACCACCCATCATTCACGGAGGTCCCCTGGACTTTGTTTCGGACCACCATTTGTATGTACCTACCATTTTTTCAATAACATATTTTATAATATAACCGTTTCTGCTAAACAGCGAGGTTTTTACCGTGGATGAATTCCTCGCCACTCCTATAATTATATTTTCGACTAGCCTGTTGTCGCAGTTTGTAGTGGCCCTGCTTTCTGTTCCGCAGGTTGCGGGTTCGATTCCCGCCTGAGTCTGGGTATAATATTTGTATTTATATATGTATTATTTCTATGTAGGTATATTTCTAAAAAAATAGTTCTAACAGTCGGCTGTTACCTTCACAAAATTATTAAGTTGCTTACCATAGGAACAGACGACCGTGTGTGTATGTTATAAGATATTTATTTATTTATATTTATTTATATATAGTAATTCTATCCAGTGAGACTAAAAATACAGCTCAGTTATAGTTACACTACAAAGAACGTTAGAAATTAGGATGTTTGTTTGAATCAGTTAACATATATACTGTAGTCTATTGTAAGAGAACAGTAGTCATAATACACAACAAGACAAAAAATATATTAGAATACTTGTTGTGTATATGTACAGTAAATATAATTATATTTCTATCATTACGAACCGAATAATACAGTAAGTTAAAACAAAAAACTTTACCATTAATAACTATCATTTTCTTTAGTGACTTAAGACCTTAAGATCGTGATTGTTCGTATAACAGCGATCGATAGCCACGAGACAAAGACAGACGATTATTTATTAATAAATACCACCGACTTCATTATGAAGTCATTCGATCGTTCGTATTTCTTAAACCAAGTTCAAACCATTTATCTTATACTATTAAACGAGCAATTCTTGTATATATATATATTTTCTGAATCTCGGAATCGGCTCCAACGATTTTCGTGAAATTTAGTATGCAGGGGATTTCGGGGGCGAAAAATTGATCTAGCTAGGATTCATTTAAAAAAAATGTCGTTTTATCCCTGTTTTTAGGCAATGAAAAAATATCATTAGAATACGAAGCTTAATTTCACTACGCGTCAACATAGCTGTAATGGCGTAATTAGGAAATCGGCGGGTGTCGAATCGTGTTGACCCGGGTTCGAATCTCGCTCCAGATAAATTTTTTTTCTTTTTTTTAATTTCACTCGTGATTTATTATTTAAATAAAATTAAAATATAAAAATACCCAGAAAAAAAAACAAAAAATAAAATGAAAATACTGAGCTAGGCTCGGTCACCCAGGTACTCTTATACTATTAAACGAGCAATTCTTGTATATAATTATATATACTAGCCGACCCGTGTCCACTTCGTTGGGCGTTATAATCCATTTCACATAAGAAGGGTACGGTGAAATTTGATATGTTCCAATACACTCTCACTATTTTCAGCAAATCAGATAAATATAAATGTTTTAAAATCACCAATTAATTTCTAAGGCAAATAATAATGCTTGATTAGATTGAATTGTTGACACGGCACGTCAGAGGGCGCAGGTTCAAATCCTGCTGATTTAAAATCTTTATATATTTTTATCTTTTTCCTTTTATCTTGTCACTCCTGAATAGTGTAGCTTTCTGTTAGCGAAAGAATTTTCATGATCGGATCAGTATTTGCGAAGATTACCCCGTATATACAAACAAAGTTATAAACTTTACCTCTTTATAATATTAGTATAGATAGAATCTGAATCTCGGAATCGGCTCCAACGATTTTCGTGAAATTTAGTATGCAGGGGATGTCGGGGGCGAAAAATTGATCTAGCTAGGATTCATTTAAAAAAAATGTCGTTTTATCCCTGTTTTTAGGCAATGAAAAAATATCATTAGAATACGAAGCTTAATTTCACTACTGTAAACATAGCTGTAATAGCGTAATTACGAAATCGGCGGGTGTTAAATCGTGTTGACCCGGGTTCGAATCTCAGTCTCCAGATTAATTTTTTTTTCTTTTTTTTTTTAATTTCACTCGTGATTTATCTTAATATATCGATGGCTCCTAAGTATACTGAGTCAACTCTACTTCTAATAACTTTACAGGAAGACGATAAGAAGAGCGTAAGGTTATATTTCAAATGTTAACACAATCAAGAAAAAATAAGTAATCATTTTGAATTAAGTATATTGATAGCCTTCAACAGTATTAAATAAAATTTATATTATTTTATTAATTTATGAGATATTGTAGATACATTAGTGTACGTCGACTATTTGTTTCTTAAAAATGGATCAACTACCACTTATATTTTTATACGTCGTATGATTGAATTTACGTTTTGTGTAAACATTATTTAGTAAGTGCAGTAAAATTTATTTTTACATACTTATAAAAGAATTTATATGTTACAATTTCTCTGATATACATTATTTTTATTAAAATATTCAAAGTTGACTCACTATACATGGACATAATTTCAACAATAATCAGTCCTTATATTGGATCAAGTGTATTATAAAATAGGTAAAGTAATTAAAAAATCTTTACATTGTTCAAAACTTTAATTGTTATTAAACATATCACAAAAAGGAATTAGTCAGAACTTTCAAATTTTCATAAAATTAACAATACTAGAAATAAGGAAACAAAAATAGAAAATATAAATTACTGTTTCAATTGCACGTTACCTTATTTAAAAAATATTAATTGCTTGAAACCACAATTATTTATAAACAATACTTATAATGAAAATCACCACACATCACTATCACAAGCATTATTTAATTTTTAAATTTTTTCCGAGACAATGCCTATGTACTATTTCTTCAAATGTCTATATCTCTGCTCGTCGATACTGCATTAATTAAAAAAAAAAAATTAATGATCGTTTCTAGACCGTGTAATAAAGGTTTCTGCGAAGTTACAACAAAATGTAGTGTTGTGGAGCAGAGATATATATATTTGAAGAAATAGTACATAGGCATTGTCTTTGAAAAAAAAAAAAAAATTAAAAAAAATTGAAGGGGTTGAGTATACCCTTTGAAATTTTTATGATCGTTTTTAGACAGTGTAGTAAAGGTTTCTGCGAAGTTACAACAAAATGTAATTTCGACGAGAAGAGATATAGACATTTGAAAAAATAGTACATAGGCATTGTCTTACAAAAAAAAATAAAAAATAAAAAAACATTGAAGGGGTTGCGTATCTCCTTTGAAATTTTTATGATCGTTTCTAAGCATTAGAAGAAAGGTTTTTGTGAAGTTACAATAAAATGTAGTGTTGTCGAGCAGAGATATAGGCATTTGAAGAAATAGTACATAGGCATTGTCTTTGAAAAAAAATAAAAAATAAAAAAAATTGAAGGGGTCGCGTATCTCCTTTGAAATTTTTACGATTGTTTCTAGGCAATAAAAGAAAGGTTTCTTCGAAGTTATAAAATAAAATGTAGTGTTGTCGAGCAGAGATATAGTCATTTGAAAAGATAGTACATAGGCATTGTCTTAGAAAAAAAATTAAAATTAAAAAAAATTGAAGGGGTTGAGTATCCCCTTTGAAAATTTAATGATCGTTTCTAGACCGTGTAATAAAGGTTTCTGCGAAGTTACAACAAAATGAAGTATTGTGGAGCAGAGATATATATATATTTGAAGAAATAGTACCTATATGGGCAGTCTTTGAAAAAAAAATTATAAAAAAAATTGAAGGGGTTGAGTATCCCCTTTGAAATTTTAATGATCGTTTCTAGACCCTGTAATAAAGGTTTCTGCGAAGTTACAACAAAATGAAGTATTGTGGAGCAGAGATATATATATATTTGAAGAAATAGTACCTATATGGGCAGTCTTTGAAAAAAAAATTATAAAAAAAATTGAAGGGGTTGAGTATCCCCTTTGAAATTTTAATGATCGTTTCTAGACCGTGTAATAAAGGTTTCTGTGAAGTTACAACAAAATGAAGTATTGTGGAGCAGAGATATAGACATTTGAAGAAATAGTACATAGGCATTATCTTTGAAAAAAAATATTGAAAAAAATTATTAGTGGTTAAATAGTTTTTTTTTTCTATTCTTTCCTGTTATCATAAATGACCTTTGTTTTAAATTTTAACTTTGTTTCATGCTTAGAAACATAGATTTTTTAGCTTTTATACCGAAACAACCTCCTTTTTTGGGTTTAAAAAAAATAAAAATAGAAGGGGTGGTATTTACCCTTTGGATTTTTTCCCATAGTTAGATGATGTAAAGATACTAATTTGTGTAAAGTTACAAATTAATCTGTTGCATAGAAGCTGATAAGGAAGCAGATATATAGTGGCTGCTAGTTTCAGCGTCATTCTCATTAACTAAATTAATAACTCTTCTAGACCTATTACCCATTCCTACTTTCTATGCAATTATAGCTTCAAATTTAAATAAAAGCAAGACAAATGAATATTTACGTAGGTAACGATATCAAAAAGTACGCAATCAACTCCACACTCCGCGACAAATCGACGACGAATACTGAGCCAGTTGAAACTTGCACCAAAGTTGCCGCGTTCGGGTCTCGCGTATACTGGTATCGTGTACTTGACTCAGTGTACTATGTGTAAAATAAATTAACTATGTATTTGACCCAGTGTACGCCATTTTTTCTTCGTTATTTATAGGGATATAAATTTTATTTTAACACAGGTAGAAAGGAAATGAAGTAAATGTTATTAATATGTTAAAAAGTGAAATTATCGAAATTTGTTAGTTGACTCAGTATACTTAGGAGCCATCGATATATAAATCTCGTGTCACAATGTTTGTCCTCAATGGACTCCTAAACCACTTAACCGATTTTAATGAAATTTGCACACCGTGTGCAGTTTGAGCCAACTTGAAAGATAGGCTATATTTTATTTTGATATAGGTAATTATTATATTTAAGAAAAAAAAATAAAGCGGTACGAAGTTCGCCAGGTCAGCTAGTTATTTAAATAAAATTAAAATATAAAATACCGAGGAAAAAAAAACAAAAAATAAAATGCAAATACCGAGCTAGGCTCGGTCACCCAGGTACTACATCGAATAAAAGAAGAAATTAAAACTAGGAAAAACTCCGCTAAAGTATCTTTCAGCATATGTACCTACTTATAAATAATAAGTTGCATGTATTTTCTAATAGGTGTAGGCTGGATGAGGATTGCGGAAAACCTGGATGTCTGGCGCGAACTTGGGGAGGCATATGTCCAGCAGTGGACTGCAGTGGGCTGAAATAATGATGATGAATGATTTTCTAATAATTAAAGTGTATTCCTCTGTAATATATAACTGTATTATTATTATTTTACATAAAGAAATATATATCAATTTATATATTTCTTTATGTAGGTATTTTAGAGTAAATGCTATAATGTTTCAGGCTTTAGTCAACATATTCCGAAACAATATACATATAGATATAAATTTATAATACGATAAAAATTGCTATGAAAGTCTATTTGATCATTGACACTTTATTTTTATGGTCTAAGATCCGGAATATAACAAAATCTTCCCTCATCTGTTAATTAGATGAAACAATTTTTTATAGGCTGATTTCAATATTGTGAATTTATAAAAACAACCTCTGCCACCATAAGCCTGCTGCAAATTTTTTTTTATCTTTTCCCTGTCATGTTAATTACATGTAGTATGCTAGAACCGTCAATATTTTACATTATATACCTGACTATAGTAGGCACCCATCTCTATGATTGCTATAATTACCTGCAGCCAGGTTACTCTGACTGAGGTTGTTGACCTGGCTGCAAGTAAGTGTAGCAATCATAGAGATGGCTGCCTACTACAGTCAGGTATATAATGTAAAATATTAACGGTTTTAGCTTACTACATGTAGTTAACATGAGAGGGAAAAGATTTAAAAAAAAAATTGCAGCAGGCTTATTTATGGTGGCAGAGGTTGTTTTTATAAATTCACAATATTGAAATAAGCCTATAAAAATTGTTTCATCTAATTAACAGATGAGGGAAGATTTACCTTCTCGGATCTTAGACCATTACTACGATTGGTAGTTTTTTATAAGTAAAATATTAAAATAAATAACAATTCAAAACACCTATTTTTAAAAAGAAAAAAAAACAAATAATTCTAACTCTTTCAGTTGAGTTATTTTGTTTCTAAGTAATTAAACGAACAAGGCCATAGGCACTGCTTATTTTGATAGTATATTTAGAAACTAATGTATGTTTAATAGACTAAAGGATATTATGAAGAGAAGGAGATTTTAGATAAAAGATATATAAAGCAAATGCGAGGCTCGCGTGTGTGAGTATTATTTCCTCAATGGACGACGGCGAATTCGACTCACCTTGTGATACGGGAGGCCGATAAAATCTATTAGGAGTAAATTTCAGGATTGACCTTGGCTTTCACTATCGGCTGCTACACATTACTTATTAGTCAATGTCAAGTTCAAGAGGGGATAATTACATTTCTGCTAGAAATGTTCAAAATATTTTTTTCGCTCGTCATTCCTTTTTCATAAAGCCTTAAAAGGCTTATGATGGTATATAGCGTGTTTATAACAACAACTATATAGTAATAACTATGTAGGTATACGTTATATTGATTTTAAGCAAGGCAAGTTAACCTTAAGCATGTTCACCCTCACTCCTTAAAAACATTGCACGGTTAGTAGGTACATTAGCTACCGAACCAGGCTTTTGAAAACATTTTAAGCACGTTTTCAATTTTTGTATGTATGGAGCAGCGTGGTGGATTAAGTTCCGATCCCTCTCCCACATGGGGAAGAGGCCTATGCCCAACAGTGGGATATTACAGGCTGAATCGTGATCGTGAGATAAAATGGTCTTAAATCGGCTATTTAATATAACTAGTGGTCGCCCAGAAGTCGAAATTCGATCATAATTAAAATTTTAAAAGAGCCAAAAAATAATGTAAGTAAAGAACCTTTTTTAAAATTTTCAATTTGACTACAGACTTTGACAATCAACAATAGAGTATAATATGCGTGTGTGTGTGTGTCAAATACGTGGTAATGTGTGTAATGGTTTTTATTGATTTAATATATTTTTTTATTTTATTTTTTATGTAACTAGGTCGGCAAACAAGCGTACGGCTCACCTGATGGTAAGACCGTAGCCTATAGACGCCTGCAACCAACACCAGAAGCATCGCAAGCGCGTTGCCGACCCTATCCCCAATCCCCCCCAGGAGCCCGGTCACCTTACTCACCAACAGGAACACAATATTGCTTGAAAACAGTATTATTTAGCTGTGGTCTTCTGTAAGGTCGAGGTACTACCCCAGTCGGGCTGCTCCATATTTTGAGCAGGAAATTTCCTGCTGTGCCCTACCTCAGTTAAATTTTTATCCATAATGCATGCATTCAGTTAATTTTTTATGCATAATTTTAAAAAAATAGAAGTGCAGACACTTCTTCTCTATGTAAACTATATTATAAGTGTACGTAATTTCATACTCCTCCGTCCGCGCAATTTTCGTAGAGTGGTCCAATTTGTTTGCTTCACGTATGAATATATAGGTAAATATGGAAATACGAAAAGTGATTAACTGAGAGCATAGATAGCCTTTTTATACTTTTTATAATAGTGTCATAGACCGTTCGGCAATAGGTGCCTCCTAGAATTCTTGATACCACAGTATTTAATACTAAATGTCGTATAAAATATAATGTCTTTTTTAACACTAGCTTTCAACACTAGTTTTGAAGTTTATTTCGTACAAAACAAGTAAATAAAAAATCAAATCCATCCTCTTTACAATATTAGTAGAGATTATTACTTTTTCACAATTCAAAATTGACATTTACACTATTCACTTTTACGAAATGAAACACCCCGGTATGGACTTCATTTACTATTCAATAAATAATTACTAGCGTTGGCTTCTTGCTCTGGTAATTGAATAACCCTCTTCCTTTTTTTTCAGAGTGAGTACCTACTAGTGTTGTCCTTAGCGGTTGGTGGCGGACAGCGTCACCGGGAGGGGTGGCCGGGTACTGCGACCCAACCGTGAAAGAAAAAGGGGTTTAGGAGGGCACAGGATGGGTGTTCTACCTAAGGGTATCCTAGCGAGATCGTACATCGACTTAGAATGTAATCGGTATGGAGGAAAGCGCTGTGTGGAGCAGTTTTGTATCGTCTGATGCCGGTATATATGAAACGGCTTGATGTGAGCAGAGACTGGCCAGTGGCCACGCATAGGTCGTTATAGGTCGTACGCTGGGTTTGTATAATGTCGTCTTATTTCTAGGAGACATTTTACTCCTTCCGCATATCATTTCCCTTATTTCCCGGATCGAACTTGTCACTAGAAGACATTTTTCGGATGTTTAGGGAAGTTTAATACGGCACTCATTTCAGGGTTTACTTCGACTCCCTACATCCTGAACCACGCGCCGAGAGCGGTGACCGCGGATCGGAGTCGAGAATTTATAGCCTTGACGGAGTTTTACTACTAAACCTCAAACACGCAAGTTAGAAAACGGGCGTTTTTTTGCTTCGACCAGTTCTTGCTTTCATCCCGCTTATACTTTCATGCTTCCATCCGAAGATTGGGTTCCTTTATTTGGACTAAGTAGAAGGAAAATTTAAAGAGCACAATTTTTAAATTTTTGATTACATTTATTCTAAGCTTAATTTAACTAGTATCTAAATTTTTCCGCGTATAAAAAGGGTCTGTTAGAAAATCTTCAATATCTTCAAATTACCTGACCTAGCTTTATGAAATAAAGATTTTCTAACCGATCTTTTTTTCTTTGCGGCCCAGTTCATTAAATCTTAATCTAATCTTATCATAATATTATTTCTTTATTTAAAATCAAGACAGAAATTTAGAGACAAGAAAAAAAAAATTATAGGTATGTAAATTTACTATGGCGGATGGCCATGCTTTATTTACATTTAACGTTCTAAATTTACATTCTACACTTTTGTTACAGTCGTTAAAATCTTAATTTAGTCTCTAATGATAGTCACTATCATTAGTATTACTACTTATTTACTTAACTATTTATACTATTATTTACTTACTTTATACTATTTAATCTAATAACATATATGTACACAGAAGCGTAAAACTGTCCTGTTATTCCCTAACTCAGTTATAATTAAATAAAATTTAAGTAAATACAGTGACTAATAATAGAATTATATATAATTACTTAAATAATCTAATTTGTACATATTAATAATGCTTCATTTTATACACAACTCTCAAGATCGCTTGCGGCAAGTAACAGACTGGTTTAACTTTAATCTCATTTAACCCAAACTCAAGATAATAACTGCGTAAATCATTGATAACAAAATCTATAGAACAAATTTCAGGTAATTTATTTAAGTCCTTTACTCGATTTCATAAGAGGCTAAGCGTCCCAATTAATCTCTTTATTTTATTAAAACGTACTTATCAGATTTGAGGTTTACTAAAAATGTTATCTGCCACTTTCAGTTAGGTATTATGGTAATAGTTTACGTACTAGAATATATTATACATTAGGTATAAAATATTGTAAAATATTGATTGATCTACTTTTACTCATGATGGCATACAGAACGTAATTGCGATCGAGTGTATGTGTGTTTTTGTGTAAGCGTATAATTATGTGAATATATTGAATTAGCCGATTCAGAACCACATTCAAATGAAATTATTTTACAAGTTTGTAATACATCAAAATTTTCATCACCTTCATATATGTTTAAAAAACTAATAAGTACATCAAATTAAATTCATACAATACCAAGATTTTTTTTTCAAACAAAACAAAAGTTTGTTTTTCTTCTAACATACATATATGCTATGCTAGTCTCATAAAAAAAAAACTTTAAGAATCAAATAGGATTCTATGAATAATGGAACTTCCGTAACTGTGGAGTAATTCCGGATGAACAAAGAAGTACCGAAAAAAGAGGCGGTCAAGAGAAAATCGATACAACTTCTTAAGCCCGTATAAGACAACAATAAGGATACAAGAGAAACGTCACCCTAATCTGTTTGGATATAAAGTAATGCGATTGTAACTCCGCCTGCGTCGTAGGACATTTGCTTGAATAGTTCACTTGTGACCAAGTAAGCTGACATTAAATTTTAAGGCTAAGGCTTTTACGTAACATTTAACTTTAACAATGAAAACAAAACTCGCTTAATTAAAACTCAAGTTAATTTTTATAGCTGAAGTTTATGTGAAAACTTGTTACATTAATGAAGTTTTGATTTAACAATAAATAAAAACAAATTGAAGGCAAATAAATTAAAAGGTAATTCATTACATTTATAAACCTATTAAAATCTATTTCTGCTATAAAATCGTATAGTATATCTGTAAGCAAATAAAATCTTTAGGGTAGGGAATAATAAACTTTTAGTGGTTTTGTTCATTACATATTAGAAAGATGTAACTTACATAATAATAATATAAATTAAAATTCCTAAGGTAAACAACTTATTACCTGTTTTTAGGTAACAGTCAGCGATATAGACACATTTTTTTTCATTTGTCACGTACTTATCTATACTAATATTATAAAGAGGTAAAGTTTATAACTTTGTTTGTATATACGGGGTAATCTTCGCAAATACTGATCCGATCATGAAAATTCTTTCGCTAATAGAAAGCTACACTATTCAGGAGTGACAAGATAAAAGGAAAAAGATAAAAATATATAAAGATTTTAAATCAGCAGGATTTGAACCTGCGCCCTCTGACGTGCCGTGTCAACAATTCAATCTAATCAAGCATTATTATTTGCCTTAGAAATTAATTGGTGATTTTAAAACGTTTATATTTATCTGATTTGCTGAAAATAGTGAGAGTGTATTGGAACATATCAAATTTCACCGTACCCTTCTTATGTGAAATGGATTATAACGCCCAACGAAGTGGGCACGGGTCCTCTAGTAAATAATAAATGTATAAAAATATATTACAACCAGACTTAGAATGAAAATCGTTTCCATAACACCCGGACCAGAATTAAGGGTCGCTTTAAACGGCGCCAGTATGCCATATATGTATATCGATTTTGTCTCATTTATGTGTTATTAAGAATGATTTGATCCTTTCATGGTATCTATTTATGATCCACATTTATTATACTCTACGAGAAAGAACTATCACTATTTATTTTTATGGAGAAGAGGAAAATCGCTGTGGTATTTGGCCAATTTTCACAACGTGCTGGATAGTACAGTGACGTATGTGCGTCTCGTGTACACCATCCATCACGTTGTTAACGAGGGTATGCTACATGACACGCATTTCTGAGGCATTCTTGTATTATATAATTTATATATCAATATAAAACGTTTGACATTTTCTTACCCTTATCATTTCATATCGAACCTTGTTAGTGGAATAGCCCAAAGCGGTTTTGTAATTTGAACAAAAAGGCCGCTTAAGATAAGATTACACTCAATCGACCGCTTACACTCTTATATCGTCAAGAGTAATAATAATCGTTACAATTATTGTAACGATCTTTTCTTTCAGTCATTGCATTCATAAGAAAATTCTTGTTCGCTAAAATGAAGTGAAAATAAACAACCAAATTATAACAATGTCAAGAGGCCCAAAAAAGCGATTTTTCAAAATATTTTCCTGAATACACTTTTAAGTTTACTAGTGTGAAAATTTATGCACATATTGTGATAAGGATAACCTTTAGCTATATTTTAACGCTTTTTATTGGTAAAAATAATAATTTTGAAAGTTGCTGTAGTTCATGTCCCAGCGCTTCTCATAAAAAGGGTGTTTTGCGGTGACCACTATATCCCCGGACTAGATGATCTGAAATAATCAAAGCAAACGGATTCTATTAAAGTATTATATTATCTTATAATTAATTGAAGGATTAACTGTTTTTTTTTTTTTTTGATAAAATGGCCACGTCAAAACAGAAATATCAATTTTGTTACCAAAATTTTGGCAGAATTGAATGGATAATAATAAAAATTGCAGTTTCGACAAAATAAACAAAAATATTTTCACGACAAGCCCATACGGTATACTTACAACGGTTTTAATTATATTTACTCAGACTAAGTTTCAAATTGACATTGTGTTTACTTTCTTCTAAAGTTTAATTGTTTTTCTTATTGTTTATTGATGGTTATGTTTATTTTATGGTGGATTAAATTGAAAATTTATAGCGTCATTGCAAAAGCTCTAAACTCTGTAGAGTAACAAAGAGAAAACTCAAAAAAATTGACATTATTAAAAACTGATACTTAATGTTAGCAGGATAGCTCAACGGTCACAGCGCTGGATCGAGCCTGTTGCGCTGGCGGTTGCGGGTTCGGTCGCCGCACATGGCATACATTTCTATTTATGTCGGCCATACACGCTACGGTCTACCGGAGAGGAAAACTGTACAGGTTCACCTGCGCAGGTCCACCGAACACCGGTATCGTGTATGGGGACGTTCCGGTGTACCGGAGCGGTCTTCAGTCTGTTCTTTTTGCGATGGCATCGAAGGAGGATGATGACGCGCTGGCATTGCTAGGCCTTGCGTTAATTTAAAAGATAAAATATATATACTTTTAATACCATAATCGAGATAAAAAATTATATATAAAATATATAATTTTTTTATCTCGATTAATATATAATTTTTTATCTCGATTATGGTAATCTTTGTTTTTAATTTGCCAGAGACATGGATTACTTTTATAAAAATCTTGAAGGATTTTTTTTTCTTGAATTAGCCATTTTTAATTGCTGAATTACGTATTCGTGACAAGCGACGAGACAACCGTCCGAATGAAATATAGAAAACAATTGACGCGACCTGCGCAGGCGACCGGAGTACACGCACACACGTTCAGGTACACCGTAAGGTGTACCTTGAAAAAATTGATTTTCGAATTTGCTCCGGTCGCCTGCGCAGGTTAAAAAAACTGCACAGGTCTATTCCCACACACGTTCCGGTGTACCTGCGCAGGTGAACCTGTACAGTTTTCCTCTCCGGTAGACCGTAGCGTGTGTGGCCGGCAAAGTCATACAGAGATTTCTAATATAATAATTATAACGATTTTTCCATAATATATTTATCACAGCTCACCCTTGTCACAAATAGTTCCGTTAGATAATTATGTTACTTGAAAACATCTTAAAATTTATGAAGGCACTCCTCGTCTATCTCAGTAATATGTCTGCTTGATGTAGGATAGGAACTAGCTTTTAACTTGCATATTTGCGCGTTGAATATTAAATAAGAGCTCGTAGCTGAACCTAAACACATCGCTTAATATTCTTCACAATTATAAATTATGATAACATATTTAATACAAATACATCTTTATTTATTAACATGTTCATATTTATTAACAAATTGTATATAGAGTTCCAAATTATGTTCCACAAAAACATATTTAGATAATTCAAAATTGAAAAATTTATTTTTTTTTAAAAATGCACATACGAGCTTAAAAAATAAATTTAATACCTACCGAGTTACCGACAGTATGAATGTAACTTATTATGCAGGATAAACTTTATACATAACCGGTGCAACAGGCCCTTAGTTGGAGTGACAATTCAAATTTCAATTGCTTTATGTTCTGAAATCTTAACTTTGACCTTTAAACATCAACCAAGGGTCAATTTAATCTACCGAATACATTGAGCTATTATTACTAACGTATAGTACATATTACTTCAATGACCGAATACAATCCGCTTTGTAAATGCTTCATTTTATAACGGTTTTTGGCAACATTACGATCATAAAATATATACAATATGCAGTTAGTAAGCCGATTACTGTTGGATCACTTATATGATGACTTCTTTTTAGCAACTATGTATATTTAAAATATGTAACATACATTACCTGATATAAATTCTTGAAATTTTGTTTGTGTGCAAATTGTTGTAGTAGCTTTTGTTATCTTAAATAATAATTAATTTAAATTTTTGATTGAAAACACAGGACGGAATATATTTTTGTCCATATTTATTATTTGTTTTTTTTTTTTTTTCTACGAGTATCACAGCATTTTCATTTTATACATAAACATATTACATATTTTAAGTCCTTTGTTACATCATCGTACTGTTTGTACAGAGCGTAACCTGGAGTCCTTACTCCTTACCTATACATGTTCAATGTTCAATTAATAATATCATTTGACAACTGAGGATACAAACGACAACAAATTTTATTGCTCTAAAGCGCGCCGTCGACACGCGTTTCTAAAACGCGCGTGTGTAGCGATACAGACGCGATGCAAACGCGCGTGTGTATCGATACAGACGTGCCGGTGCCGCGCGTTTGTATAGATACAAACGACAACAAACTGCTCTGTAGGATTAAAAACGTGGTTTGCATAGGCCCTTAAGATCGGCTCTGTAACTTAAGTGGGACCAATTTCGACGGTGTATGTGTCCGAAATTGCTTAATAAATCTTGTTGTCTCGGTGACGCCAATAAATCTCACGATGTACCAATTCCATTGATAACTACCTAGTAATTTTCTTGATTTATTATTTAAGTAGGTACTTTCTTAAATTAATATTTTTTATCAAATTTTTGTTCTATATCAAACACGGGTTTAACTTGCTGTAATGCAATGTAATAACTCATTTGTGTTTCTAAAACTGTAAAACATTATAATATTTATTTGTAAATGAAGATTTTTGTATCTTTATCAGCATTAAGTATCACATCATTTTGTGAAAAAAAATACATGTTATCGATCAATTACGAATTTGTTGAAAGAAAATTAGCTGAAAATCAAATATTTATTATTAGGGTGGGTTTAGACCAAACGAACAAAGAGCTAGAACAAAAGCATTCTTTCTTGATTTTTATGTTTAAACGAAAACTCGTATTCATATACATATATATAACAACGAAAGTTGTGTTGTGTTTACACTAATCCACCCAAAGAATTTGATATAGTGGGGATAGAATGAGCATTCGCTCGTCTGATTTAAATCGACCTTTATAATCCGACCACTCTGAGAGTACGTGATTGACACATCTATATCTATATCTATACTAATAAATAAAATTGGAGTGTCTGTTTTTAATATTAAAATAAATGCTTTTTACTAAATGCTGGATGTATACACGGTAAATATACCTACCAAAAAACATTTTTTACAATTTTTGTCTGTCTGTCTGTTTGTTCCGGCTAATCTCTGAAACGGCTGGATCGATTTTGACGGGACTTTTACTGGCAGATAGCTGATGTAACAAGGCGTAACTTAGGCTACTTTTTTTAGATTTTTTTTTATAACTGCAAACTGAACAATAATTTTTTTGTTAAATTCCACGCGGATGAAGTCGCGGGCACAGCAGCTAGTATCAAATAAAAATATAATGGTCTAAGAGACGTGGAACATCGACCTTCACCGATCTGATAACTCAATGAGACATATTTTTTTATCAAATATAATTTATAAATAAATATGCCTATGATAACATGCCTGTCGAAATGAAATGATTCCGGTTGTAATCATAAATACCTGATAGCGATCGTTACTTTTATTTTTATTTATTTATTAGGTTAGCTAACAGTTGTTTACATCGATACATAAATGTTTAGCATTGAGAAATAATACATCACACATAAATGCAACAAACACTTATAGGCTAACACCGCATGCAAGAATCACAGTTGCACTTAGTAACAACAATAAAGAAAATTAAAATTTTATCAAAAGGACATTATATAAATCAGATAAAAGAATGCATTTTTTTTTTATGTAACTAGGTTGGCAAACAAGCATACGGCTCACCTGATGGTAAGACCGTAGCCTATAGACGCCTGCAACACCAGAAGCATCGCAAGTGCCTTGCCGACCCTATTCCCAATCCCCCCCAGGAGCTCTGGCCACCTTACTCACCAACAGGAACACAACACTGCTTGAAAACAGTATTATTTAGCTGTGGTCTTCTGTAAGGTCGAGGTACTACCCCAGTCGGGCTGCTCCATATTTTGAGCAGGAAATTTCCTGCTGTGCCCTACCTCAGTTAATTTTTTAAGTTTATGCATATCAATGTTTTACATTATAAAACATTAAATATTATATACCTACTTATAGTAGGTAACATATCTGCCAACCCGCAGAGGAGCAGCGTTGTGGATTAAGCTTCAATCCTTCTCCTACATGGAGAAAGAAGCCTAATATGCCAAGCAGTGGGAAGAAGAAATGGCATGCATGAATGCATGAATGCGATGCGAAAGAACGAAGAATTGTATTACTGGCCAAGTTCGAAAACTAGCTTTTGTATTAGTTACTTTTCTGTATACACACTCTTTAACAAGTAAAATCTTTAAAAAAATTAGGTTCATTTTTAATCAACTCAATATTATGTCTTCTATATTTTAATAATGTAGCATTTCCTACATATTTTAAAAAATATACTATTACTAGCTGACCCCGCAAACGCTGTTTTGCCATGTATTTTATTAACCCCCTCTTGGGGTGGAATTTCATAAAATCCGTTCTTAGCTGACCTCTACTCGGCGAAAGGAATATTCCAATCAAATTTCAAGTCTCTAGGCCTTATGGTGCCAGAGATATCGTGATGAGTCAGTATATGGGTGGAAATCTCTTTTATATATATAGACATATATATATCTCTTATCCAATTTTAAAAAATAATAAATATGTTATAGAGATGAAATTGATACGTCGGTTGTAAACAATCTTAAGGAATAGGTCAAAGCTAAGGTATGCGAATAAAGTGCTGTCTTTTGTCACCATTAACGCGTCGAGGTATCCATTAACTAATGAGTGCCCGCAATAGCTCTATGCAAACAACGGCGTGCTAGTTCGGTTTAACTTAACGCCCATTTAGCTTACTTTACACTTAAATATTGTACTTAATACTGAGTAAACTTCAGTGCTCACGTGTTCTTATTTCTATTTTTTCCACGAAACTTTTTTGAAGTGAAACTGCTTTAGGCGCATGAGGGGTAAAATTTGAGCGATCGGTAACACGGCAGCGTCATGACGATCAGTACTTGGATGGGTGACCGCCTGGGAACACAGCGTGACGTTGGCTTTTTGTTTTTTATTTTTTTCAATTAGTTTCTTTTTTGTATTTTAATTTTTTTTATTTAGTTTTTTCTTAATTAGTTTTTTTAATTACTTGCCAAAGAAGTTTCACTTCTGACATGGTGTACTTTGTACGTACGCAATTTTTATTTCTTTGTTTTTGTTCAATTCTACAGTAAGCACGTAATAACGTAAATAAGATGCCGGATTAAAAACATAAGCAAAATGAAATATAAATTTTTAATTACACTTTAATTTTCGAGTATTTGACTTGTATTGTAGCCTGTAGGGTCATTTCTGCAATTAATGCCTTGTTGAAGATACAATATGAACGAAGAAACGGTCTTGTTTGTTGGGTCGACATTTAAATATTCATCAACGTGAATAATGGAACTCGAAAAGGTACTTCAAGTTGTATCGCAATTAGATTCTTCTCACTCATTACTCACTGAATTTAGCGCAAGTAGTTTCTTGATTTCTACCTCAGAGCATCTTTCTTACTGACTACTTGACAAACTCTTACCGAGCGCTGAGAAACTCGAGATTGAATAAAATGCAGTACACGTCAGGTTAACTGGTATATGGAATGTCTGGATAAAATATTATTTACTACATATTCATACTTATATTATCTATACTCATTTATTTCATGGTTATATTTAAAAAAAATACATTTTTTTTAAACATAATTAAATTCAAATACACTCGTAGTTTTCAGTCTGTGATATACCTAAGAGTAAGTACGTACGAGTAAGTAGTACCATGTAAGGTAGTCAAGATCAGAATAGTTTCCATTTATCATGAAAATACTCTTAAAGTGTCACGTGAAGTCAAGAGAACGTCAGTTGTCCGAAATGGTGATTGATGAACTTTTCAACCTTTTGTGGATCAATCAGCACAAACTGTTGCTTCTTGGGTTAGTAATATCATTTGACAACTGAGGCAATTAGTACCGACAGATGTTCAGAATAATTTTAGCGACGACTATTACGACACTAATAGAGATATCGGGTGAATTGCGGTTATAACCTTTACTTAGTACAAAAGTTATTGTTGAATTTTGATTGAAATATTTAAGTTATATGAGTGAAATATCGTAATACTCAACTGAGTATTCATTACTCAAATTTATACTCTAAGACTCAACCTAATTAATCATTTCACTTCTCTTTCAACATAAGGCGCACTATCAACAAAAAAGTACTCAGTATAATTTTTTTATAACCACTAAATTGAACCCTTTTTTACAAATATTACTTATATCGTTTTTTTTTTAATCCTCATTCATACGAACCTTGCTCTGACCGTTAAAATTCCAGGAGGGCGCATAAAGCAAAATTATCAATCTGCTATTTGATTTTACATGAAAAATTCCGGACCAAATCTTAAAATAAAAATATATGATAAACTACGTGATATTTTCAAGACTACAGCCTAATCAAAAACATAAAATAATGAAATTTCCTCGATAAAATATAATCACGAAGAAACCTCTAATTTTTATATTTTTTCTTTTTATACTCGATATGGTTATGACCATTAAGACAAAAATTTGATAATTAATTACATTTAAATATGAGTAAAGGCTATGCCTAGGCATTTAATGTAATTACTTTTAGTTTCGGAATTATATATAAAACTAGCCGACCCGTGCCCACTTCGTTGGGCGTTATAATCCATTTCACATAAGAAGGGCACGGTGAAATTTGATATGTTCCAATACACTCTCACTATTTTCAGCAAATCAGATAAATATAAATGTTTTAAAATCACCAATTAATTTCTAAGGCAAATAATAATGCTTGATTAGATTGAATTGTTGACACGGCACGTCAGAGGGCGCAGGTTCAAATCCTGCTGGGTCGAAAATTTTGATAATTTTTATCTTTTTCCTTTTATCTTGTAACTCCTGAATAGTGTAGCTTTCTGTTAGCGAAAGAATTTTCATGATCGGATCAGTATTTGCGAAGATTACCCCGTATATACAAACAAAGTTATAAACTTTACCTCTTTATAATATTAATAGTAAGTATAGATAAGATATTTGTCGTTTTTTACATTCGTAATGCGCTCAAAACTATATCGTCTATCGCACTCTGACACGAGGCTTTGTGTATATTTTGTTTCATCAATTACTCACGGGCGCGCGGTTGAAATCTGATTTTGACGTGACAACGTCTTATAAATTGGTTTGCCGGGTGACACTTCAAGAAACTGCGTTACGCTCCGCTCACGTTATGCGCTCACAATGAGAGCGAGTGAGAGGCACGCGTCCCTTCCACTCGGGCATGGTTAGCCCGCCTAAGAGCGAGAGAGACAGACATAAAAAGTGAAAGGCACGCGTCCCTTCCACTCGAGCACAGTTCACATTAAAATTATTTTACCACTCAAAGTCGTTGTCACGTAAAACTTTCGCCCGTATACCGACTTTACAGGCAACCAATTTTTTGCTCGTGTTATGCGCCCTGTTAATAGTGATTTACTTAAAATAATTTACTCGTAAACCACTTAATTTTATTTAGAACTGCGATTATTGGTCAAGGACAAAACATAGTACCTGCTCACAGGACAAATAAAAGTTGATTGAGCCATATACTTATATCCCAATTCAGTTCAGATTATTACGGTTATTACGCGAGTTATTACGGTTAGTACCTACATATACGAGTATTTCGGAACATTCATTATTATTTTTTATTTGTATACATTTTAGTCGATTATATCACGTCTTTGAAAACAAGATACATAAATAAAATTCATAAAAAGGGAACAAAACGCGCGCGTTTTGGTGTTTAGACTTTCAGGCGCCACCCGAAGCACATCTTGAGACTCGTGTTACTTCACGCCTCATGAGCGAGCCCCAGCAAGGCTATGTCAACTTTTATTTAAAACCGTATTCCTAATCTGATGAGTTTGCGTTGTTGGAACAGCACGTACATAATATATTTATTTTCACGTACTTAACTTTAAATCCCATTAAAACATTGTTTTTTATTTTTTTGTAACGTGTACATAAAATATTTAACAAGTCTACGGCCCACCTGATGGTAAGCGGTTACCCTAGCCTAAAAACGCCTGCAACACCAGAAGCATCGCAAGCACGTTGCCAAGAGCTCTGGCCACCTTGCTCACCACAGGAACATAACACTACTAAGAGCAATGTTATTTAGCTGTGTTCTTCTGTAAGGTTGAGGTAGTTACCCAGACGTGCTGCTCCAAATTTTGAGCAGGATATTTCCTCCCGTGGCCTTTTTTTTACGTGGGGAAAATCCTCATAGGATGCCCTCCAGCGCGGGGCACTGGAGGGTGTGACAGACTATTACTGCCTAGAAAACCACCACGTGTGAGCAGACCTCCGCCTGAGTGGGGCGAGATGGAGTCGCGTTAGCAGTCTCCACCCCGCCCCGACGGTTGGCCCGAATGTAAACATCCGGGCCCCGGCACCTAGAGGGGTGGCACCCACAAGACCACCCCTCCCGACGACGCGTGGGATCTCAAGCCAGCCGAGGATCCCCCGACCCCCAGCCGGCCACTCCACTTAGGGACGCTCAACCGGACCAGTCTACCGTCTGCAGAATGGGGACACATGTCCAGGAGCGTCCCCCCTCCAAGCCAGGCGGGCCTAACTCCCAACGCCTGGCATCACGGCGTTGGGGGTCAGGCTCGCCCGACCTCCAACGCCGGATCGCACCGAGCAACCGAGCAAAGCTCCAGGGAACCAGCACAGCCCGGCTCTCACACATCACGTCTGCCGGATTGCAGCAGCAACCGAGCAAAGCTCCAGGGAGCCAGCACAACCTGGCCAGCACACCGCGCTTTCGCGCCTTAGGGCAGGCGAGCGAACCCACTCGAACCCACCCGCCTCGTCCCTCCCGGCTAGGCAAAAGCCCATCCTCTAACGCCAGGTCGCACCGGGCAACCGAGCAAAGCTCCAGGGAGCCCAGCACGACCCAGCAACCACCCTCAGGTCCACCGGACTGCACCAACAACCGAGCTAAAAGGAAGCCAGTACAGCCCGGCCCACACGCATCAAGTCTGTCGGATTGCACCGCGCAACCGAGCAAGCTCCAGGGAGCCAGTGCAACCCAGCTGGCACACCGCGCCCTCGCGCTACAGGGCGGGCGACCGAAACCACCCGCCCCATCCGTCCACCGGTTTTCGATCCACGGGGGTCCTAATCTAGGACCCCTACCACTCGCAAGCAGGGCAAGCAAGTGGCATGCCCCCATCCGCCACCCAGGGGACGCGCCCATTACCTAGGAGATCCGGAAACTTCCCCTGGGTTCCCCCCGTGGCCTACCTCAATGACAACCAAACAATAATAATTAATTTTACATATGTATATCTACCTGTTTAAATATAAACTTATTTATATAGTATGCTTGTTAAGAGTCTGAATTTCAGAGATTAACCGCAAGTCGAGGTTGCATCTCATGAACAATCGACACGATTAGGAACTTTCTCCGCCTATCAGTCATTAACTATAACAAATTCTAACTACGACGCTGAACTACTAAAAGTTCATTAATGAGTTCACAAACTGAAACTGCTATTGTTTTTAATTAATTAGTACAGATCGTCGCGGTCGTTGAACAAAGACGGATCAAAATTCCACTGGCTTGCATTGAACGTTTCAAAGTTTATTGACAAGTTTCAACTGAGCTAGGGCACAGCAGAAAATATCCTGCTCAAAATAAGGAGCAGCCTGACTGGGTAAGTACCCCGATCTTTTTTTTAAGTATAAGAAGAATTTCTATATCAGCGTAATTTTATTATATCGTATACCTATTATTAAACTAAGGGTACCCCCGTAACTTCGCGTTTGCCATCCCAGCAAACGAATTATTCAAGTAAGACTGACAACATTTTATACTATATTAAACTACACTATGTTCTGCAGTGTAGCACTATTATCAAGAAAGGAGATTAGATTTAAAAACACCTAGGTTTTATTTTTTGGAAGATAGTAACAGAGATTCCTAAGGTTCCTTCGCAGTTCGTGCAATAAGCGTTTAGGTAAGTAAAGTTAATTGTTTTTAAATATACTGCAAGTCCTAATATAATAAACTTTTATCGGTACTTAACTACATAGAGGTATCTACACTTTCCCGAAACACATGGATTATCTCAAAAAAAAACTTCCTTTCCCTGTGATCATGATTCACAATATTTTAACACAAAAACCCATTAGAACAGTCGCAAGAAGCTGTATAACAAAATATAAATCAGGATGTAAATTATAAACCTGTAATGTACCTCATAATGTGATTGTGTAGAGCCGCTTTTATTCCCAAGTTAATATAATAATACAACGCTATTAAACAACTAACAAAGGAAAAGGCGTACAATATATTTTACACCGTAGGTTGACGTCATATAAAAAACGGGCCGACCATAGTTAATGGAGAACTCTCGTAACTCCCAGCTACGACACCTTTACAGCTTCGTATGAATGAAGGTTTATGGTAATATTTAATATTGCTACTATGAGTACCGTAAATTTTTAGATAAAAAATTCTATTACACTGTATATAAAGCTCTCTGTTCAGACTCTAGTGATATTTCTTACAAAAAAAAAACTAATGAAAATATTTGAAACTAAGATGCTACCCTAAGTACCTACAAGTAATAACGGGGTAGAACTTATGTGATAAAACTAATAGTCATTACCTAATAGGATGTTCAAAAATTATGAGACAATTGAGGTAGGGGGGAACTACCTCGACCTTACAGAAGATCACGGCTAAATACTTAATACTGCTTTCAAGCAGTGTTGTGTTCCTGTTGGTGGGTAAGGTGGGTGGTGAAGAGCTCCTGGGATAGGGTCGGCAACGCGCTTGCTTTTCTTAGACTAGTAAACCTTTTTGTGCCTATTTAGACAGTCATAGTCGATCTTAAGGAGTAAACTCCAGTCGTGTGTCGGAGCTGACACACATTTTTTTTATATTTAATTTTTTAACTTCAAATACATAAGGCCCTTCTTAACCTATTGTATTTTTATTAGAAGTACAAATTCATGTCATGTATATAAGCTAGCTGTTAGTTTTTAAATTATTGTTCGTAAACAACTACAGTGTATTGGCTTCAACGTAACTTCTTCATATTACTTTCCAACGGGGCCCCAAATTTGTGTGTGGCCAAGGGCCCCGACATGCCCTAAGACGGCGTTAGATTAGATTTATATTATTTTAAAGCGAAATTGCTCTTCTACTTTTAAGATATTATATATTAACTAGCTGACCTCGCAAACGTTGTTTTGCCAGTTATGTTATTAACCCCCGCAACCCCTCTTGTGTGTGGAATTTTGTAAAATCCGTTCTTAGCTGACCTCTACTTGGCGAAAGGAATATTCCTACCAAATTTCAAGTCTCTACGCCTTATGGTTCCAGAGATATCGTGATGAGTCAATGGGTGGTAATCTCTTTTATTTATATAGATTAAAACATTCACGATAAAGATGCAAACATTTCAAGCTTGCATCTTTTTTATAAAACGTGTTTCATAATCCATACAAATATTATAAATGCGAAAGTAAATCTGTCTGTCTGTCTGTCGCGCAATCATACTGAAACTACTGAACAGATTTAAATGAAATTTGGTATACAGATAGTCTAGAGTCTGAGAAAGGACATAAACACACGAACATTATACACCATACTTCCATACAAATTTTCATTCCAACCTTTCAACCCCTTACAACCTTTTTTTCGCATTAAAAGTAGCCTATGTCCTTTCTCAGACTCTAGATTATCTGTATACCAAATTTCATTTTAATCTGTTCAGTAGTTTTGGCGTGATTGCGCGACAGACAGAGTTACTTTCGCATTTATAATATTATTAGTAAATAGTAAATTAGTAAATTAGTAAATTATTAAATTAGTAAATTAGTAATTAGTAATTAGTATCTATACTAATATAATAAAGCTGAAGAGTTTGTTTGTTTGATTGTTTGTTTGTTTGTTTGTTTGTTTGTTTGAACGCGCTAATCTCAGGATCTACTCAGGTCCGATTTGAAAAATTCTTTCAGTGTTAGATAGCCCATTTATCGAGGAAGGCTATAGGCTATATATCATCACGCTAAGTCCAATAGGAGCGGAGTCCACGCCGACGAAGTCGCGCGCAGAAGCTAGTGCATTATAAACCTGAAAATTGGTTTATTTGTTTGTTTGTTTAAATGCGCTAATCTCAAGAACTACTGATTCGAATTGAAAAATCCCTCTGAGGTGGATAGCCTATTTAAAGAGAAAGGTTACGCTTTAAGAAGAAGGAAGGCTATTTTTTCCCCAAATTAACGCGGGTGCAACCGCGGAGCACAGCTAGTTTAACATATAGCAACCTGCCCAGCAACGAAGCGCTTTGAGCTGTTTACTATGCTTATACATGACCATGTATGTAGATATTTTTTTTATTTAGCTAACTGAATATCGTAACATAAACCATCATAAGTTTTCTTACATCGTTATTAATCTCTAAACCAAAATATAACTAGCAACAAAAACTTTATAAAGGCAATTACAACGAATAGGCTAAAAATCATCTTGAAGATATTATAAGAGTCACAAGTAGAGTTATTCTCAACGACGCCACACTTGACCCGAATTATCTAAGTAACTTATCTCACAATATATCAGCTTATAGCTATTAATACTCGTCACTGATAAATCCATACTAATATTATATGGCTGAAGAGTTTGTTTGTTTGTTTGAACGCGCTAATCTCAGGATCTACTGGTCCAATTAGAAAAATTCTTTCAGTGTTACATAGCCAATTTATCGAGGAAGGTTATAGACAGTGGCGTAGCTACTAAGGGGCAAGGCGGGGCGGTGCCCCGGGGCCCTCAAGCTCAGGGGGCCCCTCGGACTCTGACTTACAAACTATAAATTTAAGTAATGAAAATTTCTCCCACATTCGGAATATAAATAAACCAGATTCCATGAACGCGAAATTAATAATGGTAACTTATATGAAAAATTACACAGAAATTCCCAACAAGTCTCGAACTGCGAACATCTTTGTTGGAAACTTGGAGGTAACTCCCCTGTCCCCAGCGTGTTTCAAAAGCACGCGCTTGATGCAAGGCTTTGAAGAATTATCTTCAGATTATCGATTGCAAAACAAATAAATTACTTTTTTCAATAATGTACTAGACACAACAATAACTCAGTTAAATGCACGTTGTGCAGTCAGTTAAGTAATCAATTTTACCACACCAACTTAAGCGACTTCCAAAAAGGAGGAGCTCTCAATCTGATATCGATGATTTTTGTTTTAATTGAAAGGTGGTGCTTGTCATGTGGTCCCATTTAAATTTAATTGCGATCTAACAACCATTTTTCGACTTATATGTAATAATTAATGCATATTTACTTGACTATTTTTTCCTCGACCTAGGTTATATTATACCGCATAACTTTTCACTAAGTATACCGATTTTTAATGATTCTTGTTTTATTCGAAAAGTGATACTTGTCTTGTATCAATTTAAATTTTATTCAAATTTGATCACTACTTTTTGAGTACCTACCCTTTGATAACGCGCATTTACTTGACTATTTTTTTCGTCCACTTACGTTGTACTTACTTGTCGATATAATTGAAGGGGTTTTGCTGTGTGGCTACGGCAGTCTAGAATTTAGCCACCCCCTCGCTCTAACCGTGAGTGTCGTAAGAGGCAACTAAGGGATAACAAAGTTTCACTACCACCTTGGAACTATTGAAGCCAACCGATGTCGGGATAGCCATTCTACAGCTGGCTTTTGACGATGAAGTCTAAGCGTTGTATGAAGATATTACAAGGGCCATATATGGCACTACTTCAGCCTTCTACAACGTTGTTATGGGAGACTTCAACGCTAAAGTAGGAGAAAAAAACCGCGACGAATCGAGAATCGGGCCACACGGATTGGGGCACAGGAATCGCAGGGGGTAGATACTCGTCAACGCCCTCGAAGCAGGGGAGGGGGGGCGTTCTTCTTGATGAATTCATTTTTGAGAAGATGTCCCAAAGGCAGTGAATATGGCAAAGCCTCGATACTGTGACGAGGAACGAGAGATTTCATCATAGCAGAGATACAAGCTGGCTTATATTCAGAGATGTATCAGTAGTTAATAGGTTTAACAGCGGCAGCGACCACCGACTATTGCTTGGCACTCTGAATATATGTCTCCGAAAAGAGCGGACCCGCTCGATAAAATCTACTCTCCCAGCTACGCTGCCCCAAATACTATGTGGCTCCGAGTAGTTCAAACTGGAACTCCAAAACCGATTCGATTCGCTGGAAACTACTACTACTGCGACGTGAACGAGATGACCGACAACGTGGTGAAGACGGTGTGTAATGTGTATACTGGATTGCAGACATTTTCTGACGACGAAGTCAACGAGACAGTACAAATTTTCTCCCGAAGCCTTGGATCTGATGCGGCGGAGGTGCGAGTTGCCCGCTGCTCAAGCAGCTTCACCAGAACAGAAGACTCTCTCCAAGAGGATACGGAAACTTGTACGCCGAGACTTCATCTGCTCAAATACGAGAGAGATTACTACTCTTATTGAGCAGAATATGGGGTTAAAAGTTTTCCAAAGACCATTGGGGTGAAGCCTTTTTGCGAAGCTCAAAACAGCGGATGGCAGGACCGTTTGCTCTCGCCCTCAGATCCGAGAAGAGATCGAGAAATTTTATGGATAGCTGTACTCTTCGAGCGCACGCAAGCCTGAGACTTGGGAAACTGAAGATCCGTGTGCACCATTGTTGAGCTATTATTCGGAAGACATCCCGGACATTGAAGCAGATGAGATTTGTGTGGCGCTCGGGCAGCTTAAAAACGGAAGGGCTCCGGGGGATGACAGAGTTAGGACCGAGCTCCTTGAAGCCGCAGGGTGACCTGCCTTAAAAGCCTTGGCGAGACTCTTTAATGGCGTCATCCACCGATAGGTAACACACCAGAGGCGTGGTCCAGGAGTGTGGTGGTACTGTTCTTTAAGAGAGGCGATATAAGTCTCTGTTAAAGAATTACAGACCGATCTCACTTCTGAGCCGCGTCTATAAGCTGTTTTCGAGGGTTGTTACGAATTGTCTCACCAGAAGACTTGACAAATTCCAACTACCAGAGCAGGCTGGGTTTCGAAATGGCTACAGCACCGTAAACCACATCCACACTGTTCGGCAGATTATACAAAAGACAGAAGAATATAATCAGCCGCTGTGTATGGCGAAACCTGGGCTGTCCTGGACTCTTTGTAGATATTTCATATCGACTGGCAATATATCGAGGTACTGAGATGTATTGTACGATGCGGGAACGATGACCGTTCATATCCAAGACCAGAGAACAAGACTCCATTTTTCTCCGGCGTGGGGTAAGACAGGGAGATGTAATACCCCCTAAACTGTTTACCACTGCGCTGGAGGATGTCTTTAAGACCTTCAATTGGGGGGAACGAGGCATCAACGTCAACGGCGAATACATCTCTCATCTTCGTTTACCATCCAGCTAGGCCGCAACAACTACGAGAAGGAAGCCGATAGGAGGATTCGGTTAGGCTGGGTGGCGTTTGGCAGGCTTCGTCGAGTCTTCACTTCGAAGATTCCGCATTACTTGAAGACAAAAGTCTCCGAGCGATGTATCCTGCCTGTGTTAATATACGGAGCCGAGACGTGAACACTGACAAAGAGACTGGTCCACAAGTCGCTCAACGTGTAATGGAACGGGCTAATGCTTGGGGTTTCTCTCAAGGAAAGGATAAATGAGACTATCCGCAAGAGAACGAAAGTAAGCGACATAGCCCCCGGATTTAGCAAGTTAAAGTGGCAGTTGGCTGGTCACCTACGTGTCGCAGGACCGACGGCCGTTGGAGCAGACGTATCCTGGAGGGCAGACCGCGTCTTGGCAAACGCAGTGTTGAACTTCCTCCAGCCCGTTGGATCGATGATCTACATAATTTGTAATTACCAGGGTAGGCTGGATGAGGATTGCGGAAAATCGGGATATCTGACGTGAACTTGGGGAGGCATATGTCCAGCAGTGGACTACAATAGGCTGAACTGACTGACTGACTGACCCAAAGGGTGGTCAAAGGGACCATATTAACGTACCTCCGCTGTCTGCATACTGTTACAGGACTGTACTGTACTGTTTTGAACGGTAACAGGTAGATAATTTCTTTTATTTTCATAAAATAGTTTTAATTTGTTCACTAAAATAAGTTTTTGTATTTGGTTTTAAAGTTTATTACGAAGTCGATTGTATTACGAAAAATTTGGAGTATGCCGAATTCGGAACAGGACGAATACAGAACAAACGATTTTAAATAGTTTAGTTGGGGCCCTCGTCTATATTTTGCCCCAGGGCCTTCGGTTGCCTAGCTACGCCACTGGTTATAGACTTATATATCACGCTAAGACCAATAGGAAAGGAGCACCATCATCAATGAAGAATGTTTCAAAATCGGGTTTTTTTTCCTTTTGAGAGCTTCCGCTGCGTGCCCTGCGTAAATAGTAAAAGTTTCACGAAATTCATGTATAACACAGAATTGTTCCTATTCCACGCGGACGAAGTCGCGAACAGAAGCTAGTACCTACGTAATGATGTGACTGTACTGTACTGTAGGTATGTGTGTGTAGTTGTGTGTGTGTGTGTGTGTGTCGTAAACTACTATTTCAAAAGACAAAGTAGAAACATTATTAAATAATCAATCCCTCGAGGCAGTGTTCACCCCTTTGACGTTAAGCTACAAATGTTTGCATAATAATGCTATTGTTACGTGTTAGGGTTCGAACGATTTGGAGAGAAAGACCTTCTGACTCTTTCAGAGACTTTATTCACTAGCACTAGGTCCGACACAAGCACTAGGTACAACACTACGCACTAAGTACAAACACTAATCACTAGGTACACACAGTAAGCACTAACAATGTCCGAGGTCGTAGCCAATGTCGTAGGTTTCCGCTGGTATCACTTCTTGATCACTAGTATTCACTTCGAAGTCGCTTCGTCGTTAGCTCAAACTGAACTGAACTGACTCCGCTCGGCCTCAATCGGCCTTTTTATACCGGGCCGAGCCTACACCCAGACAGTTCTAGAACGTTCGTGCGTGTACTCGATCCTGAGTTCATTCACCTATATGTCCTCTAGCGCCATCTAGTATTGAGTGGATGTTTCACGTTGTCTTTGTAACAAAGTGGTTTGTACAGCACACAACGTGGTTCCTTCGCTCCCCGCTAGATGGCGCAAGCTCCCTTTTTTTGTGTACTCGTAACACTACTCCCCTCTTAGAGATGCTCGTCCCGAGCATCGTTGTTACTGCCATGGTAACGCGCCAGACGGTCTATGTGTACCACTTTGAATGTCCCTCTTGGTTGCTTTTGAATTCTATAAGTCACAGCATTCATTCGGGTAACCACTTTGTATGGACCGTCCCACTTGGTCTGCAACTTTGGAGATTTCCCTTTCCGGCGGGTTGGGTTATGCAGCCACACCAGTGACCCTTCCTCGAAGCCGCTTGTGTTCGATTTCCGGTCGTTAATAGTCCCCTGTGTCGTAAGACTATTCCCGCTGCATGCCTGGAGGATAACAGATTTCAGGGTTTCCACCGCGTCAGCCAGAACTCGTCTCTTAGTTCCAGCTTTTATTCGTTTCCCTTTATCCCGGGCAGGGGACGAAGCTCTTTGCTTTTTCAGCTCCTCTATTTGTTCCTCGATCCTTTTCATTCTTGCCATCTGGGTCTTCTTCTGCGGGCAGTTAAGCTGAAAATGGCCCCTCTCACCGCACTTGTAGCACATGGCTCCAGAACGTTTCTTCGTAGGAGCCTTAACCTCCTTCTGCGGGCAGTTGAACTGAAGATGGCCCCTCTCGCCGCACTTGTAGCACATGGGTCCAGAACGTTTCTTCGTAGGAACCTTAACCTCCTTCTGCGGGCAGTTGAGCAGAAGATGGCCCCTCTCGCCGCACTTGTAGCACATGACTCCAGAACGTTTCTTCGTAGGAGCCTTAACCTCCTTCTGCGGGCAGTTGAACTGAAGATGGCCCCTCTCGCCGCACTTGTAGCACATGGGTCCAGAACGTTTCTTCGTAGGAACCTTAACCTCCTTCTGCGGGCAGTTGAGCAGAAGATGGCCCCTCTCGCCGCACTTGTAGCACATGACTCCAGAACGTTTCTTCGTAGGAGCCTTAACCACCTTGACTACCTCAGAGACCTCACGGATCTCATGGGTCTGCCTTGTGTCATGCCGAACAGCCTCGACCTCCAAAGCATGCGCCAATGCTTCCTTTAGCGAGGCATGGTGACGAAGCCTCACTGCGGCTCTGACCTCCAGGTCTTTGATTCCGTCGACAAATGCTTGAACAATATTTGTGTCTATCGTCTTGGTGTCGGCTCCTGGGTGTGCCTTCCTGACGAGTTTTTCAATTTCCAGCGCCCATTGTTGAAGTCCTTCTCCTGAGCGTTGGACTCTGTCACGCAGTTGGGCACGGAACACGTGTTCCAGGTGTCGCTCCCCGTATCTCGATTCAAGTGCCTCCATCAGGTCTTGGAACCCATTTCCCGTACGTGGCAGTGCTTCCAAGACGGACAAAGCTTGCCCTCTGAGCGCAACAGTGAGAGCGGTCAGGCATTGCTCTTCCGTCCATCCGTTGGCAGTAGCAACAGTCTGGAATTGCTGACGATAAGCGTTCCACGAAGTAGTGCCATCGTATGGCGGCACTTTCACTCTTGGTCCTTGCGCCACTCCGGTAGTTCCACTAGACATCGCAACTCCCGTGGTTTCAAGGCGCAGTACTCTCTTCTGTAGTTCAGCGAGGACGGTTTTCACATTTTCGACATCCAATCCTAACCCACTAACTCGTTCTTGCAATTCGTCGAAATCTTTTCGGAGCTTACCCACCGTGTCACTAACATCTTTTATAGCCCAAAGCGCTTTTTCCTGTGATTCTTGCAAAGCGCTGAACTTGCGTTCTTGTGATTCTTGCATTGCCTCTTGTGATTCCTTCATTGCCTTTTGTGATTCATGCAAAGCGCTGAACTTGCGTTCTTGTGATTCTTGCAAAGCCTTTTGTGATTCTTGCAAAGCGCTGAACTTTGCCTGAATTTCAGCCCTTTGCAGCTCCATTAATTCAATTAAACTTCCTAATTGAAGTGCCACTTGAGGGTCGGTAGAAGCTACGGTGCCGCTGGTGGGCGTGGCCTGTCCGGTGGGCGTGGCAAGGTGGGTGTGGCCAGTGGGCGGGGCTTGAGCCAAAGTGGGCGGAGCCTGAGGGGCGTGGTCAGTGGGCGGGGCATGGTGGGCGGGGCCAGTGGGCGTGGTCTGGTAGGCGGGGCCAGTGGGCGGGGCTTGGCCCACAGTGGGCGGAGCTTGGCCCCCAGTGGCATCCGCAGTTCGTTGTGCCCTCGTCCTGACCCCCTCCTTGGGGTTCTCTCTCGGAGTCAATGGCATCTCCAAATCTCACTTCCGACACCAGTTGTTACGTGTTAGGGTTCGAACGATTTGGAGAGAAAGACCTTCTGACTCTTTCAGAGACTTTATTCACTAGCACTAGGTCCGACACAAGCACTAGGTACAACACTACGCACTAAGTACAAACACTAATCACTAGGTACACACAGTAAGCACTAACAATGTCCGAGGTCGTAGCCAATGTCGTAGGTTTCCGCTGGTATCACTTCTTGATCACTAGTATTCACTTCGAAGTCGCTTCGTCGTTAGCTTAAACTGAACTGAACTGACTCCGCTCGGCCTCAATCGGCCTTTTTATACCGGGCCGAGCCTACACCCAGACAGTTCTAGAACGTTCGTGCGTGTACTCGATCCTGAGTTCATTCACCTATATGTCCTCTAGCGCCATCTAGTATTGAGTGGATGTTTCACGTTGTCTTTGTAACAAAGTGGTTTGTACAGCACACAACGTGGTTCCTTCGCTCCCCGCTAGATGGCGCAAGCTCCCTTTTTTGTGTACTCGTAACACTATTACTTTCCAAACTTCATACCACGAAAAATAGGCACGAATCGGTTCAAATTTCGAACTTAAATAAAAGATATAGATCTAATATTATTATTGTTATTTATTACAATAAGACTACGGGTCTTATATATACATACATATATAATATAACTTACTTTAATTTGCTTTCAGCTCGCGGTTTCGCCCGCGTAGATTGCACTATTGTTTCACTTCTAGAATAATGTCATGTCACTCAGTGATAACATTCCACTCGAGAAAGAATTTTAATGAGTCTAGTATTTTTTTTTAGTTTTTCTAATAAAAATAAAATCTTTCTTCTTTATAATATATGTAGGTATAGTAGATAACAATCTAGATACAACAAGAAAGAATAAACTAAATATTCCTGGTAATATCAGTTCCATTAATTTTTTCAAAACATTAAATCAAATACCCGGAAGATAAGAAGACTCTGTAAAGCTCCGTATTGGACCAGACAAACAAACCAGAGGCTCATAGGCCGAAATCCTTTGAGGTCAAATCAACACTATTTACCTAATACGACTGGATCTACTGGATGTATACGATGACCATATACAACAAGCCTAATCAACCAAGAGGTAAACAAACAACATTTATCGGGGGGCACGGCAGTGCCCCCGCCAAGTCGAGCGCGAAGCAAACACTGCCGTACCATCCTTTACCCGAACCATTTCGCCGCATTTTCAGGCCCCTATTTGAGAACCTCTGGATAATACCAGAACGCTGAAATTTTCGTCATCGAGTAAGCTATAATCACATACTTAAAATCCAAAATTTCAAGTCTGTAGGTCATTTAGTTCAGAAGTTAAGCGAAAGCAAAGTTTCGCATTTACGACACTCACTCACTCACTCATGATCATCAAAATAGAACTAGTACTTCCAATAAACTCAGAGAGCTGAAATTTGGTACAGAGTTAGGGTTTAATGGCTACATAAAGGGAAAACTATAAAAACTAGGATAATCGAAGATCTGGAGTACCTGGTGACCCTGATTAAAAAACACAAGAGCCCAATCAAACTATTAGAAGAGATCGATATACCACCTTTACATAAAATATAATGCGAAAAACAGGGTGTAAGGGGTTGAAAGGTGGGAATGAAAATTCGTATGGAAGTATATGTATATAATGTTCGTGTTTCGTAACTGTCAAACATTTAATGTTCATCTCGTCGATATGGTAAACTCTACCCTTAAATTAAAGAACGTATTTAAATAAAGGTTTCGAATCGACAACATATATCTATACATATAATAAAATGGTAGAAAAGTCAAAACTGTACATTGAATATTTTTTTAAAAGAATACTTGGGGTGTGATCTACAATCGATACCGAAGCCAAAAATATAGTTTTTAGAATTTTTGTCTGTTTGTCTGTTTGTCTGTTTGTCTGTTTGTCTGTATGTATGTCCGGGATAAACTCAAAAAGTACTGCATGGATTTACTTCAAATTTGGCACGAATATTGTTAAGAAGTCGGGTCAGAACATAGGCTATATATTATCACGCTATCACCTACGGGGAAAGAGCAGTGAACCTTTATTTCTTCAAATGTATGTCCGGGATAAACTCAAAAAGTACTGCATGGATTTACTTCAAATTTGGCACGAATATTGTTAAGAAGTCGGGTCAGAACATAGGCTACATATTATCACGCTATCACCTACGGGGAACGAGCAGTGAACGCACGCAGACGACGTCGCGGGCAGCAGCTAGTCCACAATATACGGATAGTGGCGTATTTTAGATATTAAAAATTAATAATAATGTCAGTAATGAAAACGGATTGACATTATACATATTGGTGGTCAAATATTTATTTATGCGAGCGTTCAGAAATTTATTTAGTGTAAACTAAGGAAAATTATCAAGCTACTTAAATATACAATAAATAATAAATGTACAAAAGAATTAGATTATAAAAAAAGAAAGTTCAATTGATTGAATTAGATACAAAAAAAAAGTTCAATTGATTGGTCTAATTGAAAAATTACAGATTATTCTGTCAATCCAATCAAAGTCTTAAATCATATAAATATTTTCGCCGCGGAAGTGTAAAAGATATGTTTTATATATCTTAATCTGTACTAATCTATACTAATATTGTAAACCTGAAAGTTGAATTGTTTGTTTGTTTGTTTAAACGCGCTAATCTCAAGAACTATTGATTCGAATTGAAAAATTCCTCTGAGGTGGATAAACTATTTAAAGAGAAAGGTTATGCTTTAAGAAGAAGGAAGGCTATTTTTTTCCTCAAATCACAGTGGGTGAAACCGCGAGGCCTAGCTAGTTGGTACATAAAAAAATCGACTGTCATTGCAAAAATCAGATCACATCTTCTAATTTAATCTAGCCTATAGCGTCCCACTGCTGGGCGAATGCCTCCCCTCTGCCTGCTCTCTTAACTTAATTCTACTCGAATATTACACAAATTACACTAAAATATTAATTTCGCTCAAAATTTGGTCAAAATATAATGCATTGGACTAAGAGTGGTGGTGATACCAACACGTCAAGTACAAGAATCAGAACCGGAAGAAAGGAAAAGAAATATTTGTATTGTAATAATAAAAAAACTGTTACTAAAAAGAAAAAAAATGTGTCAAATAAGAAATTCTAAAAAATAAATCAATATGCCTGAATATGCCCACGTTTCTACTTTCTACAAAAAGAAGTGAAATCCCACCAAAAACATTCTGTAAAAAAACAAGCCAAGTCTCGATGGAGCTGCTTGTTTATCTCTAAAAAGTAATGAAATCTAGACAAAGTCGTACCAAGTCTAAGGTTCATTACTGCGATTTCTTTACTATTATAGTTAATGTTGTGTGACTTGGCCGTTGAAGGGTACACTAGGGTACAAAACCAGGTGCTACATGACACCATTGCACCAATCTGTCACCAGAACCGCTACCCATTGACGATGGAAAATTGCCACTTTGAAAACGTTGATTGAATAACCAGTCTATTGTAGGCTTGATAAAGCTGCGTATTTCAATAATACTTTTGTATAGGCAAGCCTGAAACAAACTGTATAAAAAAATATTTCCAGTACCAGCGGACTTCTAATCATTGATAGAAGTCCGTCTGTACGTCTATTTTATGTTAGATCGGTGGTCGATTTAACGCTCCAAAAATAAGAGAACAGAAGTCAGCATTGTCTATGCTGAATTCATGTGTTATCAACAACCGCCTAAAATGAGACACTAGTGTCCAATTACCAATACCAGTATGGGATATTATTCTTAGTTTTGTACCCTTGTGTACCCTTTAACGGCCAAGTGACACAACATTAACTATAATAATAAAGAAATCGCAGTAATGAACCTTAGACTTGGTACGACTTTGTCTAGATTTCATTACTTTTTAGAGATAAACAAGCAGCTCCATCGAGACTTGGCTTGTTTTTTTACAGAATGTTTTTGGTGGGATAAAAGTAGATACCTAACCTAAGGAAATAAAAAAATACATAATTTATTATGTACTAGCGACCCGCATCGGCTTCGCACGGTTGCAATAACTATCAGTGTTCCTCTACTATATTATGTGTGTATTATATATATATAATGTTTATATATATATATATACATTCCTCTGGAAGAACTCCATTATATAGTAGTTTTAAAGATCTAAGCATACAGACAACGGGAAGCGACTTTGTTTTACGTGGGGCATACTGAAAGATTCTGGATTCTAATAAATAAGACAAGATATCGACTTAAGATTCTATTTATTGTTTTTCGAAGTATATTCCCCCGCAATTAATGCTTTTTTGCATTCGCTGAAACCATTGTAAAAAGCAGTTGGACCAGTCTTCCTTAGGGACCTCTTCGATGGCTTCTTTGAACGCATTCACTGCTGATTCAGGGCTCGTAAAACGTATACCTCTCAGTTTATCTTTAATTTTTGGAAATAAAAAGAAGTCGCAGGGTGCGAGGTCCGGGCTGTAAGGCAGATGCGTCATCAATTCCACATTTGAAGCCTTCAAATAGGCCTCCGTTATCTTCGCGGAGTGTGAGGATGCGTTATTGTGGTGAAGGACGACATTGCTTCGAGGACGCTTTTCTCTAACTTTTTCCAAGACTCTAGGCAAGCAAGTGTTAACGTACCAATCTGCAGTCACTGTTCTCTGATTTTCAAGCGATACTGTCGTGTAATGTCCTGATTTTCTGAAAAAGGAAGCAACCATTTGTTTACCAATACTTCGACTCTTCTTAACTTTCGTAGGTAAATCTTCAAAAGGGAAGACCCACTCTGCCGACTGGCTTTTTCTTTCGGGGTCAAAGCAGTACACCCAGGTTTCGTCACCTGTCACGATATTATAGACAGCCAATGACTGTCCTCCGTTAAACTTTTTTATCTTTTTACGGCACCATTGGACACGCAGCCGTTTCTGGTCTTCCGTTAAATCATGTGGTATCCATCGAGTGCAAAGCTTCCGAACCTTCAGATGCACATGTAAAATATTTTGCACTTGGCTCATTCCAATGCCTAATAAGGTACGAATTTGCTTACAAGTAATTTTTTTGTCACTTTCAATTAGTTGTCTTACGGTATCAATATTTGATTCAGTAACCGCAGTTACCGGCAGAACTTCGCGTATCTCGTCATGGAGATGATCACGAACGTCTAAATTCTCCAAACCACGAATACACAGAGCTGCGACATGGTGCTTCATCCCCAAATGCCAATTGCAGTCTCTGGAAACACTTTTGCTGACTTAAGCCACAACGAAAGTAATAAAAAATCATCGAACGAAAATGTTCACGAGTTAAATTCATTTTGACAGCGCCACTCAATTGTCGAAAGGGCGCCACAATGAAAAAACAAAAGACAATCTCGCAAATCAAAGAGTAACATGCTCCGAATGAGTTCCATTTTCGAATTCCATAATTGTATTTTTAATTCTTTTATTGTAAGTGGCCAGATCCAGAAACTTTCAGTATTCCCTAAGTACCTATAACAATGGGATGAAATGACATTATGTCAAAATATGATAGATACACGTTCCTAACATAATTCTATACGTAAGTTAATAAAGTAAATCCAATGAAACTATATCCACATGTTTATTCTTACAAAACTATTTGCAAAGTAGGCCACCATCCCGGTAACAAATCGAAATGTCTCGGAAATATCGACTGACATCGAAACACTAGTATCTACAGTTCTGTCCTCAATGTATATTTTTTTAATATTTTTACGCAATCGAATTTTTATCACAGTAATTGTTTTTTTTTTCACGACTGTATTTTTAAAATCTGTACAAATAAATAAAATTGGAATGTCTTTTTGTAATAATAAAATAACCGCTTATTACTAAATTCATAAGGATGTATACACGGTACAGAAAATTTTGTTGCAAAGAAAAAAAAACTCAGTAAATATCGACGACGCCGCGTTGGCGCAGCGGTCACAGCACTGGATTGCGATTGGCTGTTGCGCGGACGGTTGCGGGTTCGATCCCCGCACACGACAACATTTGTATTGGCCATACAGATATTTGCCGTGGTCTGGGTGTTTGTGCATTCCTTGTGGGTCTCCCCACCGTGCCTCAGAGAGCACTTTAAGCCGTCGGTCCCAGTTGTTATCATGAACCTACACCTGATACTATGAAACTAGCGTTCAAAACTTTGAGGATAAGCGGCTCTTTGAGCTGGACGCCAAGCGAGATGAACTAAAGGTTCGACCACCAGCTACCTTTAGGTACAATTATGTTAACGGTGTGCTAACGTGCCCGCAGTGTGCGAGGATTTTTACACAAAAAATTGGCTCCATAAGCCACGCGCGAGCACACCAAAGACAAAACCGGAGCTGAATGCAGTCGCCGTGGCCGTAATCGGCCACAATAATAATATACACCTGATAGCGATCGTTACTCATAAAGTAGGTGGACCATGGAAGGCCACTCTAACGAGTAAACATTTTTTATTCTTTTATTAACTGGATAAATGAACTAAACAAATTATCAAGTAATACTTTGTTTTATTGTGTACCACATAAATCACTTTTTTTTACCTAGCTTTAATCACTATTTATTAAACGTAAGTTTTAGTAAACTCTTCCAAATGGCCTTGCAAGGAACACGGCTCCAAACAAGGCCTATATTATACATTAGTCGTTCAACTTAAAAATATGTAACAATTAATATATCTGCTTTTACTAAAACTACATAATAAGCTCTTTCATTTAAGCGAAACATTAAATGCTCAATATATTGTTATCATTTATAAAAAACTCAACGAACATTACTTGAACACCATCGTATAACTAAGAATATATTAATGGAAATCATTAAAAAATAGTAAGTATTATATTGACATCAAATAACTTGCCAACGTGTTTGATAATGAAAATAAAAACTTTTTTTTAAACCTTAAATGGCCTTCTTATGGGTCCGTTCTTTGTAAGGCCAAAATGTACCTAACCTCATATTTTCGATTCTACACTCTGTGACAGTACCTTTCCTTTTCTTCACCTTCTGCACTTTTCTTCATCTCTATTTTTAAACTTTTGCTGTTTTGTTTTGTGCAGTAGGTAAGGCCCATGTACCCTAGCAAGGCCAATCGTCAAATTTTTTATTGGCCTTTTATGGAACCACCGGCCTTCGTAGGAACACTACCGATATTTTAACTAAAATCTAAGCAAAATTATATATTTTTCCTTAGTATCCATAACAAATCCTTATATGACAATTTACAGTAAAAAAAATGTAGCTTAGTGTGAGTGGAAGGAATTTGTGATCACATGACAATAACTATGATTTTTTTTATAGTTGGCCTTCGAAGGAGCATGGCCTTCCATGGTACACCCACTATAGTAGGGAATATATCCGTCAACCCGCATTGGAGCAGCGTGGTGAATTAAGCTCCGATCTTTCTCCTACTTGGGGTAGAGGCCTGCCCAACAGTGGGATATTACAGGCTGAATCGTGAAATATCAAAAGCTGTGTCAAGTCACCACGCAATGAGCGCTGCATACTATAGGTAGAAATATCGTCGTATAATACGTGATTTACACACGTAAAATAAATTCGTGTTAGTGTTAAAACTTAGCGTGATTAAGTACCTAGTTAACATACGTATAAATCCAGTTATGTGTCGTTAGTTTATATAAAGCTTAATTATTATATTTGTAAAGTTTATGTTGAGATATTAAAATACCTAGAGGCACGATGGGAAGTCTCATAAGGCCAGACATGCAGACCAGAAACAAACACATAAGTTCGAGCCATTTTTGGTGCGAACTTGGGGAGGCCTATGTCCAGCAGTGGATTGCGATAGGCTAAAGTAATGATGATGATGATGATGATGATGAAGAGACAAAAGATAAAATCTTATTAATAATATTACTATAGGTAGTGTAGAACAAAATATCATTCACGTCGACATTTAACTTAAATCTTTAACGTGAAAGTCAGAAAGAAATGGAGAAATCTAATTCGATTTTGATCAGAATAGAACGTCGGAATGCGTGATACGTGAGTCACGCGTCGCCAGGAAAACCTATTTAAATTGCAAATTAACGTAACTTTGTCACCGACGCTGCTTGCGCTATCTATGCCGCAGTTGCTCTATTTACAAAATATGAAATGTTTTACGTATTTACTACCGTATGGCTAACTGCCTGCACTTTTTTCAGGTCAAACATAAAGACCATAGGATCAAAATACGATTATCGTCATAAAAGTAATCATAATTTGACATATTATACTGTGGCGACATCTATTACCCCAAATTATCTATTTTTTCACACTTCTGGTAATTAATATTCTAACAACCACTCTGGTCTAACATTGCGTGTGCCCTACGCGCCTAAACATTGACGATTTGCGGATCATATTCTCGCTCGGGATGGATATTTGTATTTGTACAAATTTTCTTTCCGGTATGGATGTCTGTCCTAGCGGGTGTCTCCACCGTGCCTCGGAGGGCACGCTAAGCAGTTGGTCCCGGTTGCTATCATAAATATCTGATAGCGATCTGTACTGGAATGGAGTGTGGGTTAAGCTGCAATCCTTCTCCCAGATGGAGATAGAGGCCTATACTCAGCAGTGGGATGTTACGGGCTGAATCGTGAATCGTAAATCGTGATTATTTTATAATCAAAAACTGAATATTTCATACTAGCTTTTTTTCATTTTCTTTTATCATTGGTGCGAAAATTTTGCAAACACCCAAAATATAAACGTTGTTACGTCCGCCTGACGGCGAGGTAACAATAAAAAAACAACACAAATAAAATTACAATGTATATTGTAAAAAATAATTAATAAAAAATTACAATTACAATAATAATAATAAAACTACTGATTAATTATTCTTAAAGTCTTTAAACAATTAATCTAACTCTCAGGGAGTAGGTCTTAAGCAACAGGAAAGTTTCTTTTGGCACTTTGTACAATAAACCGACGTGCACTGGGGACTTATCTTATTCCGGTCCGATCCGGTGACGCGTGGCACGGTTACGGCTGTCCGATGCCGTCGGGAACTCGGGATGTGTAGCGGGTCCCGGTGGCCTTGTAGAAGGACCCTCAGCTGTAGACGGTGGCCGCTGTATTGGTTCCCACCCTTACGGTGGAGTGCAAGGTCGGACTTTGTCCCGTTGGGTGATGTGCAGGCGTCGATTGTGTACCCGCAGGGTGCAGTGTTGAAGTCAACCCGCAGGGTGAAGTGTCGGGTTAGTCCGCAGGGTGAAATTTAGGGTTAGCCCGCAGGGTGAAATGATGAAGCCAACCCGCAGGGTGAACCCCCAGTTTCCAAGGGGGTTTACAACCGAGACACGTAAACTTCACTTCACAGAAAATAACACTATCTTTCAAATACTTTAACTAGTTGTTACTGCGGCGTCAAAAAGAAATGATTTCGTTCGGCAGTAATGCTTTATATATACTCCGCGGGGAAAAGGTTTGCCCACTCAGACTTCCAGATCTTTCGAATGCACAATTGCACGATTAGTTTGCACGAAATGCCGTTTCCGGCGTGCGTCCCTTACCATATATGGTATCGAAAATAGGGTTTTATGACTTTCGATTGCACGATTGCACAATTACACAAAATGCCGTTTCCGGCGTGCGTCCATTACCAATCTGGCATTGAATACAGGGTTCTATGCTAACGCTAGTGACAACCCGCGGATACTGTTCGATAGTAACAACATAGTCACTCCATTAGTTTGCATGTAAGGTAATGTTTCAATAAAAAATTGGTTTTAATTAAATTTTAAGATATTTTCGGTTCTAATAAAAATATAATTATAATTTAATAAGTATTATACTTGTTACAACGTAACAACGTTCAGACTCGAGATGATGTATCAGGTGATATGTAATTTTTTCAATCGTTCGATCGGTAAGTAAAGTTTCCCTGTTACCACTTACTACCGAAAGAAGAATTATGTTGGTGATACTTATCTATCTATTGCCTTTTATTATTAGAATCCATTTTAATAGCTTTATTTATAAATAGCACCTAAAAGTACATATGTTTGTGCCTAATATTTTATTCACACTGAATTGTTAACTACCGCCTATGTAATTTTCCTCTGACATGTTTCCTTATCAAAAGAGAATTTCAGATTTGATCTACTGTCAAATTGAATATATTGTATTTTAAAGGAACTTGTGGAATTCTACATTTCAAATCAAGGTTCCTTTGAACATGTAATAAAGGCTACGTGATGGGGGTTGCGGCGTAATTAAGCCCCATAATATCATTTACTGTATTTCTGTTTGAGGAAGTAATATTTTCAAAGTTTAATTGAATAAAGGTTTTTTTTTTTGTTTGATTAGGAGCAATTAGATAACAGAGGAATAGAATAACTTTTGTATCCTGATGATGACTGCTAGTAGAGCACGCTTTTTTTATTTTGGTGCAAAATATCTTAATATTTTTCTTATTAATTTTCAAAGGCTCTTAGGCTCAAGCTAATCAGGCCTATTTCATAACCAGTGAGATCCAAGTGAAAAAAAAAACTATTAATTCTTATTATATTTTATTAAATATTATTACTTCATTATAAGTAAATTAAATCTTGTTATTCAACTAATAAAAAGAAAAGTTTTAAGTAAGAGTCAACATTTGCGAATGTTGCGTTATGTGCATGCGCTCTTGCCGCGCGGCGGGTTCGTTTCGCGCTTTTATCTTGCAACGCAACAATTGCAGCGTGTTCTGCCATATTCGAGTCTGCTCCTGCACGACTCCTTGACGAGAACTTATTGCTCTTTGTTCCTAAAAGATAAATAAAAAAATTATATAGCTACGAGAATAATATAATTATAATAAGAATTCATTAATATTACTCAGCTAAGCCACGCCCCTTGACCAATTAAATCATAGTCTGCTGCCTTTGTAAAGGCTTATTTCAAATAGTCTATATAAAAACAGTGTTCTACTTTACTACGATTTTATTGGTAAAGGAGACTGGTTGTCACTATTTTCTTAAAATATATATTAAATAAAAATAAATAAATGGAATGTATATAATCCAACAGAGAAGTCATAAGTATGTATATGCAGATATAGAATTAAACTAAGTTGTAAGACACCGTTAATAACAAACAGCATCGCACACTCCTAAGCATTCAATTCATATACTGGGCACTCGACACATGTCTCGCTGGAAACTGGAGCACCCTCGCGAGTTATGTAAGTAGTTACTACGAACGACGATTGTGAAATTTGCTTTACAGAATCATCACAAAATAGACTGCTCATATCTGTCCTACATAAAATAAGTATTTCTTAAGCCTTATGAATATATATATAAAAAAATCATAAAATATTTGCACTTGAGACAATCTTGCAATAACTTTTTCACTACCTATAGTAAAGAAAGGTTAATCTATGTAATAAATCTATACGTAGGTGTATCAGACCTCTCGTCTCAAATAAATATAGTACGTAATTACGATAAATACGTAATACGTAATTATTAATAAAGACAATGTAACTACCTCCTCTAAATTTTTGACGGCTTCTTCGATATCAGCCACCTTTTTCTTCAAGGCTTCCATTTGCGAAGGTTTCCTCGGAGATTGCATCGAGTTTTTCATTTCAAACATAACGATTTCCTGTAAACTTTCCGCTTTTGTTATTTTCTGCCTTAAATTTTTCCATTCATCTTCCTTACTATTGAGTTGGTCAGTCAACTCTTTCACTTGATTCTTTAACGGATCCATTTGAGAAGAGATATTAATAGATGTGGCTTCGTAGATTCTCTTCTTTTGCTCGTATTGCTGTTGAATTTCCTGAAACTCTTGTTTAATAGGTTTTACTTTTTCACCAAGAGGCTGTATTTCTTGACGTACCTGTGACAGCTTTTGAGCCATTTGTGCTACAAGCTATAAAATTAAATAGAAAAAACTCATTATTGAAAGTAATTATATATTATCAGTTATCAAACATATTTGAAGGAATAATACTTTACATATAAATTATCTATGTAAGAATACAAAGTACGACTTTATATAAATTTTTTACGCTTTTGTAAAACTGGTTAAGTGTTTCAAAATAAAACTAAAAACACCTAATTGTCATCTATCCAGTAGTTTTTCTGCAATGCGTGTAAACCAGCTGATCTCTATATCTGTATTTATACACTGATATAATCAATTTTCAATTGTTCAATGTACCTGAGACATATCATGTAATGACTTCTTCGTCAAATCCGTAGCTTTGTCGTGATCCTTTTGAACAATGTCATCTTCATCAATTTTCGTCTTCTTATGGTTTACAAGAGCTATTTCAATTGTTGGGTCGTTCGAACTTAAAATGTGTAATGTCCTTGTGAGAATACCCGCTTCTACCTAGATTAAAAGCTTTTATTTTATACATACTTTTAATGCTACTAAATTTAAGAAACGATTATACCTTAAATGAAGAAAGATTAGCTCTCTGTCTTTTGTAGAGATTACTTTTGGTCCGTAAAGCATTGACGTATTTCTTCAGTTCTTCACCTCTAAGTACCATGTCGCCAAGTAGTTGTTTTACCTAGAATAGTTTTATTTTTTATTTTTATTTTATTTGAACACCAACAGCACATAAGACATTATAATACGAGTACAAATTGGACATTTCAAATAAGCCATTTACAGGTATTCGTATACGGTAACAGATATAAATAGCTATAGATATGTAATAAAAATCCTGAATCTTATAATACAATAACTAAGCACTGAAAAGAATAAAGCAAATTTCGAAGATAACAAAATGAAAAATACAAGAAAAATGAATTACTGATACAGATTTATCATAAATGATTCATTCTATTCAAAGATCTTTTCCTATCTTCATTTAGAAAAGAAATTGCACAGAAATTATCTGCGACGAATCTTTCGACGTTTCGACATAATGACCGATTACTCGAAATGAGAAAAATGTTCTGATATCTATTCGAGGTGGCATATCCGATTACTTCTTAAAGAATTTTTATAAACGTGTATTAAAATACCTCATTAACTTTTACATTAAAAAAAAAAAAAAAACATAAAATCCGACAAAATTGTTGCATTATGCATACTACAGTATCTTCTATTTTAGCAAATCCACAATTATAATATAAATATAACAAGTCCAATACTGTACATCGAATTTTTTTTGAATAACATTATTTTTTATATATTTGGGCTTTTGGTACTTTGTAAAAGTACCTACTAGTTTAATTCGTAAGAAACTGGGCATGACTCAAGTTCATATTACACACATACACTGAGTACTTTTTTCTCAAAAATTGGCATGTCTCATTCAGGACTCACACAAGGAGGTAAATCAAAATGTGTAGATACTTATAATTAGTTATAATAATAATAATAATGTAATTCAGACATCAGTCCATAATTATCTTGTTAGTTACATTTTTTTTTTTCTTAAAACTATGTTAGTTTTAATAATTGTGACCACTCAAAACCTAAAATTAACATCATAATAGCAAGATTCAATTAATATTACAATAATTAAAAATTAGAATTAAAAATCAATAGCAAAATTTAATCAATATTATCACCACCACCACCACCACCACCACTACAGCCTATCACAGTCCACTGTTGGACATAGGCCTCCACAAGTTCGCGCCCGATATTACGACGCGAACTCATGTGTTTTGCCCATAGTCACCACGCTGGGCAGGCGGGTTGGTGACCGCAGGGCTGGCTTTGTCGCACCAAAGACGCTGCTGCCCATCTTTGGCCTGTGTATTTCAAAGCCAGCAGTTGGATGGTTATCCCGCCATCCGTCGGCTTTTTAAGTTCCAAGGTGGTCGTGGAACTGTGTTATCCCTTAGTCGCCTCTTAGGACACCCACGGGAAGAGAGGGGGTGGCTACATTCTTTAGTGCCGTAACCACACAGCACAATCAATATTACAATAATAAAATTAAAAATTAAAATCAATAAAATTACAATCAAAATCAAATCAATCGACATTAAAATTAATAATATAATTCATTAACACGTTAACCGATTTAATTTGTTTTTAATAGGAGGTCCACCAACCCGCAGTGGGGCAGCGTGTTGGATTAAGCTCCAATCCTTCTCCTGCATGCCCAGCCAGCCCAGCAGTGGGATGTTACAGGGCCTTTAATACAGGCTGAATGCGTCTGTGTAATAGGCGGTATTTTAGAGATTGTCTGACAAATATCTCAAGGTGTTTAGTTTTTTTTTTTCTTTTTTCTTTTTAGAAATCACTAGATTTACAGAAACTTTTAAAAACACGGTTCATTTCAAGCTGGTGTTTAAATATGTGTTTATGTTATATTAAACACAATACATTTTGTTGTTTATCTGTGTATTTTACATTGACTATTCGCCTGTGAAACTGTATTTTCAGTATGTAATATTTACGCTCTATCTTATTTTTTTTTAGTTAAGTGGAAACCACAGGTGGAAACTATGTCAAAATAATGTAGCTTTAATTTTACCAAAAAAGAAGGATTCCCGACAACATAGAAATTTCAAAAATGATACGCCCATGTTAGGCCCCGATTAATTGTTTTATACCAACCTGTGAGCGAAGATCAGCCAGTGTAGCTTCGTGTTCTTTTAACGAAGCGGCGAGATCGTGAACGCGGGCAGCACTCGCTTCCTTGTTGCGCCTGATAACAGCGGCCTGTTGTCGGAAAGGCGCGAGTTTGTCTTCCTGAGGGTCGGACGCGGCGATGCGGCGTTGCACCAGCTGCTCTACCTCGCCGTTTACAGCCGCTATCTATTGTATGCGGCATTTTAATTAATATTTAGAGAATTTCACTGTTTTAAAATTTCATAATTATCTATTATCGTTTGTACAAACAATAAGAAACTCAAATAAAAAAGTTACAAAAGTTATATATATTATGTTTATAGTTTTTGTTTAAAAATAATACCGCCAAATCGAACTGCGAATAGTAAAGCTTCTTCAGGGTGGCTATAGGCTATAAAACATGCCACTGCTATTTATAAGTAGTATGAAATAAAGGCAAAAGATTTTTGTTACCACAATACGAAAATATCGTTACTATTATAATAATCAATCTAAGCAAATAATTAATATTTCTAACACCATTTATATGAATTGATAAGAAACGAAAATATAAATAAGCTTCAAAATAATTTTACAGAAAGTGACTTCAAAGCCGTAAACTTGTAAAACAGGGTTATAAAAACGTTTAAAGTTTCGACTATCGTCGCAAAAGTTTTATGTTAAAGTGTTAAAAAGTTTTAATACTCTATCGGTGATTTCGAAATTTTACTTCGCTATCTGAAATTTTAGTACTCAAATTAAGATGAAAGTTAAGCCTCATACCTTATCTTGAACTGTTATTAAATCCGACCTAGTGGGATGCTGCTCGGAAGCAATCGCCTGCATTATATTCAGCTCTTTTTGTAAATTCGCACTCTCCTGTGGCAGTTTCTCTTTAACGAGATAGCTGTTCAACTGTAAAATAATAAACTCTTTAAAATTATACAAACTGATAAATAAGCATTTACATATTATATGTTATGTTTTATCTTACCATTTTATATAGTCACATAGGATGTACAAACTACAGTATCTCCCCAAATTAGTTTCTTATTTATTTATGCTTTAGATTATTATTATTTATCATTTAAAATTTGCACACAGGCAGTTGCAGATACCAGAATGTAAAAAGAAAATACGCTTTTAAATGTTTTAAAGATATAAGTCCAAAAAAAGTCAATAAAACCTGAATTTCCTCCTGTAAATGTTTAATGACATCCGATGCGCTCTTGGGAGAAGCACTCTGGCCGTGAATGACGTTTAAATACCGCTTTAACTGTTCCGACGCAGTTTTCAGCTGTAACTGCTGCATATCGTACTATGAAATGAAATGAAAATATTTATTTCGTCATAAGGTGGCGGTCTTCACACTTAACGAAAGTCAAAAAAGAAAAAAAAAATGTCATTTACAAAAAAAAAAAACTAAACAATAATAAAAAAAAGTTAAGGCAGCAAAATATCAATAAAAATGTATAGGTACTTTAACATTAACATTGGGTACATTACAAACTTACGTAACGTACCCAGTGTTATAAGCAACCTTAACTTAGTCAAAATTTCTAATGTCTCGGTATGTATAAGAAGAGTAATGTATAAGAAGATGTCATATTTATAGTAATGAAATAATAATATTACATTTTAAATTGAAATCTGAAATACATACTTGATTTTCTAACTCCTTTGCCCTTTCTTGTTGTAAGCGCAAAAGTTTACTCATATTTAACAGTTCCTCTTTATCCCTTACGTCTACCAAATGTATCTGAACATTTTCCAATCTCTTGATCACTAAAAGTTTTATTACACGATTTATCTTACTGAAAATACTTTTTGGGTTCTTTATTTTGTTTCTTTACTACTCGTGACATTCCCACAGGACGTCGATTGCGAGACTTGAGGTAGGTAAATTGTATTTACATAAGGCTCCCAAGAGATTTTCTAATGTATATTAGAATAAAATTACAGCTAAGCAGTACATTTAAAAAATTCTATTTATTCTCTAATAATAAACTAGGATATAATGTGATAAGTTAAATTAAATTTGGCTAACATAAATTGACAGGGTAGCTAGTACTCATAATGCTTATGAATAATAGAGAACCCAAGCATGATGCTTGAGCAACTGCTTTAACTTTGTTGGTACAGAGTACACAATGTATTTGAGCGTTAATTAACATAATTCTAAGACAAAGATACTTTAATTAGATGTAGCATTAAAATCAACAAAGATAATACCGATGTCTCTCTCGACGGCCATTTCTTTTATGTCGTTAATCATTTCAGCAGCGTTCTCTTTTTGCAACAGTCTCGTTCTCTTATGAACATCTTTAAATTCATCTATTAAGTTTTGATATAAGTCTAATAAGTCTTGTACAGAACTGTTTCGTGCTACGTCAGCTGGTATATCAGGAATCTTTAAATACCTATAAATTACTACCTTATTAAAAATTTAGAAGGTATATACTAACATATATGTATAACGATCATAAAAATTAATAATAATAGTAGCGTATTAACCGTTTTTTACAAGCTTTTATTTAACTTGCAATGTATGTATGTATGTATGTATGTAAATTTAATGAATGTTTGTTCGGGTGAAATCTTGCAACTCAATTTTGAAGCAGATATCTTCAACCGATTGAGCTGAAATTTTGTATACAGGTTCAATTTAGATGACAATGCATGATTTGTATGTATGTATGTATGTATGTATGTTTGTTCGGGTGAAATCTTGCAACTCAATTTTGAAGCAAATATCTTCAAGCAATTGAGCTGAAACTTTGTATACAGGTTCAATTTGGATGACAATGCATGGTTTGTATGTATGTATGTTTGTTCGGGTGAAATCTTGCAACTCAATTTTGAAGCAAATATCTTCAAACAATTGAGCTGAAACTTTGTATACAGGTTCAATTTGGATGACAATGCATGGTTTGTATGTATGTATGTTTGTTCAGGTGAAATCTTGCAACTCAATTTTGAAGCAGACATCTTCAACCAATTGAGCTGAAATTTTGTATAAAGGTTCAATTTGGATGCCAATGCATGGTTACCTTTGTGACGTCATTCTAAATCCAATATGGCGGCATATCCAAGAGTGCGGACTAGTTATTTTTATTGCACTTCTACAATATGGGTATCAAATGAAAGGGCTTGCTAAGAATAATTCGAATAAAGTGACGTGATAACCGACTAAAAAGTAATAAAATCAATTAAAAGTAAAAAACCTTTTTAAAAACAAGCTTTTATTTGAATGCACTAAAACGAAAAAAATTAATTTTTACTTTAAAACTTTTACTATCTACTTATAAAGTCAATTACACATAATCTATATGATATAAAAGCTTGTCGCAAGATTTGCTTGTAAACAAGTAAATTAAATAAATTGATGTGATTGATTTTAACTATTAAAATTTTCAAACTAAGGAAATACGAGTACTATCTCGCGACAAGCTTTTATATCATATAGATTATGTGTAATTGACTTTATAAGTAGATAGTAAAAGTTTTAAAGTAAAAATTTATTTTTTTCGTTTTAGTGCATTCAAATAAAAGCTTGTTTTTTAAAAAGGTTTTTTACTTTTAATTTATTTCTTTTGTGGATACAAAAATCGTGATAATGTCTCACAATTATATTTAAAAAATAAATAAAACGAATTAACAGCAAAAATGTATCTTCTGTAAACGAAATAATTATGCTTTTTGGACTTTATTAGAGCAGAGATGCGAATTTTTTTCAAAATTGCAAACTTATGTTCAGTTTTTAACAATTTTCGCGTAAAATGTTAAAAACATCATCTGGTTTGGCAAGACAAACAACCATTGATGGAAATATTTTTCTTTTATATTATATCGTTCTTTTATATATTTATACACGAATCATATTTTATGGCTATAACTCAAGGCAACTATAACTCACTCAAAAGTTTTTCACGCGTCAGAGCTAATGTATTAGAAGTTCGTAACTGTAATTAATGAGGGAGAAAATTAAGCTTCCCTGTCGATTCAGAGGCATGCACGCTAAAGTTTTCGTAAATTTCTTATTACTTCTTGATGTTCTTTATTTACAACTAGCTGTGCCCATGGCTTCGTCCGCGTGGAATAGTGACGTTGGACAGCATTTTTTGGATATATCTTTTGGTTTATTTTGGATTATAAACACCGTCGTTTGGGTATTTACATGTTCAACGTGATTCTTTAAATTAGCATAACTTTTTTATTTATGAACCGATTGACATGAAATAAACACTTAATGTTAAGTGAAGCTTGCAACACTATATCGGTTAAAAGCACATCTAAATCGGATAAGCCATTTTTGAGATTAGCGTGCACAAAAGCACAGATAAACAGACAAAAATAATTCTAACAATCATTGTTTTGGGTGCTACCCATTTGCGTTGATAAAAGTCTCAATAATATTTTTTCTGTATTGATATATCGTTAAAGTTTAAATGTTATTTCTTTATTAATTGTACCTAATTGTTGTTATATTGTTTAAACATAATATGTTAATTATATTTTTCGTATATTATAGTATAAAGCCCATAAATGTAATATGTACTTATATTTTTTCAATAAAGCACAGTAAAATTTGTAAAGGGAATTGAAAATTTTAGTAATAGGTATACGTACTTAGCAAGATATGCTGTGTTTTTTACTTGTTCTTTATTCGACAGGATCCAATGTAAGGCATGATGAATAGTTCGCGAATCTCCAGCGAGTAATTGCGACCTAAATAGCGTCGGTTCGATGCCTGCCGGTGGCCGATATTTGACGTTCCCCAACATTTCCAATATACGTAAGGTCACAGTTTCTGGTTCTTCTTCTCGAATATTTAGCTATTTAAAAAAAAAGAATTCTAGTAGAGTGTTTAATACAACTATGCAATGAATTTCTTTAAAAGGATAACAAGCTATGTACCATAAAATTCAAAATAATAATATAATTTTTTTTATCACATGATCCCGTGAGCCTCCGGATACCGAGAAACTATTTAGTTCTTTATTTCAAACAGGGATAGTTTGAGGTCGTGAGGAACTATTTTATGATACCGATAACATATTTTATATTCAACTACTGAATCCAATATTCGAGAAATACTCGTCTTTCAAGACACCAATACGAATACTCGATTCAAGAAAATACAATAATAATTTGTGTGTATACCTACGTCTGAAGTTTTTACAGAAAGTGATAAAAGGTATAGTTAAAGTTAACGCTCATTTAGTTAGTAGTTAGTTATGAAAAGAAGTAGGTAGGTATTATAATATAGCAAACACATTTTTATTTAAATAATTCAAAGCTACAACATATACACTGTGGGTTCAACAAAATAATATCCAAATCGGAAAACAATGAACAAAGTTATGCGTGATTCAGTTAATATGTAAAATAAATATGAGACCTTTCGCATTTTCTTTTCTAGCGCTTGTATGTTTTTTATATATATTAAAAGTGTATCTAATTTTAATCTAATATCCTACCCATTTAAGAGTAGGTAAATCAAAAGAAAGATACTTTTATTTGTTTCTTTCATTAGGTTGGTATTTAGCTTTTTCGAATATTATTTAAAAAGGACAATGCCTATTTTCTATGAAGCCGTGCCCGGGTACGTGTTCAGACAATTCATATATTTAAGTATCCTTTATTAATCGAAAATAGATTTTTAATAATATTCTAAAAGTGATTAAAACCGTAGTTTATACTTTAATTAAAAAAGATATTTTATTTGTATTCCGGGTTTGTGCTGTCAAAACATATTAAATATAAATAGATACCAAGTCGGAAACGCAACTATAGAAATAAACACTTTTTTTAATTAAATTATAAACCCGACACGACCAGAAAATTGACATATTAAAGTTTTCTTTATTAATTAAAACTAGATTTTTAATAATAGTCTAAAAGTGATCAAAGCCGTGGTTTATAGTTTAATTAAAAAAAAGCGTTTGTTTGTGTGGTTGCTATGACGACTTGCTATTTATATTTAAACTATTTTGACATGACAAACGCGGAATACAACTAAAATATTTTTTAAAATTAAATTATAAACCACGGCTTTGATCACTTTTAGAATATTATTAAAAATCTAGTTTCAATTAATAAACGATACTTAAATATATGAATTGTCTAAACTAGTCAAAGCACGTACCGGGCACAAATAGGCATTGTCCTTTGTGAATAACGAACTCCACGCGTACGAAGTCGCGGGCGGCCGCTAGTCTTTTATATTATACTAGCAGTTGCACGCAGCTTCGCTCGAGTAGAAATTGATGATATTTACCAAGAGGGGCTAAAGTAGTGTATAATAATTATATTTCAATATTTCATGATCTATTTATACCTACAACATTTATCATTCGTCTTTCGTGCTTAGAACTACGATGCAATCAAAACTATTTCCCGTAAACTCTCCTACTAACCATCTACCTGCCAAATTTCAAGCTTGTAGCACAAAAAACTAAGGACTATCATACAAACTTTCTCGAGCCCTGCTTAGACGACATTAAACCGGTCCTGTCCCAAAATCCGTTATAGCAGGCTACAGCCTTACAGTCATCTTAGTCACATTTCAAACTTGTAGCACAAAAAATGATGGACTTGCATACAAACTTGTGAGAGCCCTAAGCTAACTTTAATCCGGCCTTAGCGAAAAAAACCATTCTTAGTAGAATTTTACTAACTATAAACTACATCTGAGTCAAATTTCTATTTGTACCAAAATAAAATTAAGGACTTTTACAAAATCTTTCGGAGCCCTTAGAATTTCTTAATACGGCTTTGTCACAAAATTCGTTCTTAGTGGACATCTACTAACTATTAACAATCTCTCCGCCAAGTTTTTAGTTTGTGGCACGAAAAGTTAAGGATTTTCATACAAACTGTAAGAGCTCTTAAACCCCTATTATCCGGCCCTATCGAAAAATACGTTCTTAGGGGACGTCTACTAACTACAAACTATCTCCCTCCCAAATATCATCTTTATGTGTCCAGCGGTTTATGAGATTTCGTGATGAAACAATGGCATACAAATTAAATGATAAGTTGAATTTATTATTTTTAGCTCATTTAAATAAAAGGTTGTCTAAAAAAAATATTATTTGATTTTTTAATTTATTGATTTTTCATTTAATAACGTTTCGTTTTGCGAGTTTTAATCTAAATATACACGAACGTACTCTAAATGTTATAGTAAAAAGCTTACAAAAATACGTGAACAAACGGGGCCCCCGATAAGCTTAGTCTGGCACGAGATAAAAACTTAATAAGCTTCCAGATACAGAATTTGTTTTGATGGATTAGAGAGAGGCAATTTCCGTTTGATTATAGGTTCATAAATTTTTACTTTAATAAAATACTTTGTTAAAACAGTCGTCAGATTAATGAGTCCTCAAGATTGCACTCATTATTTTATGAGAAATAAATTGGGTAAAAATAAAGTATGTTATAAATTACGGTATGTTATTATCAACACTAACAGAAAAATGTCACAAAAGCTCGTGATTAGTATCAGACCGATAACAGATATATTCAAACTCCAGTTAATTAAACTAAGGCTCGACGCCTATTTAACAAAAATCGGCCAAGTGCGAGTCGGACTCGCGCACGAAGGGTTCCGTACCATTGACTAGGTAAACAACAGTAGGTACATTGATTTTAATATCGAGCAAAAAGCGGCAAAAAGTCACATTTGTTCTACGAGCCCCCTAAATATTTTTTTTATTTTAATTTTATTATTTATTATTAAAGTAAATATACAATAAATTAAGTATCTATTTTGTGAATATTTCAAGTGCCTACCTGTTACCATTTATTGATATCGAGCAAAAATAGGCAAAAAATAGTTTTTGTTGTATGGGAGCCCCCCTTAAATATTTATTTTATTTTATTTTTAGTATTTGTTGCTATAGCGGCAACAGAAATACATAATTTGTGAAAATTTCAACTCTCTAGCTATCGCCGTTCTTGAGATACAGCCTGGTGACAGACGGACGGACGGACGGACGGACAGCGAAGTCTTAGTAATAGGGTTCCGTTTTTACCCTTTGGGTACGAAACCCTAAAAAACAACAGACGTATTGTTGCTGGAGTGTGATTTGATTGGAACTTAACTGTTACCTATTAGGGATAATAATTATGAATACACTCATTGCTTCATGTTTAACAATATGTGGATCGAGCCTAATGCATCTTACAAAATTAATCTAATCTAAATATAGGTATATAGAAAATGCTTTGTTGTACGTAAATACACAGTTTTCTCTATCACCACCAAACCCAATCAACTTCCCGTTGGTGTGGTAAATACCCCTTGGTCTCCAGGTGGTAGCAAGAAAGTTAGGTCGCAGTTGGTGAAAGTGGGTGGTGGTGGATGGTGAAAATGTTAAAACATATATTTCTGTCCTTTTCTAACGCATTAGGACATCTGAAAAGATCTCAAAATTTCTGTAATGGTCTAGAAAGTTTCTGCGATGTATTTTAACTCGAGCGACGCCGGGTTTCGCTGCTAGTACATTTCATAAAAATCAATAAATTAATTAATTAATTATTTGTTAACACTACTTTTATAGTTAGCATGTTGTTATTATCTTTAAAATATAATATGCCGACTGCAAAAATAATCTCTACCTAAGATATATTTTTAACGTTGAATTAAATAAACACGGAAGTAGAACTGCGTGAAAAACTAAGGCAGGCCGCAACGAAAATCAGACGACATACCAGTAGTTTTAGGCGACTGAAATAGAATTTTAAGACATTGTAGATTGCGTATAGAAGCGGAAATAAGACACTGAAAATTTGCTATAAATAAAAATCAGTCATAACTTTTTTAATTGTTTTATCTTATACTATTAAACGAGCAATTCTTGTATATACATATATATATATATAGAATCTGAATCTCGGAATCGGCTCCAACGATTTTCGTGAAATTCAGTATACAGGGGATTTCGGGGGCGAAAAATTGATCTAGCTAGGATTCATTTTAAAAAAATGTCGTTTTATCCCTGTTTTTAGGCAATGAAAAAATATCATTAGAATACGAAGCTTCATTTCACAATTATTAACGTAGAGAGAACAAGTAATAAGGACTAAGACCGAAAAAATAATGGCTTAATTCACAAAGAAAATTTTTTTAGTGGTTAGGCCGAAAATTTTAAAAAATATGAAAAAAAAATTCATATCTCGTAAACTACAAATAATCGTAGAACATACATGGGGTATTTTCGAGTACCCCCAGATGTCAGCAATCCAAAAAAAATTTTTGTTCGTCACCGTTTGGACCACCCTGTATATAAAAGAGATTTCCACCCATATATTGACTCATCACGATATCTCTAGAACCATAAGGCGTAGAGACTTGAAATTTGGTAGGAATATTCCTTTCGCCGAGTAGAGGTCCGTTAAATTATAATTATTAAAATAGCCCCTTAAGCCTTAGACTTTAGGATCAAAACCACTCCCATTATCCTTTATACTTTATAGGTTTGGGTTAAAAATCGCGGTTTTGCTTCTAATGCGGGTTGGAGTAAATATGTAGGTACCTACCTATATATTTAAGAAAAAACTACAAAAATCGCTTAGTTCCTTAATTAAAGCTAGTACTAGTATAAATAACTAATTGTAGTGGTATATATTTTGCATTTTTTTTCTTAATTATACACCATTAATGTTCAAAAATTTTAGAATACCTACTAATATACGAGATATGACAAATTAAAGTATCTGAAACGGATGCTATGGCATAAATATTCAAAACGATATTTAGGTATGTACTAAATGAGAAATAGCAAGTAAGTTTACTTTGCAGAGAAGAAAAAAATTATAATTTGAGCTGCATTACCTACTTAAAATAGGGATTTAGAAATTATTATAACAAGAGTTACCTTATCACCAGCGTTGAAATGACAGAGCAAGTCAACGAGAACCTGCAGTAGCTGTTTTTCATCTAAAGCATCAAATTTTATCAGGTCATAGTTTCGACTCAGAGTCGCATTCAGTTCTTTCACAATAAACTTCATCGACTCACTCATCTTGAAATATTTTCTTGTATGTTTTAAAAAGTATATTTTTATTACGACGTACTCAAGAAATTGCAAATGTTGTGAGTTACGTTGTCCTGGCAACCTGTAGGGAATACCACGTAGTGGTTATATACTCTTTGGGGAATACATAATTATGTTAAGTGTTGCCATAGGTATGTTACATTGGGGCCGGCGTGCGGCGAGTCGGGGGATCCGTCGTCCGCGCTAATCGGCCCCAAGGGGGAGGGCGTACTTTAGGTATTCAAGTGCGCCTTCTCAGGTGCTCTGCACCACGGTGGGCCCGCAAAGGCAAGCGCCGGTGAGGTTGCGGAAGCATGCTATACCGTCCCTGCGATCGCGCCATATAGGCGCATCGGCGGAACACACGTGGCAGTTTTAGTCAGTAAGAGCCTGACATCCCACTGGCGGGTGGACTCCACCATACCGGAGGGTGGTCATGAGGATTTTCCCCACGTAAAAAAAGGTACATATTACATGATATGACATAATTATGACAATAAGCCTTTATATTCATTTAATTGAGATAGATTTCAATTGTGCTTTGATTACATAAGACAAAAAGGTTGCGCAATGCTATAACTGACTGCTGCGCTAGCGGTCACGAGTTCGATTCCTATTCTTAAGAAATTGATTCGTTTAATTGAAAGAGGAAAAATTTCACAGACAAACAGTTTAATACCAAAAGAATCAGGTGGGAGGTTTTAATAGTATTTTCCAGAAGTAAATTAAAGTCAGATCTAAGGGAACATTCATAGGAATCGCAAAGGAAGTACAAATTGATTTTAGAATGATTTTAATTTGCACCAGTATCTACATCTTTCAGATTAGCGTGTTTTACCATTTATAAACACGCACTAATTCATACGTTAGGAAAAAGGAAATTATTTTTATGATAAAAAATAAGGATTTAATAAAAAAACACTGCCATCATGGAATAATTTATATTTCTATTATAATACAATCTTCTTTAACCATGTTGTTATCGTCAAATCTCAACAATTTATTTCTATACTGTACAGTTTGTGCCTAACCCTTGTTTTCATTATTTATTACCTCAGAATCTTACAACACAATCGAAATCAATATGTATCGCCTCACAGCCTTGCTGACTACTTCCATCAGTAACAATTTGATTTACTACAATGAGCACTAGGACTGAACAAAAATTTGATTAATATATCCTATAAATCTACGAAATTCTGTAGATTGATAAACTAAAACTAAAACAGTGCGATTAAATAAACCGCTCTATAAAGAAACCTTACTGGCATTGTTATCTAGCACCGAGTGAATTGGAGAAGTTTTAAGTCACATAAATTAAGGTGATGTTAAGTAAGGCTAAAGTAACTAGAACTTCTAGGAATCAATTTTTATTGTTTAATAATACTTAGTGTTTTATGTTAATAATTATGCTTACTGATCAATAACTTCTCCAACATATTTAAATATTAAGGACAACATAAATAAATAATAAAGCTATAAAAAGTACAAATTTAAAAAAAAATACTACCATGATTGCCATTCTCACCTAATAATGATAATTTATTATTTTTCACAAAGTAAGTTCTTAAACTATTACATGCACCATGTATCGCTTAGTCTCTGGGTTAGTTAAGTTAGAAAACTAAATAGCAAATGCACAAATATGTAATGATTTAGAAAATTACAAATTTTCGATGATTTCGTTTAGTTTATTGTTATTATAATATTACTATAATTATTATTACTCGTGAATTACTAAATTGAAAGTAAGTCATTAATTATTATTATTGCTATTTTTTATTTATACAAACATAAATATTTTGTACTCTTCTAAATTAATGGAAATTTAATTATTTACAATAATACACGTTTCGAATTGTATAATCATAATAAATATTATATTAATCAAAATGTCAAAAATGAGATTAAATCAAAATTATTGTTAGTTGCTAAAGTAAACACGACAAAGGACCAATCAAGCCAGACAGACATACGTGATATTTAAACTAATCAAAATAATATGAAAAAAAATTGTCTATTGATACTCGTGTGATTATAATTTTTTTTTTGCTCTGAGATTGATTTACATTTTAATCACGGGTTGTGACTGATGCACCTTGGTCCTCGGTATTTTTCTTATCGCATCAAAATTAATACCTACTAATCTCTTCAAAAGGAATGTGATAGAGAGAAGGTGCTATGTTGATCACACCTTTATAGTGAGCATGTCAGTAAAGATCCAATTAGATTCGTAAATTTCAGACATAATTATAAATGCAAAAATAATTTTATAAAAACAATTACTGAATACTAAATAAACAACGTCAAAACGATTTAAAACACAAATACTCAAACATAAATCTTTCAAAACATAAAATATTATCATTCGCATCGATGATACTTGGACGCTTATAACTAAATCCACAATAGGTACATCACACTGTAACCTTTAAAAAATCGTTTGTCTACAACTAAATCACAAGTACGAAAATCGATAAAATAAGACTGCGCACCGAAAACGAAATCACTTCGGGTAACGCGGCTCGATCCGCCGTTCGCGGTTCCATTTAGCGAGCTGCGTCCGAGCGACCGTCGCGTGGCATCGCAGTAGCACCTCTAACAGTAGCCGGGATAACTAGTTATCACTCTCACAGTAAACCACCCTTCCGACCGAAAAGAAAGGTGCTGAGTGTGCCCAGAGGGGTCGACTGAGTCGGCGGACAGGACGTCGGTGTGGGCGTCGCCCCCACCGTCCCCAAGTCGGTGCGCGGCCGCGGCGCACGCGCACGTGGCCGTCTCCCGTTCATACTCGCGGCCGCCGTCAACGTGGCCGCCGTCAACGTGGCCGCCGTCGACGTGGCCGCGTCCAGCGCACCTTCTCCCGGATGTGCCGGAACACCGAGCGGTGAGTCTTTAGTTTCGCTTCGATCGGGAGGCGGAGCCGCCGGCGATCGAAGATTACGCTTTAGGCAGGTCAACTGCTCCATGGGACTACGATGAACTAGACCCGTATAAAGAGATCCGGGAGTCTGCAGTGTGAGCGGTGCCGGCGAGCCGTCGGAAGCCGGCGACGTCAGGTAACGCCGTCGGAGGATCGAGGTACCGCTTGCAATTAGAGCGTGGAGGGAAGGCGGGGCGTCGCCCGGACGGGGCGTCGGGGGCGGGGAGGAGTCGGGCGAGCCGAGGAGGGGACTGTTGGCGGGCGTGGCCGTGGGCGTGAAGTGCGGCCGGGAGGGCGGCGCGCAGAAGGACTCGCGGCGGGAGAGCACGGGGGAGACCGCCGCGGAGGAGCGGCGGGAGGTGAGGCGCGAGCTCCACGCGCTGCCGAGCACGCTGCTGGCGAGGCTGCTCATGCCGCTGCTGCAGACGCTGCTCACGCTGCTACCTACGAGGCTGCCATCGTTCGGATGTAAGACCGTGCTGTAGCGAAGAAAAAATAAAAAAGCTTAAGCTATGATTAACATATAAATAATGGGTTACTATGCATAATAATAAATTAATAATGGCTCCAAAATATTCTCTTTTACAGTATACAAATACAACTTATTACAAGGAATTTTATGTAGACAGCATAAGCAATTGACGTAAAAATAAATCAATGACAAAATAACTTGCGTATTGGCTTAATGTAACTATATTACTATACCTGTTCGTAAAAGTATATATGTGGCTAGAATGCGGTAGTCTCAGCATATCGTCGTCTTCCTCGACATCTGACAGTCTGTATACTCTCATACCGAGTGCTTGTGCTGATCTCGATCCCCTCACTCCGACACCTTCTTGTTCTTCTAATAAGCCTAAAATATAAGGATTGTCAATAAATTGTATTTATATTACAAAAACTACATATTTATTTATTTATCATCAGAAATAGAAAAAGATACGAACCTGACATGGTTGGCTTAGCAAGTTGAGCCCATGTGTGTAGAGTGAGAGAACCTTCCAATGGTTTAACAATTTGAAGTTTATGTGGTGTCCTAAAACGCGCCAGACCGCCGGCCGCACCTGCACCCCATACTGCACTCTCTTCACTTACATCCCTTTCTGCAAATTTAATCATTTTTCAATCAATTTTAGTTTTAGTCTAAACCCTTATTGGGTTGATAAGAAAATTAGTTCAGGTTTCTTGTCTATACTAATATAATAAAGCTGAAGAGTTTGTTTGTTTGATTGTTTGTTTGTTTGTTTGTTTGTTTGAACGCGCTAATCTCAGGATCTACTGGTCCGATTTGAAAAATTCTTTCAGCGTTAGATAGCCCATTTATCGAGGAAGGCTATAGGCTATATATCATCATGCTAAGACCAATAGGAGCGGAGTCCACGCCGACGAAGTCGCGCGCAGAAGCTAGTGTAAAATAAAACTCGTTTTTCCCCATATAAGAATGAACTTTAATCAGCCAAATATTTTTTATACTGTTTGATGTTAAGGTTTTCATTATGTTTATGGAATGGTCATTTTGCCACCTATCTAATAGCTTTATTATCCCGCACTTAAATAGACTTTCTGTCCTCAACAGCAAAAAAACTCAAGCAAGTGCAATTTGTGGTCATTAATATTATTGAATTTTTACCATTTAAGAAGTTTTATAAACTTCGAAATAAATATTAATCCGATGGTGCAAGGTCGGGGATGTCTTGGAGATGCGACATCACTTCCCAACCAAGCTCCAAGTTTCGCACGTGTTTCTAAAGATGTGTGAGTCAGCGCATTGTGGTGGTGAATAAGATTGATCTGTGATTTGCCAATAGGGTACTTTCCGTAGTGAAAAATAAATTATAAAATTTGATAAAAACTAAAATGTATAGAGAAATACACCTAAATATTCTGATTTGGAATCATAAAAGCACATTATTGATTTATTATATTGAAATTAAAAGTCGTATATTTTAATCTGTATATCACGTGACCTAAAACACGAGCCGCCACGGTGTGACGTCATACGGGCAATAACAAAGTTCTGTCAGTGCTGTCAACAGCTAGGGTACATATCTAATATCTGTAATATCTATCAATTTTAACTTCAAGGAGTAATAGTTGTGTTTTTTCGTATAATAACTCTTCATATTCTTGTTCCAACTGAAATAATATGCATTCATTACTAATTTGTTGATGGCTGGTAGGTTATGTTACTCTCTTACATACGTCATACAGTTTTGTTATTGCACATATTACGTCACCAAAATGGCTGTAGCGTTTTCGCGGTAATAAAAAAGGTTTAAAATTTAAATCAATTTTATGGCATGAAAGCGTGTTTATTTTGCCGAAATATATTTTTTTGTGGCTTTTTATTAGAAAATCAACATTTTGAAGTACTTTTTCAAACATAGTGGAATAGCCTATTCTGGCCTTTTCTTTTTGATTACTTCCTACAATTTTACAAGTTTTGGAAGTAAACATCTGAGTTGATCGTTTGGTTACTTGGACGCAGCTTAAAATACATAATACCTTTGTAATCTCACAAAATTGTTTGCATGATCTTTTTTGGATGGAACTAAGCTTTTGATATTGTTTGTGCTGTTTCATCATGATTGGTCCATGATCTTTTTCGATTACAGTGTTGTATATGGCCACCAGGGATAATTTGTTTCAAAAAAGGGTCGATTGTATTTACGTTTGAAATGTATATCACAAATATTGATTTGTTGTGTTAGGTAAATTTCTTTAAATTCGTGCGGAACACAAACATCGAACTTTTTAACAAGTTTATGTCATCTTATATGATTTTTTATTATTGTGTGTTATACATTTAACTGTTTTGCAATCTCTCGCACAGTTATATGAGGATTCGATTCAGTTATGGCTTTTACCAAAGTAATGAAATATGAAGATAACATTACTATCGACTCTGGGCAACAAAAATCGATGTTGTTACTAACTTAATTAACTTAATTTACCTAAAGATGCATTTTTTTGTTTTACTCGCAGTTAAATTTTTTACGTGTTATAACGTCATTGAATGTGATCATACTAACTCACTCTTTACTTATGTGTGTTAGATTATATTTATACGACGTACCATTTCGCCTTCTATTCCTAATGACGTGTGACGCGGCCAACGAGGCGCGTCTCGAGTTGATCTCCTGCGGCGTGAGTCGCCTGAGAGCAGCCGCTAGCTCCGCCGCTCCCGGAGCGCCTGGCACCCCGACCGCTGTGTTGCCACTATGAAACAAATACACATGAAAATTATAATCACTACATATTTTTTTCTGACCTGCAGTTTCAATATAACGAAAAACCGCTCGCAGGTAAGCAATAAAAAGCTATATGTTTTTAAATAAAGGCAACACAGGCAACTACGACCCTTTGGATGTTGTATTATAAATTAACAAAAAACTTTTTTTTCTTTGGAATAAGTTAATCTATACTTATTATAAAAATAAGTCCCCCGGCCGCGTCTTTCTGTCCTCCTGTCTGTCTGTCTGAACGCGATAAACTCGAAAACTACGCAACGGATTTTTATACGGTTTTCAACAATAGAAAGAGTGATTCTTGAGGAAGGTTTAGATATATAATTTATTATGTTTTATTGTAAATTAGCAGAAATACGGCGATAAATGTTGAAGAGGTCGCAAAAAATCTCGCCATCGGGGAGCTTTCCACGTGAACGCTGCGTAAACTAGCAAAGATATAGTTGTATAATGTACTAGCAAATTCAAAATTTATAAAAATGCTACAAAAAAGTCCGCGATAGCATATCTCTATCTCTTATGGTTGACTTACAATAACCACTTTTATGTTCAAATTTTTAATTAAAAACATTACGTTATTTTTAAAGATATTTTCTTTAGTTCAGTATTAATCCTTATCCAAATGAATATGTTATTTAGCTTAGGCATTTAATGCAGATTAAAATTGCCCTTCACACTATATCAATCAGATGAATAGTTTTTGAGATATCGTCGTTAGAAGTAATTATTAAAAATAAATAATGCCGTAATGCGTAACGAAGTGGGCACGGGTCGGCTAGTGTTAATTTAAAAATAAATCAGCTTGATTCATTTAGGTGGCATTTTTATTACATACAATATCATTTGTATTACAGATATTAGAATAGTTTAAATATATTATCACGTGAGTCATTACAACTCTATAATGTATGGATGTGTAGCTAAATCTATGTATAGAAACAATACTTACGGGTATAAATCCTCCGATTCAGTGTCAGACGTGTCTTCGAAGAATGAGTCAGAAGACGTCGGTTTGACGGGCGGCTTGTACACCGGCTGCGTATCCGCATCCGACCCGGACAGAGATGCGCCAGACCAGCGCGAAGCACACTGTACCGTTTCGAAAACTTTTTGCATGCTTGAGCTGTAAATTAAATGAGAAAATAGTTTCAATTATCTAAGAGAAGTGATAAATAAAAAAATTAGCCGCCTTCCTAACTAATGTGTCTAAATGTGCAAGGCCTCAGAATGCAGCAGTCATTTGACAGCATACATTTGTATCATGTGAAGGATGTTTCAGTTAAGTACTATATTAGAGAGAAACACCAACGGTTTGCGGGTTCGATTCTCGCTCAGGATGAATATTTTGTTATTGTACAAATATTTCTTTCCGGTTTTCGGAGGAGGTCTGTTTTCGTGGGTATACCCCACCGTGCCTTGGAGAGCAAGTTAAGCCATCGGTCCCAGTTATTATCATAGACACCTGATAGCGGTCGTTACTCATATCGGTCAACTCGCAGTGGAGCAACGTGGTGGATTAAGCTTCAATCCTTCTCCTAAATGGAAAAAGAGGCCTAATCGCAGCAGTGGCATGCCACAGGCTGAATCGTATCGTAATCGAAGGCGAGCTGTACTCACTGCGCGAGCGGGTCGCCGATGCCGGAGTCGAGGCTGAGCTCGGAGTAGACGGAGGAGTGCATCTCGCGGTGCAGGCTGGCGGGCAGCAGGCCGGCCGCGGCCGCCACGGACGGCACGAGGCCGCAGCCTGCAGCAAGGCGGAGGCGAGCTGTACTCACTGCGCGAGCGGGTCGCCGATGCCGGAGTCGAGGCTGAGCTCGGAGTAGACGGAGGAGTGCATCTCGCGGTGCAGGCTGGCGGGCAGCAGGCCGGCCGCGGCCGCCACGGACGGCACGAGGCCGCAGCCTGCAGCAAGGTGGAGGCGAGCTGTACTCACTGCGCGAGCGGGTCGCCGATGCCGGAGTCGAGGCTGAGCTCGGAGTAGACGGAGGAGTGCATCTCGCGGTGCAGGCTGGCGGGCAGCAGGCCGGCCGCGGCCGCCACGGACGGCACGAGGCCGCAGCCTGCAGCAAGGTGGAGGCGAGCTGTACTCACTGCGCGAGCGGGTCGCCGATGCCGGAGTCGAGGCTGAGCTCGGAGTAGACGGAGGAGTGCATCTCGCGGTGCAGGCTGGCGGGCAGCAGGCCGGCCGCGGCCGCCACGGACGGCACGAGGCCGCAGCCTGCAGCAAGGTGGAGGCGAGCTGTACTCACTGCGCGAGCGGGTCGCCGATGCCGGAGTCGAGGCTGAGCTCGGAGTAGACGGAGGAGTGCATCTCGCGGTGCAGGCTGGCGGGCAGCAGGCCGGCCGCGGCCGCCACGGACGGCACGAGGCCGCAGCCTGCAGCAAGGTGGAGGCGAGCTGTACTCACTGCGCGAGCGGGTCGCCGATGCCGGAGTCGAGGCTGAGCTCGGAGTAGACGGAGGAGTGCATCTCGCGGTGCAGGCTGGCGGGCAGCAGGCCGGCCGCGGCCGCCACGGACGGCACGAGGCCGCAGCCTGCAGCAAGGTGGAGGCGAGCTGTACTCACTGCGCGAGCGGGTCGCCGATGCCGGAGTCGAGGCTGAGCTCGGAGTAGACGGAGGAGTGCATCTCGCGGTGCAGGCTGGCGGGCAGCAGGCCGGCCGCGGCCGCCACGGACGGCACGAGGCCGCAGCCTGCAGCAAGGTGGAGGCGAGCTGTACTCACTGCGCGAGCGGGTCGCCGATGCCGGAGTCGAGGCTGAGCTCGGAGTAGACGGAGGAGTGCATCTCGCGGTGCAGGCTGGCGGGCAGCAGGCCGGCCGCGGCCGCCACGGACGGCACGAGGCCGCAGCCTGCAGCAAGGTGGAGGCGAGCTGTACTCACTGCGCGAGCGGGTCGCCGATGCCGGAGTCGAGGCTGAGCTCGGAGTAGACGGAGGAGTGCATCTCGCGGTGCAGGCTGGCGGGCAGCAGGCCGGCCGCGGCCGCCACGGACGGCACGAGGCCGCAGCCTGCAGCAAGGTGGAGGCGAGCTGTACTCACTGCGCGAGCGGGTCGCCGATGCCGGAGTCGAGGCTGAGCTCGGAGTAGACGGAGGAGTGCATCTCGCGGTGCAGGCTGGCGGGCAGCAGGCCGGCCGCGGCCGCCACGGACGGCACGAGGCCGCAGCCTGCAGCAAGGTGGAGGCGAGCTGTACTCACTGCGCGAGCGGGTCGCCGATGCCGGAGTCGAGGCTGAGCTCGGAGTAGACGGAGGAGTGCATCTCGCGGTGCAGGCTGGCGGGCAGCAGGCCGGCCGCGGCCGCCACGGACGGCACGAGGCCGCAGCCTGCAGCAAGGTGGAGGCGAGCTGTACTCACTGCGCGAGCGGGTCGCCGATGCCGGAGTCGAGGCTGAGCTCGGAGTAGACGGAGGAGTGCATCTCGCGGTGCAGGCTGGCGGGCAGCAGGCCGGCCGCGGCCGCCACGGACGGCACGAGGCCGCAGCCTGCAGCAAGGTGGAGGCGAGCTGTACTCACTGCGCGAGCGGGTCGCCGATGCCGGAGTCGAGGCTGAGCTCGGAGTAGACGGAGGAGTGCATCTCGCGGTGCAGGCTGGCGGGCAGCAGGCCGGCCGCGGCCGCCACGGACGGCACGAGGCCGCAGCCTGCAGCAAGGTGGAGGCGAGCTGTACTCACTGCGCGAGCGGGTCGCCGATGCCGGAGTCGAGGCTGAGCTCGGAGTAGACGGAGGAGTGCATCTCGCGGTGCAGGCTGGCGGGCAGCAGGCCGGCCGCGGCCGCCACGGACGGCACGAGGCCGCAGCCTGCAGCAAGGTGGAGGCGAGCTGTACTCACTGCGCGAGCGGGTCGCCGATGCCGGAGTCGAGGCTGAGCTCGGAGTAGACGGAGGAGTGCATCTCGCGGTGCAGGCTGGCGGGCAGCAGGCCGGCCGCGGCCGCCACGGACGGCACGAGGCCGCAGCCTGCAGCAAGGTGGAGGCGAGCTGTACTCACTGCGCGAGCGGGTCGCCGATGCCGGAGTCGAGGCTGAGCTCGGAGTAGACGGAGGAGTGCATCTCGCGGTGCAGGCTGGCGGGCAGCAGGCCGGCCGCGGCCGCCACGGACGGCACGAGGCCGCAGCCTGCAGCAAGGTGGAGGCGAGCTGTACTCACTGCGCGAGCGGGTCGCCGATGCCGGAGTCGAGGCTGAGCTCGGAGTAGACGGAGGAGTGCATCTCGCGGTGCAGGCTGGCGGGCAGCAGGCCGGCCGCGGCCGCCACGGACGGCACGAGGCCGCAGCCTGCAGCAAGGTGGAGGCGAGCTGTACTCACTGCGCGAGCGGGTCGCCGATGCCGGAGTCGAGGCTGAGCTCGGAGTAGACGGAGGAGTGCATCTCGCGGTGCAGGCTGGCGGGCAGCAGGCCGGCCGCGGCCGCCACGGACGGCACGAGGCCGCAGCCTGCAGCAAGGTGGAGGCGAGCTGTACTCACTGCGCGAGCGGGTCGCCGATGCCGGAGTCGAGGCTGAGCTCGGAGTAGACGGAGGAGTGCATCTCGCGGTGCAGGCTGGCGGGCAGCAGGCCGGCCGCGGCCGCCACGGACGGCACGAGGCCGCAGCCTGCAGCAAGGTGGAGGCGAGCTGTACTCACTGCGCGAGCGGGTCGCCGATGCCGGAGTCGAGGCTGAGCTCGGAGTAGACGGAGGAGTGCATCTCGCGGTGCAGGCTGGCGGGCAGCAGGCCGGCCGCGGCCGCCACGGACGGCACGAGGCCGCAGCCTGCAGCAAGGTGGAGGCGAGCTGTACTCACTGCGCGAGCGGGTCGCCGATGCCGGAGTCGAGGCTGAGCTCGGAGTAGACGGAGGAGTGCATCTCGCGGTGCAGGCTGGCGGGCAGCAGGCCGGCCGCGGCCGCCACGGACGGCACGAGGCCGCAGCCTGCAGCAAGGTGGAGGCGAGCTGTACTCACTGCGCGAGCGGGTCGCCGATGCCGGAGTCGAGGCTGAGCTCGGAGTAGACGGAGGAGTGCATCTCGCGGTGCAGGCTGGCGGGCAGCAGGCCGGCCGCGGCCGCCACGGACGGCACGAGGCCGCAGCCTGCAGCAAGGTGGAGGCGAGCTGTACTCACTGCGCGAGCGGGTCGCCGATGCCGGAGTCGAGGCTGAGCTCGGAGTAGACGGAGGAGTGCATCTCGCGGTGCAGGCTGGCGGGCAGCAGGCCGGCCGCGGCCGCCACGGACGGCACGAGGCCGCAGCCTGCAGCAAGGTGGAGGCGAGCTGTACTCACTGCGCGAGCGGGTCGCCGATGCCGGAGTCGAGGCTGAGCTCGGAGTAGACGGAGGAGTGCATCTCGCGGTGCAGGCTGGCGGGCAGCAGGCCGGCCGCGGCCGCCACGGACGGCACGAGGCCGCAGCCTGCAGCAAGGTGGAGGCGAGCTGTACTCACTGCGCGAGCGGGTCGCCGATGCCGGAGTCGAGGCTGAGCTCGGAGTAGACGGAGGAGTGCATCTCGCGGTGCAGGCTGGCGGGCAGCAGGCCGGCCGCGGCCGCCACGGACGGCACGAGGCCGCAGCCTGCAGCAAGGTGGAGGCGAGCTGTACTCACTGCGCGAGCGGGTCGCCGATGCCGGAGTCGAGGCTGAGCTCGGAGTAGACGGAGGAGTGCATCTCGCGGTGCAGGCTGGCGGGCAGCAGGCCGGCCGCGGCCGCCACGGACGGCACGAGGCCGCAGCCTGCAGCAAGGTGGAGGCGAGCTGTACTCACTGCGCGAGCGGGTCGCCGATGCCGGAGTCGAGGCTGAGCTCGGAGTAGACGGAGGAGTGCATCTCGCGGTGCAGGCTGGCGGGCAGCAGGCCGGCCGCGGCCGCCACGGACGGCACGAGGCCGCAGCCTGCAGCAAGGTGGAGGCGAGCTGTACTCACTGCGCGAGCGGGTCGCCGATGCCGGAGTCGAGGCTGAGCTCGGAGTAGACGGAGGAGTGCATCTCGCGGTGCAGGCTGGCGGGCAGCAGGCCGGCCGCGGCCGCCACGGACGGCACGAGGCCGCAGCCTGCAGCAAGGTGGAGGCGAGCTGTACTCACTGCGCGAGCGGGTCGCCGATGCCGGAGTCGAGGCTGAGCTCGGAGTAGACGGAGGAGTGCATCTCGCGGTGCAGGCTGGCGGGCAGCAGGCCGGCCGCGGCCGCCACGGACGGCACGAGGCCGCAGCCTGCAGCAAGGTGGAGGCGAGCTGTACTCACTGCGCGAGCGGGTCGCCGATGCCGGAGTCGAGGCTGAGCTCGGAGTAGACGGAGGAGTGCATCTCGCGGTGCAGGCTGGCGGGCAGCAGGCCGGCCGCGGCCGCCACGGACGGCACGAGGCCGCAGCCTGCAGCAAGGTGGAGGCGAGCTGTACTCACTGCGCGAGCGGGTCGCCGATGCCGGAGTCGAGGCTGAGCTCGGAGTAGACGGAGGAGTGCATCTCGCGGTGCAGGCTGGCGGGCAGCAGGCCGGCCGCGGCCGCCACGGACGGCACGAGGCCGCAGCCTGCAGCAAGGTGGAGGCGAGCTGTACTCACTGCGCGAGCGGGTCGCCGATGCCGGAGTCGAGGCTGAGCTCGGAGTAGACGGAGGAGTGCATCTCGCGGTGCAGGCTGGCGGGCAGCAGGCCGGCCGCGGCCGCCACGGACGGCACGAGGCCGCAGCCTGCAGCAAGGTGGAGGCGAGCTGTACTCACTGCGCGAGCGGGTCGCCGATGCCGGAGTCGAGGCTGAGCTCGGAGTAGACGGAGGAGTGCATCTCGCGGTGCAGGCTGGCGGGCAGCAGGCCGGCCGCGGCCGCCACGGACGGCATGAGGCCGCGCGCCGCCTCGCCGCGCCGCCGCGCCGCGCGCAGCTGCTCCTGCGCCTCCGCCAGCAGCGCCGACACCTCCGCGTACCGCTCCTGCAACACACCACACATGCTGTTACTACATACTTATATTCGTTATGAATAATTCCCATATTCGATCTATCAATCTCATGAACCATTCGACCTCTTCAATCTAAGTCATAATATCTATGCTAGGCGCAAGCTTTCAAATATGAACTTTTAATTAGAATTTAACATGCTAATGCCCTGATAACTATCGTTACTCATAGTAGGGAATATATCTGCCAACCCGCATTGGAGCAGCGTGGTGGATTAAGCTCTGATCCTTCTCGTACGTGGGGAAAGAGGCCTATGCCTAGCAGTGGGATATTACAGGCTGAAGCGTATAAGCATGCTAATATTAATATAAGACCATACATATGTACTACTTATATCTACTATCAAAGTCCATTGTATTAGTTGTTGCTGTTATGAGCTCAACTTATGCGTTTATTACTGTTTTATGTCTACCTGTGTGCTCTGTAATTGGTTTCGTAGTTATTTATATGTGTATTCTAACTAAATATGAAAAACTGTATATTCACCTAAGAAATTAAAATAAAGTCAAGTATCGAGTTGATTAAAAAGAGTCGATTAATAAGTCAGTTACAGTCGAATAAGTAATTTATCATCTCACTTAATTTTGTGCTTAAAAACAACAATTATCTTGACCCTTCTATTGCGCGGAGAAAGAGGCCTATTATGTTAACTGCTAAGCAGTGGCAATCATCATCATCAATAACAGGTTAGACTTAGGTTTGGCTGAGGTAGGGCACAGCAGGAAATTTCCTGCTCAAAGTATGGAGCAGCCCGACTGGGGTAGTACCTCGACCTTACAGAAGACCACAGCTAAATAATACTGTTTTCAAGCAGTATTGTGTTCCTGTTGGTGAGTAAGGTGACCAGAGCTCCTGGGGGGGGATTGGGGATAGGGTCAGCAACGCGCTTGCGATGCTTCTGGTGTTGCAGGCGTCTATAGGCTACGGTCTTACCATCTGGTGAGCCGTTTGCTTGTTTGCCAACCTAGTAACATAAAAAATTCACGTAAAAACAAATAACAGTATGTAAATTGTCAGAAAACTATGAGTAGAGCAATGAATGTATTGATATATCGTTTTCCTATATGAGAAAAACAGAAGCGCCTCGTGACGCACTTGGTTCCGCTTATTTATTACTTAATGTGTAACTAATTTCTCCACAACAGGAAAAACGTTCCGAGTCTACCATTGTTTCAACAAACTGCATTGAGGAAAATCTATATAGGTACAAATTTAAAAACATAAATATCATTGCATCTTAAAACCTTGAATTTATATTGCGAGTGTAAATATAATAAAAAGTCGTTACTTTGTAAAATAATTTATATAACCTAGATAGATAATGTTTATTATAATCATACCTTTGCGTCCGCCAATTCAGCAGCGAGAGCATTTTGATTATCTTTTGTTATTTCTAAGATTCGTAACGAATGCTCGTGTTCCGCAGTTAACTGAAACAAAAACAATAATTTTAATTTTTAATTAACGTGTTACCAGCAAAAATAGAAAAACTAAAAAATACACTTTCGTTGACAAGTCATCGTTAGCTGTCATCGTTTCCGACACACAAGCGTAAATATATATATATTTTTGGAACATTAAGACTGTTGGCACGTCGAATCGCTTATCCGGTGTCTATTTACATCGAGTAAAACGTACAAAATATTTAAATAAAAAGTACTCGAAGCAAGTTCGATTACATAAGGCCTTTCCCAAGTACCATTCACCTTTCGCATTTAATGCGACTAGGCCATAAAAGAAAGTTAACCTATGCAATAACATATATAACACATTAACTCGTGTCCAATCTACATAAATGGCTCAAGTATTTTTGAGAAAATAATTCACTTTTTAATTTTGTAGTCCCAGTCGAATACATTACTGTATAGTTCAATACTTCACTACACATCAAGCTCGTGTAAAAAGTCGCTAAAAGGTCTTACTTTCGTATTTACAAAATTATACCTTAATTTTACTCTCTTCCATTTACACATCGCCTTTATTAGTCACTGGTACAAAAAAAAACGATGTGATACTAACAATGGACAAGCATAATTTTGAAACTATGATCCGGTATGTATTATGTTACAAAAATGTTTACTTGTTGCAAATTCCTCTCGGTGACAGCTAGTCGAGCGTTAGTGCTGTCAAGTTGCTGCTGTAGATCAGATGAACGTTGCCTCTCCTCTGCTAGCTCCGAACTTAGTGCACTTGCTTCGGTATTAGCGCTCGCTGCAGACCATACAAAGAACAACATTATGTAAAAGAAGAGTTACATTAAGTAAATTGGTAATTTAATTTAACAATAATAATATAACTTTAGAATACGTGTGAACACGAGTCATTTAAAAATAATTCTATATTATAAACACACAATTATTACATAATACTCGTAAAAAAAAAACTAATTTAAATTTCACCACATGTAGTATGACGATGGTCTTGAAGCTGTCTTGACGGTTTTCTTTTTCACGACGAAAATAGGTAAGTTAGAACAAGTATGGTCTGACAGGGTGCAAACCTTAGAGAAAACACGCTGCTAGGCCACCTTGTTCCACCGAACCCAAAACTATCAGTACTTGTTCTTCACAACTACAAATACCATACACAACAGGGCACAGCAGGAAATTCCCTGCTCAAAATATGGAGCAGCCCGACTGGGGTAGTACCTCGACCTTACAGAAGACCACAGCTAAATAATACTGTTTTCAAGCAGTATTGTGTTCCTGTTGGTGAGTAAGGTGACCAGAGCTCCTGGGGGGATTGGGGATAGGGTCGGCAACGCGCTTGCGATGCTTCTGGTGTTGCAGGCGTCTATAGGCTACGGTCTTACCATCAGGTGAGCCGTACACTTGTTTGCCAACCTAGTAACATAAAAAAAAAAAAACAACAGGTCGAGGTTTAACGATTACATAGCATGGAACTTGATTTGTAGAATAAAAATTGTGTGTCAGCTCCGACACGCGACTGCAGTTAACTGCTAAAGAATGTATTAATTAAATCAAATTATAAATAACTAGCTTCTGCGCGCGACTTCGTCGGCGTGTACTCCGCTCCTATTGGTCTTAGCATGATGATACATAGCCTATAGCCTTCCTCAATAAATGGGCTATCTACAGTGAAATCTAACAGTGAAAGAATTTTTCAAATCGGCCCAGTAGTTCCAGAGATTACCGCGTTCAAACAAACAAACAAACAAACAAACAAACAAACTCTTCAGATTTATATATTAGTATAGATTAAAACAATAAAACTACAAAATCACAACATAAATTAAGGCGTGCTATTCGTATCGGTATAATAAATGTTGGTATACTATATACATATTATACATTTACACATACATATTATATAGCTACAGCTGAAAGCGCTGTAATGTGTCATTCTCCTGCGTCACTCTCAGCGTCACTACTATTTCGCTGTTACACAAGATTTCACTCTCTATATTACTTTCAAATCACGTACCTCGTATCGTTTCTTAAGGAGTAAACTACAGTCATCAAATTTTTATGATATAATTTTGATGTTAGTTTGCAAATCCTATCATGTCATACTGAGTATCAGTAAATTAACTACTATAAAAAACCTTCATAAAATTAACATACTAGTATTTCAATTCGTTAGATAAGGTATTGAATTCATTACTGATAAAATAAATTTAAAAAAATGACATTGAACAGAATTACTTCACAGAGTCATCCGTTCATTCCACTTAATCGTATTTTTTGTTACGTCATTAATTAACGCGGCAGCTGCGTCTGTTTTTTTACAGCAAGACAATAGATACTTCTAGAATTATTATGGAAAAAACTATACAAATAAAACAATTGTTCAAATTCAACTCATTAGTGCGCGCCAACAAGTTCGGCCCTCAGTTCGCAGCAACCCCACTATTCCCGGCTATGTAAGATTCTTGTGGAGGCTGAATGAGAATTTAGGAAAACAGGGATGTTTGGCGCGAACTTAGGGAAGCCTATATCCAGTAGAGGACTGCGATTGGCTAAAGAGTGTAATTAATTTTATATTGCTAACATAATATAATATAAACAGTACGTTGCATATGAAACGCTATAATTTTGAAACTATGGTCCGGTATGTATTATGTTATACTCCGTTTTTTTTCGGTACGGACTAAATTGACATAAGCTGTGTTGCTAGTTTTTTGCGAATCATTAATAGTGATGTGCCACTACCGTAACTTTACGTAATTTACAATCTAGTATCGTTTTTCAGTAATAATTAAAAAAATCTTTGTCTTTAAAATTTTAGAATGTGGCGTAATGTACCTATAGGCATACCTATATAATGTATGTATCTGTATGGCTAATGTATAGATTTATGATAAATGAAAAACACTTATTTTTTAAAGTATTTATTAATCTTAGTAACCACATGCAAATTGAAATGAAATGAAAACATTTATTTCGCCTTAAGGTGATACACACACTTAACGAAAGTAAAAAAATGTCATTTATAAAAAAAAAACTAAACAATAATAAAAAAAAAGTTAAGGTAGCAAAATATCAAATACTCAAACAATAAAATAAAATATATTTTTTTTAATTAAGATAATGCCCATCGCTATTTTTTATTATAATATCACAAAGTAACAGCTGATTGTTGTTTTATAAGGATCGATTACTATTGATTATCGATATAACTGTTCGAGTTACGCTTATCACCCATTAAAAAGCTAAACTACGTTTAGCTTTTTCGCTACACTTTTTTCAAGGTGGCGCATAGTTCAATTGCCATCACGTGACCAAATTTGACGCTCAAAACCAGCGTCTAGCGTCACATGAAAATGCACCCTTAGGTAATGTACCTAGTGTTATAAGCAACCTTAAGTTAGTCAAAATGTTAAAATATTAAATTACCCAAAATTTCTGTCGCGTTAGACATTACCTATCTATTTTATCCTCGGCTTTATTAAATATTGATAATTTTTTTTATCTGTGATGCTCCATAGTTACCATGATTTTTAAAAGATTCGTCTATTGCCAAATAATAATAAAATTGTGATAAAAGTAAAAAGTTACGATTCATAAAACCGGTATTGTATTCATAAAATCGGTATACAACACTATTACAAAAAAGCTGGTATCATTATTTCAAAAATTGACATGTGCATGTGTCAATTTAGTCCGTACCGAAAAAAAAACAGGGTATACAAAAATGTTAATTTATAATAACAATAATTTTGTTTAAAAAATTTATGTCTGCACGTAGCATTTGCTGTCTGGAATTTATAATATTTTTTTCTTAATATTATTAAGATAACAATATTTAAAAAAAAATATTATGAATAATTATGCTAAATTTATAACTGAAACAAAAAGAGATTAATAACAATTAACACACAAATATTACTTTGACTGACGTTAAATTGACTGAGAAAAACAGACAAAGAGAAGAAAGTATAAAATTAAAATTAATAAAAGTTATTCCTTAATGAACATAACATAATTAATTTTACATCTCTCATGTTCGGTAAGTAGTTTCTTATTTACCTCCAAATGGGGGCTTGTAGGTGACTAATTAGCGCTCTAGATTTCGATCTTGAAAAAAATAATTAAAAAGTTCTTTACTTGATTCTTTTTAATGAAAAAAAAATGTTTTATTCTTGTAATGTCGGTTTTTTTCTACTTACCTCACAATCGAGATGTAAAGCAAAATAGTTCGGGTGTAAGCATCAATTGCGCCCTCGAACTATAGAGCCCTTGGCTACTAATCTACTATAAAACAAAGTATTACAAAGGGATATAAAAATATTAACTTACGAGAACACAAACTCGTAAAAAAGGTATAATTATAGATAGATAAACATTTATTTACAATCTTTCTAGTTAATACATTACATTTACAGTCTATTTCTTAATAAATAAGGGAAAATTATTAGCAAAATTATACTTTAGAAGTATTATAATTATATAGTACCTATGTACATAATAATATACACATTACTCTTTCATATAACAATTTAATAAATGTAATATATATTTTTATTAAACATGTTAACGTCGACAGTGTTCCACCAGTGGTTCATTTAGTTCCCTTGAAACCCAAGACTACACGATACAGCCTGTAATATCCCACTGTTGGGCATAGGCCTCTTCTCCATGTAGGAGAAGGATTGGGCCTTTTTATTATTTCCAACTTAACAACATACTGACTAATTACACATTTTTATACAAATTTATGTTTTAAAAAAAAACACTTTTAAACAAACGATAAATATAGGTTAGCCAAGAGGTGAAATTTTTGCAATGCTTAATATGTTCGATCCCTATTAATATTATAACATATTATAAGAAAAAAAAACTAAAAATATGTTATATCATTATATGGTATTATTATTACCTACTAAAATTTAAAATCTGAAATGACATTTGTATAATTCTGATAGTAATGTACATTAAAAAAATGATAATTAATTGGTTCACTTTTAATTTGATCAAAAAATAAGCAACGCTTAAAAATTGTGTGCAATTCTCATACACGGTTGAAGTTTAACTTCTGAAAAATCATAGGAGGGTTGGCCGTTGCGATTTGTTTTATCACGGTGATCACGGTCTCGCGAAAAAGGTCACGCCATGAAAAAGGCGTCGCTAAACCGTATTGAGCAGTAATGTATTCTATTTCATTTTCTCCTATACATTTAGGTATTTTCTTTTTCGTGGCGCATTATCGTTTCATCTAGTTTACGATTCTAGTTTCACTTAAAATAAAATCATAAAGAAAGAACCCATTTTTCTTAGATAATATTTCTATAATTCGATTTTATAAAAATCATAAAGATGATTGTTACTACTACTAACAAATAAACCTTTTCCTGTAGTTTCAACGAACGGTATAAATACTACACTGAGAAAATATTGAGAAGAAAAATTCTTATGAAATATTTGTCACTAACGACTATGACTATTATTCAATTCATTAGGAAATATTGGAAAACCTATATATAATGCTTATAAAGTTAATGTAAATATATAAAAAATCTCGAAACGGCTCGACCTTTTTCGATTTTTATGAATTTATTTGTGTATATTTTGTAGGGATACATAAACGGCCTATTCTCACACGGAATTACGTTTATGTATCTCTAGGTGCTAATGGTGTCCCTATCCGTACGGCAGAACCACGTATGCCGGGTCAGATAGTTTTGTATGATAATAAAGTTAAACTTACACAGCTGTGCGGCGATGTCCCGGAGCAGCTGCCGCTCCGCCAGCTCGGCGGAGTCTGCGCCGGCGGCGAGGCGCGCGGCCTCCTCCCTGAGCGAGCGGTTCTCACGCTCCAGCGCGCCCGTCCGACGCTTCAGCAGCGCCGCCGTCGCCGCTTCTTGCTGTTCCTCGGTTGGCGAGCTCTCCTCTGTGTCATTTGTTAAAACCTACAAACGAAAATATTTATATAGGGTAAAACCGGGATAGATGCCCCAGCGGCATAGTTGCCTCACATTCTAAAAACCTAACTTCCCGAACTCGAGACTAAAAATTAATCGCATGAGTAGGAGCCGAAGTCACCCCGTACATAAATTACCCACGGACAGTCGTACGACGAGGACGCGTTTTGCTAGTGTGTGTAATTATTTCCGCGGCGAAATTAAAAAACACGTCAAAGTTTTAAGGGTTAGTATTTAAGGTTGTGTAACTTTATAATTAGTAATAAATTCTGTTATATTTTTTATTACCTCAATAAACTGGTTCATTGAGTCTGTATCTAGGTGTAAATAGATGCTATTTTGTTTATAATTTATTTAAAAAATACGGGGGCATCTATCCCTATCACAAAGGATAGTTGCCCTGATTTTTCGAGGTATAGGTGCCCTTAGGGGCATCTATCCTTTCATAGACCATATAAGGACTAACTATATATTTTAAAAATATTTTTATTGTCTGTTATATTATTTATATATTTACGTATATTTATATTTTATATTTAGACATTTTAATAATTCTAGCAGAACTATGCCACGAAAACATAAAAAAGGAAGGAATGCGAGCTAATATAGAACAAGAAACACTTTCGAAAATGCTAATAGAAGCTTTGCCTATTCCAAAAATCCCTTTGACCATGGCTAAGAGGGCGAAACAATCAGCAGATATTTATAATTCAAATGAAAATATAAAACACAAGAATAGTGTAGCTGACAGAAAGGCAAAACAAATAAAAATTAAGTTTGACCAGAAAAACAAGACTGAAACTACCAAAGAACTTAGGAAAACAAAGAAAGAAGCCACAAATAAAAAACAATACAAAAAATTCTTTTAGTGAAAATGACGGTGACAAACTAGGTGATTTGTGTGATACCTAAAGAAAATGATAATTATTTAAAACTATATCAAGAACGAGCATCATTAAAAAGACAAATTATTTACAGTGCAATCAGCGAAGATGAAGATAATCCACATAATTTGAAAATTAAAGGAAAGAAAACTAAAGATTTGCCCGTAAAGAAAACTAAGAGAGATCGACAGGATAACCCTAAAAGTACAAGTAAGGATAACTGCATTTAATGTTTTGAAAACTATAAGAATACGAAGTCGCAATCCGACTGGATTCAATGTGTAGTCAGCCAGAACTGGCTACATGAAATCTGTACACTTTTCAGAAATTGTTGCTCAAGATGTGGAAAATTAAAAATACTATCCGGCTAAATTTCAATTAACTTGGTTAAAATAATGAAGATAATTAAAATAGGAGTAGAACTATTAGAATTTTAATTGGGTTTTTCGTTTACACGGTATAAAGGGCATCTATCCTCCACTGCAGGCATCTATCCTTCTCAGGATTTTCATAGTGGGGCAACTATCCATACAGGTAGGCATCTATCCTCCAAAAAAAGGTTCCACGAAAAGTTAATTTCTGTTAAATATGTATTTGATAGGTTAAAAAATAATAATAATAATTCAACATAAAGGACTGAACTAGCTATGTTAGTAAAAATTATTCGTATAAAATTCATATTTTTAAAATTAGGTGACTATTTCAAAAAGTGGGGCGTCTATCCCGGTTTTACCCTAATTCTAACTTACTTGGTATCTGTATAATCTATACTAATATTATAAAATTGAAAAGTTCGTTTGTTTATATTTGAACGCGATAATCTCAAGAACTTCTACTAGTACAATTTTTTTTTTGTGTTTGATACCCAATTTACTGAGGAAGGCTATAAAGCTATATAATATTTTATTTAGTACGTTTTTTCTCACATTCACGCAGGTAAGCCCGCGGGGCAAAGTTACAAAAAATAAATAAATCCCCCATTAGGATTCTTTGTCGGGGATCCGAAAACACGTGCTTCGCGCGCTTCAGCCTGTAATATCCCACAGTTGGGCATAGGCCTCTTTCCCTATGTAGGAGAAGGATCAGAGCTTAATCCACCGCGCTGCTCCAATGCGGGTTGGCGGATATATTCCCTACTATGAGTAACGATCGCTATCAGGTGTACATGATAACAACCGGGACCGACGGCTTAACGTGCTCTCCGAAGCACGGTGGGGAGACCCACAAGGACTGCACAAACACCCAGACCACGGCAAACATCTGTATGGCCAATACAAATGTTGTCGTGTGCGGGGATCGAACCCGCAACCGCCCGCGTAACATCCCCAAACCAGTATTGTGACTGCTGCGCCAATGCACCGAAAACACACAATGAGCAAACACAAACGCCTAGACTTTTTGCCAATGATTTACGATGCAAAAACCTGTTTACCCTATACAAATTGCCATAAGAAAACCCGCGGCAGTCAGTGCAACCGCCAGTTCTGCCAACGCATCGTCAAATAACGTCGGACAATAATGATTTTTAACTGCCCTTTAAAATATTGAAGGTCAAAAAATAAGAATTTTCAAAGTTTAATCTTTTAATCGGCTCTTGAGATATTTGAAGTACTCTCATTGTGTAGCACAATGAACGAAGATTTTTAACGATAAAACAATACGTTGTGACACAAAATAATTTTAAAAGCCACGAGTTATTCGTAGTTAGTATAAAACATATTAGAAAACTAATTTTATCTGACGTTACTACTACCGTACTACGGTACTACCACTACACTCAAATGATTACCGTAATATTTATATTATCAGACTTATTCTTCATTATGTTGAGTATTAAAATTCTAATATTCCGGGATTAAAGAAGCATATATGTTGCTCTACAACCTCCGCTATCTTTGAGTTCAAGTCGCATAATAATCAGTTATGCCGTTCCGAAGATTATATCGGACAAACAAAGACAGGCAGACAACAATTTTAAAATCGTTTGTTTGTGTTTTAGTAACGTGTAAATAACTATATGCACTTGAAAATCGGTTATTTTGAAATCACAGATAGACACTACAATTTTATTTATATGTAGGTATGAATAAGATAATCTTAGTGTTTGACACCAATATGAGTCATCAAAATGTACGAGTAATAAAGTTCATTCAGGTCATTCATAATCACAAAAAAACTTGCTTCATTTAAAAAACTTGTAAAAGACCATTATCTGTCTCTTAATATGACATAATTTTATATATGGATATGTATATATGTATGTATGTGTATGTATATATATATATGGATCATATATGTGTATATCTACTTATATTATTGTTATGTACGTGTATATTTATACCTATAGGAATATTTAATAGTTTATTGTATTTAATTTATTTGTATTTTTTTTTTATCTTATTCTGTTTGATGTACGTTTATTATACACCACCTACTTATTTCTTTTCTTTCTCTTAATCCTAACCCTAAGGTTGCCTGGAAGAAATCGCTACCGAGCGATAAGGCCGCCTCATTGTGCATTATATTTTTTTTTACTTTACAATTCCGTGTTAAATTACTCTATGTGGTGTACAATAAAGAATATAAAATAAAATAAAAAAACATACTTAATTCGAAAGAAAATTTATCTTCCAACAATTCAGAATGACCACTTACGTCGACACAATCTGGTGTACTCATTTAAGTACATTGGTCATATGTGTATAACAGATTACGCCTGTTTTGTTTAAATTTCTTACAATGCACACAATACAGAAAATGTCTACCATTGGTAATAAGTCGTCTGCACAAGGGACAAAATAATCAGATATAAAAAAGAAAGTATAGTACACGGCCGTAAATAATGCACATCGACTTTTAGAAAGAGACAATCAGCTAATTTGAACTTTGTAGAGCGTTATCTCTGACGCACATTACTTATGAGACGTATCGGACTGTCACTATTTCGTATGACAGATCTAATAGTGTAAGAACCCAGTTCCCAGATCACCTGTCATATTTTTTGAAGGACAAAATATATTAGCTGCTTTATATACGTAAAAATGTTATTAACCAGCTATTTTAGTATTTATCGCCAGACACTAATTATATTACTATATTTTAAAACCTGTAGAAAATATTTTAGCAACTCTTCTTCTTCTTCTTCTTTGGCTTTAGCTCCCTTGCGGAATTGCCAGTATTAGATTAGCAACTCTTTATACTACGATGTATACTGTAATGTTTTGTCAATCAGAAACAAGGAAGTCTGGGGTCTGGGATCTTGGACTATAACGCTCTACGAAGTCGAAATTAGCCGATTGTCTCTTTCCAAAGGTCGATGTGCAATATTTATGGCCGGGTACTATATCTACGGGTATGTCTATGTTATAACCACTAAATATGTATTATTATCATTAAAAGAATTAAACACCTATGTAACAGCTTCATGTCTATTTTAATACTAGCTTTGATATCTACAACTTTAGTCAGACAACATTGTCAGAAAAAATAGGAAACATTCTTTTACTTACAAGTTATGACGTTTTTACATATTTTAGTGGTTCTTATGGGGTCGTCTCAGTACAAAAATATCAAGTTACAAAGATTACTGTCATATTTATTCTATAAAATACATTATTACATGTTACGTTATTTAGTATCACCACCTTTTCGTACTATATAAATTTTATTAATGCTTACATAATACATTAATGTATATAATACTAGCGGACCCGGCAGACGTTGTCCTGCCTGGAAAACAGCTACCAAATTTGATTGCTTACATACCGATAGCAGCGCCACCTACCGGGTCCAATTGAGATAAAAACTACCCTTTTCTCCCAAATCGGACCAAATTACAGATTCTTACAAAATTTGATAAAAATTGGTTCAGTAGTTTCGGAGTCCCATACCGATAGCAGCGCCACCTACCGGGTTCAATTGAGATAAAAACTACCCTATATCCCAAGTTGGACCAAATTATGGATGCTTACAAAATTTGATACAAATTTGTTCAGTAGTTACGGAGTTACATACCGATCGCAGCGCCACCTACCGGGTCCAATTGAGATAAAAAGTATCATATGTCCTTCTCCTTATTCTAAACTACCTCCCCACCAATTTTAAGCCAAATCGGTCCAGCCGTTCACGCGTGATGGCGTGACCAAGGGAAATAGGGGTTCATTAGGGTTCCGTACCCAAAGGGTAAAAACGGAACCCTATTACTAAGACTTCGCTGTCCGTCCGTCCGTCCGTCCGTCCGTCCGTCCGTCCGTCCGTCCGTCTGTCACCAGGCTGTATCTCAAGAACGGCGATAGCTAGAGAGTTGAAATTTTTACAAATTATGTACGTGTGTAGCTGTTGCCGCTATAACAACAAATACTAAAAACAAAAGAAAATAAATATTTAATTTTATTTCATTTACAACAAACGCGATTTATTGCCTATTTTGCTCGATATCAATAAACAGTAAGAGGTAGGCACTTGAAATATTAACAAAATACTTGTGTATTTACTTTAATAATTAAATAATAAAATTAAAATTAAAAAAATTTGGGGGGCTCATACAACAAAAATGACTTTTTTGCCGATTTTTACCCGATATTAAAATCAATGTATAGGTACCTACTGTAGTTTACCTAGCCAATGGTACGGAACCCTTCGTGCGCGAGTCCGACTCGCACTTGGCCGATTTTTTTTAAATACATATATAGAAATAATATAATACATACAGTATTTTTTTTTGCAAAATCTCGTGTCACAATGTTTGTCATCGAACTCCTCCAAAACGGCTTGATCAATTTTTATGAAATTTTTTGTTGACATGAAACATTAGAAAACAATAAATTTTTTGTTTATATTTAGTGGGTCTCAGACTAGGTCGTAAGCTATTTTTTATGCCCCAAAGTAAAAGTGGTATCATATCCATATAGCTGAACAAAGTACACATTTGCCGTTTTGGTTTATCATTCTAAAAAAAAAAATTCAAAATGCGCTCCGTCCGTGATACAAAGTTACTATATTTGTGTCATATTTATTAATACTTGCTTCGGAATTTAAGTGATAATGAGATAAGTTATGAAGCTCTAATAACAGATAAATTGAAAGATATAAAAATTACGCTGAACAGGTCATATTACCCCAATGTTTAATTTCATTTGTAACTAAGTCAAATGATTTTTATAATATACATCATGATTGACGTAATATATAGTAGTTATTTCACGCAAATACGATAAAAACATTTACTAAACACAACGTGGGTCAAAATGAATGAGAATCGCTTTTATAAACTAAATCGTTCTATTATTAACTCTCTCTCTCTCTCTCTATTTTCTGATTGTGTAAAAAAATATACATTACCTAATATGGTAAATGTTTTCAGAAAATGCAAAGAATTGCTCAGAAAACGCCCCACCACTTCCCGACCTCAGATCGACCGTAATTTATTTTTCCTATCATTTTCGTTGTATTCTCTTTCTTTTCCAATGTGTTTCATCCTACTATAATTTTCTTTGGTTTTAAAAGCTAAAAGCACACACACGACACACCTTTACTAAAAATAAAATAAATAGTAATAAATATCAGGAAAAACATTTTTTCCCTTTGAGTAAGTAATAATCCGGAAAACTTATATTTGTGCTGAGGTCACTTTGACCTTCTAAGTTGCATATATTGCAGGATAAATTTGCAGTCAATTTATAGTCTTAATATTGTCCACATCTGTAATAACAAATAGGCATGTTTGTATTTGATTATATTTAAAAAAAAAGACAAAAACCTATATTATTATTTATTTATATGTATTTTCAAGCATACTTAAAATACGCAAAACAAACCACAGGCAAATTTTCAAAGCGATCAGTAATGTCTATTATTATCGCCAGGGACGGATTTAGGTTAGATTGCTCTCTAGGCCTAATTCGATATATGCTTTATTTTGTTCTGACCTAATCTACATTACTTTAGGCACAATAACATTAGGCAAAGGTTATTTTATACCTATATCATGACGAGTGGATATAATCTTGCACGCGATATTTTTATCTAAATGATTAAACATTTATTACTTATCAAAATAACTATCTTTCGCGAATCGTTATGTGAAATTACAAATTATTAATTTTAATACCTTAATAGTATTTTTTACCTTGCAGTATTTATTATTCGGGCCCGAACGTTATTTATTCATTGGAAACTCACAATATGGACCGTGGTTTAACGAGGTTGTTTTATCAGTGAAAGCAAGAGTAGTAAAGTAGTAGTAGGTAAATGTTATAAACTACAGTTATACCCCTATGATAGTATATATCGGAAAATAAAAAAGAGAAAGTGCTTTTATCATTTATCAATACTTAACAATAAGTCTAGCAATTACAATGTATCTTAATTTTAGAATTAAAACCAAAACGGTTCCCTATCAGAATTTAATTTTCCGATACACGCAGATTAAAAAAAAACCACTGTACAAGATTTTATGCTACCAAAACACTCTTAGGCGAACCTTTAACACTATATTCAGACAGTCATTCATTACAACTGTTGAAAAAAAATATAGGTAAAAGGTCGTATGAAAAGGGACATTTTCGTTCTACATGCTCTAGATCTAGAACATATCCACAAGTTTTTTTTTTATTCTTTTTTAAATTAGTAGGACCTTATCATAGGACCTCATAATAAATAAACGCTTCAAACGCTTCAGCCTGTAATATCCCACAGCTGGGCATATGCCTCTTTCCCCATGTAGATAGACATGTAGGTAGATAGATAGACAAAGCAGGAAAAGTAGATAGATGAGTTCATGATGAGGACATTTAACTAAAAAAATTTGGAATAATATTCCATTAAGGATAACAAATCGCTTTATCAATCTTACCGCGCGGCCGACCGCCACGCGACATGCAAACACACAGACGAAAAAGTTTGAGACGATGTAATAAAAGTTTCACTTCAATAAAAGATCTAGAAAGTTCACAAATAGGGCTATTTAATTCGCTTGTTACTGGTTTAAGATTATATTACCGTTAAACAGAGATACACAAAAAATTATTAGTATGTTCTTTAACGTTACCTGTAGCAGATCACTCTTGGCGGTGAGCTCGTGCCGCAGCTGAGTGATGAGGTCGCGAGCGCCGCGAAGCTCGCCCTCGAGCGCGGTCACGCGAGATTCGAGCCGACCGTTCGCAGTCAGCAACTCCTTGCCGATACGCGCCGTCAGCTCTAAATCTTTCTCTTTCTATTAACAATACATTTCTTTCGTCACCATGACGCTTTTAACATCTGTTAATACCTCATACAGCACATAATATATCAACTGTATCCCTAGTCTTTCTTTTCATTTTGTTCGCTTCAGCCCCTAATATCCCACTGTTGGGTATAGGCCTCTTTCCCCACGTAGAAGAAGGGTCTAAGCTTAATCCACCAGGATGCTCCAATGCGGGTTGGCGGATATATTCCCTACTATGAGTAACGATCGCTATCAGGTGTACAGTACAGATGACAACCGGGACCGACGGCTTAAAGTGCTCTCCGCGGCACGGTGGGGAGAACAACAAGGACTGCACAAACACCCAGACCACGGCAAACATCTGTATAGCCAGTACATTTGTATAGCCAGTACATTTGTATTGGCTATACAGAATTACAGATGTTTGATTGACATGACAACATTTGTAGTCGTGTGCGGGAATCGAACCCGTAACCGCCAGCGCAACAGCCACTTATATTTTGTTACAATATCACAAATAATAATTATGACTATAATTTTTATACTGCTCTCTCAGTTGTGTTTAAATCAGAAAAATAGCTTTAACGTTTATCCCTCCAAATAACATTGTTTGTTTGTAAGCGATAATATGAAACTACTGAACCGAGTTTAACAATCTCTTTGTTATGACAAGCTACTTTATTCAGAACTAACATAGGCTATAAAATGATACACTATATGTCGTAGTTGCGGAACAGTCAGGCTTTAAAATTTGACGCAAGTGAAACAGCGTCTGGAAGGTGTTACTGTAGTTGGCGATAGTAATACTGAAAAATTAAACCTATGTTTATCTATACTAATATTATAAAGAGGTAATTTTTTAACTTTATTTGTTTGTAGGGGTTACTTCGCAAATACTGATCCGATCATGAAAATTCTTTCACTAACAGAAAGCCAGACTATTCAGGAGTGATATGGGTTATATTTTATTGTTATTGAACAAAAAATTCAGTGAAAAATAATAGTATATGTATATGTAAATCAAGTCGTAGAAATGCGAGCGAGAGGAAAACTTTACAATATATTTGCATCACAAAAATAATTAATTAACGCCCAGCGAAGTAGGCACAGGTCGGCTAGTATTCTATACAAACGCCAGCATCAAGCATCTGTGTAATTTTAAAACAGTAAACGCGAATAAACGATTGTAAACAATACTATATTTATATCACACAGCGCAGCTGAAAACAAAAGCCTATTACGATGAAGGTTTTCGTTATAAATCCATATTAGATCCAGTAAAACGATTAGGTCAATGTGGCTTTTATGTCGTAATTAAATATATTTAATATAATTCGAAATAAGATTAAATAAATGCTTAAGTAATTACTTTTGTTACTTAGAAATACTGCGATTTTGGGTATTTGTAATTCATTTTATTTTAGCAATAAGCAAACAAATTAAATCAAATTAATGCTTACTTATTCTTTGAAAAAATTCTAAAAAAAGACTTTATTAGCTATTATATATCCAGAGATTTAAACGGTCTTATTCAAATTAAAAACTTAAACATATATTTGAGTACCTAATTTGAAAATATACTTAAAAATTTAGTTGTTGATAAATCAATTGTTCTATTTATAAATTAACAAATATACTTGCAATAAATTAAAATAAAATATATAAAAACTTACTTCTTCTAAGAGCCGTGTTACCGCTTCTATGTCATTGTAGGTTTTTGTCATTTGGCTCACCCTGTTGCTGCATAGAACTGTAAAAATAGGTCCCAGATTATATATAAGTTTATCAAAAGATCTGATAAGATATAGCATGGGTAAACATTAACTCCTTTTATAGCATCAATCACTTAAGCGTTTACACAAATAAATAAACAATATTTAACTTGTAATGATAAGATATTCACATATAATACAAAGACATTCGAGAAATATATAGGTACTATAGCAAGAATTCAAGTTGTTTTATTTGGCTCATTAATGTTTCCATTAAAACGTATTTAAGGTTTAATTTTATCAATATTTTTGTACGCTGTTTTCTAACAAGTGAAGGATATGAAATATCTAGTTATGAATGCTACAGACAAATTACACAACTCACTTTTATACTGGAAAAATTTGTAATTTTATATTATTATATATATTATATCAATTATATTTATAAGTATGATAATAATTGATATACTATAAACAATAAAAACAACGTTATCTAATACATCGATAGATAGATAAATAATAAACACGCATTATTTTAAATATACTACTATTATTATGAACTTTTTATTTTATTGTTTTATATTAACACAATGAAAAAATCTATTTCATTATTTCCATGAAAGGGACGCTACTTATAAAATTAAGTTTAATCATTAGTGTACAACTTTTACTGTGGAAGCTTGTCGTCTTTGGAACTCATTACCACTGTTTATTAAACGTGCTCAAACATTAGAGACATTTAAAAAACTCACAAAGGAAATGTATTTATCGTCTTAATGTATGTCAAGCAATTTTTATATCAGTACTTTATGCTATGAAGTTTTGTCCTTCTTGTAAAATGTATCAAGTTTGATAGATATACATGCGTTAATGTGTGTATAAATATATATATATATATATATTTAAATATTATTTATGTGTGTATGGTGTATAAGTATGTATATGAGTATAATAAATACATGTGTATGTTTATTAGTATGTATCTGTATATGTAATTATGTATATTGTCCTATTTCATAAAAATTTTTGCGCCCCATCCCACACTCCTTACTTAGTCCTCTGCCCAAAGGTTGCCTGGAAGAGATCGCTGTATTAGCGATAAGGCCGCCTGTAGCAACTGATGCAACTTCTATTTTTACATATTATTTGTCATACTGTTAAAACCGTGTATTGGTGTGCGAAAGTGTAAATAAATAAATAATAAATAAATGGGCATAGCATTTAGATTATTTTTTACTATATTATTTTTAGCACTTTTTATTGTTTAAGAATGCTTCAAATATTTAACAATTACCACAACAATTTGGAGTATTCACAGCACAATTAAACAAATCAGGACACATGTTGTAACGACATTTCAAAATAATACACTACACTACACAAATCAAAGTTGTAAACTAAGCTAGACAAATTATAAGCGAATGCCTCGACGATTCAAGTATTGATAAGATATCGTTAAAATCCGGGGCACATATTTAAATAATCATATCCAATCAGCGATCCAACGATACTGACCCGCAATAATATCATCAATATTCACTGAATGATCGCTCATGGAATCGTCCGTTTTTTATTACATTCGAGTTTAAGCGAACAGTCACAGTCCGTTGTCCAGAAATTAAACAATACAGATCAGTACAGATCAGTACTAAATAAAGTGCGTGCTTTCAACTCTCGACGTGAACCGAGTGCCGGTCGCTCGAGTTAGTGACTGCGTTTGCGTATTCATCAAGAGTGCCGAGCTCGGAGGGCAAAACAAACTATGTATTCTATTGTGCAACATGGGAAAACTGGAGTACAAACACAACATTTTTTTTACAATGCTCGGGTCGTTGTATTGAATTGCATATCACTGAAAGAATTATTGTCATTAATTAGTAATTATCAAGTGATATTCAGGTATTTATAACAAATATAAATTTGACTCGATCAAATGTTAATTTTACCATCACCTGAACTGTGTATTTAGAAAGCAAGGTGCAATGTGTGACACGGTGGTAACAATGGGTGATTACTGAAGTGCGCTAAGCATTCTTATAATTACTCGAACCGGTTTAAAGTCATATTACATAAACTGATCTTGTTAGACTGACTACGACTGTTATAATCAATAAAAACTCGTTCTTTACACGTAAGTACGAGTATTTCGAGTGATACATAATTATGATTATTTCGATTTGCAACACACGACACATAAAAGGCTGCAAACACACACTAGTAAAGCGAAGTACAAATTTAACATAACAAAAGTTTAGTAATATTTTTAATAAGAAAACACGATTCAGTTGTTAACGTTGCATACATCTATTTGATTCTGTTGCATCTAATGATGCTGCTTTCTATTGAAGCAAAAAGTCATGAGTGGGAACAAGTCATTAATAGCTAGTAGTTAGTTACATTCGATGCGAACGTATTTTTTCCCAGTCTTACCTAACAGAGCTGGGATACAACGGATATCGATTGTGTATAGGGTTACGTCTCTCTCAGAGCTCAAATCATCACTTTTTCAATTTATATAACAATAACCAACAAATTGCATATAAAATTTCTTATTGTTCTCCCACTACTCGTACTTATTATGTGATCATAATATCATCAATACTTCTTAGTCAAGTAGCGCTCTATTATCGAGACACACCAGTCGTGATTAAGTGAAAATAAATGATCCTCTGCTCGATCCAATCAAGTTTTATTTATTACATACGAAGGGTTTTTATGATTTAGTTAGATAAGGCCGTTTTCATTATGCTGTTTCGCAAATTTTTACAAGTCGTATAATATATAATATTGTACCTGTTGTAAACGGTGATAGAAGACAAAGAAAAGTCCAAAACCGAAGAAAATGTAAAGTTTACATTAAGAGGTCGCAAAAATAAAAGATTTTCTTATTGCTATATATGAGTGGAATAGTGATTTCAACATAAATATTTAAAAAGGAAAAAAATAGAGTTAACAGCGAAAGTAAGATGCAGAAATAGAGACGCATATAGAAACTAATGCAGGCGATGAGATGATGTGTTGTGGGGCTAGTTCGTCGTCGACAATGACTGTACCTCGATCAAGGAGCAAGGTCCGTATAACGCGAAAGTAGAGTCGGCCGAACCTATCCCGCGCCAAATGGTACAGGAAGTCGGGGTACTCGCCGAGACACTCTCGGAGTTCCGCGTCTGGTAGGAAGCTCAACTCCTGGAAGAGCTCGCGATCGAAGCCGGGCGGCGGCGAGGCGCGCGAGCCCCCCGCGCACCCGGCGCCCGAGCTCGCACCGCCCTCCGCCGTGACGCCCCCGAGCCGCGAACATCGGCTCCGCCCGCCTTACGCCGGCGATGATTCTCCGGCCACACTTATTATGTACACTTAACTTGTCCACTCAATTGTAATAGTTCACAGAATCTATTTTAAATATGTTCGATTTTGTAATATTCCTTGACTTATATGTGATATCATAGTCACACTGCGCTAAAAAGGTACTAAATATTTATTTAGATAATATACATATAGAACGTGATCTAGTCGTTAATAAGGAAAAGCGAAGATTCAGGCGAGTAAATTATTGCCACACTCGATCAAACATGGAGATTATTCGTCTATCTTGAGTCTTGGCTTTGAAACAGTTTTATAAATATATATCGAATAAAGATTTGTTTTATTTGCGAAAGTGCAACAATTACCACCAATTTATCATTTTATTTTCTATCAAACTCAGTAACAACTAACAGGCTCGATAACAACGCGACGGTTCACTAAAAATCTAATTTACTTCACCATAACGTACATATACTTCGATTATTAAATAATTTATATTAGTTTAGTAGGTAAATAAAAACTTCAGTGTAATGTTGACACAGCGTTGCCATTTACACGGCAATTGCCGTGTTACACGGCAATTTGGATATATTCGGTGATAAAACACGGTACACGGCAGTACGTTCATTGCCGTGTTCAAAAACACGGCAATCCAAAATGTGTACTTGTTTTTCCTAATAATTTCATCGATAGTTGATAAGTCATTATAGTGCAACACAAAAAAAAGAACAAGAAATAAAATTATTACTTCCCCAATGAATGGAACTTTACTGGCTGTAAGCACTTTATCCGATCCGAAGGAAATTGTGTAAATTTCAAACCAATTAAACAAAAACACAACAAAAGATAAACAATATAAAGGAAAAAAATAAATATAAATTGAATAAAGCCGAAGAAAAAATGTTGGTTACGATAAATTTGTATGACGGTTGTGAAGAATAATGTTTTATTCAACCGATTTCAAAAAAGGAGGTTATTTAACCGACTTAGAAAAAGGAGGAGGTTATTCAATTCGACCGTATAAATATTTTTTTTTATGTATGTTTGGGGCTTCGTCGTTTATGAACCGATTTTTATAATTCTTTTTTTTGTTTGAAAGGAGATATCCTAATTGTGGTACCATGATAAGGAAACCAGGATATTATAATGGAATCCCAGATAAATCGAGGGGAACCCTCGAATATCGTAGTGGCGACTAGTGCGTTTGTTAATTTTTTCTCGTCTACTTACGTTGTATTACTTGTCGATATAATTGAAGTCGGTTTTTTTCGTTTGCTGCTAGCAAACACAATTATTTATTGTCATGTTTAATCTTACGTGTTAATGTAAAGTAAATACACGGCAATTTTGTAGTTTTTATTCCAAAACACGGCAATCCAGATACCCAAAACACGGCAACATAAAATTTTGCGATGGCAACCCTGTCAGTTGACATAAAATTTTAGCTGTCCATATTTAAACAAACTTCTAGCTCGTCGTTCAATCATAATTATTATTTCACGAGAAGCAAAGTGAACTATTAAGTATTCACGACGAAAATTTTAAACGCGTTCTATTATAAAAGTTATTACAAATAATGACGACCATTACAAGTTTACAACGCTTGAAGATGTGACAAAGTATTTATAATTGAGTGAAATAATGTACATTATTTTTAAATTCGATAATATTATATTCAAAAAGTAAATTGTTTTGGTGGTATAGCTATAAAATTGGATATAACATAAATAAACATAACTTATTCTCAGTAAATTCGTTTAAAATTCGTCTCATGATAGATTACAAGGAGATCGTGATAAAAGGATGACATCGTGAAAAAAAACTGGTTTTTCTGCGAGAAACTTTGAGACATGTACGAGTATGTTTCTCAATATTCGGTAGAATACCGAGGCGGATTCAACTATAACCCATCTCCTTGGCATTGAGATCTTTATAGCCATGGGACATTTAAAGGCTGTCACAGTTCAGTTACAATACTAATAACATTGTAAATTAAAAGCGAGGTTATGACTTTTACAATTTTATACTTTTGTATTTATATGATTTAATATTTTTGTATTCCTACTAGAAAACTTAACAGAGGGACTGAGGTAGGGCACAGCAGGAAATTTCCTGCTCAAAATATGGAGCAGCCCGACTGGGGTAGTACCTCGACCTTACAGAAGACCTGATATAGACCTAAATAATACTGTTTTCAAGCAGTATTGTGTTCCTGTTGGTGAGTAAGGTGACCAGAGCTCCTGGGGGGGATTGGGGATAGGGTCGGCAACGCACTTGCGATGCTTCTGGTGTTGCAGCCTGCAGGCGTCTATAGGCTACGGTCTTACCATCAGGTGAGCCGTACGCTTGTTTGCCAACCTAGTAACATAAAAAAAAGTGAAGAAAGAAAGAAACTCGATTGTAGCGCCAACTATCTACTGGCTCCTATTATGAATTTAATCCATTTATGGAACCATTCAAATAAATGTACGCAAAACTTCGTCAACATCAATTATTCAATGGCACGCATACAGATTATATAATGTGTACATACAATTAATTATTTTAAAAGGCTTTTTGTAATTTATAAACGCCAGGCCGTGTTGCAAGGTACTATCGAACAAATGAGGGAGTGCTATAAAGGTCGCTTTGCACGTGATTCAACGCTGACGTCAAACAGCCTTGTGTCAGTCGTGTATGGAGTGTTTTTTACACAAATCACTAGTAAAAATAAATTAAACAGAAAGTATATCCTATATTCGTTATATAACAATTATATTTTACGTCATTTGCGTGAGGGTAGTACATAACCAAACAAATATTTCAATCATTATTTTTTTTACATACTACCTACTTTTACATATCGATTCTTAAGTAAATAAATATTTTAATTATTTTAATTTGTTTTTTAATAGTTTTTTCATAATAACACAATTGGTGAGAAATTTTGCTTATTAATTTTTTTATCTTCCTATATTCATGAATATTAAACACCGTTTCAATTAATACTTATAAATAAAATTTTATTTATATTTTATTATAAGTACCTGCTATACGTATAATTTATTTTGACGCGATAATGGTAAGATTTTTAAAATTTCATATTTTACATCCAGATTTTTTAAGATTGATTAAAAAAATTAAAAACAAACAACACTTCACTACCTTAATTTTCAGCTAATTTAATATCAACAGTATTAAATAAACAAAAATATAAAAAATCAATTCTAACAGATAATATCAATGTAATTTAATTTAAATAACACCATTGAACTTCTACATATTTTTTTAACAATGAGGTTTCTTTTTACTAACGGATTCAGTATTTGAGGCCAATGTTAATAAACTTTCACGATCAAATGCAAGCACTTGCAGAAGGCACGCGATTCAGACACACATGCGGTTATCGCGGAACGAATCGTAAAACGTCCACTTCCGTCCGCAACCGAACAGTCACTAAAAATTTATAATACACTGCTCACTGCTAGTTTATTTGCAATTAAAAATGTATACTTTACTGCAAAGTAATTTGAGTCTTGTTCCTTTATCAATTCAATCTATTCGAAATCGTTCTTGCGCACAGACACCACACTTTTCTGCATTTTAAACGTATGCGTAATCGATTCAATGAGATTATACTTAGTTAAAAACCAACACTAGCTAGACAACTCTGATACTCATAACTGAAGATGCTGGCGTAGATGTGTAAATGATGTTATTCTTCGGCAGGCTCCTGGACCATTGGTTGTATAAGGTCTCCGCGAAGAATATGAGAAGTGTAAAAACGATTATAAAACTAAAGCCCAATGTATACGTAACGTGCAAGGGACGGGGACGGGACGGGCACGTGAAGTTTTTCATACAAAATCCCCGTGCCCGCCCCGTACGTGATTCCGTTGCGTATGCATTGTCCTTTACATCTCTTGCTCTTTGCTATACATTTTGTATGAAACGATATTACAAAACTTCACGTGCCCGTCCCGTCCCCGTCCCGTCCACGTTACGTATGCATTGGGCTTAAGTTAGACACAGAGTCAAACACAGTTCCAAATGTGTGTATAAATTTTTAAACTTATCTCTAAAGTACTGGTAAAATGTAAATAAATAACATTTTAATAGAATCACTAAGAAAATGTTGTTAGAAAAAGTCTCTAAATGTCCTATAGCTGGCCAAAGGTCTCTTCGCCTAATCAGGATATAAATATGATTCGTCATGCTACCTCTAATTTAATTTGGGGAATCAGTAGGTACCTATAGATACATTACTTTTTCACGATCGCCGTCGATGAAGACAAAAATTCAACCAAAATTATGCACTGCGAAGCTTTAAAGATCAAATTCATCAAAAAACCAGCAATCTACGTTTGATTTGCATCATCGTATACACCATTTATTATTAGTATACATTAATAGCAACCTATGTAATTTATGTCACTTTATTAAATCGAAAGTCACATTTTCTACTTTCCTATTTCTCGCATTAACTACAATTACTTATACTTTATTAGGGAATAAAAATATATGCGTAGTAATATGTGCACTGTTGGGCATAGGCCTCTTCCCCATGTAGGAGAAGGATCGGAGCTTAATCCACGGTCCACCACGCTGCTCCAATGCGGGTTGGCGGATATATTCCCTACTATGAGTAACGATCGCTATCAGGTGTACATGATAACAACCGGGACCGACGGCTTAACGTGCTCTCCGAGGCACGGTGGGGAGACCCACATGGACTGCACAAACACCCAGACCACGGCAAACATCTGTATGGCCAATACAAATGTTGTCGTGTGCGGGGATCGAACCCGCAACCGCTCGCGCAACAGCCAATCGCAATCCATTGCTGTGACCGCTGCGCCAACGCGGCGTCAAAAAGTCTACCTTTTATAAAATTTGCTACAAGCTTATATCTCTAAGCAGGAGAGCTTTAATAATAAAAGCCGAGTGCTTTGTTATGTACCTATAACGAACTACATTTAAGTTCCATTAGCTCATACAACACACACCTAGAATAATTTATTAGTCACTAGCTGTGCCCGCGACTTCGTCCGTGTGGAATAGTGACTTTGGACAGCATTTTTTGGATATATGTAATTGTTTTTTGGTTTATTTTGGACATCAGAACAGCTCTAATATTTTGTCTCACCTAACATATTTCCATACAAACGATCATCATCAATAGGAAATCCTATTGTTATTTTACACCCTTGAGAGTAAAACTTTTACAAACTTTGAATGTCATATTTATTTATATCGAATGAACAGCCTAAAAATAAGTTTCAAGCTTCTAGCTCTAAAAATGACTATACTTCCATACAACATTTCATCCCCACATTTCATCCCCACCTTTCAACACCTTACACCCCTTTTTTCGCATTAAAAAGTAGCATTTGTCCTTTCTCAGGCACAAGACTATCTGTGTACCAAATTTCATTTAATTCGGTTCGGTAGTTTTGGCATGAAAGCACGACAGACAGACAGACAAAGTTACTTTCACATTCATATGTAATATTAAATAAGGATTACTCATTTAACGTAAATATATATGTATATTTGACTGTTTCGATTAAACATATCTACATAAAAAACACCAAACACATAATTATGGTAGGTACTCCAAGTTACTACTAGTACAAGACTTTGGTATTGTCCTGTATTAAATATACGAGTAGATAAGATAATATTGATTTATAATTTAACTGAGAAAAACTTTAAAAAAAACTACTTACAAAAACCTATTATATTTACTTTGATTCATATCTTTAGCACTAATAAATTAATCTATGACATTTTTACTATAGAAAATGAAAGTAGATATGATTTCGAAATTTTCATTGTATGTACTCGTATAAATATTTAACTTTTCCCAGTGTTTATTAACGTTTGATTAAACTGAAACAAACTATCTTAGGGATTTTACTTTTACTACTCATAAAGAGAATGTAGGAGATCTTGTAATCAATACCAGTTTCTCATTACACAAGTACCGGCATATTAAGAAACAAGTTTTATAAACGAACTTCTCTATCCAAACAATGGAAAATAATTCCTTTCTCCATTGCACACAATAGTAAGATATAAATATAGCTAATTGAGATTGTTTTATGAACTTTACATATTATGAATGTTTTATTATCACAAATTCAATATAGATTTTTATTGACTAATCAACTAATCATACATCAACATCTGTTTCGTTTCTGTTTGTTATCTATTAATAAATATCATTTTTCATTTTTGGTTTTGATTAAATTGTTCCGAAGTTCGTCATTTAGATAAAACAAATAACTACTATTGAATCAGAAATCGTCGTCTTGTTTCAAAGACTATAAATATTATATACACACCGGCACAATTAGCGGAACAGAAAAAAAAGTGAGACTATGAGATAATAACGCATATATTTGACGAAAATGTAATTAGACACAAAATAACAAATTGATTAACATCTTTTAACAACGACTTTGAAAAGTCTTCGTTATTTTTTATTGAAAAATAAAGAAATTTGAAATAAGTGAAATTTTTAGATGATTATGAACTATCACAAAAAATAAAAAAAGTAAGCATTAAATGATTTAACAATAAAATTAAGCAAAATTAATAACGAGTGTTCCCCCTCTTGCTCTGATTACGGTTTCCATTCGTCTGGGCATGCTACAGATTATGTTATCGATGATTTTTTGAGGCAACCGCTCCCACTCCTCAAGTAATGCGTTTCCAAGTTCATTCAGATTGTTGGGGGTGGCATTCTGGATTTAACCCTTCTTTTTAGCAAGTCCCAGACATGCTCTATCGGATTCATATCGGGGGAATTTGCTGGCCACTGTATCACCGGTATACCTACGTGGCTCAGATATGCCTGTACCGATTGTGCACTATGAGCACGAGCATTATCTTGCATTAGAATAAAGTCGTCACCAATAAATGGGGCAAATGGTACAACATGTCCTTCTAAAATGTCTCTGATGTATCGATCTGCTGTCATGGTCCCTCCTGTGACTATCACTAACTCCGTGCGAGCTCCCAAACATATCCCTCCCCAAACCATAATCGAGCCGCCACCATAAGCCACTGTGTGTTCAAAATTAGACTGTATGTGGCGTTCTCCTTTGCGTCTTCATATTCGCTGTCTCCCATCGATCTGTTTTAAAAGAACTCTGCACTCATCAGTAAAGAGAACCTGCTGCCATTCGTTCAAATCCCAATGACGATGTTCTCGCGCATAGCTTAATCGGTTTACGCGGTGACGTCTCTCAAGTTTTGGGCCTTTGGCAGGTATATACGACCCTAAACCAACTTCTTCAAATCTCCTGCAAACTGTACGCTCACTTACTCGTACTCCTCGAACGTCTTCCAGTTCATTTCGAGCTTGTACAGCCGTTAATCGCGTATTCCTATAAACTCCAAGTTGTAAAAAACTGTCATCTCGCCTCGATGTACATCTTTTTTTACCTTGACCCCTCCTCCTCACAAGAGAATTAGACGACATGTACCGCTGGATGCTGCGATGAATCGTTGATACTGGTCGACGAAGCCTTGAGGCAATCGATCTGTAGGTATGGCCATTTCTTCTCATTTCATCAGCCCTAATGATTTCCAGTGATGTTAGGTCAGGCATAATAAAGAGCTTTTAATAAACAAAATTGCCTATAGAATAACAAATTTATAAAAAGCCATTAAGTGCAATTTTTCAAAAAAATTACAATTACGTAGTTATTACTCGAACAAGTTGACAAAACGTATTGTTCGGGAAAATAAAACAAATGAATGAAAAAAGTGTATGTCATCTAATTTTCTATTTTCAAATTTGACAATAAATTAAAACAATATCATAACTGGCCAGTTCCTCAAGTAAAAGATTTTAAAATCCTGCTTTTTTGTGTTCCGCTAATTGTGCCGGTGTGTATATATATTTATATATTATACATTATATGTACATACTTATATACGTTTACGAATAGATAATAAGATAACAATATGCATGACCTATGAATTACGATTGAAAAAATAGCCAACGAATAATTTCATAGCGTATCAAATATATAAATATATAAGAATGAACATATTAATTATGTTCTCACGGTCAAGATAACAGATAGTCTGGCGGTGGCCCACAGCTGTTGCGCGGTGCGGTGCGCCGTGATCGACGTCCCGACGCGCTATCCCGTTCCTGAACACACCTTAATCGATGCCACGCGAACTTCGAAGTTAAATTTGTACCATACTTCAGTGTGCCCTTCAAACTACTAAACACTAACTTTCGGTTGTAAGGTTACTCCAGTAAGTACTATGAGCGCTTAACTAATGTATCACAATCTTATGTAAGGCGTATCAGTCTTTTATCACAAATCGATTTAAAAAAGAATGAGGTCACGACCGCGACGGAATAAGACAGGAACGGTGATCAACTAGGATAGAAGGACGGTTGCGGTAAATTAATGATTGACAATAATGCAATGGAACGGTGCACCGCCGGCCGCGCTAAACATAGAGACGTTCGGCGCAGTTTTAGAGCGGTGCACATGAGGCAGGCGCGCCGCGAGTGTCCGCCCGCAGTATCGATCGCCGGCAGGGTGAGCACGCGTATCGCGTGGCTATCGACACGAGTCGCGACCGGCACTGGTGCTCGTGCGGAGGCGCCGCGCATGCGCTCTGACCGCACCAGCGAGACTGGCGTGGCGCTCATAGCTTATAGTGGCGCTTGCCGCAACGTCCATAACATTACAAAGATACAATTTTCTTATCTATCAAAAATTTCTTCACGCTTTTACTGATATAATTATCTTTCATATTAAACACGTACCGATCGTCAAGTACAACTTACTGTAAGGTCAAGGCTAGTAACTTTTTTATTGCTATTAGAAATAATTGTTTCGAATGTATAAAGAGAGTTTAAGAGAAATCTATCCACATAATATATAGATTAGGTACAAAGACATTACAAGATTAGGTATATAGACCAACAAAGTACATTACGTCATACAAATTGATTTGCTGTCTCTACAGATTTTTATAAGACAATATCAAGTAAACCATTGACGTTTATAGGGACTTTATAACGCAGTTTTTTAATGTAGTCAGATGCTTTAAAAACTATAGGATATCATTAAGACACAATTGTGACGCCATAACTTGATTCGTTTTCTTTTTATTTATTCAGCCTGTAACATTCCACTGTCGGCCATAGACCTCTGTCTCCATGTAGTAAAAGGGTCGAAGCTTAATCCAACACGCTGCTCCACTGAAGATTCCCTACTACGAGTAACGATCGCTATCAGGTCACCAGGTGTTTATATAACAACCGGGATCGATTGCTTAGCGTGTTCACCAAGACACGATGGGGAGACCCACGAGGACAGACGACCGGACAGTGTATAAATACAAATATTCACTTCGAGCAAAAACGAACCCGCAACCGCTGCGCTGGTGCTTAGGCGCCTAAACGACACACGCACCACTACACCAGAGTGATCATCCTTCGGTGGTGTTTTGAATATGCATAATAAATGAAAAGATTATTTACTTTTTTGTTCTCACTAACGCAATTAAAATATACAATCCAGCTCCTTTACTGAAATCTATACTAATATATATATTCTTTATTGCACTAAGTAATTACAACAACACATTATAATAAAGGAAGTAGGCAAGGGCGAACTTATCTCTAAAAGAGATCTCTTCCAGTCAACCCATGGTGGTGAGAGATGATGTGAGCGCGGGGCAAAGTAGTGCAAGAATAGACAATAGAAATAACAAGAATATAAAAAAAAACAAAAACATAAAATACATACACTACATATACATACATAAACATATATAAACATACATATACATACACACAAATCTACAAACATACATACATACATAAAATATAAATATACTACATATATACACATCTCATGCATCTGTACTGATTTTGGAGAGCAGATACTTCTTAAGATTGATTTTAAAAGTAGACAGCGATGAACTTTGCTGAATGAATTTAGGGAGATTATTCCAAAGGTTAGCAGCGCGTACAGAAAAGGAATTTAATCGGAAGGTGGTGTTATGCCGAGGAACTTCAAGCATTGTTGTTATGCAAGAACGCCTAGAGCGCGTGGGGGTAGGAAGCAGTTTGAAACGGGATCGAAGGTAAGGAGGAGAATTTTGATCGTGGAGTATTTTATAAAGGAAAGAAAGGATGTGCATATCACGGCGAAGGTGGATAGGGAGCCACTTTAGTTTAGTACGAAATAGGGAGATGCGATCATATTTGCGTAAACCAAAAATAAATCGTATAGCAAGATTTTGTAGACGCTCCAATTTACTAAGTAGCTCCTGTGTCACATCTAAATAGCACACATCTGCATAGTCGAGAATGGGTAAGAGAAGGGATTGCGCAAGCAAAATTTTGGTTTTAAATGGTAAGAAGAATTTGAGACGCTTCAGAGAGTGAAAGGTATGGTGCATTTTTCTGCTGACCTCGCTGACATGAGCTATCCAAGATAAGTGTTTGTCTATAATCAAGCCCAAGTTCCTGGCTTTGTCACAATAAGAAATAGGTGTGCCACGGTACAAAATGGGAGGAATAGCATTCCAATCGATTCGGTTTCTTAAACGACTGCTACCGACAATTATTGCCTGTGATTTCGATGGATTAATAAGAAGACCAAACGATTTAGCCCATAGGTTAATAGCTGAAAGGTCTTCGTTTAGAGATTTAATAGACTCATGCAGCTCGGTCAGCTCAAAATGACGATATATTTGCAAATCATCGGCATACAGGTGGTAGGGAGAAGAAATGACACGAGAGATATTGTTGATAAACACTGAGAATAATAAGGGAGACAGTACGCCGCCTTGTGGGACCCCAGCAGTGAGATCCAACCAGTCTGACGAATTATCGTCGGATGTTACTCTCTGCTGACGTCCAGAAAGATAGGAATGAAACCAGTCGAGGGCAGCAGGTGAAAAGTTAACTGCACGGAGTGAGCCAAGAAGTATGTCATAGTCAACAGAGTTGAAAGCACTACTGAAGTCCAACAAGACCATTGCAGTGAGCTTGGTGTTATCCATAGCCCAACGAATATCCTCCGTGACATTCAGCAGCGCCCCAACAGTGCTGTGGGACGGACGGAAGCCGGACTGGTAAGGACATAAGAGAGAGTTGGAATTAAGGAAGGAATAAAGTTGATTGTGTACTATAGACTCGAGGACTTTGGATAATATTGGGAGGATGGAAATTGGACGATATTGAGCGGGGCTGGAGGGGTTAGAGGTCTTAGGAAGTGGAATAACAATAGCTTTCTTCCACAGTGTTGGAAAGACATTGCATGACAGTGAGAAATTGATAATGTGAGTGACCACAGATGCAATGTCGTCCAACACCGGAAGAACCATCTCCAGAGAAATATTGTCACTACCTATGGCCTTCGTGGAAATGGAACGGACATACTTCTTTACCTCTTCCGCAGAAACTGGTTTGAAGGAGAATTGAGCCACGTCGGGGGGAACAAGATCACTCAAGAAAGACAATGTAGTGTTCTTGACGTGGGAGTCTAATACTACAGGAGGATTAACAAAGTGCGAATTTAGCAAGTCTAGATCCATTGTGCTCTGGGAATCTTCAGTGAGTTTACCCACCCCTAGTGACCGCAAGAATCTCCAAACTTGCGTTTGGCTAAGATTCTGAAGTGTGTCGTGAATATAGCGGCGCTTAGTATATAAAGCTGAAGAGTTTGTTTGTTTGGTTGTTTGTTTGTTTGTTTGAACACGGTAATCTCTGGAACTACTGAGCCGATTTGAAAAATTCTTTCAGTGTTAGATAGCCCATTTATCGAGGAAGGCTATAGGCTATGTGTCATCACGCTAAGACCAATAGGAGCGGAGTCCACGCCGACGAAGTCGCGCGGAGAAGCTAGTACTATATAACTGTAAACTGGTTCATGCGCAAATGCTCATTTCTTAGTTATACAAGCACTTGAAGATTCATCGCTGTCCGGTTTTGAACTTTAATTCTCAAGTTAAAAATCAAATATATCCATTTGGGTCATTTCGGCTGTATTAAAATGAAATAACTTTTACTTAAAGTAAATTATATTGGTTTTAAACAACAAACTTCTTCAATACAGTGATAGGTACCTATTATAAAAATTTAAGTGGCCAAAAGTAATTAAAAAATAATTCTTTATAAATAACTAAGTAACATAAATAAATTATGCAGTTCTTACCGTAAAGTTTACTGTACCTACTATTTTATCTACTTGGAAAGCAAATTGAAATATAAAATTATAATAAGGAGTTACTAAATAAAACTAGGTAGGTATGTATTTTTTGTTTGACTGTTAAACTAGTGCTTCCTAGTCTGCATTAACATTTAACTAATATTTTTATTTTAAATTATTTTATTGCATAATCAAAAATTCATTATAAGATACCGCATATATGAATCTCTTATATCCGTTATATTTTATTAGCAGTATTAAATGCAAAAGTTGTACGAATAAATGCTTGTATAAATGGTTACATAAAAAGTGTTAAAGTAATAAGTATTTTCACGGTAATATTATTCTGACTGCGGTGACCTTTGGTATGTAGGTAACCGAAAGACCTATTGTCAAAAATCCAGACAAAGGTTCAAATGTAAGCTGACCTTTAATCCTGAAACTATCACGAGTTCAAAAATTATCGCGAGATGCACGGAGTAATGATTTACATATTATTCTCGTTAGTAGATAAGTCCTTTAATTTTATAAAAATAAAATAAGTACCTAAATAAAGCAAAATAAATTTTGCTTGCAGAGTACATAGTCTAGAGATATATTAATATTTTGACAGTATAACAAAGACCCTCACAAAAATAACAAGATAGTGATAACAAAAATAGGGTTAATCAAACCTTACTTGTTGAAGAACATTAATAAGCCAAACATTATTTTTATCTTTTAAAAATATGTATTTATCGATAAAACAAAGCGGTTACCCATTTTCACATTTCTTATTATGATCTAAATAATGTAGAATCATGCGAAAAGGTAACAAATCGTATGCGTTACAGTTATTGTTTTGAAAAAATTAAGATAATATCCGTATGATATGACAATTAATTTACTACAATCGCGACAAATTTAGACAATATACCAGTTGTAAAGTTCCACGTACACTTACATTAATTTGGTTAATTTTATTAATATAGTATGAAAATTAAGAAAATTACTTACGAAAATAATTGAGCGTCTCCCTGATCTGGTCAGGTGTAAGTGCAAGATCTTCGTCGCTGACTGGCAGCGCCGGCGACGGTATGAACCAATCTTGATTCTCGTACCCTGGAAATAAACAATACTTTATTGAAACCCATTCCTACACCTATGAAAATATAATAGAAGAGAAAAACTTGATTAAAATAAATTTTTAGCAGAACTATTAAAATATAAAAAATACGTAAAAGTACTTGTAAATGACAAGCGGTGCTAACTGTCAAAACAGTAATTGACCCCTTCTTCATTCGTAGCATTTCATAACAAAATTGCTAAAAGCCAACTAGCAACACTTCTCTAGCACACTCGTTTCAAACATAGAAGCGGCTACGCTAGGGGAACGCTCAATCACACCTACAACATTCCCCGTTCATTTTCAATCTAGCGCATTCCTGTTTTTGATATCACGTGACTTAATCTACGGCATTCTACGGTTATAGTAAACCGGCTAGCCAATGCAGTTCAATCCAATTTTGTTTTGTTTTTTGTTTTTATACTCATAACGGAGCTTTAATCATTGTTTAAATGTCTTTATTTACTATATACATACGAATATAGAAATAACTAAGACTTAAAAACGACTATGCCGCTTTTGTCATTATGTTTTTTAAATTTCCTAATAATTTGTAGAAGGTTCTACGGAATAAAAAATTATGAACATTGCGCAGAAAACTAAAAAATTTCAGAAAACGTGACGATTGTTTAAAATACGTATTTCATAGTTTGCAAGACAAGAAATAATATGCACCAATATTTACTTTTATGTTTCAGTGGTATTGTGACACAAGATGACCTCAAAACGAGTATAACATCCCAATTTCGATCAACATCGAAGACGAATTATCTACACTAACATCAGGTACTCAGTATATCTAATAGTTCATTATTACAATATTTACAATGAAGAGTGCGGTATCTGTCCAACGGAGACCTTGTAAATCGGGTTCGGCGGAATCCGTAACAAGAGTTAACGGAGAACCAGACTATCACGTTCGATAATACACAGTCGAACGGGGAAACATCCCCAGAGGAATACGTCACCATCAATAGAGTGAGAAACGCTCTAGGTTATTAACGATCACGACGAAAACGGATGCAGAATCAGATGACGGAATGAAAGTTGTACCTTCGGAACTTACTATATAACTTTTATGCAACAACGGTACTTTCAGAGGCAGAAAATCAAACAAAGGGTTTTCCCTGAAACAATATACAGAAAATTTTAAAACAATTACCAATATGTATTTCAGGAACCATTAAAATAACGATTCGAACACGCCCAAATTTTAAATTTGCAAACGAAAATCCCGGTCTTGTGAAAGAAAATTTACATGAAGAGACGAGAATTAAGTTTATATTTTAAGAACAAACGAAAAAAAAGTATTATCGTAAATAAAAGTTAACATTCGTCGTTCAAATATGCACCGGAGTGGTAGAGAAGTCATTATAAGATTCCCGCATAGGCCTGCTAATGGCGCGCTAGAACTTGCAGTTAGTTGACAGATGGCACGCATGAGACCGGTCGGGAATGCGCTGGTCAGCGGACGATGACTCCTACGATGAGACACCATTATTTATAGCGTAATCGGACGACGCAGCGCTGCCTGGCGCCGGAAACTGCACCTTAGGGCCTATGCAAACCACGTTTTTTAAACGCGCCGTCGACGCGCGTTTCTAAAACGCGCGTCGACAGCGCGTTTGTATCGCGACATACGCGCGTTTACATCGCGTCTGTATCGCGTGACACGCGCGTCGACGGCGCGTTTTTATCCTACAGAGCAGTTTGTTGGCGTTTGTATCGATTCAAACGCGCGTCGACGGCGCGTTTGTATCGCGACATACGCGCGTTTGCATCGCGTTTGTATCGCGTCACACGCGCGTTTGCATCGCGTCTGTATCGCGTTTAAAAAACGCGGTTTGCATAGGCCCTTACACTTACTGGGACGAAACAGTTTTAGGACTGCTGATAACTACAAATTCCATAAATGTCTATATTTTTGCATTAATGAAGTTATTCATTATCGCTACAGTTTTTAAACTTATATTTGGCTTTCAGTAGAACAATACGTGATTGTATTGTGAAAATATTTGAAGTGCTAAAGACAATGATGTTTTATAATACTCATTCAATAAAAATCTTATAACGTACTTATATATATTTTTTCATTTTTCTTGCTACTAATATAATATATATAATACATTAAATCAAATATCAATAGTAATGAATACTGAGTGAATAGTTCGCTCAAATTATTCTAATAACTAGTACGCTTATTGCGCTTGCTTTGTTTCTTACATATAATTAAAAATGAGGTCATTAATTTTCATGCAAATTTTATTTTAACGTTTAAAAGAAACGAAAGTAAACTAGAAGTTAATGTTTTTAATGAAATACGAAGAGAAAACATAAGAAAGCGCGCATCTCTAAGTACAAAATCAAGATACTATCCTCGTATGTATTACAATGAAGAGACACGGTTAAGTTTAGTTACAACAAGATTATTAGCATATTGTCGGTCCTTGTACCAATTTAGCGGCGTCTGTTCGTAGTACTGCATAAAATGCATATAATACACAGAATTTTGACATAAATTTGCTTATAATTCTTTATTATTACGTTCACATTTTTTCCTTTCCTGTTTTGCTGCGACTTTAATTAATTGTACGTAACGTGTAAAAACTCTCGAGCATTTTGTTGAAGGTCGTATATACTGAAATGTTAAATTGCTGAATTACATCTTATTTCAAATATGACATGCTTTCATCATCTCCCTGCCCTTATCCTATTTATATAGGGTCGGCACAACATGTTCTCCTCTTCCATTCCTTTCTATTATTCGTATCTTCAGCGCATACTCCTTTCTTTCTCATGTCCTCACTCACACAATCCATCCATCGCTTTCTTGGCCTGCCGATCGCTCTTCGTCCTTCGACATTCATCCTTAACATTCTTTTACCAATATAGCTTTCAAATATGACATGCTTTACGTGTAAATAATTACAAGCTTAAAGAAGCTATACTATAATTGTATTCGATTAAATAGTTCAAATTGATGTAAAAAAAATATAAACAGTCTGCAGGTGTAATTATTTCAAGGCCTTATTACTAAAAAAGATAAATTATATGAAATAATTATTAAAATAAACATATTTTTACAGTAATACTATTTCAAACTCGCTCGCAAAGGATGCCGTATCCGGTACCGCCGTACTATATTAAGATGACATATTTTTTTTCTAACATCAAGCTAAAAACAGTCAAAAGCTTTTTGATATGAGGAACCTTTTTAATTTTAACTTGGTTCTATTTGGTGTTATGTCGCCAAAATACATATTTTCAGGTGTCTTCCGGTAATAAAATACTATTAATTTTAGCATGTCTATAAGAATTCCAGTTTTGTGCCCTACAGACCTATGGACGGATAACGGAATCTTATAAATAGACAGTAGATACAAGGCAGTGGTTAGCAAGTTTAGTTGCAGAACCCTAAAAACAAACAAGTGACATTTACCCTGTACACAAAATTAACAGTAAATTCAATAAAAACTGTCGAAAAATTTAGTATTGAGTCTTAAATGGAAGAACTTACATTCTTGTCCGCAGATCTACAGTCGCATACAATACACTAATAAGAAGAAAGAAATACACTACGTAATGTGCGTTAATTGGTTATAGTAGAGCAGGTGCGCAATTTTATATATAGAAGAACCTAGAGCAAAAATAGCCAAGAATAGACACATTTATATGTCATGTACTAGAATTTAGGTAGCGACTACCAAACAAGTGACACGTGGATCTTTAAACGCACAAAAAAATTTGTTTTACTTACTCCACTCGGCAGCTACGACATTGTAGAATAGGTTTAATATAAAAATTTCATCAGTATTATATTAAATTTACACTGCGATTGTATTTGCTTTTGATTTTTGGAGAAAGGTATCTTGACAATCGTCTATCGATTTACCTATTGTTAGGTTGAACACGATTCGTTTCTATGGGTACTTTAAGGTAAGAGCGGAGCTTGTGACCGTTTCGATGCAATATAACATTGTGTAACTAAAGGGAGGTTATGGTACCAATTAGAATAAGAATTACTTATTTTACCTCCGAAGTTTTATTTATTTATTTTAAACGTATTAAATAACATACTTCATCATTTAAATTAATTTAATAATTGTTGTATTATTTACATAAACAGGAGTCTTAAACATGACTGAGTTAAATAAAAATAATCTAATACTGGTTGCTTATCTTAAACAATAATTGAAAATACCTGTATTTTTTTATTTTGTAATTGTTTTAACATTTTTATTATAAAAGTTGTTGTTGTTACCAATATCATTATTATTTATTCATTGGAGACGCAGATCTGTATTCGAAGATTTTCACGTATAGATGTTTTAGTTTGTTTATATAATTATTTAAAATTGAAAATGTTAGGCTTTGTTGACGCAATAGAAACACAATAACGTTCGACCTTTTAAAATTCATTCAAGAACCTTCGTGGGAACTAGGTGTTGCAAACATCATTTATCAATTACTCAAATCTATAGAAATAAAATCACTTGCCTTATTGTAAAGTAATAGTTTTTTGACTATTCCAGTATACTTTTAATGAACTGAATACTTTAAGAAATGAAGTATGTGTCATGTATTTTTAAGGAGGTATCGTGAGAGAGACGTGTTGATTTTAAGATTAATTAAATGGTTTAATAACAACAACAAAATGGAATCGATTGGCAGACCTTATCTTTATTTCTTTATAACTTTAAAAAAAATGTTACAAGGCAAATTACAAAGAATCTTAATTAGTGGTACATGTATTATTATTTTTATAGCCTGAAAGGTTATTCGACATCTTATCCGATGTGGGTTATTATAACAAGTTAATAACATATGCCTAATAGCTAGCGTATAATATATTAGTACCTGGGTGACCGAGCCCAGCTCGGTATTTTTATTTTATTTTTTGTTTTTTTTTTCGGTACTTTTATATTTTAATTTTATTTAAATAATAAATCACGAGTGAAATTAAAAAAAAAAAAGAAAAAAAAAGTAATCTGGAGACTGAGATTCGAACCCGGGTCACAACGATTTGAAATCCGTCGCTTTCCTAATTACGCTGTTACAGCTATCAGTGGCGTAGCGTGGTTGTCGGCCGCCCGGGGCGGAAGAAAATTTTGCCGCCCTTATTTAGGTATTTCAATTTAATGTATACTATACATTAAATACATTATTATAGATAACTTTTCGGCAAGAACAATCATTATTTTACATTGTACAGGTTATATTTTGAACAAAAAAGCTTATAAAGCTGTCCCTTGCACCCTGTATGTAATAGAAGTCATTCTCGCTAATTATTATTAGTTTATCTCCTTATTCGTTCACTCTTGACAGAGTGGTCGTGGTTGATGACGATTTATTGGCTAAAGCAGCCCCCGCAATACGCCTCCACTTGATGTGGTTTTCAGCGTCTCGAGAACTCTGGACTATGGAGATCTGTGTTGCAGCTTTGATGAGGTCTGTTTGTCCAACGCGTAGGTGATCGACCGCGTGACCGCTTGTCCTCTTCCTGCCCCTGGACAACGAGTCGCGCCATGGATTGTTCGTTTCGAACAAAGTGTCCGAAACATTTGTCGACGATAATCTCTGCTTGATATTTAATTCCTTCAGGATCGAAATATTGGTCCTAAACGCTGCCCAAGGGATCCGCAGCAGCCGCTGCCAGCACCACATCTCGAGTGCATCGATTTTGCGTTGGTCTTTGAGTCTAAAAAAATAAAAATAAAACAAAATATCGGGAAGACTAAGCTTCTCATCAGGCGGACTTTCATGGCTTTGGTGATATTATGGTTGCACCAGAATCTTTTCAACTTGTCAACGGCAGATCGTGTAATACCACATCTTCTTCGAATCTCGTCTTCGCATCCTCCGGTGCTTGTAATAGTGGAACCGAGGTACACATAAGATTGGACACCTCACAGTTGCCAATCATAGAGATGTCAGGTCTGTCAGGATGGCTTAGTTCAGCTCGATCCACTATCATCATCTTGGTCTTGTCTCTGTTGACCGGCGTAAGTCCGAAGAAGAGGCTTGTTGTCTCGAGAAGTGTTAGCAGGTGTTCCATGTCCTCTTTTGTTTGAGTAAGAAAAGAGTATAGTATCATCGGCATACCTTAAGTTAGATATCTTTCTACCTCCCACTGAAATTCCCTTGTCCCCTTGTTCCAGAACGATTCTCATAACACACTCCGTATAGATGTTGAACAGGAGTGGAGAGAGAATGCACCCCTGACTAACGCCAGCTGGTGTATGAAAACTTTCCGAGTCAACGTCGTCTATTCTAACAGTCGCAGTTCAATTCTCGTAAAGTCGGCGTATAAGACGAACCATGTGGATAGGTACTCCCATTTGAATGAGTACGTCCCATAATATATGCCATTTCACGGTGTCGAAGGCCTTACGAAAGTCGACAAAACCGATATAGAGTGGGATGTTAAACTCTAGACTTTTCGATTATTTGTCTCAGGGGAGACCAGAATGCTAAATGTGTAGTCACTCTCACCTTTTGAAGACCTATTGGATCGTGATTATTAAATGCTAAAAAGAAAATAACTTCATATGATGTTTACTCTTTTAGTGGTGGGGGGAGCTTGTACGGATTTTCAAAAATGTAAAAAAGAGCTAAAAAAATTCTCGAGCGCGTCAGATTTTGATAGCGCATATGACTATACAAAATATAGACGTTATTGTAGACTTACAAACGGTGTGGAAAGCTGTATAAAGAGATAGACATTAAAAAAAAACTGGCGTGGCAGTAATTGAAGAGAAGTGTTAATTGAGTCCTAAAAAGTATCCTATTATAAAAACTGAGGATTTGGACGTGACCAAAAATACCCAGTTGATTTTTGAAAATGCAAAAAAAAATCGTTGCAACAAAATACTCAAGTGCATCAGATTTTTATACAGACGTTTCAACTCGATATACTAGTGGTACCCAACCCTTAATTAGACAATTTTTGATGTGAAACTTCTTTAGGCGAATGACGCGTAAAATTTGAGCGACTGGTAATGCGGCAGCGTCAGGGACAGTCAGTACTTGGGTGGGTGACCGCCCGGGTACACCGCGTGACGTTGGCTTTTTCTTTTTTTTTCGATTAGTTTTTTTTTAATTTTAAATTCGTTTTTCTTTAATTAGTTTTTTTTTAAATTAGTTTGACAAAGAAGTTTCACTTCTGACATGTGTACTTTGTCCGCATGCAATTTTTTTTCAATTTTTATTTTTTATTTTTATTGGTAATTTTTTCATCTAAAATTAAAAAAAAAACTCATCAGAAAAAATATATATACATATTTAAAGAGAGACGTGGAGCGAGAAATACATAATATTCGGTAGTTGTACGTATTACACTCTATTGATAATTTTAAATAGAGAAATCGGTAGAATATATTAATTCTATAATTTTTAAGTAATTTTCTTTAAAATAAAAAATAAAAAATTAACTGCGCTCGAATATTTCGAGGGAAACATTTTTTTGCAACTTTGTGACTCGCTTAATTTTTTACGTCACGTTCAAATCGTCAGATTATTAAAGTAATTTTGTTTTCTGCATGTAATTAACTTATTTTGTTCAAATCTGACGCGCCCCACTTGTTTTGTAGATCGATTTTTTTTTGCTACTAATCTGACCGACTGCTCTGAACGCACACCACTATTTTGAGGGATCAAGACTGGGTAAAAGTATCTAACAGGGTACAAGGATTCTCCTCTCATATTAAACTGATGCGCTGGAGTCAAATCAGAAATCCCCGCTTGGGCTCCCCTATGATAAGAATTAGTATCTGCTCTCTTGTTCCTCGACCCTTGACAAATCCCGCTTGCTCTATAGCTATTTCGGAATTCATAAAAGCTTGCAGGCTGGTATTGATGATATTATTAGATTCATTCAAAGAAAAGGGATTCCCCGACTTTGAAACAAAATAAGTAATTACCATGCTCCTTTCAATCGGTTTGAATTTGTAGTTGCGATAAAAATAATTTATAATGGTTCAAATATTTACAAAATATTTTTATTATTTAAGTATCGTTAAATTTTGCCGCCCCCTAAAAAGTGCCGCCCGGGGCGGACCGCCCCCCCCCGCCCCCCATACGCTACGCCACTGACAGCTATATTAATAATGGTGAAATTAAGCTTCGTATTCTAATGATATTTTTTCATTGCCTAAAAACAGGGATAAAACGACATTTTTTTTAAATGAATCCTAGCTAGATCAATTTTTCACCCCCGAAATCCCCTGCATACTGAATTTCACGAAAATCGTTGGAGCCGATTCCGAGATTCAGAAAATATATATATATATATATACAAGAATTGCTCGTTTAATAGTATAAGATATCGACGTATACGTCGAATTGATAAATCCCTAATAACCAGAAAGCGGAATAAGCTACTTTCTTTTGAAATTAACGATTAAACTCTGAATATCATTATTTTTTGCTTTTTTAATATGAACTTTGAAATAACATTACTTATTCCACTCGAAATATGCAACCAGTCGAAATTTTTTTGAAGTTAAAACAAACATTAGGTACTAATTAGGCCAAGGAGTTATGGAAACATAGTTTTAATACTACAGTAAGTTTAATAAAAATCTATGAAATTATTGTCGCGTGCGCGGCAAACAAAATAATTACCTTGTTTTATGATTCAATTATATTCATAACTAACGTGTTATAATACAACTATTACGTATTATCATAAATTATATAACCATTTCTTAGAAATGGCTAATTCAACACAATAAAATAGTTGAAATAGAATAAGCAGTTTTAAAGACAGAAACAGGCCAAAATTCTTCGAATTACTACCATTATTATATTATGTATATTACTTACCTCCAAATTGTGTGAGACTGTCTGCTCTTAGACGATATTTTGGTATATGCTCTTGAAGAAGGCTGACAATCTCTACCTCGGGCACCTCCTCGCTATTGCACAGCTCTGTAGACAACATTAGAACCTATTGAGAATTTTAAACGTAGAACAATGAGAACTATTTATAAATAATTAACATAATCGTCAATGTATTTATGTTCTTTTTTTTTAATTCTATTTCAATGTTCAGTTTTTTTGTTTATTTATTAAACGTTATTCTACTATATTTAAGTTACAAATAGATTTTTCCAAACATTGTAATTAATAGTCAAATGATTACTACTTTTCTACTCTGTTTACTTTTAATTGACTTCGTAGATTACACAATATTTCAATAAAAGTTGTAAGGTACATTTTCTCTAAAGTATGTGATATTTTGATACAAGATAACAAATAAATAGAAAGCGAGAGCTTAAATGTATATCGTGACTAGAAAATCGAAGTAGGTACTTGGTACGTAATGCTATGTGAACTATGTATAATATATGTATTACTGAGTTTATCTATGTACCCGGAGTACAGATTGCACTTAGTGTAGAGCAGACAGAATCGATAGTCAGTCCTCTCGGTGCTGGCGACTGACCGCGCCATCTACAGAAAATACATTCCAACTTCTCTCATATTAAACTATACGGATGCCTAAACTTATATTTTGTGGATCGGTTTTTTAATCAAAATCTAGTCTAAATATATATATATATATATATATATATATATATATAAAGCTTTGTTAGTACGTAAATGCACAGTTTTCTCTATCACCACCAAACTCAATCAACTTCCCGTTGGTGTGGTAAATACTCCTTGGTCTCCAGGTGGTAGTAAGGGAATTTGGTCGCGGTTGGTGAAAGTGAGTAAAAATATTAAAACACATATTTGGTGTCCTGTCCATTGTCCTTTTCTAACGCATTAGGACATTTGAAAAGATCTCAAAATTTCTGTAAATAATGGTCTAGAAAGTTTCTGCGATGTATTTTAACACGAGCAACGCCGGGTTTCGCTGCTAGTTTATTTATATTGTATTTTGTTTTAAATATACAATGTGATAATGGCATCACATGCGATGCCATGTATATGGGTACATGGCATAATACTTTTATCATGCTAACTAAGGGGCCGTTCAAGTATTACGTAACGCAATTAGGGGGGGAGGGGGGGTCTTGTAAAACGTTACGATGCGTTACAGGGGGGAGGGGGGTCTCGAACAACGCGTTACGTAACGTTATTTTTTATTTAAATAAAAAAAACTAGTATACTAAAATCTCCCAAATTGGCAACCCATTTCGTTTATATCCCTTTTTGTATATATATATATTTATACTTACCGCAAACGCGATTTTTTTAAGCGACTTTTCGGTAGTTTTCGCAACAAAGTTGTGTCATTGGGGTAAAAATGGTCAGTTTGGGTGTTACGTAACGTTTATGGGCTGGGGGGGTACAGGAAAACGTTACGGCGCGTTACATGGGGGTGGGTCAAAAATCTTCAAAATTTGCGTTACGTAATACTTGAACGACCCCTAAGACACGTTATAGCTTGAGGTTTAAAAATAACTCAACATCTATGCAGTGTTTTAATTTTAATGTAGACTAACGTGGACGTCTTGCTCTGGTAATCGAAAAGACCCTCGTAAATCGTCTCTGAATCTTTTATCGGAAAATACTAATAACACTCCCCGCCGCACTCGATTCTGATTGGTTGTCGCACGTCATCAGGAAATCAAGACCGCATCTAAACTAATATTATAAAGCTGAAGAGTTTGTTGTTTGTTTGTTGTTTGTTTGTTTGTTTGAACGCGCTAATCTCAGAAAGTACTGGTCCGATTTGAAAAATTCTTTCAGTGCTAGAAAGCCCATTTATCAAGGAAGTCTATAGGCTATTTTTTTCAAACTATGCGTGTGAAACCGCGGGGCACAGCTAGTAGGATATAAATTGAGTGATTATTTGCATACAATATTTTAAAAATAATAATTAATTATACATTTGAACTGAAATAATTAATACAATATTTCTATCGTACTAACAAAATCACAAAAATAGTATGCTAACGTCACGATTCACGAATATCCATTTGCACATTTACTAATACTTGTCACCTTCAAAATAAGAAATAAGAAATAACCTTTAACAGTTACCTATCTTCTTAATATATATAAATCTCGTGTCACAATGTTTGTCCTCAATGGACTCCTAATCCTAAACTACTTAACCGATTTTAATCAAATTTGCACACCGTGTGCAGTTTGATCCAACTTGAAAGATAGGCTATATTTTATTTTGGTATATGTAATTATTATATTTAAGAAAAAAAAGGCGGTACGAAGTTCGCCAGGTCAGCTAGTTTCAGTATAAACAGTTAAATTGTTGTTTTTAAGCAAACGTATTAGAAACTTTTAGTTAAGCTTAATGTTACTTGCAGTTAATTATTGTTCAATATAACCGCATAATCATAACGGTAAAAGTATATTAATTTGTATTCTACTCGTTTTCTTTGTATCAATTTGCCATCCGGTTGTGATCTATCGCTGGCAATGTCAATAGGTTTTATTTTTAAAATAGCCGAGAGTTTGCGAAACCTTTCCTTTGTCTCATTAGCGAAGCCGAGTAGCGTTTAACATATAAATGGAAACTAAATGAGTTCGTGACTACGCAATTAAACAAACATTGTTACTTGATTTTTAAATTATGTGGTACCAAACGGTCATAGCCGTTACATTAGCTATTCTGTTCTAAGATGTTTTTAGATTCCTCAGCTTTATCTTGCTCCAGGTTTATTTCACGTAAAAACCGCGATAATAAGAAATTAACTGTACAGTAAGGTACAACGTTAACTATTGTGGCTTCTTTGAAAGATTTAGGTCAACTTCGTATTATCCTCTGTTATGAAAAACTATTTCGAACAATTTTTAACACATATTATTTATTTATTTATTTATTGATCTACCAACATTTGTTTACATCAATACTTACAATAACAAAAAATACATGGTATACAGAACTTAATCTAGGTGTAACAAACACTTACAGGCAGATACATCATGCTTAACAAAGACATTACAAGTTGCATTATAATTAATTAATATAATGCGACTTCTAAGCGAGAGGCGAAGCGAAAACAAAAAAAGTAAAAAAGTTATTAAGAAAAAAGTAATAATAGATACATATATATATATATATATATATATATATATTTCTTTATAAGTATAAACACATTTTTAAGGGGATTGGAGTTTGGTATTTAACAGCGATCGAACTTGTATAGTATTAAGTTATGTCATAACGACACGGGTTTAGTTTATGCACCTATATCCAATACACTAAACTTGTATACAAAATTGAGTATTATCAGACAAGCATACCACTATCACATATCACATGATTGACAAGATGCAGACCAACCATTTTTTATTTGAATTAGTGTGATAATTGTAATAATTTATTATTTAGATATGATCTTGTCTGTGAAATATAGTTCGAGTTAATAGTTACAGACTATATCAAACTAAATAATACCCGCCATTGATTAGATAGAGAATTCCTGGCAAAACTTTTCCTTGACGTTAGTCAAACTCACCGTCATGCCAAGTAAATAACAAATCCTGTTGCTTGTCATAAAATTCGTTGCGCCGGCGCGGTCGCGGCCGAGATCGCCTCTCACTCATAGTAAAACATACACCAACTTCCGCGGCCGGTCACAATATTACCAAAAACGGCTAAACTGTCATATAAAAATAAACAATTTCACTGTCACCGTCAAGTCTGTGTACGTGCACTCAAAACTGTTTCACATAATAATAAATAATCATTCATGTTATAATCTAGATACTAGATAATGAGAAAAACGTCATAAAACTCGATAATAATCAGCAACGTTATCGATATCAACAGCTGAAAAAGCAATTGTTTGGTTTTATAGTTTATAATGTATAAAGTATTTTTTTTTCTAACTGACACAGTTTGCTCAAGGACCAAGGTATATCCATTTAAAAAAGAATTATATTAAAGAATTAATAATAAACTTGCACACTAAGATATGAACAATATAATTGAATTACAATCAATAAACGTTATAAAATTATAATTCATATAAGTAGACAATAATACATTTACTGCCAAAGTCCTATAGAAATAGAAATGATACCGAGGCCACACGCGCAGTTCAGCTGTGGAGGCGGCACGGTCGACGCACTCGTCAACGCTCTAATAAAAATAAGGATGTCGTCAATATGCTGGCATCAAAACCATAGGGTCACCTTTTTGGTGTTTTACCTTACGTCGTTATTAACTATACGACCTCGTACATAGATAAAGAGCTAATATAATTACAGAAAATTAAGAAACTACATACGTGGGGAATACTGAAAGTTTCTGGATCTGGCCACTTACAATAAAAGAATCAAAAATACAATATTATGGAATTCAAAAATGGAACTCATTCGGAGCATGCTACTCTTTGATTTGCGAGATTGTCTTTTGTTTTTTCATTGTGGCGCCCTTTCGACAATTGAGTGTCGCTGTCAAAATTAATTTAACTCGTGAACATTTTCGTTCGATGATTTTTTATGACTTTCGTTGTGGCTTAAGTCAGCAAAAGTGTTTCCAGAGACTGCAATTGGCATTTGGGGACGAAGCACCATGTCACAGCTCTGTGTATTCGTGGTTTGGAGAATTTAGACGTGGTCGTGATCATCTCCATGACGAGATACGTGAAGGTCGGCCTACCGGCCTACTGCGGTTACTGAATCAAATATTGACACCGTATAAGACAACTAATTGAAAGTGACAAAAAAATTACTTGTCAGCAAATTCGTACCTTATTAGGCATTGGAATGAGTCAAGTGCAAAATATTTTACATGTGCATCTGAAGGTTCGGAAGCTTTGCACTCGATGGATACCACAAACGGCTGCGTGTCCAATGGTGCCGTAAAATGATAAAAAAAGTTTAACGGAGGACAGTCATTGGCTGTCTATAATATCGTGACAGGTGACGAAACCTGGGTGTACTGTTTTGAACCCGAAAGAAAAAGCCAGTCGGCAGAGTGGGTCTTCCCTTTTGAAGATTTAGCTACGAAAGTTAAGAAGAGTCGAAGTATTGGTAAACAAATGGTTGCTTCCTTTTTCGGAAAATCAGGACATTACACGACAGTATCGCTTGAAAATCAAAGAACAGTGACTGCAGATTGGTACGTTAACACTTGCTTGCCTAGAGTCTTGGAAAAAGTTAGAGAAAAGCGTCCTCGAAGCAATGTCGTCCTTCACCACGATAACGCATCCTCACACTCTGCGAAGGTAAGGGAGGCCTATTTGAAGGCTTCAAATGTGGAATTGATGACGCATCCGTCTTACAGCCCGGACCTCGCACCCTGCGACTTCTTTTTATTTCCAAAAATTAAAGATAAACGGAGAGGTATACGTTTTACGAGCCCTGAGTCAGCAGTGAATGCGTTCAAAGAAGCCATCGAAGAGGTCCCTAAGGAAGACTGGTCCAACTGTTTTGTACAATGGTTTCAGCGAATGCAAAAATGCATTAATTGCGGGGGAATATACTTCGAAAAACAATAAATAGAATCTTAAGTCGATATCTTATCTTATTTATTAGAATCCAGAAACTTTCAGTATGCCCTAAGTATTACTATTCCATAAACGAAAAATATTCTATTGATAGTTGCAGATAGCATCTTTCATAGACATGGTCGAATATATTGGGTAAGCCTTTAGATTAGTAGGAATCGATTTATGGGGTTTGAGGGGGTGGGTGGGTTACCCGCTGGTACCACTCCCAACCCTACGACTGGGCAGACTTTTTGTTTTTTTTTTGGTGGGGGGGTACCCTCTGGTACTACTCCCAACCCTAGGACTGGGCATAGATTTTTTGGGTTTTTTTGGTGGGAGAGGGTTTACCCTCTGGTACCACTCCCACCTGGGCTCTCTACATAACACTCTAGGGCAGGGTTTCTTACCTGTGGTCCATGTACCCCTAAGGGGTTCGTGTTATGAAAGCCATGGCAAGCCTACTTATGTTGTGAGTAAATATTTTCACTTTGCAACAGCAACCGTCACACTAGTTATTTATATGTAAAGTTTGATCGCAAACAATAAAAGGTGAGTGAAGTAAAGCATCGTTGTTTTTTTTTTTTTTAAAGGGTCCGTGGACTTTTTGAAATTTTTAAAGGGGTCCATCACTACAAAAAGGTTAAGAAACCCTGCTCTACGGGTAGTACAGACCGAGCACACGTGGATAGTGGGGTGCTCTGATTCGGTTTTGGTTAATTTGCGGATTTCTATATCTATATTAGTGCTGTGCTGGGGGTGGGAGTGGTACCAGAGGGTAAACCTTCCTCCCCTCCCCCCCCAACCCCATAAATCGATCCCCACTAATCTAAAGACTAGCCAAAAAAACTAATTGAAAAAAAAAGAAGCCAACATCACACGGTGTTCCCCGGCGGTCACCCATCCAAGTACTGACCGCGTGACGCATTGCCGCGTTAGCAGACTCCCAAATTTTACCCCTCGTGCGCCTAAAAAAATGTTACTTCAATAACGTGATTAATAATTTAAACATATATATTTATACGTATTCAACTTTGGAGTACCTATTAAGCTGACATACATAATCTACAAAGATGGTACGACATGAAGGCGTCGTTCTATTATGTAAGCTAGTTTTACTTACGCTTGCGATGAGAAAATAATAAGATTATTTTCCTACCAGTTATACTCGTAGTACTTGTTACGTGTACAAGTTAAAAATTCAATTTTACTAGTTTTCAAGCATATACATTTATAAAACATTAGACGCGGTTCATTATTCAATAGTTTATAACAATTTTTTACGTTACGTTGGCTAGCCGATTTTTTGTCGAAATTTCATAGTAGGTAGTAGTGATTTTTTTAAGTTATACACGTAAATATAAGGTGTCAATCGTGAAATAAACTTTTATAATATACCTCACTTTTTATTTCCATAAAAAAATTTCAACGACAGTTGAGAAGTTTAGAAAACAACAAAACAGCTACAATTCATTAGTCATATAAGTTTTAAAAATACATGAGCTAGATATCTTCTAAAATTAGGTACTTTTCGTAATGTAAAAAATACATCACAGGAACAAAAACTAGAAATAAATCTTAATTATCGTAAAAGTTACAATAATAAAAGTTAAAGTGTATGACGTCAGTCATTAGCCGACAGTTTTGTAGTACGGTTACGCGGGCGTGAGACGTATACGATAAGATCTTTGTCAGCGGGATCGCGGCGTGCGACTGGTCCTGCGCGAGCGCCCGCCCGCCCGGAATAACAGCTGGCACATTGCCAATCGCAGTTTTATGCTTCTTCCCCCATTCATAAACTCTACACTACATTTCTGTGCTTTCTTAACCTTAATAATAAATCAAAATATATAATTAAAGAGCATAACCATTACAGGTTAAAAAGTTTCAAAAAAAAATATTACCAGTTAGATCTATCTAATTATTCGTACTCATCACAGTAGCTCCGAAATGTGACATTATAATGTATTTTTTTAATATTAATTATTGCAACTATAATTTTTGTGTTTGCTCGCAAACGAAAAAAAAACCGACTTCAATTACATCGACAAGTAATACAACGTAACAAGACCAAAAAACAGTCAAGTAAATACGCGTTATCAAAGATCTAAAATTTATCTATCAAAGAAAAAAAAGTAGCAATCAGATCTCGATCAAATTTAAACAAGACTACATGACAAGTATTAGCTTTTGATTAAAGTATGCGGTTTAATAACAACGTAGATCGACGAAAAAGTAGTCAAGTAAATATACGCACTATTAGATAATTATTATCTATACTTATAATATAATAAAGCTGAAGAGTTTGTTTGTTTGTTTGTTTGTTTGTTTGTTTGAACGCGCTAATCTCAGGATCTACTGGTCCGATTTGAAAAATTCTTTCAGTGTTAGATAGCCCATTTATCGAGGAAGGCTATAGGCTATATATATCATCACGCTAAGAACAATAGAAGCGGAGTCCACGACGACGAAGTCGCGCGCAGAAGCTAGTAACTGTATAAATTGTTTGTATAAAGTATAGTGCTTGTCAGATTTCAAAGTTCTGAGCAAAAAAAATACAACCGAATTGAGAACCTCCTCCTTTTTTGGAAGTCGCGTCGGTTAAAAATATCTGGTGTCAACGAAAAAGAAGGCATTCTAAACTTTTTCGTTACATGTTGGTTACTTCAAATTTCACAGTTTTAAATATAATGACAACAGAAATTCTTAAAATTCTGCATCACTGCGGGTCTTAATTATCCGAAAAGATATAGGTACGACTTTTATACCACTATTTTTATTACATGACAATTACTGTCTTACATACATATGTTTGAGCATATCTACAGCAACCAGAATCAATTTATTTATTTAGGCGCAATGGAATAAAGCTGGGTTTGCATTTGGGCAAAGGCCACTACCGCACTAAGCCCCTGCGGGAGCCATCAACCGCTTTAATTGGAGGGTCCCAGATCTGCAGGCAACAGGATCCCTCCAGCGACAGGCTGGCCTCGGCGAAAAGGCCAGACTTCTCCTCCATGGGGACTGTCCGGCTCACCTCTGAACAGTCCCGACGACGCCGTATCTCCGCCGGTGATGGTCCGATGGTCCTCTGCGCAGAGCGCAGCGCGGATTTGGGCAAAGGCGTATTACGGTATTACACATAGTTTATACTTGTGTCATCGGTAAGTCTTAATTAATCATACACCGTTTTCCACACGAGGACATAATTATATCAAATATATTTTTATATGAACAAAAATAATCAAAATTTTACAAAAAAAAAAATCACTCTGATCTCTTGCTCCTGTTAGATCTAAATCACATGTGTTATTTCTAGATTAATAAGAAGTAAGTACTTCAGAGATTGAAAAGGAGAAGTAATAGACGGACAGATAGATACGAACAATTTTCAAAAGGTTTCGTGCTTACATTCGAAACGGAGTAAAGCACTGCAATAGCACGTACACCGGCATTGAAAGAGTGCAAGTGACCTTAACAATCAACATTCAATCTTTTTTGCCGTATTTTGTATTGATATTTTTGAAGGAAAAACATCGCAACTGTCATAAACTGTTTATTTTTCTTATGTAAAATCGGTAAAATAATGTGTATGGAATATGGATGCCAATTGTATTTACGTTTTTTATTTTTCTGCTAAGGAAAGTGTAAACTAACATTTTAAGTAAAGAACCCTATGTTGTAGCCAATCTGTATCTACTTTTTGATATTTAAAAAAAAAGTATAATACTACTAAACTAAATGTTACTAACGAATTATCAAACTTAAAATCATAGAAGTAGAGAGGCTAGGGTGGATACTGGATAGTGGATAGATACCCTAAGTATGCTACTACTACTCTAAAAGTAAATTAGATTAGTTATGCAAATTTAGGCCCCACCTTTACTCCAATTTAAGTCACGTCTAACATTTTTGGGCGTCCACCCTTATATACAAAAATTCTTTAGTTTTATATGCGTGTACAAATTTAATGACAAATCTTTAAAAAAAAAAACATTATAAAAACGTATTTAATATTTGTGACATTATAATTTATCATTATTAGATTGTTATATTTTATAATAATGAAAATGTTAGGGCCATTGCTTGTTAATAGTGTCCGACCGAAGTTTCGGTTTCGGTTTCGGTTTCGGCCGAGTTTCGGCCAAAAATCAAGTTTCGGTGGCAGTTTCGGTTTCGGCCAAAATGGGCCGAAACTTTTGCCGAAACCGAAACTGATTTCGGAAGTTGTCGTGCATGCTCGCCTACCTGTTTTCTGTAGCTTAGTAGTGGGTTACTTAATTCTAAATGTAAGTATGATTGTCCTACTAATTGTGATCTAGGTATCTTTGTTAATTCTAAATGTGTGATTTGATTCTTGATCTTTGTCTAGTAATTTTAGTAATTACTTATTATTTTTATATAAGAGGTACCTACCTAAAAGAGATTGATGATTCTTCTAAGTACAAATACAAACCAAAGTATTAATTAATAACATTGGTCATTTCAAAATACCAATACTTAGTATTCAATGAAACAGTAACAATTAGTGATTTGATTATTGATAAGTGATAAGCATTTTGCTATGAGAACTTAATTTGAAAAAAAATAATCAAAATATTATTAATATTTTTGAAGTGAAACTTCTTTAGGCGCATGAGGGGTAAAATTTGAGCAACCGTTTTTTTTTTTAAATTAGTGTTAATTCCCAAAACCTTGTCCAACACAACCAGGAGCACAAATAAAACCTGTACTAGAGATGCTTCAACTTGATGTATTAGATTGTTCAATAATTACACAAATGTATGGTGGCCATATAATTATGTACTAACAAGAAATAATTTTGCCAGCGCGATTTAATCTAGTACTAGCACAATCTAGTCGTAGACGTGTTAAACTTCGAACAAAAAACTTAAATAATTGTAAGTTTCAGCGTTAACGATTAGTTTTTTTAAAATTAGTTTGCCAAAGAAGTTTCACTTCTGACATGTGTACTTTGTACGCACGCATTTTTTTTCTTATATTATCTCTACTTATCTATACTAATATAATAAAGCTGAAGAGTTTGTTTGTTTGATTGTTTGTTTGTTTGTTTGTTTGTTTGAACGCGCTAATCTCAGGATCTACTGGTCCGATTTGAAAAATTCTTTCAGTGTTACATAGCCCATTTATCGAGGAAGGCTATAGGCTATATATCATCACGCTAAGACCAATAGGAGCGGAGTCCAGGCCGACGAAGTCGCGCGCAGAAGCTAGTAATGTTATGAAGCTGAAAGGTTTGATTGTTTGTTTGAACGCACTAATCTCAGGAAGTACTGGTCCGATTTGAAAAATTCTTTCAACGTTGGATAGCCCATTTATCGAGGAAGGCTATAGGCTATACATCGTCAGGTTCAGATCAATAGGAGCGGCGCACCAATGAATATTTCAAAATCGGAAGGTTTTTTCCATTTTGAGAGCTTCCGCTGCGAGCACTGCGTAAACAGTTAAAATTTCGCAAAAATCATGCATGACAGAATTGTTTCTTAAAAGTTCTAAAAAAAAGTCCGCGACAGCACAATATGTCTATCTTTTAAGGTTAGCTCACTATAACCTTTTTTATGCTAAACTTTGTTCTAAAATAATGCAATATTTGCGAAGGTGTTTTTATAAACATGATATAAATCCTTATGCAAATAAATACTTTTTTTATCACAAGTATTTAATTTAAAACAAAATTGCCCTTCACACCATTCGATTTCAGTAAATATCTTAGGAGATATCGCAGTTTTTAAAAAATATTGCAACAAAAATATTATAAAGCTGAAAAGTTTGTTTGTTTAAACACGCTAATTTCAGAAACTACTGGTTGGAATTTAAAAAAATCTTTTTGTTTTGGATAGCTAATTTAACGAGGAAGGCTATTTTTTTCTTCAATTAACGCGTATGAAACCGCGGGGCACAGCTAGTATAAAATAAATGATTACAACAAAATTAATATACGTACTGTATTTCCATTTCATGTCAATAAAAAAATGTGTGTGAATAGGTAAAATGCACCAAATTTTAGTATTTTAAGGAATTTTGTACTTGACCACGTGAGTTTCGGTTTCGGTTTCGGTTTCGGCCGAAACTGTAGCCACAGCCGAATATTCGGTTTCGGTTTCGGCCCGAAACCGACTTTCGGTCGGACACTACTTGTTAAAGCCTCGACAACGCGATTATTTGAACACGCAGGCAAGTGCGAGAACAAGCTTAATTTTATAAATTAGTCATATGTGAATCACGCACGCAAATACGAACCGCTATAAGAATATTAATGGTATGGTATGACGAAAATCCAACCATATCAGGTATAATAACTTTTAACAAACAATAAAAAAGTACGTCCTCGTCGTTTTTGCCAGGGTTGCCAACTTTATTTTTCAGAAGATCGTACCATATCCTAGAAAAGATCGTATTTTGCCTATATTTCAAGGAAAAAAATCGTACGTAATGAAATTTCAATAAAACAACGTAAATAATTTTAAAACGGAATGCTATTACAATTTTGATTCAATATTTATCATTTAAGGAACGAATCAACATTTAATATTAAGAATTTTATATTTTTAGATATGAGAAAAGTTACATAGGTATATTCTCAAACTCAGATGAAACCGTGATTAGGTGTCATTTCCCTAGATATAGATTAATCCAGTCAAATTACGGCTGAAAATGGGTTAAAAAAAACATAAAATACCGCAGTTTGGGGATTATGAAGGTCAATAGGGGGTGAGGGGGGTTGTATTCTGAGCATAAATTCTAATTTGAGGGGTTCTCCGAAGGTCAGCTCAAGGTAATTTAGATGAAAACGCGTTTAATTTGATATCTCGAGAATGGTTAGTGTTAGGCAAAAAATTATAGAGACCTTTTCTCTTCTTCTGTGCTGTGTGGTTACGGCACTAAAGAATGTAGCCACCCCCTCTCTTCCCGTGGGTGTCGTAAGAGGCGACTAAGGGATAACACAGTTCTACTACCACCTTGGAACTTAAAAAGCCGACGGATGGCGGGAAAACCATCCATGCTGGCTTTGAAATACACAGGCCAAAGACGGGCAGCAGCGTCTTCGGTGCGACAAAGCCAGCCCTGCGGTCACCAACCCGCCTGCCCAGCGTGGTGACTATGGGCAAAACACATGAGTTCGCTTCATAATGTCGGGCGCGAACTTGTGGAGGCCTATGTCCAACAGTGGACTGTGATAGGCTGTAGTGTGTGTGTGTGTGTGTGTGTGTGTGTGTGTGTGTTTCTCTTCTAAATTAAACTTACTAACTTTTTTTATCTGAAACTTTTTTTTATCATCAATACTTTTCAGTTTATTACTTCCGAAAGGCAGACATTTTAATTTTTTTTCTCCCTATTTTTCATTTTTCGCCATTTTCTCCCCAACTGTTCAATTTTATGAAATTTAACCCTTTTATCAAAGTTGTAGATCCTTTAATTGTGAACAACTTTTTCCTTAAAAAATTTTTCTAACACCAATATTTTTGGAGTTATATCTTGCTTTACCGAGTGAGATCCGTGCCAATATCGTCGACATCAGTAAGTATACTTGAAAGAAATATTAAAGTATTCCATGATCATTTATTATAATACTTTATCTTGTAGAAACTTTATCTTGTAGAAAATAGATTCCATAGGACAACGGTTACCCCAGGTACGAGAGTCAAGGAACAGATCTTCCTAACCCGCACTAATGCAAGCGACGGTGCGTCTGTGAATACGCGTCGCGACAATGGCGTGCATTTCACTCGCGCGGATTTCTACTTTATTAAGGTGTAGAACTCCAAAAATATTGGTGTTAGAAAAAAAGTTTCAGGAAAAAGTTGTTCATATTTAAAGCATCTACAACTTTGATAATAAGTAAAATTTCATAAAACGGCTGAACGGCTGTTTGATAATAAGTAAAATTTCATGAACGGCTGGGGAGAAAATGGCGAAAAATGAAAAATGGGGAGAGAAAAAAGTAAAATTTTTGCCTTTAGGAAGTAATAAATTGAAAAGTATTTATGATAAAAAAAAGTATCAGATAAAAAATTTAGTAAATTAAATTTATAAGAGAAAAGGTCTCTATAATTTTTTGCCTAACACTAACCGTCCTCGAGATATCGAATTAAACGCGTTTTCATCGAAATTACCTTGAGCTGACCTTCAGAGAACCCCTCGAATTGGAATTTATGCTCAGAATACACCCCCCTATCGATCCTTTATTTTAATCCCCAAACTGCGGTATTTTGTTTTTTTATTTCGTTATTTGACAGGACTATTTAAAATCTCGAATTCGTATACGGATAAAAGTTGTCCTCTCCTCTAATACCAACAATTTGAACAATTCTCGAGTTTAGTTTATATTGAAATCGTATCTTTTGTGATTAAACTTATGTACAATTTGACAGTTTCAGTACTTTTAGTTGCTTGCAGCACTAACAATAATCCATTTCTTTAATAATAATTTATCTATAATTCCTGGCTAGTAATTTAAATTGTCAAATCGTACCTACATAAATAATTGCAAAAGTGATAATTTCAATCGATTAATAGATCGGATTAATTTGAATTCTCATATATTTTTCCTTCGTAATGATGATGGGTGTAAGTTGTAAAAGATCGTATATTTTGCGTACGATTTCGATTACTCGATCGTACATCGTACAAGAGCCAAAAAGATCGTATAAATACGATTTAAATCGTACGGTTGGCAACACTGGTTTTTGCCGTTTATAACGTCAACTCTTCACCTTTTATTATATTACTAGCTGTGCCCGCAGTTTCACACGCGTTAATTTGAGTAAAAAAAATAGCATCTAGCCTTCCTCGGTAAATGGATTATACAAACAAAAGAATTTTTCAATTCGAATCAGTAGATATTGTTAATTATTACTTATTTATAATATGAGTATACATAAAAATTTGATAGATTAAAATTTGATAGAATGTTCCAAGTTAGAGACTGAACTTCCTTAACGGATCTAAGCCGCTATTTTTCTTAAAACGTCGAAGTCTTTCTTAAGTATATTATTTATTTAACAAATTGTATAAAATGAAAAGGTTCAACAGAAAATTCATATTAAGACGATTCAAATGTGCCTTTGAAGCCTACTTGAACATAAAACTATTTTTATTTTTTTAACACACATTTTCACGGAAAATTGTTTGACTATTTTCGAGTCTAACGACTTAGGATTTGATAGTAAGTGTTCAGCATTTAAATATTTAAAGGTATGTGTAAATATTTAAAGGTATGTAGGCGAAAACTGGTACGTACAGTATGAACTACTAGGGTACTTTCACTGTGCAGCAGGTACCCGAACAACTTATAAAGCAAATTAAATTTTCATTTTGCATTGGAAATGTGTACAATGTTTGTAGCTTAATTAAAATGCCGATGTTAATAAAAACCTATTATCAGGCTATATTATTATAGTTCTATTATTTAAAATCTGTTGAGGTTCTAAGTAGCTCCTAGTCTTTCTTCTATAATGTACATTTCATTCCACATTTATATTGACAAATATGATGTACAAAGGGTTTTTAATATATATTTTTTATATCAAGGGGAATCGAGCATACGAATTACGAAGCCATCTGATGTTAAATTGCTACCGTCACCCATGGACATCTGCAACATAGAGTTGCGTAGGGGAAGTCAGCTCAAAGCGGCCATAGGAGGCAAAGCGGCCACTCTTAATTTTTCGGTTATTTGAAATGACAGTGCGACGTTGCCTTTGTTGTCACATAAGAAACCTCTCGCCCCACGCCGGGCAGTCAATTCGGTAGCGTTGGAGACGATCATTTGGATACAGTGTCGCAAATAATATTTTTCCACGTTTTGCTAAAAAAATGCAAGGTAAGTTCATCCTGTTTTGATCATACCTCTTTATATTTAAACCCTTTTATAACACGTGTATTGTTTCTTATCTATTTGGCTTGATTTGTGCAAAATTTGCTCAAACGTAAATGTATAAAAGTATGTGTAGTCGCATTTTGAAACAAAATGGCCGAAAAAGGCAAAGCGGCCAGGGCAAAGCGGCCAACTGACCGCTTTGCCCTAATAAAAAAATATTATGAGTAGACAGATAACGCTAAATTATTTTGTTTAGACGGTGAACAATTATAAGAAAAAACCCAACCAGAGATCATGGGATGAAAATCTTATGGCACGAGCTATCAAAGAGATAAACGATAAGCGTGGATCTGTTAAGTCTATCGCACTTAAATGTAATATCCCTCGCACTACTCTAATTTTAAGAAGACACATTGCGACAGGATCTGCGAAAAAGAAACTTGGGAGATATAAATTTAGAGATTATATAATTAAAGATTGAAGATAAATTAATAGGTAAATTTAAGATTTGAGAAAAAAGACATATTTTGAGCGTGGTGTTGTGGGTCGTATAGGTAATCGATCAAAAAGATGTCGCCAGTTTGCTCGGTGCTGCCTATTTGCGAGCTGCAACAACCCAGAATGCTGTCAGTGGTTTCGAGAAAACGGGCTTGTCGCCTCCAAATAGATATATCTTTGATGATGCTGAATTTTGCCAGCAACCACAAAAAGAAAACAAAACCAACAGAACAGAAGACCACAGCTAAATAATACTGTTTTCAAGCAGTGTTGTGTTCCTGTTGGTAAGTAAGGTGACCGGAGCTCCTGGGGGGATTGGGGATAGGGTCGACAACGTGCTTGCGACGCTTCTGGTGTTGCAGGCGTCTATAGGCTACGGTAGTCACTTACCATCTGGTGAGCCGTACGCTTGTTTGTCGACTTAGTAACATAAAAAAAAAACAATCATGGACAATCCGCCTTCTATGGAAGACCCGATACCATCTAGTGATCAACAGCAACAACACACATTACCAGTAGATGTCGATCACTCTAGAACACCTTCTCCTTCGATTATTGACCAAATAATAGCAGATAGAAATTATTGCTAGTTTTGCAACAGAGTATAAGACGGGAAAAATTAATACCAAATTTTTCCTTTAATAAATAATGTTCTTTTATATTTTTTGGACATTTTTATTTCGTCAAGTATGTTAAATAAAAAAAAGAAACAATATTATACGCAGTATCTTTGGGGCTGGCCAATTTGCCCTTGTCCCCCTGGCCGCTTTAGGCGGCCACTCGGGCAAAGCGGTTTTTTTACAAGTTTCCGTAATTTAGATATCATATGCTTATTATTTCAATTTTCGAGACACTAAATTTTACAAATTGTAAATTCAATAAACTCTTTTCCCATCAGTATAAAATTCTTGTTGAAAATCAATCGTTTGATAGGTTTTTTTTTTACTCAAAGTTAAGGTGGCCGCTTTGAGCTGACTTCCCCTATGTGTTGCCGAACTTTAGGTAAAAGATAGACATCTTTACACCATACACTCCCCCAAATTATAGCGCCCAGGGAAAACATCTGGATCCCTCCAGTCGATCGTTCCAGTTTGGATGTAATCGGAAAGAATACCATAACGCAAACCAGATATTCAAGTCTCTGTTACAGATGTGGGCAAATTTTTGTGACTTTAATTTAGTTTTATTGTTGTGTTCGATATATTTATTGTTTTACTAGCTGCTGCCCGCGACGTCGTCTGCGTGCGTTCACTGCTCGTTCCGCGTAGGTGATAGCGTGATAATATGTAGCCTATGTTCTGACCCGACTTCTTAATAATATTCGTGCCTGAAGTAAATCCATGCAGTACTTTTTGAGTTTATCCCGGACATACATACAGACAAACAGACAAAAATTCTAAAAACTATATTTTTGGCTTCGGTATCGATTGTAGATCACACCCCAAGTATTCTTTTAAAAAAATATTCAATGTACAGTTTTGACTTTCCTACGATATTATTATATGTATAGATTTTAGGTGTTTTGAATAATTTATATTATGACATATTTATGTAGTTAACATAATGTTTATGTATACTTGTAATGTCTGTTTTCCCAATGACGTGAGCTACCTACTTCAGAGAGGAAATATCTATACATATAATAAAATGGTAGAAAAGTCAAAACTGTACATTGAATATTTTTTTAAAAGAATACTTGGGGTGTGATCTACAATCGATACCGAAGCCAAAAATATAGTTTTTAGAATTTTTGTCTGTTTGTCTGTTTGTCTGTATGTATGTCCGGGATAAACTCAAAAAGTACTGCATGGATTTACTTCAAATTTGGCACGAATATTGTTAAGAAGTCGGGTCAGAACATAGGCTATATATTATCACGCTATCACCTACGGGGAACGAGCAGTGAACCTTTATTTCTTCAAATGTATGTCCGGGATAAACTCAAAAAGTACTGCATGGATTTACTTCAAATTTGGCACGAATATTATTAAGAAGTCGGGTCAGAACATAGGCTACATATTATCACGCTATCACCTACGGGGAACGAGCAGTGAACGCACGCAGACGACGTCGCGGGCAGCAGCTAGTAACCTATAATTCGAAATTGTTACACATTAGAAAAAGCGAGCAGTTCTCATTTTTTTATCTTTTTCTAAATTCCTAATATTGCTAATACAATTTCTCAATTTAGTATCGTCATTGATGATTTATGATGAGGATGATTTTTGATATTATGAGCGACATTTATTATTTAATTATAATAAAACAATACAAGTAATCGTTCTTTTTTTTTTCGTTTCAGTTTTACTGTAAAAATCTTTGGGACTGTCAATATAAATTTATAAATAGTTAATCTGGCTTCAGACCAAATTGATTACTCAAACAAGCTCAAACAGGATCAAAGTAAAATGTTACATGCATATGCTTTGTAGAAATCTCAAGAATAAATTGAATTGACACACCTCATAGCATTTCGAAATTCTAGTAATGTTTTGTATCAATCAAACAATATCATACAACAATGTAAATAGAATACGACTTTTTTACTCTACAAATAAATACTTAAAAAAATTCATAGGTAATAATAAAATAACTTAAAATAAATAAGTATGCCGCTTATACTAAATTTTCTTTAAACTTGAAGAACATGAGTTTTTCACAGGAACAGGATCACATAAGATTGTGTAGCACGTATTTCGACTACGGTTTTTTTTTTTTTTGATATTATGTTGTTCTCACCTGTAATTGTAGCGACGTGGCGTGTTGTGCGCGGAGCTAGCGAGGGCGCGCGAGCCGCATCCTGGAGGGCCGCCAGCTTGCCGAACTGCCCTATAAAATATCACTGACATTTTTGTGGGCTCTGCTTAATGACATAATAACCTACATCAATGACACAAAGACCTAACATCAAGTAGATTTAAATGATAAAAATAACATATGTTTATACATGTTTGTTTGTCTTTTGTTTCAGATACTAACTCGGCACTTAAAATTATGAAAAACTGGCAACAACTCTGGCGTTTTTTTCAGATTCATTTCTTAGTCTTTATTTTTGCTCATACGACTTGCACTCCCACAAAGCCTTACACAAAGCAAAGTTTTCTGTCCTAACTCAACAATTCTTATAACGTAAACTAAGCTTCACTCAGATACTGGCAAATCCTTTATGGAGCCTAAAGTAAAAGAGGAAGAATTATTATAAAAATTTAAATAGGTACTTTCGACAGTTTATATTTTAACATATAATGTTTATTGCATTAGACAAAGTTGACCAGTTCTTTAAAAAGGAATTGGAATTTATTTCCTTATAGCTATCAGATTTTAAAAATTAAAAGTTCAAATGAAATCTCCAAGAAATAGTACACTAACTACATTATCGTAAATCTGAAAAAGGGAATTCTAAACATCACAATATTACTAAAGATATTTTAATAAATTGTTTTCTAATGTTTATACGCGAATTTCACTAATTATAATGAAACAACCTTTTCGGATTTTATCGTTGTTTATCGAGTTTATTAAGTTTAAAGTATCCGAAACGTCGGGCATTTATATAATTGAATGAACAGCAAAAAATATTCGAAAAAGTTGATTCATTATAATATTTTAATAAAGTTTAGAAATTTAGCACTTCAATGTAGTTACTAGTAGTAGAAAGTAGTAGTAGTTCAATTTGCAAGGTATTCCTTAGAAGTATAGGAATACATATACAGTTCACTTTTTAAAATGTACAATAAAATAAGCCTTTAATTGTCACCCTTATCAGAGTTTATACTCTGACCCAAATTTCTTGGCCTCCCCAAGTCTCCACCCATTACATCTCTATCACTCTGCCCTGCCATTTTAGGTTAAATAAAGCATGTAGATAAGTATGCTACTTTAATGTTTATTATTAAATTAGTTTATTATTTATTATGAGAGTTTATTATTTCTTATAAAGGTGTAATTTTTAAATATATAATTATATGTTAAATTGCCTAAGTCACTGATACGCTTTATATGTTAATAAAGCAATATATTTCAATAAATCTAATAAATTACAATTATAAAATTAAAAGGTTCCAAATTTAAATATTTGACAAATTATATAGTATGACAAAAAGAGAAATACATTATAAACTTGTAACACTTAGGGCCTGTTACACCAGTTGTGGATTATCCTTCAATAAAATATCTCCTTCAAATAAGTTACGATTAGACTTGAACAGCAAAAGGTAAAATAGTCCAATATGACCTGTTTCATCTCAATTAATAAACAGCTTTTATATTCATTTTTGCAAATAGAAATATCTTATAAATACACTGGAAATCTATGGTAGAAAAAGCATAATACATCAAAAACTTTAATCTGTTCATCATCCGTCAAATAGTTAATTGATTCAAGCCGGTATTGATCTTGAGCTTAGTGGTAAGTTTAAAATTATTACTGTATGGATATGTATCCAAAGTTTAATTATTTCTAATTCTTGTATGATACATTTTGTCAATTAGTCTTCACAGTGAGTAATCATACACTTGTTTGGGGAATTTATATTTAGACTTACTGTCTTATTTTGGTGAGGTTTGATGGCTTGTATGTAGATTAGGGGCCTGCAGACAATAAATTTTTATAATTAAATTGACTATGAAAAATAAAAACAGAAAATATTTAATTCTAGCTATAGTAAAATTTTAACCATAATATTACTTAAATATTTTCAGTTTACAATATTTATAGTATGATATCTTATCTTTATCTTTTATTCTTTTGGTTTCATATTTATTGCAAAATATATTATGTACAACGAATAATCTCCACAGTGCAACACATAGCTCTTATTTTTAAATGTTTACATAACTTTTTATAAATCTGTTTGTAATTATAATGATCTTGTTAACCTCAATATAATAAATAACAATTGACAAACACATTTAAATGTAAAAAAATAAACACAGGTAAATGTAATTAGACTATACTGAAAACTTACACTCATTTTTACATCATCGTTTCTGTTATGAACCCTGACCTTGTTTAAAAAACCACTGTTCACAATCACAACCACAGCACTCTAAAGTATTATTTTGTTTATTTCACAATATATTACCAGTAACTAACCATCATGTCTTTCAGAATTTATAACTTCACGAGAGTAAATTTTATATAGTATGTTCGATCTATTCCTAGATTGTTAACAGCCATCAGTGTTGCCAACAACTCAGGACCTAATATCGCCGTTTTTTAGGGCTTGAGTAGCCTAAAGTAGCCGAAATGGAGCTGAGGTAGCCTAAAAAAGTAGCCCAAACGCCAAAACCAAAATAAAACACACTTTTATTAACAATTTTATTTATATACGAGTACTTTGATTCTGCGTCATCTGTTGCCAGCAATATCAAAGAATCCACAATACTTTTTGCCATCAACATCAATTATTCATCAACTTCAATTATTCACCACCAACACATTGAATGGTAGCCTGTCAACTAATTCCTTCACTGCTTAGTGCGCTTGGCTTGCACGTAAAAATTTGTGCATCGCTGTTTGACTTCTTGGTCTTTATTGGCAGAAATAAACTTTTTTGCATGTATGAAACAAGACGTCGGCTCTCTCGTATGTTCAGACAGTAAAATTTATGACTAGTTGGACAAAAATTCGAACGATGCATGCTATTACGTTTGTGTCTAACTGGCAAAGTGGCAACTGAATGACCAATAACAATCGCATTTTTGTGTGTATTGCGTTCATATTTTTGCTTGTTGCGTAAATGCGGTAGTAAGGCGCGTCATTTCAGCTTAGACAAGCTATACTTCTTTTAGTATGGGACATAAAAACAATAAATGTATATAAATACGGGGTATTCTCCGAGGTCCAAAGCTAACGAAGGGTGTGTCCATCGTTTTCTCTTGATTTACTCACACTATTTAGATTATTTATGCGTGGGTTATAACTTTTTTTTGGTTATATTTATCCTCATTAGTGTTCTGATTTGTTCATTCAACTAAGTAGCCTAAAAGGCGACCAGTCGCCTTTTGGATATTTTTGTCGCCGATTTCCATATCGAGTAGCCTAAATGGCGAAAAATCGCCTACGTTGGCAACACTGACAGCCATAGGCCCATAGCCCATAGATAGCGAAAAATGAAAAATTAAGCCTGATTTACACCGAGGCAACAACGTGCGGCATTGTCGCATGCGACATATTGTGGCGTGCGCCATCTTGTGGCATGCGACAAATTGCGGCATATGTGGCATGCGACAGCGTATTTTATGCCAAGGCAACAGTTTTTAAGCGTCGTGCTGTCAAATTTTAGTCTGCCTACTTGATTGATAGAGATAGGTTAGAATTTCTTCAGACAAAAAAACAAAAAAAGTAGATTTTACATATTTCTTTTTTAGATTTTCTGTAGTAAGGGTACAATTTCTAGAGATACCAGACGATTAGTGAGTTTGTTAATTTTTTTCGTCTACGTAGGTACATTGTATTACTTGTCGATGTGATCTAAGTCGGTATTTTTCGTTTGCTAACAAATATAATTATCATTACAGCACTCCATGTCCGATTTATCTCATCTTGTAAATAAAATAAATAAGTACAATCAAAACATAACCTAGAAACTGGCTTGACGCATCAAAAATTGTCGCACGGAATCCATCGTGATCGGATACAAGCTGCGACCATGGACTTAATACCTACTAACAGGACAGAGTACTCTGAAAATTTGTATTTACGAAAATGAACACTAAGTCAACGGATTAGGTATTATATTCGGTTGCGCATTATACAAATGCAAAAACGAGCCGAGAGAGATAGTCACAACGGAGGCCTTGTGTCTCGTTCTTTCATATTGCCAGCATAAAAATGTTTCTGATCAAAAATTATGGCTGACCTAAAACTCCATTGAAACAATTGTATTTTAATGTTATTTTAACAATTGTAAGTCAGCAAATCATAATTAAAATTGATTTCTTTAAATTTATTCTTAGATAAAAAGAAAACATAAATTATTATTTTGCCTATTTCTTTTTTTTTCTTACGGTAACTCTCGAAAACATCACAGTGGACATTGTTTAAGACTGTAATAAAACTGAATATAATGCTTAACACCTTGTGTTAGTGTTCATTTTCGTTTAAACAAATTTCCGTCTACAACTATGGTGACCATGCGTCACTTTATTCACTTTTAGTGATATTAAAGAAATGTTTGTGTTATAAATACTATTTGTTGTTGAAATAAAAATAAAATATTAAATTTAAAATAATTGTTATGACATTATTTGGACTGTATTTACTTGCCAACTGTAACAAATATAGCATTAAGGTCTAAGATTAATAAATAAATAACTCGTACTATTTGTATTGTTTACTAGCTGTGCCCGCGACTTCGTCCGCGTGGAATAGTGACTTTGGACAGCATTTTTTCAATACATGTTTTGGTTTATTTTGGATTATAAGCACCGTCGTTTGGTTATTTACATGTTCAACGTGATAAATTGGCATAACTTTTTATTTATGAACCGATTGACATAAAACAAACACTAAATGTTAAGTGCAGCCAAGCACAATATATTAGTGAAAACTATACCTAAATTGGATAAGCCGTTTCTGAGATGACAGACAAACACATTTCTGAAATAGACAAAAATTCTAACAATCATTGTTTTGAGTGCTATTTGCGTTGATAAAGGTCCCAATAATATTTTTTCTATATATCTTCCATGTACAGAAAGCGATCTGTTACATTTTTATTATATGTATTGATTTTGTAATCCATCCCTTGTGCAAATGTTTGTATATTGACACACATGAAAAACAAATAATAAATATAATAATATAATATTTATTATTTATTCATTATAAATAAATCTAATAATATAATAATAGTCGTCAATACTGGTGTCAGATTTTTCAAGTTTCCAAATCTTAATGTCACCCTATTAGAAAGGGACACAAGGCCTCCGTACTAACTATCTCTGTCGGCTCGTTTTTCAGCTGCGAGTGCTCTGTCCTGTTAGTAGGTATTAAGTCCATGGCTGCGACACTCTGCCACATGACGCAAGGTGTTGCCGTGCCGCAAGGTTCTTGCCACAACGTGCATAGATATAATAAAAAGAGGATAGGAAGTTAATTGCATATACAATTTTTTGCTATACTTATACCATGTTAATATATACCTCAATAACAAAAGTATATCTGTCTCATTCTAATACGTTGTAATTTACATATTAAAACGAGTATAGAGATAATTTCATTGTTTCAAATTTTTCGTTGTCAGTTTTCATGACATCATCAAACTCCGCCTTGAAGCCAAAACGCCATTTTAAGTCGACATTCCTAAAGGTAATTCGTCTGTCATAAAAACTTTTTTGAACTAAAGTTGTTACTATTTCTGTTAAACTGTGTGTGTTTTGGTGATTTTGTAAATATATGAAGGATATTTGAGCAAAATTAACATGATAAAGTGTTGCATCAGTGGATTCAATTGAAAATCTAGAGAGAATGACGGAGGATTATCATTTTTTAAGGTTAGTTGTAGTTTTTTCTTATATCCGTGTATATTTTTCGTGTAAGTTAAGTTTTAGCTCCATAATAGGGATTGAAGATTATGTTTTTCGCTTTTATACATAATCATTTCTATTACTAACACTTAAATAATAAAACAATTATGTTTGGAATGTTTACATACAAACGTAGTGCTGAGCATATATTGTTATGCAAGTTTCGATTTATCGATACATACTCTATAATATTTTTCTGATTAACTGTAGTTACGACAATACAACGATATAAAAGTAATATTCTTATAGATGTTCCTTATAGTCTCAACTATAACTTTAATTTTTTTTATTAATGATATTATGCAGTGCATTGTTTAGATTTCCGAGGAATGTAGCCCTTCAAAAATTATAGAAACTTATCTCTTACTTATCTACTTGTGTGGCTTATAATAATTTGTAGACTTGCTGATTCCTACTGGAACACCTGCCTCATTTTAGAATAAGAGAGAGGAAGAGTGTGCTTTTAAATATTAATATAAATTTTCTGTTTTTTTAGTTTACTTCACCATGATCGCCTGACTTGAACCCCTTGGACTTTTTTTATTGGGGATGCATTAAAGAAAAATTTTATAATAAAGCAGTGTCGACAATCGAAGAATTGCGCACACGTGTGCAATTAGCCGCTCGTGAAATTGAAGTATTAGGCTATGCACGCCGTATCAAAAGTTCATTTATAAGGCGATGCCGAGCCTGTATTGCTGCCAATGGAGGACATTTAAAACATTTTATGTAACATTTGCAACGTAAACAACGTAAACATTTTATGTAATAAATGCATTTTCACTATAAAAACCTTTGTTTTTTTCTTTATCCTAACATTTAAGTGACACAAAACAAACTTACCGACCGTGATAAGTTCTTTCGCTTCTACAAAGTAATTTTACTTGTCAAGCACTAATTGTTATACGTTTTTATAAAGTACACAAACTTTAAATAATGGGCAATTATAGTACAGTAATTTTTTTTTTCACAATTAATGGTTAAAAGTTGACAAAAAGTAACGAGTAAAAATAACTTCTAACGTTAATTTTCATAAGTTTAGAATTAATGATGCCTGAAATAGTAATTTCATCAGATAATACAAGTATTCCCGAGTAAAAAAAAGTACTTTATAATACCCTTATTTGTAAAAATTACGACAAAAATACTATTTAACCGTGGTAGATTTTTTTTTAAACGAAAATATTCACAATTTTCACAGTTTTGGCAACCTTGACATGAAAAGTACATTTTCTTGAAGTTCGACATTAGGGCTATCCCCAGTTAACTGATTATCCACTATTTACAACAGACTATATATTTTATAAATTTTTAATGGAACATTTTGAAAATGACAAAATTTTGAATAGTGCCAATAGTGAACATGATAGTTCTCTTAAATTACATACAAAAAGACACTTCAATTTTTTTTTATAGATGTAAAGCCAACACTGGTCGAGGGTGTTTAATGTGAAAAATATCTGTAAATTATACTAGAATAGCATTACATCGATACGGATACTATCGAACAAATGGGTACAACTACAACACTATTCGCTGTGGGCGGAGTTGACGCCATATTTGATAAGCATTTGGCTTCAGATCACGTGACTATATGGCCTATCCTCTTTTTATTATATCTATGACAACGTGCGACATTTTTCATGCGTCAATGCCGCATGCCACAATGACGCACATTGTTGCCTCGGCGTAAAACAGGCTTTACAGAGTAGAGAATACAGACTATGTACAGAGTACAGATAACACCCCTACGTACTTGTCTTGCTGCACAACAGTCATTTGCATTTCATTTCACGTAGTTCATGTTACAAAGTTCAAGTCGTACCAGTACCAGACTCAACTCGTACTTTTCATCCCGTAACTAAATATTTAAAAAACATTAAATTTGAATTCACAAACAATATAAATTATGATTTTATTATTTTATAAATAATAAATAATATTTTATAAAACCCGCATTTAGTTCAGTGGTTTATTAATTATAATTTTTTTTATTCTAATTTTTTTTTAATTATTTACCAATTACGTTTTATTTGTTTTTTTTTTTAATTTAATTTAAATGTTTTTAGTGTTTAAAAAATCTGCATGGTGTTTATACAAAAAAAAAAACTTAAATTGCACCAATAAATGAAAGGAAATATAATGTTAAGTCATAAATTATTTGACTTCAATAAATATACGTTATAAATAATATATATTTCCTTTCGTGTTTCATAACTTCAAGAACATTATTAACACTTTTTTTTCCTTTATTTAAGGAGTTTTAGTGAGGCTAACGCCTAACATAGAACCTAAAACTTATATAATTATACTCCTTGATTCTTAGTCCGAGTATCTACTGTATTGTTATTTGTTATGTTTACAATTGAAGATTTAATGTATGCCTACATTAGAAACACAACAACAAGAAAACACAAGCATAGCTTATAAACTTTAAATTTCATTTTAATTGATAAAAAATGTAACATTATAATTATATCAGTATTACGTAACCAATTACAACAATTTTATTTCTCTAATAAAATCATAAGTTAGCTATCGTTTAATACGTAAAGGTCAATTAATTATACATATAAGTCAATTAGTATATTTTTTTTAATTAAATCAATACATTTTCTTGTAATTGTGAAATCTTGTAATTGTAATTGTGGTGTTGATAAAAATGTAACAATATTTATAGCATATATATCAGTATTACGTAACCAATTACAACAATTTTATTTCTCTAATAAAACCATAAATTAGCTATCGTTTAATACGTAAAGGTCAATTAATTATATAAGTCAATTAGAATATTTTTTAATTGAAATCAATGCTGTTTCTTGTAATCGTGGAAGCGAAGCTACGACGCGACGCCTCGGTTAAATATATCTATATCTTTACTATATGTTAAAATATATCTTAATATTCATCTATCACCATTATTTAGATATCTTTAACTTTTATTAAGCGTGTTATAATTAATGTTAATGTAATAATAGAAAAGATATTGATGAATATACAAATACAAATCAAAATTAAAATACCTGTAACAAACAAATAACATTAAATATTTTTGAAAATATAGCATTTAATTGTTTATAATTTATATATATATATATATATATAACATTTTAAAATATTAATTGAGATAGTAAAAATAATAATTCATACTTTCTACCACAATAATGAAAACTGCCAAACACGCTATCCCAGCCATGGCCACAAAAGAGATAGTTAATGCAATCATTACAAAAATTATAGCGATTAAAAATATGGAAATTGAAAGAATAGGTTTTTGTAACAAATAATGAATTATTTTGTAAGCTTTTTCTTGAACTATTTCTGTAACAATCTTGGATACAACCAAACACGGTTCTGCAAAATAAAATTTATGATAATGAGATTGTTTCTCATTAAGTCTTATTAGTTACAAAACTTAAACATAATTGTTGTTTTAATAATTAAAATACTCACGAACTGAACATTTCACAGTGAGATGAAAAGCATTTTTTAAAGTTACTTCCATATTTTATATATTAAATATAAATACCTTCAGTTTTATTTTGACAAAGCAAAGATATAAACAATTATGTAAGAAAATAAGGTGTAAAAAAAAAAAAAAAATTTATCAATACCCCCATAAAACCTAAATAATAATATTTATAGACTTATGTACAACTATATGTAAGTATGATAACTACCTCTGTACTTGTAAATATTCGAGTACTAGTACTATACAACACTTACAAATTTTTAAGTATTTAAGTAATAAATTAACGATAATTGGGATTTATATTTGTTTATTTCGCTTTGATTTCGATGGATTGTTATTCTGATGTTCAAACTTTATAATTTTAAAGCAATACATGAATCCGGTGAATCGGTGATATAAATTAATGTACCTATCATTCATCTTGTTCATCTGTGGCAGTGTATAGTTGTATACTCTATTACTCATTTGGCCCAAAGGTCTTGATACCAGGCCATAAACTCCAAAAAAAATTATCTTGTCTATAAAACATAAATGTCTGAATGTCATTATGTCATATAAATGTAAACAGGCGGGAAAAAATTGAATGGACGAGTTAAGTTTTTTTAATTGGTAGGAAAAGTTAAAATATAAAAATGGTAGTATCAGTTTATAATTGAACGTTTTAATTATATCCCTTTGACATACATAATATACATTATGTATTTTATTATTGCAGGTTGGTCAATATGACGAAAATGTGTTATCTGATATGTTGCCTGTGTATTATACGAGACTATTTCCACAAAACCTATTTTGTAGGTGGCTTTCATGTGGAAATAATCCTCAGCCATTATCAAATAGAGAATTGTCCTTTACTCTAGCTGATGATGTGTATTTACGATATTTATCTATAAATAACCAGAAAGAATTTTTTACTTTGTTGCAAAAGAAATGTCCCCGCAAACTCGACATCGGCGCTGTTTATAATACAAAGTAAGTTAACAAGCGCATACTTATATTTACTTACTGTTTAATCACATTAAATTTGTCCATAATATTAAGTTTTTACTCATCTCTGGTTGATTAAAATGTATCAAATGTCTTCTGCTGCAACCCATGATACCCAGATAGCAAATGACATTTTAGGTCAGTCCGTATGAGCTCCAATTTATGATTTGGACTTCTTATAGAAGTTGACATAGACTTTCAGATCTCATCTAAAAGAGCTCACAAGAGCTCTTTTTCTGAACTTGGAAAAATGAACACAGCTCTTTTTACATGAGAGATGATAAGAGAAATGAACAAGATGACTTCATGTCATCATATCATCATATCAGTCTATTGCAGTCCACTGCTGGACAAAGGCCTCCCTAAGCTCGCGCCAGACATCCCGGTTTTCCGCAATCCTCAGCCAGCCTACACCGGCAATCTGACTTCATGTAGACATCAAAAAATTGACTTCTCATTTTAGAGTTCATTAAAATTTCTGAATTCTGAGCTCATAAAAATGAGCTACTCAAGACGTCATGTAAGACCTATAAGAGATATTTTAAAAGACTTCATACTGAAATCTCTATGATTTGGATTCTGACTGGGTATATTTTGTAGCCCATAAGGCTAATTTTCTTTCAACAGTTTTTGTAATCTGAGAAATATTAATTTCAATAAATATCAATTTGTAAATTCTAATTTGTGTTCAAACAAAATCTTTAGATTTATTCTATTAATACAGCTTGTCATTCTTACATTTAGATTTAGATAACAGTAATAGTAAGTTTATTAAATATCATAAACAAACATGTTTAAAATACTGTAAAGCTCTTATGTTTTCTAAATGTTGTCATTCTATGTTAAAGATACTTAGATAAGAGATATTTATAATCTATACTAATAATATAAAGCTGAAAAGTTTGTTTGTTTAAATGCACTAATCTCAGGAACTATGGGTTTGAATTGAAAAATTCTTATTGTGTTGGATAGCTTATTTACTGAGAAAGGATATAGGCCATTTTGCCTCAAATTAATGTGGGTGAAACTGCAGGGCACAGCTAATTACATTATATAATAAATTTACAGACCCTCTGTTGGACGTCATGATGCAGTTGTACTGGCCAGGGAGTTGGTGTTTGATATAGATCTTACAGATTATGATGAAGTTAGAACTTGTTGCCAAGATGCTAAAGTTTGTGATAAGTGTTGGAAGTTTATGGTTATAGCATGTGAAATTATTAACGCCGCTCTGAAAGGTACTTACAAATAAATACTATTTACAATTGTACAATATTATGCTTGATTCATAATCAATGAGTCTATTTATTTAATACTAGCCGACATGTGCCCACTTCGATTTTTGATAACTGTCTTGATGTTTGCTGCAATCAATACACTTCGTCGACTACAATATTTCCTTCCATTACCCACCAAAATTGTGTTACACACACACTCCAGTCACAGTCACTCCTTCTACCAATTCTCGACTATGCTGATACTTGTTTTCTCGACGTCAAGGAGGAGCAATTAAATAAACTTGAGCGACTCCAAAATTTTTGTATATGGTCTTTGCAAATATGACCATGTCTCCAATTTCCGAAATCAACTCAAGTGGCTCCCAATCCGCTTCCGCAGGAATACTCACATCCTCTTACTTCTCTATCGCGTGTTGTTTCATCCTGATACACCTACTTACCTCAAGGAATGCTTTGTGTTTCTTTGCGACACCCATGATCGTTCCCTTCGATCTGACATGAATTTAATCCTTAAAACTCCGTCCCATACTTCTTCCGATTACTCTAATTCCTTCTCTGTTAAAGCTGTCCAACTCTGGAACTCTCCCTCTTCCTATAAGACAAGCTCAATCACTCTTCTCCTTCAAAAAACATCTTAAACTACACTATTTGTTAACCGACTTCAAAAATGGAGGTTACACAATTCGGCCGTATATTTATGTATGTGTAATATATTTTATGTATGTTCAGGGATAACTTCGTCGTTTATGAACCGATTTCGATAATTCTTTTTTTGTTGGAAAGGAGATATCCCAACTTAGGTATCATGTTAAGGAAACCAGGATCTGATGATGGGATCCCAGAGAAATCGGGAACCCTCGAAAATCGTAGTGACGACTAGTGTGTTAGTTAATTTATTTATAATTTATTACTGGTCGATGTAATTGAAGTAGGTTTTTTTTATTTTGTTATTATATTTTATATAGTAAAGTTTTCATCTCACTTGCATTTCTCCGACTTGATTTACATATATGTACTAATATTTTTCACTGAATTTTTTGTTCAATATCAATTAAATATAGCCATTGTCACTCCTGAATAGTGTGGCTTTCTGTTAGTGAAAGAATTTTCATGATCGAATCAGTATTTGCAAAGATTACCCCCTACAAACAAACAAAGCTAAAAACTTTACCTCTGTATAATATTAGTATAGAAATAGTATCCGTAGAATATTTCATATAAAAAAAAAATGGCATTAAACCTATTACAGTAAATATATAACAAATTCAAATAATTAGATTATAAATCTTGTTTTAGCACCTTTATTTTATTTAAATTAATAAAAACAGGACAAACTGATAGAAAGATGGACAGTACAAAGCTATAAGAAAAGTTCATATCAACTTTTGCAAATGGAAACCTTAAAAATTAAGAATTTTAGATTTAATTAACGAGATAACTAACTTGTGTGTGAAATTTCAGATGATTTTGGTTTTCAATCAATGCTATGGGTATTTTCTGGAAGACGTGGTATACATTGCTGGGTTTCAGACTATGAAGCAAGGACATTAGATAGTCCAGGACGAGCTGCTGTCGCAGATTACCTTTGCCTCATTATGGGTGGTGAAAATCAAAGTAAAAAAGTACATTTGGGTAATGATAACCTACATTCTAGTATAAGGTTTGTAAACTTTAAAAACATTTTTTATTTTCATCATCATCATCATCATAGCCTTCATTCGGACATGACAATATTTCCCTAATTTATTTTTCGTAAATTTTTCTTTTGCACCACTTTTGCGTGTCCGTTTGCCACGTGGCAAAGGCCTCCTCCAATCTTCTCCATTCTGGCCTTTCCATGGCCACTCTCCCCCATGTTATTCCTGCGACCTGTCTAATGTCGTTGTCCCACCTACTTTGTGGTCTACCCCTTTTTCTTTTTCCATCTCTTGGGTACCATTGTGTGATTATTTTGCTCCATTTATCTGTTCCCCTGATCATGTGACCTGCCCATTTCCACTTTTGTCTTCTTATTTTCAGAGTTATGTCCTGTACCTTAGTTTTGTTTCTGATTGTGCTATTCTTAATTTTGTCTTTTCTTTTGATCCCCATCATACTCCTTTCCATGGCATGTTGACATACGGAGAGTTTATTTGTTATGTTTTTTGTTAATGCCCATGTTTCGCTCCCATATGTCAACACAGGCAGGATGCATGTGTTAAATAATTTGCTTTTCACTGAGGTGTGTAGGTTTTTGTCTTTCATAACTTCTTTTAGGCCCCAAAATTTTTTCCAGCTATTCGCAACTCTTCTTTCGGCTTCTTTGTTTTCATTGTTCTCTGGAGACATCATTTGACCTAGGTATATGTAGTCTTCAACATAAGAGATTTGATTCTGTTCCACTGTTACAGGTTCTTTGTTGCCATTGGTCATGATTTTTGTTTTCTCCGGGTTTAGTTTCAATCCGGCCTTTGCACTTTCCGATGCTAGATCATTAATCATCTTGCTTAGATCCGCTGCTGTTTTTGCGAATAATATAATGTCATCAGCGAATCGTAGGTGCGTTAGTGTTTGGCCATTGATAGATATGCCCATGTCTCTCCATTCCAAATTCCTAAAGATCATTTCTAGTACTGCCAGAAAGAGTGTTGGTGAAAGGGGGTCACCCTGTCTCACGCCTTTTTGTATTTGAAACTTTTGTCCTTCCTTCTCTAGTCGGATACAAGCTGAACAATTTTTATAGATATTTTTTATAATTCTTATATACTTGTGCTCTATACCTTGTTCTTTTAGAGCTTCCCAGATTTTTGAGTGTATCAGAGAATCGAAAGCTTTACTGTAGTCAATAAAAGCTATGTAATATATAAGCTGGTATTCAGTGTATTTTTCTATAATTTGTCTTACAGTATGGATGTGGTCCAGTACAGAGAAGCCTTTGCGGAATCCTGCCTGTTCTATTGGTTGTTGTTCATCTAATTTACTTCTAACTCTTTCTAGAATAATTTTTGCAAAGATCTTATAAATATTAGACATTAGGCTGATGGGTCGATAGTTTCCAATATCGTAGTGGTTCCCCTTCTTGAATATAAGTGTTATGGTAGATTCACCACAACACTACAAGACAGTAATCTTAATATGTCTGTACCTAAACCGCCAGACTGGCAAAGGGTTCCAGGAACCAGATACCCAAAAAGACAAAAACTACAGTCCCCCTCACCAGAAAAAATAACAACTAGCAATAGTTTTAACGAGCTACCTCTTGATCCTAAAGAACCCGTGAAAGAGCCAATCGAAAAACGACCCAGTAAACCACCACCGATAGTGCTGTATGGAGTTGAAGACGTCAACAAACTTGTAGAGTTGCTGGAGTCCACAGTAGACAAAGACTGTTTTACAATAAAGATAGTCAACAGAAACCAACTAAGAGTAGTCTGCAAGGACACAGAAATATATAAAAACGTCATCACCCTAGTTCGAAGCAAAGGCCTTATAGGGCATACCTTCAACTTAAAAGACCAACGCTGCTACAGAGTAGTCATAAAAAATCTGCACCATACAACCCCACATAGCGCAATCACAGAAGAAGTCGAAAAGACGGGAAACAAAGTCCATGGTGAAATTATAAACTCTAAGTTTGGACCAGACAAAAAACCAACGTCTACATTCTTTGTCAATATCGCACCAGGCGCCAACAACGCAGCAGTGAAGAACATTAAATACATATACCACCAAGCAGTTATAATCGAGGATCCAAAGAGAAGAACAACGCTGCCACAATGTCAAAGATGCCAACAATATGGTCATTCCAAAAACTACTGCATGCGACCATACCGATGCGTAAAGTGTGCCCAGGGGCATAAAACTGCAGATTGCCCAAAAAAAGACCGCAACACACCAGCGAAATGTGCCCTTTGTCAAGGTGCACACCCGGCAAATTATAAAGGCTGCGAGGTTTATAAAGAGATCCTTAAGAGACGTATGACTGGGAACCCAACCTCCAGAAGTAGAACTAAAACACAAGAAGTGACAAGCAGGACTGTCCCAGTGGACTCTCGATCGCAACTTCTTAAAGAATCACAAGAAAAACCTCTCTTCTCTGACATAGTTAAAAAGAAAGAAATTCAGCCAACTCCTACAACTAGTTTAAATAACAAAATAGAAGAACTACTCATCAAACAATCGGAGAAATTTGAACTGATCTTACAACAGATGAGCACTCTCATGAGCCTCATAGCTACCCTAGTCGAAAAAGTTTCAAAATGACTGCACTAAGAGTTGGCACCTGGAACATTAATGGCCTTTCTCCAAACAAGAATGAATTAGAACTGTTGATATATAATAACCAGCTTGATGTTGTACTTGTCTCTGAAGCTCATTGCACAGCTAAAAGTAAAATCAACATCAAAGGATGCAATACCTATGTGACTAATCATCCTGACGGAACTGGTCATGCGGGAACAGCCGTTGTGATACGAAGGACAATAAAACATCAAGTGCTACCAGAATATAGGACAAACCACATCCAAGCAACCACAATTGCAGTCGAAACTCGCTGTGGGCAGTTGAATTTGTCAGCAGTATACTGCCCACCAAGACATACAATAAGCGCAACAAACTTTACGGATTACTTTGCCACACTGGGGAAAAAATTTGTGGCTGGTGGAGATTGGAACGCCAAAAACACCTACTGGGGCTCAAGGCTAACAACAACTAGGGGTAGGCAACTAAAGCTAAGCCTAGAAGAAAACAACCTCAACGCTATTTCGTCAGCAGAACCGACATACTGGCCTACTGATCCAAACAAAAAACCGGACTTATTGGACTTTTTCATAGTTAAAGGACTCTCGAGAAATTACCTCAAGGCTGAGTCCTGCCTAGACGGTAATTCTGATCACACGCCTGTTTTCCTAACTGTTAGTACGATGATCATTCATTTTGACAAGCCTGAACATCTCTACAACAGCCTCACTGATTGGGAGGGCTTCAAAGATTATATTGAGGAAAACATCGAACTGAAGGTATCGTTGAAGACGCCTAACGAGATAGATGAAGCGACTCAATATATTACAAACCTCATCCAAAGCTCTTGTTGGCTTAACACACCCATTCCAACGAACAATTGTAAATTGGCTGAAAATATACCTCTTGAAGTCAAATACAAAATATTAGAGAAAAGAAGGTTGCGTCGAATATGGCATCAAACTAGACACAAAAGTGATAAGACAGCGCTTAACAAAGCTATTAAAGAACTGAAAATCCTAATAGACAATGTGAATAATGCCACGATACAAAATAATCTGGAAAACCTAACAGCCACAAAATCAACAGACTATTCACTATGGAAATTTACTAAGGCACTGGTAAGACCACAAAAATTCAAATGTCCTATCAGAAAAATGACGGGATGGGCTAGGACAAGCCTAGAAAAAGCGAACATGTTTGCACAACACCTAGCAGACATCTTTACACCGAATGAGAGCAGTAATGTCGAGTTTGAAAACGAAGTTGAAAGTACACTGCAACAAGATCTACAATTGTCCACCCCGCCAAGGCCAGTTACGGTACAGGAGCTGAAAAGGGTCATACATAAACTACAAAATAAAAAAGCGCCAGGTTTTGACCTCATCACCAAAGAAATCATTACACAACTCCCCAGAAAGGCACTGGTATTCTTGGTAACGCTCTTCAATGGTGTGCTTAGGGTTCGGTATTTTCCTAGATTATGGAAGGTGTCCATAGTGACAATGATCTACAAGCATGGAAAGCCCCCAGAGGAAGTCACATCATATAGACCCATAAGCCTGTTGCCTGTGCTGTCAAAGATGTTTGAGAGGATCCTCCTGAGTAGAATATTACCTATACTCAAAGAAAATCATGTCGTACCGAAACATCAATTCGGCTTTAGACAGCAGCACTCAACCATAGAACAAGTACATAGAGTGTGTGAAAAAATTAGATCATCTTTAGAAAACAAGGAGTACTGTTCTGCTGTGTTTCTGGATATCCAGGCCGCATTCGATAAAGTGTGGCACAAAGGCCTTCTATACAAAATTAGGGCATTTCTACCCCATAGTTACTATCTACTCTTGGAATCATACTTGGCAGATCGAATATTCCAGGTCAGAGAAGACGGAGAGCTATCTCATATCCATGATATAAGGGCGGGAGTACCACAGGGATCTGTTCTAGGACCCGTCTTGTACACCATCTACACAGCTGATCTTCCTGAAGTACAAGGGGTTACCATGGCTACATTGGCCGATGACACTGCTCTACTTGCAAGCAGCAGGGACCCAACTGTCGCCTCTGCTCTTTTGCAGAATAACCTCGACAAAGTGACTGAATGGCTCCAGAAATGGCGAATAAAGGCCAGTGCCACAAAATCCGTGCACATAACATTTACGCTTAGGAAGGGAAGCTGCGATTCAGTAAAAATGTGCGATATCACCTTACCACAACGCGACACAGTCCGATACCTCGGTATGCACCTGGACAAAAGACTGACCTGGAAAAAACATATCAAAGCAAAAAGAGACGAGCTTGCCATGCGGTTCAAAAATATCTACTGGCTGATGGCACGTAACTCGAAGCTTTCCATCGACAACAAACTCCTCATTTACAGAATGATTCTGAAGCCAATATGGACTTATGGACTGCAACTGTGGGGAAGTGCATGCGACTCCAGCTTAAACATAATACAAAGAATGCAAAATGGCATCTTAAGAACCATAGCAAATGCACCATGGTTTGTGACGAACGCTGAGATCCATAAAGCGATGCAAATAAGAACTGTTAAGGAGGAGACGAAGTTAACGGCGTTAAAATATAAAACACGGTTGCAAAATCACCCAAATACCCTAGCCACCGCATTGGCAAGCATTGGATACACTAAACGACTAAAACGCCATGACATACAGGGAGTTGGCGACAGGTGGTGAGGAATGAAGGGTCCCCTGATGAGGAGACTCTTCTGCACGACACGAACGGCACACAACGGATCCGCTCATAGCCCACAGGCTGATTGCAGATATGCACTTAGAAAAAAAAAAAAAAAAAAAATGGTAGATTCAGTCCATTGTTTTGGGATGATTTCTGTGTTAACCACGTTGTTGAAAATTTCTGTGAGTACCGGTGTCATTGCTACTTTCGTTTGCTTTAGTATTTCATTGCTTATGCCATCTGGTCCTGGAGCTTTGTCGTTTTTCTGCGTGTCAATAGCTTTTTCCGTTTCTTGTTGCATGATGTAAGGTACCATTTCGTTCTCTGGTAGGTCTATTTCCCTTTTGTTTGTGTTATATCTGTATAGTTCGGTATAGTAGTCAGTAGCGCGTTAGTAGTAGCGTTTTATTTTATAACAACTAAATATTTTTGATCAATTTTTAGTTTATAAATATCTATTTAAAATCTTATATATTGTTAATATTTTTATTAATAACACAACAAGTCTATAAACTTCATAATTTAAATAATTTTTTTAAAATATGACGATGTGAAAATTATTGTTTTCAGTTTACGATAATATTATATTATTAAAAAGTAGTAAAAAAATGTGATATTTCAACATATTCAATAGTTATTAAGTTATATCTGTTTACTTAATTAAATATTATTTCAGTTATGTTTGTAATTACAAATACAAGTTATGAACTTTCAGGAGAGCTTTAGACGTAATAGATAAATACTTTGAAGAAATCCTTCAAGATCAAGAATTCCTTTCAACATCAAATAGACTAAAAAGTTTTTTGAAGATGATACCTGATGAAGTTTTAAGGGAGCAGGTACAAGAAAGTTTGGAAACGCTTCCAACATCATCAGTCGGTCGATGGGAATCTTTTACAAATATTTACAGCAAATATTGTAAAGAAGTGAGTAGTCCTATTGTCATTTTGCTAAGTGTAATAAAAACTAGAAGAAACATTTTGTCAAAATTAGTAAAATTTAGAAAAACCAGTTCACCAATACCAAACAGTTGATATTTAATTTGCATATTTTTTGTTTTTTGTGTTACCCACACAAGGAAATTATACAGTTAATATTTATAATAATAAAAGTATTATGTGAAAAGAAAGTTTACTCTTGTATGATTGAATGAATTTGTTAATATTTCCTACACTTTCTTGCACAAAGTACTTCAGTATAAGTTGTAATGATGCATGGAGACAGCTACCCTTATTAGTGTATGCTCCTATTTATTCTTAAATTTTTTACAATGCGGCAAAGCATGTTGGTGTATAATTAATGTAAGAAACAGCATAAATAAATGCTTGATTGATAGGCACTACCACTTCTCTGTTAAGGGGAGGGGAATGAGTTTAATTCACTATGCTGCTCTGTTCCAAAAATCTTTATTGTAAAAAATGGCGAAAGCAGGCGCCTTGTCGCCGGCGGTCACTGCGATTATCGCCTCAGGCATATACTTGTATTTGTAAACGTTTTTGTTTCTAGCATAGGTGTATGTTCTTGTGAGTCTACCCACTGTCTTGGGGAGTATCTGAAGTCCTCAGTCCCGATGGTTATTGTAGACACCTGATAGCAATTGACAGGGAAATTATTCGCCAACCCGCAATGGAGTGTATAAACGTAGAAAAAATTAAAATAACTAATTTTTGTTCTAGAACACACATGCTATTAGAAAAATGAAGTATTTAATAGACGAAATAAAAATACAATATTGCTATCCACGACTTGACGTGAATGTGACAAAAGGTTTTAATCATTTGTTAAAATCTCCATTCAGTATTCATCCAAAAACAGGAAAAGTGTCTATTGTATTTAAACCAGATAACGCTGCACACCTAAAATTGGAGGAAGTTCCTACAATTTACACTCTTCTTGATGATAGTTCATCGGATAACTTGCAGCATCAAGCTAATATGAGAACTGCTGTTAAAAATTTCCAAGAACTAGTTTTCTCTTTAGAGAAAGCAGAAGCAGTGAGACGAAAAATGGAAGCAAGTTAGTTGTTTTTTTATTCTGGAAAATAATGTTGAACATTTTTTATGATTTATACTGTAGTATTTTGCTGTACTAATAATTTTTTTCTTGGTATTTCAGATACATCCCTGGAATTTTAAAAATACGTAAAAATGTGATAAATGAAACTAAATTGTGCAAAGTATTTTTTTATTAAAAATATATTGTAAATATATGATTTTTTTTTTTAAATAAAATATTTTGTGGATGCATTTTTACAGTCATCATTGATGTTTGCAATCATCAAGCAACAGTCATTTTTATGTAAAAATAATTAAAACAATAATCTATACAAATAAATAAAATTGGAGTGTCCGTTTGGAATATTAAAAGAACCGCTTTATACTAAATGCATATATAATACATCCATATGTATACACGGTACATATACCAAAATAAGATTTTTACCATTTTTGTCTGTCTGTCTGTTTGTTCCGGCTAATCTCTGAAACGGCTGGACCGATTTTGACGGGAATTTCACTCGCAGATAGCTGATGTAATAAGGAGTAACTTAGGCTATTTTCATGCTAGAAATTTATTTATTTTGTAACTCTGCAAACTGAACAATAAATTTTTTTTAAATTCCACGCTGGCGAAGTCGCGGGCACAGCTAGTTATAAAATAAAACTGAAACTGGCAGTGTGCATGAGAAATATCTAGATACTACTATATATTCAAGAGTTCTGTTTGTCTATCTGTCTATTTTTTGTTTCGACAACTCAAAATGTAACATGAAATCGAATGAGGAAAAAATTTGGTTTTATATTGATAGACCATCTTGAAAAAACTGGCAGTGTGCATGAGAAATATCTAGATACTACTATATATTCAAGAGTTCTGTCTGTCTATCTGTCTATTTTTTGTTTCGACAACTCAAAATGTAACATGAAATCGAATGAGGAAAAAATTTGGTTTTATATTGATAGACCATCTTGAAATAGAATTATTGAGGTAAAGTCGTAACGAAATCTTTTTCTACACACAAGCTACACAAACGCGAGTATCAGGCAGACTAACTATTATTTTATTATTACATAGAACAGCTTAGAGCTACTTGAAGAAAATCTTCAAATCCAATGGTCACAGTTCCATTTTGCTGAGTGTCCCTCGCTCTAAAAGCTTCAGTAAAACGTTGTAGTTGGACACAGAGAACTATGAAGTTATCCACTGATATTTTTCCTCCCTTAGGGTCGGATCTTTTGGCTAAAAAGTTGACGAACTCTTGGCTGAATCTAAATCCCATTTGCATTAAAGCTAAAAAGAAACATTAATAAAATATATTTATGATATGATTATAATTTGAATAATTACATTTTTCAATTTGCACTCTCGAGTAGTGAAGTTTTTAGTAATTATGAAGAGGAGGGGGTCAGTTTACTATCGTTTTTTTTATATTGTTTTTCATTTTAATTACACGAAAACTACACTAAATTTATTAGATGTCTACTACATAATCACATTGAAACACACAATACTTTAGAATTAGAAATATGTGAGTATGAAATATTTGTTACCTTGGAATAATTCCTGTTCATCAATATTGCCAGATTGATCTCTATCATAAGTTTTGAATACCGCTAGCCACTGGTTAATGTATGTATATAGCTTATCAAATTCTTCCAGATTTATATGGCCTGAACGATCTTTATCAAACATACCTGTAAAATTTATCGTTATTAATTTAATGTTAAAATCCACTTCCTTGAATTTGATTTAATAGTATAAAATTCTTGAGCTACAGGTCATGTATATATGTAATTAACAGTAAAATGAAAATCATAAACATTATTTCATTTGATGTATTTAAGGAGGAATTATATTTATTAGATTATTATTAGATTCCCAATAATAACAACAATAATAATAACAACACTATTAAAAATAAATTACCAATCATTAAGTTACACGCAGTGTCCGAGAAATGTTGCCCTTGACCGTTAACAAGAGCAGATTTTAATTCTACCGCTGTAATGAATCCGGATCGGTCTTTGTCGACAGCGTTGAACCATTGCTGAACTTGAGGTGACACTGTCCCTCCCGCACCTATAGAAGGATATGGTCCGTGGCCCATCTCCAGTTGACCAGCTTGTCCTCCATAAGGGGGTTGATTATAACCTGGCTGCAAAAAAATATTTTAACACAATATGTATTATGATTCGGAAGAGCGCTAATATGAACACATATTTTTAAATTGATGATTGAGGTAAAAATAAAAATATATCAGGTAATTTTTAATTTCTCGAATTATATAAAGAAATCAGAAGCTAAAAAATTGTCCACTGCAATAGGTATTATTTTGTGAAAAAAGTGGATATAGTTAAATAATAAATCACGCAAGTGCGAGTTATCTATTAATTATTGTCTTCACTCGCAAACGCTTTTTTGCTGTGTGGTTACGGCAGTAAAGAATATAGCCATCACCCCTCTCTTCCCGTGGGTGTAGTAAGAGGCGACTAAGGGATAGCACAGTTCCACTAGGTACCACTTTGGAATTTAAAAAGCCGATCGATGGCGGGATAACCATCCAACTGCTGGCTTTCAAATACACAGGCCGAAGACGGGCAGCAGCGTCTTCGCGCGACAAAGCCGGCCCTGCGGTCACCAACCTCCCTGCCCAGCGTGGTGACTATGGGCAAAACCCTAATGAGTTCGCGGCAGAAGTTTCGACCCTCATAGCCGGGATGTCTGGCGCGAACATGGGGAGACCTATGTCCAGCAGTGGATTACGATAGGCTGAAGTGAGTGAGTGACTCGCAAACGAAAAAAAATAAATAAATACGCATTATTAGGGCTAGCTCAAAAAGTACCTACTCGTCAGATCTGGATCAAATTTAAATGAGACCACAGGACAAGCACCAGCTTCAAATTAAAAAAGAAGAATCATCAAAATCGGTACCTACAGCCAGTAAACTGTTATGAATTAACAAAAAATACAGTCAAATTTAGACTCCCCCTTTTTTGAAGTCGGTTAATAGTATCGCCATAAAAAATTGTCGCATCAAAAATTTGTCAGCGAATCAGCGATGCATGTTTGCTATCAATTTACAATTAATATAACATTTCACAGAAATTATTGTGTTCATAATATTTGATTTAATTATGTAACTTGAAATCTTTCCTGGCTTTACGCGTGTTTTCTATTTATGGCTAGGTAGGTACGTACTGGTTTCGCTATTTTTCTACTGATTTTTCAACGCATTCAATACTATTTTGACCAGAAGGCTTGCTTCTAACAAGTTAGTATAATAGTAAAATTTAGATTAATATTTAGATTTTAAAAGGATTTTAAACTTGAAAGACCTTTAAAACGAAGATGTATTATGATTTCGATAGGGTGCAGAAAAAATTTGAAAAACTGGTTATTAATTTATTTGATAGAAATATGAGTAGGTAACGAAACGTTGGCTAACACAAAACTAGAAAACTACTGACTAAATCTGATTAAAATCGCAGATCATTATCTAAAATAAAATTGAATGTTGCTAAGCGCATGTACACTCGAGAATGGCTCGACCAATTCGGCTAATTTATTTTTTGTATATTCCTTAAGGCTCACGAAGGTTTAAATACTTTAAAAAAAAAAAATGGGTGCGTACAAAGTACCTACAGTCAATCGGGGTAACTTTGACACATCATTTCTATATTTTTTTAGCTAACTTTGAGAATGTTGAATATGAGACAAAAGAGTTAATTTAATAGGTGCTCTCGAGTTGGTTTTCATACTCTCAAGTTATTTAATGTCTATAAAAATCATGATATGTATCAAAAAAAGGCAATTTTGTTGTGTGTCAAAGTTACCCCCCCCCCCCCCTTAATGGGTAACTTTGACACAGGTGAGATTTGTCGCAGGAATCATAACTTTTAAATACACTCGAGAGCATAGAAATTGTACACCTCTACATTATCATTTTGACCGCAAATATTTAAAATTATCTGTGTATCCAAAATTAAACATATTAAAAGTTTTAATATGTTTTAACATACTTTGATAGTTGCAAAATTTTCGAGTTATCTTATCTCTCTATCTAAAAGTTTTCAACTGAAAAAAATACAAAAATTGCGCGCGGAACATTTAGCAAGTTTTTGACATCAACTTCGTTTAACAGCTTCTTTTTTTTTTCAGAGAGTTCATTTACCAAGTTTGATAAGTAAACGAATTTTATAAATTTAACTTTATGCACTAAATGTGGACCACGTAAAAATCAAAAAATAATTTTGCGATATGACTGTCAAAGTTACCTGGTCAATCAAAGTTACCCCGATTGACTGTACACATGCCAGAAGTGAAATTTCTTTGGGCAAACTAATTTAAAAAAAAGTAATTTAAAATACAAAAAAAAAAAAAACTAATTTAAAAAGCCAACGTCACGCGGTGTCAATCCCGTTTCCCGTACATTTGTTAGTTTTCTAATAGCGTTATCGATTGTAGATTGTCTACTTGGCTAGGAGGGCTCCAAAAAACAATTAAGTTTCGAGTATAATCTATTCTATACTAATATATAAAGCTGAAGAGTTTGTTTGTTTGTTTGAACGCGGTAATCTCTAGAACTACTGGGCCGATTTGAAAAATTCTTTCAGTGTTAGATAGCCCATTTATCAAGGAAGGCTATAGGCTATGTATCATCACGCTAAGACCAATAGGAGCGGAGTCCACGCCGACGAAGTCGCGCGCAGAAGCTAGTAAAACATAAAAGTTATTTTGTTTAAAACGAATTTATTCTATAAAGTATAAATAGTGATTACCTTATGTACATCATAGCATAAAAACAAAAGAACAGTCGTAAAAAATTGCTAAAATAAGAATTCAAGCTTAAACTTAAAAGTTTTAAATTGTCTCAACATGTAATTTTTGCTTTTTTTTTTCAATGATAACTGGTTAGTGTTTATATTTTTTTCAGTTTAATTTAAATGCATTAATAGAGAATTTTAACAATTTTATAAATTTTAAATTTTACAAAAATAATGTCACAAGAGTCGAGGCTCCTAAAGGTTTTATTATATAATCAAACAATAACCTGTTCCTTATTTGTTACATAATACATACATGTTGGGTCTTTATTACTAACTTCAATAAAAATTTCTAAGTAAATTAAATGTACCTATTCTTAAATTGTATGTAAAGTATTAGGAATAAATTAACTTCTACTACAAAAGTATAATATATATATATATATATATATATATATATAGAAAGCTACCAATGCTTATGAAAAATTGCAAAAAGCTGTCATCAGGCAGGCACAATCCAGTCTACTGATTATATAGATTCCTGTATATAATTATGTGTATATCTGTAGTATTTCATATAATTGTTATTGTAATGTATGGACTTATTGTATATTACAAGGCTTTAACTCACATAGCACTTCATGTATCACCTTAAAATTATCATATTTACAAAATTATAAGTAATCACACAAGAAAAATGTTTACAATATAAAAAGTTAAATATAATCCATCACTTAGGTGATTAAACTTAGGTAAAAGGTAAAAGGTATTGCTGTACTGCACTGTAATAGCCTGAGAACATACCACTACTGGGATGCTTTTACTTCTTTTTAAAAAAATAATTTTAAGCTTAGTTTATTTCAAAACTGAAACAAAAAATACTGGTTTTTTGCACGAAATGTTTTCAAAACTAATAATTTTAAATCATATTTTTGAAATATTGAGCAGTTGTACCCTCAATTTGAATTTTTTTTTTATGGTTAAAATAGATGAATTCTATTTAGGCTGATATAGAATAATAAACATAATTCTATTATTCTTATTAGGTTATATATTTTGAAGCCTTTAAAAGAAAAATATTTCATTTTATGTGGATATTTTCCCATAGTTTGTTGTTGATGTTTGTATTTTGACTAATGACTTTTAAAGTATTAGATGAAATATTATACATAATACTTACAACATAATTTAAAAAAATATTATAAATTACAAAGATTACAATATTGAATGTAAGCTACAGTATATGTCTTAAAATTTCTATAAATATGGGAACATTAAGATGGTACAGTTAAAATAGGGATATTCTTATTAAAGCAAATATTCTTACTTTATTTGGAATAATATTTTCAAATATAATATATACAATATGTTTCTATAATTAATTATATGAACTTGGTGGGAAACACTACAACTATTTATTGTGGTAGGGGAAAGTGTTGTACCTATGCACGGTTTTACCTGTGGACACCACTGATATCTTATAAAATAAACACATTAATTGAACGAATTGAACGCATCCGTAAAGTATTTTTGATATGTGGCAACACTGACTTGCTGCCATCTTGTGTTTTTTGTTGAGTAACCGGTGACAGACTGTTAAGGGTTTTCGCTCAAAAAAGTAAGTATTTATCTCTTTGTCGTCCTATATTTTTGTCAATATTTATGCAGAATATAGATAGCTGTTTTTGGTAAGACTGTAGTGTACATCGTTAAACATCCATTTTAAGCGGTATAATAATGTCAACTCGTAGCTATCATAACGGTAACATATTTTAAGGTTATACTGTCAGATTTGTACCTGTGGACATCGAAATGTATGTACCTATGGACTGTCCACAGGTACAAAGTTTAGTTCAAATTTTTTGTTTGATTAGAATATTACGATTTAGAAGTATTTTTTATTACTTTTTTCAGTGCCTCGTAGTAAGGATGGAAAAACGCGACGTAAGTTGTGTCCAGAGACATTATCTGAGGCAATCAAAGAGGCTAGAAGCGGATGTTCTTTGCGAAAAGTTAAAGAAAAATATAATATACCAAAGTCTACCATATTTAAATAACTTCATATGAACAAGGACAAGAATCTGTCGAGCGAGACCAATATAGCTATTTTGAGAAATGACGTGAAAAAAGTATTTGACGAGGAAGAGGAGAAACAGATTGAAGAATATTTAGAAAAAGCAGCTTACCTACATATGGGCTTAAATGCTAAGCAAGTCAGAGAGCTGGCATACCAGTTTGCAGTGATGAAGCAAAAACGAAACATCCCAAGTGGCTGGCATGAAAACAATATGGCTGGGTTGGGATGGCTTAGATATTATCGTCAACGTCATCCTCATTTGTCTCTACGGAAGTCTGAAGCAACCAGTCTGGCGCGAGCAAGTAGTTTTAACAGAGCTAATGTTTCTAAATTCTTTGATAATCTCGAAAAAGTAATTGAAAAACACCACTTCACTCCTGAAAATATTTACAATCTAGATGAGACCGGAATATCCACAGTTCATAACCCCAGAAAAGTTCTAGCCCCAAAAAATATAAAACATGTATTATGGGTTGTCTGGAAGAAATGGCTAAATAGCCATAAGTCCGCCCATTGTACTTCACAGTCTGTAATTGTCTTGAAATGTCTTTAATGTTTAAAATGTACTTGTGGTGTACAATAAAGTATAAATAAATAAAATAAATAAATAAATAAAACAGCTAGGTAAATTAACATCAGCAGAAAGGGGAGTAAATAATACTAATAATGTGTATCAAAAGTACACAAAGATAATTTTGAATCAGGGACCGTTCAAGTATTACGTAACGCAATTAGGGGGGGAGGGGGGGTCTTGTAAAACGTTACGATGCGTTACATGGGGGGAGGGGGGGGTCTCGAACAACGCGTTACGTAACGTTGTTTTTTATTTAAATAAAAAAACTAGTGTACTAAAATCTCCCAAATTGGCAACCCTTTTCGTTTATATCCTTTTTTGTATATATATATATTTATACTTACCGCAAACGCGATTTTTTTAAGCGACTTTACGGTAGTTTTCGCAACAAAGTTGTGACATTTGGGTCAAAATGGTCAGTTGGGGTGTTACGTAACGTTTATGGGCTGGGGGGGGGGGTACAGGAAAACGTTACGGCGCGTTACGAGGGGGGGAGGGGGGGTCTAAAATCTTCAAAATTTGCGTTACGTAATACTTGAACGACCCCTCAGATGATGAATCTGGCTTTCTGTGTGAGAAGTGTTTTATATTAGATGATGGTGATTCAGATGCCACTGGTGATTCTGAATGAGAACTGCATGAAAAGTATTGCAATGCCAAAAAAATGAATACTAATTGATTATTTGATGTTAAAGTTTAGCTTTATAAAAGAAATTCTGTTTATTTTTGTTGATTTTTAATAATTATTACTGAGGAAAAGTGATCTGTCCATAGGTACATTGCCGTCCATAGGTACAAGTATAGCTGTCCACAGGTACAATCATAAGATGTACCTGTGGACAAATTAGGTATTTTTTAAAAAATGTGATTTATTGTGATAATTATAATTAGTAAAAAACTTAAGACTGGTAAACCTTAAGCGTTAACTATTCCTGTAACAACTTTTGTGATAATTTACGGCTAATAAATGGAAATTAATTAATTAAACCTTATTTTCATTCAAAATTCGGCGAATGTCCATAGGTATAACACTTTCCCCTATTAGTTTGTAACTTTTTTCACATTTTACGCTTTACAAATTTATATATATACAGTATGATAATATAAAATTAAATCATTTTCCCTTCCTGTGAAGTAGGTATTCAATATGATTGATTTGATTAAGTAGGATGTACAAATGCTTAGTTTGTTTGAAAGGAGCCTTAAATAAATTTATCAGAATCAACTTTGTGCCCTTTACTTCTAATCTCACTCTACATAAGCAACACATTACTGCTAAACTTAATCTTATACATACAGTACAAAGCTACCACATATGAAGTTTATTTATTTTATTGTTTCTTTGTTACTAGTAATCAGTACTAGATTAAATTTTAAATACACACTAGCTAGTATCAACCCACTTTAATCATAATAAAACTGACTTGTTAAGGCTACACATAAATCTCAGAATTAATTATTAATATAGTTATTATTAGTTAAATCACAATGTTATATACTAAATATAAATTAAGGAATATTTATTTGTAGTAAAAAAATTTATGCATTATTATTGCCTAGTTATATTAGAAAATAACAATGTTCATACATATAAATGACATTCAGTCTTTTACATCAAACCAATACTGGCAAGTTTTTTTTTTTTATATTTTGTACTAAGCCTTTAAGATAAAATACCTAAACAATGCACTTTTACTAACTAAGAAATTAAAATTGACCTATTTTGGTATGTACAAAAGTTATTCATACAGGTGGCAGAACTTACTGTTTTTAGCTGTTATAATCTCCAGTTAGTAATAAATGCAATGTGTTAAAGTTAATAATATATTATCCTTAATACAAGTATAAGTTTATAGACTTAAACATTACCACTGTGACTAGAGAAGCTATAAGTAGCAGGTGTAACACACGTATTTACACAAACTTGTATAGACGGTTTAAAAGATGATGGTAAAAGTTTATGTGCTTCTGGCACTGGAGAGTAACTTTGACAAACCGCTGTTTCAAAGTGTACTGGCTCACTTCTGTCTGAGGGTACACCATCGATGCTAGTTTGTTTTGCAGAGTCACCTGTTCCACTGTCTTTGCATGAAGAATGTTCTGACAGATTGTCCGGAAACATTTGCGGTGAATCACTATCACTATGAACTACCTGTGTCATTTTTACACTTTCAGGAGGGTACCTGTGCACAGCGCCTGCCATGCGTCGTCGAGTGTGATAAATTATAACCACCCATATAATTGAAGTCCCTACTGCACAACACACTACAGTTATTATTATTATTCCTGTCATATCTTCTTCTTTAACCATTATCGCTACTGGAGGTAGTACTTTAAGTTCAATCATGTCTTTTTTTGTGCCTAATTCATTAGTAATTTCACACTCATATTGGCCGGCATCGTTAGATTCAGCTCCAATAATGACAAGTAATTGATCATCAGCTGTAAAATAATGACGTTCTGTGGGCACGATGGGAGTACCATTCTTAAACCATTTTAGCACTGGCTTTGGAGAACCTGTTATCATACATTGTAACACAACAGATTCACCAGTAATTACTTCTTTATTCTCCATCACCCTAATAAAGGATGGTTCCTGCAACACTGTTAAAGTTGCATTAGCCATAATAAAACCTGCTGGATTTTTAGCAGCACAGCTATAAATGCCCATATCTGTAGTTTTAGCATTGACAATGAAGAAAAGGTGATCAGTTGGCATTACATTCATGCGTCTCTCTCTAGCGGCTGGGAAATCGTTTCCACCATCTTTCTTCCATGATATTTCTGGTTGAGGGTCACCAGTTGCAGCACAGTTAAGAGTAACCGTTTCACCAGTTTTTACAGTTACATTTGTTGGAGTTTTTATAAAACGTGGGAGTGTTACAATGTTAACTTTAGCCTTTGATGAGTATGTAGTACCAAATTTGTTACTAACTACACATTGGTATTTACCCGAATCAGAATGTGACACATCTGGAATAACAAGAACAGATGTTGCATGAGGCTTGCCATTTTCCTCTAAGGTAATATTTTCATACACTGCTGGGTTGCTGACATTGCCATTATTTTTCCTCCACAAAAATGTCATATTACTAAAAGGGTTAGATGTAGCTGAACAGATTAAATTGGCCGATCTGTTTTTTATTGCAAGATGAGATTTTGGGTGTTCTATAATTTTAGGTTTAGGGGAGTCTCCACAATTATCTTCCTTTAACTTTGCAATGGTCACTCCTCTGACTTCAGCTGGATAGGCACAAGTTGCTGTAACATGCTTATGTTCAACCTTATCTCTTATCCATTTTACCATCCACAGTAAGTTGCAATCACATAATAAGGATGTGGAATTTAAATAAAGCTTTCTTAATTTAGACAGTGAATCAAAAGCATGATGTTGTATTGAGGTTATGTTATTAGCTCTCAAATCTAATTCAACAACGTTCGATAAGCCTTCAAAAGCCCTTGAGCTAATAGATTTTATGTGATTTTGAGATAAATTAAATATGATCAAGTTCTGTAACTTTGAAAATGGTCCAGACATGTCTTCTACTGTCCAAGATATTTTGTTGTTGTTTAAAAACAATGTCTGTAGTTGAATCATGTGACTGAAAGCCTCCTGGGATATAGCAGAAATATTGTTATTACTCAAATTAAGAATATGCAGATTAGTTAAATGCTGGAAAGTACGCCCTTCTATCTCCACTAAATAGTTGTGAGACAGATCTAAATTTTCTAAATTTGTACACAACTCCCAACTGCCAAAATCAACTTGAGATATTAAATTATTTGACAAAGATAATGTTGTTAAAGATTCCAAACCATACATCCATCCTTTGGATATACTTTTAATGTGGTTGTGATCCAATTGCAATAGGCTGACAGATTTAAATCCAAAAAATGCTCCATCCAAAATGTTTTCAATGTTATTGAATTTTAATTTTAAAGTTGTTAAACTTGACAATCCTTGAAATAGTAGGCCACTAATAACATGAAGTTTATTGTGATTCAGTTCTAATACTTTCAAGTTAGACTGATGAATAAATAAATGATTAGGCAGAGAAACAAGTTCATTTCTGTTTAATTTTAATGTCATCAAACTAGTCAAGTTATTAAGAGCACCTTCTTTTATTAATTTTATGTGGTTACTGTTCAAGCTTAATGTCTTTATTGTACTATTTATTGGAAAGTGATTAGTATCAATCGAACTAATACTGTTTCTATTCAGACTTACTTCTTGTATTTGGTTAGGATAAAGAAAATTAGGAATATGTAATAGTGTATTTTTGTCTAACTTCAGTATTTTTAACGACAATAATTCCTTGAAGCCTTCGGTAACATCTTTACTCAGTTTATTGTAACTTATGTCTAACTGTTCCACCCACTTCGGAATTCTTGGCACTGACACCAAATTTTTTCTTGAACAATCCACATACTGTTCTAAACAATCACATCTTTGTGGGCATTCATTAATTTCATTTTGCATAGATATTCGTATCAAAAACACGATTGTTATAATCGTGATCATATAGAAGTTCCCCATTTTTATTCATTTGTTTAGATGCTATGATCATTTATGTGAACGATTTGCGTCTTTATTCTTACATAATTCTGGACGCCATACACATTGAAAGTTCAAAATTAGTTTTAGGTCATATGAACTCACTTATTCAATCACTACATTTTGTCATTCATGAAAAGAACAACAATAAATACAACTTTGCATATTATTTACTGATACGGACTCGACCGCCATTTTCTATTAATCAATCTTTGATTTGATAGCGAACAAATTTATTGGTTCCGCCATGGCTTGTAAGCAATTTGCTCGGGATTTTAAAAAAAAATCTTGAGGTAATTTGAATTTTTATGTAATTTATATTTTATAAATTAATTTTAAAATTAAACAAATTTAGTTTGTTATTATATAATTACAACACAATTATAGTCTACGCGATTTTGTGCCATTATCTGTATCAATAATATATCTATAATAATTATAACACATTTTTTCAATTTTTGATAGCAGACGAATTAAAATAAGATGTAATTTAATGCGTATATCTTAAATACAGTACCTGGTAATAAAAATGCACATCGATAATTGGAAAGACACAATCAGCTTAATTTTGCCTTCGTAGCGCGTTATACATATTTATTGAAATTATTTTGTACGGATTTGATCGATATGTGGAAATAAATACTGCCAACAGAAGGTCTGGAGTCTGGCAGTATGAATTTCATATATATTTTTAAAATATTCTATTAATATAATAAACTAGCTGACCCGACAGACGTTGTCCTGTCTTAACTTTTGTATGGGAATATAGAAAAGTGTTGTTTTAAGACTTTTTCAGGCAATTTTTTAAATTTTTCTCTCCGTAACAACCATCCTCGTACTTCAATGAATATTATAAAAAAAGAATTAGCGAAATCGGTTCAGGTACTCTCGAGATTTGCGCTTAGCAACACATTCAGCGATTCATTTTTATATATATAGAGTCTATAGAGATAGAAATGTGGCAACTAAGCGGCTAAACTATACCCCGTCCGGCCACTAATAGGGTACTTTCCGTAGTGAAAAATAAATAGGGTATTTCACTATGTTTGAAAAAGTACTTCAAAATGTTGATTTTCTAATAAAAAGCCACAAAAAAAATATATTTCGGCAAAATAAACACGCTTTCATGCCATAAAATTAAATTAAATTTTAAACCTTTTTTACTACCGGGAAAACGCTACAGCCATTTTGGTGACGTAATATGTGCAATAACAAAAGTGTTTGACGTAAGTAAGAGAGTAACATAACCTACAATTACTATGACAACCATCAACAAATTAGTAATGAATGCTAATTATGTACGTACAACGTAACACGATGTAAACAGAACGCTAACCATTAAACAAATGACATTATAAAAAAAGAATTCTATATTTTTAAAATAAAAATAATTTGAAATTCGAGTTCTTAGTGAATTTTTTTTTAGTTTTCAAATAGCCAGTAGGACGAAACGGCAATTTCATAGGACCTAATATTTAGCAGTGAGCCGACTATCCGGCTTTTAACTTTGTATATATTTGTCAGTACATAATATGTATGTATTTATGTATAGTAGTAAGTAGTAATAGGTACCTACCTTAGGGTTGCCAGATGGGAAGACTAAAATGTCTGGACAAATTTTCAAAAAGTCGGGATTTTGGGATTATGGGCGGGACCAACGGTACAAATAAATATTACGAAATATAAAAAATCTTTTTTTATTATAAATTTTTTTTCCCGCTCTGCCGATCACAGCGCAGAGACTCGCCAAGCGTGTTCCATTCCGCGTGGAGTAGTTAGTTTAGTCGACAAGTTGAAAATGGTTGAAAATAAAGATACTGCTCTTAAAATTATGTGTGATAGCTTATTGGATCCGGAATGACGCTTAGAAAAATGTTCTAAAAGCGTGTATTTAGTATATAAAAATGCACAAGTTACAAACAATTAAAAAAGGAGAAAAATGGCCTTTCGTTTTTTGCCAATATTTCTTAAACTGTTAATATTTAAGAAATTTCAAAAAAAGATTCTGAAAGAAGAGGAAATTCCCAATAAAAAACTCCCAGCTCCCGGAACTATATCATGGAGATACAAATATCTATAGGTACAAATAAATAAAATTGGAGTGTCTGTTTGTAATATTAAAATAACCGCTTATTACTAAATGTATATGGATCTATACACGGTACATATTCCACAATAACTGTTTTTTACAATTATTGTCTGTCTGTCTGTTTGTTCCGGCTAATCTCTGAAACAGCTGGACCGATTTTGACGGGACTTTCACTGGTAGATAGCTGATGTAATAAGGTGTAACTTAGGCTAGTTTTATTTTAGATTTTTATTTTTGTAACTGCGAACTGAACAATTTTTGTTAAATTCCACGCGGACGAAGTCGCGGGCACTTCAGCTAGTTATTTATAATTTTAATTTAATGCTGAAAATGGTTTTTAATGTGAAATGGGTTGCGCGCGCGGCGTCAAAAGCAAGTACGACACATTGATTAATTTATTTAAGGTATTGAATATATATTTTTTTAATTTGAAAAAATATGGTGTATTGTGAACACTATAAATACTTAATTCCTTTTGGAAATTTTACTTAAAGTTAATTTTTCAACAAGTTAAACGATTGTTAACTAACAAAGTTTTCTCGAAATTCCGTCTCAATTGAACATAAATGAAAAAAAAATGTTTAAATAATTGTCGTAAAATTTTTTCGTTTCGTAGAGCCTTTTTTATATACATGATTAACAAGATCACGCCATAAAAGTAAAAAAATATTCATTCTTTGTGTATAATAATTATTGTACTTGAACAAAAACTGGTAATTTTTCTAAAAAATGATGATTTTTCTGGAACTACAATTGAGACGGAATTTGGAGAAAATTTTGTTAGTAAACAATCGTTTAACTTGTTGAAAAATTAACTTTTCAATACCATAAATAAATTAATCAATGTGTCGTACTCGCCAATGCTCTTTGCGTACTCGCTTTTGACGCCGCGCGCGTAAACTAAAAATATCACGTGGAGACCCATTTTTTTTTAAATTATAAATAATGGAGCTAGAGTTCCGGGAGGTGGGACTTTTTTATTGGACCTCCTCTTTCAGTTTTTTTTTTTGAAATTTATTAAATACACTGAGGTACTAACTGAGGTTGGGCACAGCAGGAAACTTCCTGCTCAAAATATGGAGCAGCCCGACTGGGGTAGTACCTCGACCTTACAGAAGACCACAGCTAAATAATACTGTTTTCAAGCAGTATTGTGTTCCTGTTGGTGATTAAGGTAACCAGAGCTCCTGGAGGGGATTGGGGATACGGTCGGCAACGCGCTTGCGATGCTTCTGGTGTTGCAGGCGTCTATAGGCTACGCTCTTACCATCAGGTGAGCCGTATGCTTGTTTGCCAACCTAGTTACATAAAAAAATAAATAAATACAATTAACAGTAAAATATTGGCAAAAAACGAAAGGCCATTTTTTTTCTTTTTTTTTTTTGTTTGTCACTTGTGCAATTTTTATGTGCTTAATAAATTAATATTAATTCACGTTTTTAGAACATTTTTATAGGCGTCATCGTCATTCGGATGCAATAAGCTTTCACACATAATTTTAAGAGCAGTATGTTTATTTTCGACCATTTTCAACTTATCGACTAGACTAAGTGGTAATGAAATGATTCTCACTTTTTACGGAATTTTAGATTACAAATTATTCGTAAGATTGCTGGGGTAGGCTAGATGAGGATTGCGGAAAACTGGGATGTCTGGCGCGAACTTGGGGAGGCCTATGTCCAGCAGTGGACTGCAATAGGCTGAACTGATGATGACTGATGATGATGATGATTATTATCGCGATAGTTTGAGATTTTTGATTAGTTGTTATTTGTCGGGACATTTAGTATTTTTTCGGGACTCTGGACATCATACGAAATGTCGGGACAATCCCGACGAATCCCGACCATCTGGCAACTCTAACCTACCTGGATTGCCTGGATATTTGATCGTAATACGGTAATACTGACAGTCCGATACGTCACATAGGACATTGAAATTAGCCGATTGCCTCTTTCCAAAAGTTGATGTGCATTATATATAGCTGGGTACTGTTTATATCTATAGTGCAACATTACGATAGTAGCAGACTAACAGAATATCTGATTTTAATACAATAATTTTAATGCTTGGTGGTTGAAAAAGCACTTTAAAGGCATTCTATGACATAATTCCCATATTGTAATCACAGAAATCTATACAAATAAATAAAATTAGAGTGTCTGTTTGTAATATTAAAATAACTACTTTTTACTAAATGCATATGGATCTATACATATACCAAAATAACATTTTTTACAACTTTTGTCTGTCTGACTGTCTGTTTGTTCCGGTTAATTTCTGAAATGGCTGGACCGATTTTGAAGGGACCTTCACTGGCAGATAGCTAATGTAATAAGGTGTAACTTAGTCTACTTTTATTTTAGATTTTTTTTATAACTGCGAGCCGAACAATAACTTTTTTGTAAAATTCCACGCGGACGAAGTCGCGGGCACAGCAGCTAGTTGTAAATATAATCATATAGCAGTTTGCTTTATTTTTATTAACTTATTATATTAACACTACTTAATACTTATAAACATTACTGTAACTTTTTTTTCATTGAACAAACACATGATAGTAGCATCATCTAACTTTGATTTTATTATCTTTTATCATAATACTATTGGTCAACTACAAAAACTAAAGTAAATGTAAGGATTGATGAATATTTTAAAAATGGAAGATGATTTACTGAGTTTGTATTAATGTAATTTAATATACAATTGGTTTTGCTAAAAATGGATGTGAAATTTATCTCGCTGTCAAATATAAAGGAGACAAATCATTAAGAAAAACTGCAAAAAGTGCAACTATTGTATAATAAAACACGGACGTCATGTTTCAGCAGCTACAGCTTACTGTTGTTTATTTGTTGGCTAACTTTAACGGCTAAGATTTGCACTGAGCCTATGTTTTGTTAAGACAAGTTAACGCTTAATGAGGTGCATTTTAAATATTTTGAACTTTATAGATAACTTATTAACACGCTTTTATTAGCTTGACCTGTATGTATGTATGGATGTATGTATGTATGTATGTATGTATGTAACGGAATCTTTGAACTTCATTTTCACCTACTTCTAGGAGTCTGATTAACTTGGTAATTTACACAGGGGTCAAGGGCCGATGACAATACAATATAACGCACACAAGCACGTTACGCTTTTTCACTTTATTTTCTACTTTTAAGTTCGATTGCTATTAAAGCGTGTTTTTTTTTTAGGTTTTTTAAACTATAATTTATAAGATTAAGATGAGACATTTTTGTAAATAATCTATTTAGATGTTAAATAATTAAAAATTAATATTAATGGGCATTGAATTTAATTAAGAAAAATCTAAAAAATGTATATTTCAGATTTAATAATAAATATGATATCATTTTAACAGTACTAGTATGTTAAAGGACAGGATTGTTATCTATTATATCTAATCTAATTGTATATCTATACATTAGTCATAGAAGTTGCAGTAACATTTTATTTAATCACATAATAAAAGAAATTATATATTGTCAAATATATCATTCATCATATATATAATTTTTTTAAATGATTAATCTTATATCTTCCATATTATAGTTCGATTTACATTTGAATTTTAGATTTAGTAACAAAACATCCACATAGTTATGTTTTTACTTTACGAACCCTATCAATTATATTGTAATATAAACTATAACAAGTAAAAGAAGAACTACATAAAAGTACTTACGTTATAGGCCATTATTTCGGTGAAATTGAAGAGTTCTGAAAATAAAAACAATTCATTAACATTTAAAGTAGTTAGAAATTCACTAGTAGCAGCCATATAAACTTACGTATTATTTAATAAGAGTAGCAATAAGAAGATTATATTCTTAATATTAATTTAAGAACTGAACTATTTTATTACTGATTCTTGTAAATGTTTAAAACTTGGTTATTATATTTCGATTAAATATTATTTTGAAGTTAGTACATAGACCAATGACAGCAAATGACAATAGTTGACAGTAGTAGCTAGTACTCTATTATGTATTACACGTACATATGTACGTATGTTTAATACTATAACATAATCTGTGCTTATCTGCTCAATGTTTGTTATCACATTAATAATTAATATTAATAATTAAGTTTATCGATACAGACATTATCAATATGTGAATAGTTAAGATAATACATATATACAGGCTGTCCCGTAATGAATGGATAATCCTGAACGTGCGTGTGCGGAGGAGGTGGGTTACAAAACAAAAAAAAAAAAAATTTTTTTATCTCAAACAGTTTGCGGTTTATGCCATTTTTTGTAAAATTTAGAAAAATCCCAGTTTTTCTCACATTTGTGGGCACCACGTCCGCTATTTGAGGCCTAGATCGGATTTTTTTTCTTTAAAGTGTTCCCCAAAAATGTTTTTCCTTAATTATGTTTCAAAAAACTCAACTACTATGAATAGTAGTTTACAAGAAGTCGCTAAACATAAATTTTAATATTTTGAAATTTACTTAACTGCTAAGTTTGAGCACATGTGTACTTTATATCGTAATATTATTGAGAGCCATTAACATGTAAAAATAGGCATTTCTTCACAAAATTGCAATAGTGATTTTATTTCGTAAACTGAGAATAGTTCGCTTAGTGATATATTAACATTTAATTTATGAAAAAGTATGTGAATAACAGAAAACCGACTCTAATAATATTTGGCGCTTACTTTAAGATTGCTAATGTGGGGTCACCCTAATTTAATGCATTTCGACGAACACTTTCTAATCTATATAACTTTTACTATGATAATTCTCCTCCCCTCTACTCTCCATACCATGGTCTTAAATACACAGCAACTACAGTGGTAAAGTGTATTTACGTCCCCCGTATTTTATTATTATACTTTTGTATGTCGGTTTAATAGTTTACAGCCACCAGAGGCATGACGATCGCTTGGTGTGCTGTACAACGAAGACAGAATAGCATTATGTCTCTTTTTCTATCACACGTCACGCATATATATTTAATATAACCAATTACAATGAAGAACGTCACTCAATATATTCAATTACAATGAAGCATCACCACTGCATCACGTGACCGTACACAGCGATAGCAGTGATGTCAGCGGCGTTGACGCGAACGAAAAGTTATGAAATTATCGTACTAAAATATATATTATAATCTATTGTCACCACGAATAGGATCCAGCGTCTACTGGACTTGCTCCCGGAGTGGCTGGACAAGTGGAGGATGGCCGTCAAGGTTGGGAATACGGCCACTCTACTAACTGGCGGCTCCAGACCCCTGCGCCAGCTCAAGCTCCGAGGTCAGAACATCGAGTGGAAGACCTCAGGAAGGTATCTGGAGTGCTACATCGACCGGAGGCTGCGCATGTTTCCCACGGTAAACCGTGCGGTGAACCACGAAGCAGCAGCCCAGTCAAAGCTCCACTCCGTCTTCGCGCACGTCCACCCCTTTGTATACGATTATCGGTTAGATAATTGTACATTAAATACAAAACTAAAATAAGTGATGAATTTTAATGCGTTCAGATCTTAGTTTTCATGATCATATTACAAATGTTGCTACTAAAGCCTACAAATCGTTAGGATTTGTTTTTAGGCAATCCTGTGACCTTGAAAGTGCCGCGGTTATGAAAATATTATACAATAGCTTCGTAAGAAGCGTTCTAGAAAGTAAAGCAATTATCTGGAGTCCACATGAAGCAAAATACAAGCACATGTTGGAAAAACTCGAAAAGAAATGTTTAAGATTACCTTACCTCAAGAAATATGGATATTTTGTAGGCTATCCTTGCGTATACCCCTCTTTATTTTTGCAGGGGATGCTAGGATATGATTCTCTTGAAGTAAGAAGAGATGTTACTTTAACTGTAAATTTCTAACCCTTCAGTGCTGAGTTTGATACCTCTGAGCGTACCAAAGTTTAACCACGTTCGGCGGCATACTCTCTTTGCAATGATGGGATACAGTTCGAAGTTGATGCGAGAGTCACCGTTGATTCGAGCACTGACTCTGCTTAATGTGTGCTGGCGTGGGATCCAACTTTAGATATTTTTTTTTCAACTCCTGTTGTGTTTCGCAAAGCGGTAAAGCAGTATATTGAGACAAAATATTCGATATAACCGAAACTTACTAAACGCATTAGACTATAAGATCTGTAATGTTTACAATATTATTTTAAGTAAATAAAATAAATAAAAAAATAAAATAAATAAAGACTGCCCCTCAGAACCAAGCTGGTCTACGGTGCCTACGTCCGCTCGCGCCTGACGTATGTGGCCCCGGCCTGGTACGCGCTCTGCTTGGCGTCGCAGGCCAGAAGATTTGCAAGTCCAGCAGAACCGTTGCCTGCGCTTGATTACAGGAGCTCCGTGGTATGTCAGAAACGACGTGCTTCATCAAGACACCAGGACGCCCACCATGGAATAGTATGGGCGTCGCCTCGCGCGCGCTATGTTCGCTCGAGCGGACAAAGGCGCGTGTGTACTGTACACCTCCACGGGATTGCCCCGCTTCCTGCTAGGACGATCCACTACTACTACATCGTACTTAATCTCTCACCATTGAAATTGGGCTTATTTTCCTGATCTGTTTATACTGGATGTATTTGGAACACTTTGTAAGATTTAAACCACGTAATATACTATTTATATACTATATTATATATATATATATATATATATATATATATATATATATATATATATATATATTTATGAATAAGTATAGTTCTTTTTCGTTTTTGATAAAATTTTTTTAAGTATGTACCTTTTATTTTTTTCTTTGTGATTTTGATGTTTCTTTTTTTTTTAAAGCTTGTTTTGTGTTATTAATTTAATTGTTGTTTGTAATGTCCCAAATAAATGTGTTCTTTCTTTCTTTCTTTCATATAATGCATATAACCATTTATCCCAGAAACGTTTTTTTAAGATCATTTTAGGACTTATGTATTATGTGAGGCAGCAATGTATCATACACATTGTGAACTACTCGTTGACCGCGAGCCGCGTGGGGCGCGGGAGGCGGCGGAACGAAAATTAAACGTGCGCGCGGCGGCGAGTACGTTTACCTCGTGCCGTTGACCTCTGTCAGCTGATGGCGCGTATGAACGGTTTGCATTACATTGACAGTTTGTTCCAAACACGATTATTTTAAAGCATTATCTTCAAATTTCTGTTTCATTATTTTTCCCAAACCGGACTATACCAAAAAAATGATGAAAACAGGAAAAAAAAAATTTCTTTTCGCTTTTTTTTCACTTGTATCATGTCAGGTTAAGCCAACACTATCATACCTCTTCGTTTTTCAATGCGTTCCAAATACATCCTGTATAACCGTGCTCCATACCAGGGCTTGTTACCGGTACAAATTACCTTTATAAAATACCGGTAAATAGCGTTAATTTTATCCGATACCTGTTTTACCGGTAAAAGTTAAACGATTTTTAACGGTGATTTTTAACGATAAATAGAATTTTAACGATACTGGTACCGGTACCTCTGACGTCACGATTAACGATATTTTTATCGGTACCTCTACGACGTTGCCGCTCCATGCAAAGAAAAAATGTTCAACTCGAAGCTGCGCGGGGGTGGGCTGATAAGAGCGGCAACAGCGCGTGACATTAGATTATAACGCTGTGAGATCAAAAATAAAGAAAAGTAGGTAGTATTCTATTAGCGTAATAATTACCGGTACCTATAAAGGTAACAGTAGCAATTAACGGTACTGGTATGGATAGGTACCGGTAAAAATAACGTTAAACGAGTTTTTACCGGTAAAAAATTTAACGGTAAAATGGCTCCAAAGTACCGGTATTTAAAGTACCGGTACTCCATAAATAACGATACGTCTGCCGAGACAAAGTACCGGTACCGAATTTTTACCGGTATTCTAAGCCCTACTCCATACAGAGGGTATGAGCCTGAGGGTATCTGTGAGGACGTCTTGTCACGTCAACACGTCATGTCATTATTTTGTTGTCAACAGTGTTGCCAACGTAGGCGATTTTTCGCCATTTAGGCTACTCGATATGGAAATCGGCGACAAAAATATCCAAAAGGCGACTGGTCGCCTTTTAGGCTACTTAGTTGAATGAACAAATCACAACACTAATGAGCATGAACATAACCAAAAAAAAAAAATTAGACCCCACGCATAGTCTAAAAAGTGTGAGAAAATCAAGAGAAAACGATGGACACACCTTTCGCTAGCTTCATGCCTCGGAGAATAACCCCGTATTTATTTATATTTATTGTTTTTATGTCCCATACTAAAAGAAGTATAGCTTGTCTAAGCTGAAATGACTCGCCCTACTACCGCATTTACGCAACAAGCAAAAATATGAATGCAATTCAAACAAAAATGCGATTGCTATTGGTCATTCAGTTGCCAGTTAGACACAAACGTAGGTAATAGCATGCATCGTTCGAATTTTATGTCCAATTGGTCATAAATTTTATTGTCTGAACATGCGAGAGAGCCGACGTCTTGTTTCATACAAATGCGCTAGCGTAGCTCCATACAGTGAGCATTGTCGGATTTATCACGCGACTAGTTGACTGTAATGTCCGCATACAAATATTTCACGGAACGATCGACGCGACGCTGCCGCCTGCCACACATAGAAGTGTTTATCATTAATATTTGCACTCACACATCCAAATCAAATAAATAAGTATATAAAATATCGAAGTATCATTTGATAATTTATTGCTTCCACTGGACACGATCGATTTTGGAGAAAGTTCAATGATTTACTTGCAAAAAAGTTTATTTCTGCCAATAAAGCCCAAGAAGTCAAACAGCGATGCACAAATTTTTACGTGCAAGCGCACTAAGCAGTGAAGGAATTAGTTGACACTTGACAGGCTACCATTCAATGTGTTGGTGGTGGATAATTGAAGTTTTGTCAGAAATGTTGAAGGCAAAAGTATTGTGGATTCTTTGATATTGATGGCAACAGATGACGCAGAATCAAAGTACTCGCATATAAATAAAATTGTTAATAAAAGTGTGTTTTATTTTAGTTTTGGCGTTTGGGCTACTTTTTTAGGCTACCTCAGCTCCATTTCGGCTACTTTAGGCTACTCAAGCCCTAAAAAACGGCGACATTAGGTCCTGAGTTGTTGGCAACACTGGTTGTCAATAGTTTTCTATCGCTACCTTCAAGTTTCAAGTCAAGGTGTTAAATTGTTGATTCAATTGATCAAAGGATATATGAATTTGTATTTGTAGTTTAGTGTTTAAAGCAATAGGATAAAACTTAATATTTTATAGTTAACAAAAACACGCTTATTAATTTCATTAAAGTATTTTATGGATATTTATTTTACGTGTTAGGTCATGGAAGCGTACGAAAGCGTCCTACTTGTTAAAAATGAAGTATTCGTTTTTAAAATACCTCCGAAAACAACGAACAGAGGATATCGGTAAGAAAATCTCTTATTTTTAATAGAATTCTGTACCGCGAACATAATTAAGAAATAGGAATTTACAGGGCAGCTGATTGGAATCTTCAAGAGCCGCAATGGACGGGGCGTATGCGTCTCGTTTCAAAAGGGGACGAGTTGATAATGAAATTGGAGGACAAAACTAGTGGTGAATTATTTGCGAAATGCCCTATCGACAAGTATCCGGGAGTAGCTCTTGAAGCCGTTACTGATAGTTCACGTTATTTCGTGGTCAAAATACAGGATGACAATGGTATGTAAAAAAATTATATCCACCTATTTACTTTACTTCTTACAAGAATTTATGTAATCTTGAATTATTTTTGTTATAGGAAGAAGTGCTTATATTGGCTTAGGTTTCGGAGATAGATCAGATTCTTTTGATCTCAATGTGACTCTTCAAGACCATTTCAAATGGCTCCGAAAAGAACAAGAAGGTGAACAAGGACAGCAACAACAACTTGACCTGAGTTTCAAAGATGGGGAAACTATAAAGATAAACATGAAGATAACTGTAAGCAACACAAATAATTTGATTTTTATATTTTAATATTTAACTTGAGGTTAACGTTCATTGTATTAAATATATTGTAGAAAATATGGTCCATACATAATTATAGTACAATTTAAACTGACCAATTCTATACATGAGACATGTCAGGGAAAAACAAATTGTAGGAGTCTATGAGAATAGTAATAGATTCCAAAATGATTGTTTTTAGAATTTTTGTTTGATAATTTGTTGCATTAAATTGGATGAAGTTTATACAGTTTTTGATCCTGAAAAGTGATCATCATTTGCCATGTGTGATTTTCATTTTTTGTGCCTAAATAGATTATAAAAATTAAAGGAGTTAACATACATGTTTAAGAGTAGTGATATATGGTATCGCTGCTCTGCTGAACTGCTAATGCCACACATTATGATATTTTATGTGTATAAAAACAATGTGGTATATTTTCCTTTACCAGAAAAAGGATGGCAATGAAGGTAGTAGACCACGTCGAGCTGGTGCTTCTAATGTTGGGGGTCTTTTGCCACCCCCTCCTGGAGGATCTAAGCTTCCTCCTCCACCATCACCACAACATGTGCCAACTCCTATTGGAGCCCCCGCTGCGTCCAACACTGAGTGGGGTGACTTCAATTCAGCAAGGTATTTTTATTATACTATTTTTGTTAAAGTACATAGAACATACCTATTTTACATAATGCATGACTATAAAATTTGTATTGAGTAAGTTATAAATTGAGAGTGACTCTTTTCTTGGACACAGTTATACAAACATGTCTCGAAATTCCTCTTGACATGTGTATTTTTCATACAAGGCTTTGATCTGAAACTGCTCAATCAGAATCAATATCTGAAAGTAATTAAGAAAATATGTATTTTGATAATTGTGTGCTCGCAAACAAAAACAAAAAAAACCGACTTCAATTACATCAACAAGTAATACAATGTAATAATTCTATTACTATAGATGGCATCACGGTTGCTTAAAACCAAATAAAATCATATCAAGAATTTCGATTCGATACGACATAGATCCATAGCTTTAATGGCTAGAGCACGGGACACGGTATGTGGGGGGTGCGGATCCAAATCCCGCTGGATCGAAAATTTTGATATGATAATAAAAAACATTTTCGAATTTCCTCATGTGTGGGAAACATAAAAATAAAAATAATACGAATTATAGATATTAATATTGGTAATAGTATATTTTTTTCTTTTCAGTGCTCCCAGCCAGCCTCCTAAGCCTACAACTCCTGCTAATCAACAAAATTGGGTACAGTTTTAAATGCAAAAAAAAAAGAAAAATGTTAAGATCATGTCTATAATTATCAAGTGCTGTGCACAATACTTACGAAAATTACTTAAATTATTTATTATAACATATCCATCATATTATTCTATAGATAAGATTATTTTCATGAATATTCATAAAAGGTCTCTAGCCATTTATGAGTTTATAAACATTATTGAAGACAATACTTTTACTTCGATTGTAACAAAGGTCAAATAATTAAATCTTTTAAGTATAGGCTTATCATGTTAGACCAGGGTCGATAATTTTTAAAACCAAAAAAAATAAGAGTAGGATGAAACCCATTAGAAAGGAGGGGAATATTATAAAAATGAAAGGAAAAATAATTTACGGGCGATCTGAGGTCGGAAAGGGTATGTTGGTGAGTTTTTAAGGGTAAAAACGGTTTTTTTCGATTTCCGGCAAAACTAAAAGTCCTATCGAAAAAAGTCAAATGAAAAAGTTGTAGGTAATAAAAAGATCTAAAACTTCTGTATTTACACTTTTTTCACATAACCTCAAAATTTATGTGAAAAATTCAAAAAACCAAGTTTTTGGTTTCTTATTTTTATCTTTTACAAAAAATTTTTTAACGAAATTTGGTGAAAACTTACTTTTTTATGTCCCAAATACGCTGTAATTTATTTGATTAAAAATATTTATTTTTTCACCTTATTTTGAATTAATATCGAAAAAACAACCTAATTTTCAATCGAAAACTCACCCGTCAAAATATCAGCTTTTTTCAAAAAGTTGGTATGTTTTCTGTTCGTTGAAATCTCTACTTTCCGATGGTGAAAAAAAAATATATGTTACTATAGTAAATCTTCTCAGAAAATGCAAAGAAATAACAGATAGTAAGGCCCAGATCCTCCTAGCCCATACCCCACTTCTCTATGAAATAGGTTTTGATGGGCCCAAATTGCCCGCAGGTCACTTAGGTATATAAGTTATCTTAAAATAGCAATAAATAAGCATCTACGTATATAATTTAAAGAAGATTCTACAACTTTCTCATAATATTGTAAATGTCTTATTACATAATTTTTTGATTTTCTGAGCATTTCTAAAGATAAAAATAAAAAACCAAAAACTTGGTTTTTTGAATTTTTCACATAAATTTTGAGGTTATGTGAAAAAAGTGTTAATACAAAAGTTTTAGATCTTTTTATTACCTACAACTTTTCCATTTGACTTTTTTCGATAGGACTTAGTTTTGCCGGAAATCGAGAAAAACCTTTTTTACCCTTAAAAACTCACCCCCATCCCCTTCCCGACCTCAGATCACCCGTAAATTATTTTTCCTTTCATTTTTATAATATTCCCCTCCTTTTCTAATGGGTTTCATCCTACTCTTATTTTCTTTCACTTTTTATTATTTTTAAAGGCTTCTACCCTGGTCTATGTATGAAACATAAAGGATCAATCTGAAGTAATAAATGAAAAATTATTAAACTGTATGTACTGCCTCTAAAATTATGTTATTTGCTTTTATCTCATTATCTTAATTAAAATCTTTTTAGGTTTCTATTTATCATTCTGGATATAATTAATTGCTTGAAAAAATTAACTGTGATTAAAATTACTTATGATGACTTGCCTACACAATATAGTAACTTATTTTGTTTATTGTTTGATAAGAAAGATTTATAGGGTATACAATTGCTTATGCAAATGTATAATTGTATATCCTGCAATCTGTTGCGTGCTATGTGTATGTTGTAAAGGATCTAGCCGGATAAACAAATATCTATTACTTTACACACAGTAAAGTTAGTACATTTGTTTTGTTGATTTTTTCAATTTTCTAAATTCTTTTAATTCCCGAAGCTAAACAACACATCATTTTATAGAAACTGGATTTAAAGTAAAAAAATATGCTTACGACGTATATATATTTTTAAATGTTACTTATATTGCTAACAAGAGAGTAGTAAAAAAAATATATATACAGAAATGTGACAGTTTTCCGTGAAAAAATAGCCATGAGTAATTTCGTGAAGTGATTAAAACATATTTTGTTAGTGTTGCTGATACAACTAAAAAGTTATATGTGTATTATTATGTGTTATTATTTTATTTCTCTTGAAGTCTTTGAAGATTGAAAATCATTAGATCATTATTAAAGAAAACCGAAAAGTTTTTATTAATGCATGTGCAGTAGTAAAAAAGTGTTTATTATGCAATGAGAATCAAACCACACAATTTTTTTTTGAAATTGATAATGATTAGGCCAGTCCGGCTAGGCTTTACATAAAAGAAATTTCTTTTTAAAGAAATTATGAATTTTCTCTAATTTTCTTTGTTTGATTTTTATTATAACTGTATACACATACTTATTAACATTCCTAATAAAATAGTTTCTGTAGTTTTCTTATTAAAAGTTATGTTTAAAATTTTATACAGTTTCCTAGTATAAAATATGATCTGTGAACTAATAAATTCTTTTATCACCAAACATTAAAGTTATCAATATAATTATATCAAGTAATTGTGTATCCCTTAAATATTATGATTCATTCGTTACTATCAAAAAAAAAAAAAAAACGCGTAGGTTTTGTTCAATGAGAATCAAAAGATCGAATGATTTAGTGGTAATGCTCAAAATAAATACGAATTTTATTTGTGTAGTATTTGCAATATTTTGTACTGAATACTACTAAACGCCCTTGATATCCTCTACTTCTTGTAATTAAAGCAATTTTACTTTTAAAACATCTAATTCTTTTATTTAAAAAAATCGTTAATATAAGTAGTTTTTCTTTAGTTATTCGTTCGAATTCATTGTATTTAAATTTTTTTATTTACTGTACTTTAATTTTTTTTTAAATTAAATTTAATATATATATAAGGTTTAAAAAGCACTAATCTACAAGTTTTCGGTAAGAAGTATAAGGGTTTAATATTATTATTAATATCTGTATATGTTGAAATATTTAAATAGAGTAATGTTAGTCTGTTTATCTATTATTACCTTAGATATAGATAAAATAAAATTATGGCTCTACACTCTATTGTTATCCAATGTTGTTGAAATTCTGCATGTCATAGACATGCTCTATGTAAATAGCTTATTAACTGATAGATATGCGATGTTGTACAAATGTTATATGTTTTTTTTTTTTTGTATTAAATAGATCTGTTTTGGCGTTTTGTTAGACACAATATGTACAATTAATGTAATAAATCAAAGTAGCAGCTATTCTTGTCTTTTAATTATAAATCCTTCTAAAATTATTAATCCACTTCCAAAAAAAGGAGGTTCTCAATTCGATTGTATTTTTTTATTTATGTTACGTGGTGCGTGTCATGTGAACAAGCCATTCGTAGATAATATCGAAATATCGAGCTCCGCAATCACCACTTTGAGAAATCTTTGATAACGCGTATTTACTTAATTATTTTTTTCGTCTATCTTTGTTGTATTATCAACATACCTACTTGTCGATATAATTGAAGGTTTTGTTTCTTTTGCGAGCAAAACAAGAATCATCAAAATCGGTGTACCCAATGAAAAGTTATGCGGTATAAAATACCGTGTGGTGTCGCGGTACTTTCACGTGGGACTGATCACTTTGTACCAAAAATTATTTCCGTAAATATCGCAGATAGAAGAATGTGAGTTAGTCCAAGATTTCTTTGACCAATAACGAAGAAGTAAAAACAATAGCGTGCTTTCAATCCGGGAACCTTTGTATCATTGCGATCGATATTCAATCGGCCCTTGTTTTAGTACCGATTGCGGAAATAGTAGGATTAGGACATATTCACGACCGATTGGAGTTCCCTCTATTTGTTCAAGCATATACACATTATTATATTATATTATAATAATTATGTACCTATGCATATAAATATGAAGTTTTTCTGAATAGGGTTTTACTTCGTTACATTGTACTTATTCTTAGTAAAATATAAGTCGCATAATTCAACAAATATATTATTCACATAAATACCTACAAAAAAATTATAGTAAAAAAAAAACCCGCCTGCATGAACAACTAATAGAAAATCAACTGAAAAGCCTGGAATATGGTAAAAATTTAATAATTACACAAAGCCAGCGAATTAAATCGAAACAATATCAAACATTATGTACTGTAGTACCTACACTTAAAAATATCAATACGGTAGTTCTTCGAAATTTTATGCAACATCGTACATAACATCAGTGGCGTAGCGTGCCTTGGAGGGGCCCCGTATCAAAATTAGTTGGTGGGCCCCAATGAAGGGTAACGATTTCTCACAAAATAAACAAAAATGCTTGCATTTAATTAAAATAAATATTTATTTAATATAAGTTATCACTTCCTCCTAGAATAGACAATAGTGACAAGTCTGATAGCCGTTCCTGCCTCGTCGAAGTCCTTAGGTAATTTTTGTTCAGTTTAGTTTTGAAAAACTTCTTCCAGCTGTTGCGGTTATAACTGGAAGGGTCAATAATACAAAGCATGATGTAATTACCAAACGTAAAACTGGATGCAAGACTATTGAATTTTATCAGCAACAATTCCAGGAGTTCCTTAATGGAATGAATTTTTTGAATTTCGGATTTTACATTTTAAGCATGTTTTCAGAGCAATTTATTGTTCATGAAGATTAACTGAATCCTGCAATAACCGATGAAGGATGTTGCTAACTTTTGGGCGCACGCTTAACTCGGGAAAAAGGGATCCCTTTTTTTATTTTTGTCATTTCTGAAGTGAAAACTCTATAGGCACGTTTGACAGTTATTTTGTATGTTTTTTTTTACCGGCAAGCACGAGATTAAGAGCTGGCGCGCACCACGATTTTTAATCGCGCTATTATTTAATCGCAAAAATGCAACGTATGAGTTAGTCGGACAGCGCGCGCACAGCGACTGAAAAATCACGGCGATTTTAAAATCGCGATTCGTCACATTTTCTCGCGACGCGATTATCGCGAAAATAAAATGCAACGTATGAAATTGTATGATCCCGCGCGCACTGCGATTTTAAAATCGCGCATTCGGGCCTCTTTCGTTTTCCATCTTTCCAAGAGTAAGCATGTCAGCGCCTGAATATAAAAGCTTGTCGCGAGATTTGCTTGTTAGTAAATTAAATAAATTGATGTGATTGATTTTAACTATTAAAATTCTCAAACTAAGGAAATACGAGTAGGTACTCACCGTACTCATATCTCGCGATCATATAAATTATGTAATGACTTTATAAGTAGATAGAAAAAGTTTTAAAGTAAATTTTTTTGTTTTTCGTTTTAGCACGTTCAAATAAAAGGTTGTTTTTTAAAAAGATTTTTTACTTTTAATTTATTTAAATGATAATTTGGTTGCCGTGAGAGTTGTACTACAGTATATCTACTGTAATAATCTATACTAATATTATAAAAAGGTAAAGTTTATAACTTTGTTTGTAGGGGGTAATCTTCGCAAATACTGAACCGATCATGATGATTCTGTCACTAACAGAAAGCTACACTATTTAGAAGTGACATAGGCTATATTTTATTGTTATTGAACAAAAATCAGCATTTCACCCGTGCGAAGCCGGGGCGGGTCGCTAGTTGTAAATATAATAATTCTCATGTTTCGTACATTCGTCGTGCTATTGTAAATATTGTGTGTTCGTATCTCAGTAATCTGTCGAATGTTTAAATTTTCATTCTATAATAGCCAAAGAATTTTTTGGGATACATTCGAAGCTCATGGTGTTTCTGATAAAAGAAACCTTTGATAATTCTATCCGCTGTTAAAAGACGAATCCAGTGTTGGCGAATTTTATTATTTTTTCTTCTGATCCTCCGAATTAGTAAATAAAGACAAGCGACTTGTACGAAGTCAACGGTGCAACTGAGCAAAGATCGCGATTTTTTAATCGCAGTGCGCGCACGGTACGTTCTGCGATTTTTTATAGCGCGATTTTAAAATTGTGTCGCAAAACAGAATATCGCGGTGCGCGCCTGCACTAAGTGACATCGTGGATAACATTTTACTAGGTTTGCTTAAACACATTAGGGGCCTCTGTAGCCCGGGGCATCCGTACCATTGATACGTCTGATACGGTGGTAGCTACGCCCCTGCATTGCAATCTAAATCACTCACAGAAGCTGACTGCTGAAAAAATGAAGAAATTTTGGATATTTTTTTTAATAACCTACTCTCTTTTCTGTCTACTTTTTCTTTTCATAGCTCCACTGGGATAATCTCTTTTCGTTTCACTCATTCTTTTCACAAACCACAGTAATTAACCAATAAGTAATGAGAAGTAAAAGATTCTATTGTATTAAAATGTAATAACGTAACGGCGTTTGGCAGGCTTCGTCGAGTCTTCACTTCGAAGATTCCGCAATGCTTGAAAACAAAAGTCTTCGAACAATGCGTCCTGCCTGTGTTAACATACGGAGCCGAGACGTGGACACTGACAAAGGGACTCAACTGGTACACAAGTTCAAAGTCGCTCAACGTGCAATGGAATGGGCTATGCTTGGGGTTTCTCTCAAAGATAGAATTAGAAATGAGGCTATCCGCGAGAGAACGAAAGTAGCCGACATAGCCCACAGAATTAGCAAGTTGAAATGGCAGTGGGCTAGTCATCTGTGTCGCAGGACCGGTGGCTGTTGCAGCAGACGTGTCTTGGAGTGGAGACCGCGTCTTGGCAAACGCAATGTAGGACGTCCTCCGGCCCACTGAGCGACGATCTACGTAAGACTGCCGGTGTAGGCTGGATGAGGATTGCGGAAAACCGTAATATCTGGCGCGAACTTGGCGAGGCCTATGTCCTGCAGTTTACTGCAATGTGCTGAACTGACTGTCTTAACTGTGATAACGTATGAACCGGAATGAAATAAAACACGTAAATATTCTTCTCGTAATATGCATCTGTTATTGCGGGATTCCCCCGTTTAAGTCACTCACTGATGTAGGATGTTGCCAACTTTTGGGCGCACGCTTAACTCGAAAAAAAAGAGATTACTTTTTGATTTTGTCATTTCTGAAGTGAAAACTCTATAGTCTATAGGCACGTATGACAGTTTTTTTATTTGCTTTTTCCCGGGAAGCATGAATTTAAGTAACATCGTGGATAATATTTTACGATTTTTTTTGCTTATAGACGTTGGGGGCCCCTGTAGCCCGGGGGCCCCGTATCATTGATACGGCTGATACGGCGGTAGCTACGCGCCTGCATAACATGCAGTCGGAGACATGCACAAAGAGAGAATGATTTGACTTATCTTTCAATTTCATGAATATTTTTATATTTATATAAGAGTGTGACTAACAATAATAATGAGTTTACTACTTAATACTTTATTAACCGACTGCAAAGAAAGGATTAAGTATGTTTTTCACGCGTATCTTCTATGTAAGAATAAGTAATTTAATAATCTATACCTATTAATTGAGACAAAAAGTAGGTACATACTGTCTTCAAAAATTTCTCAGTACCTGGTTATAAGTATATACTTTTAAGCTATGTAATATATTTTTAAGGTTTATATTTAACTACATATAATCTATGTTATTGTGTGAAATAAAGTTGTTTATTATTACTTAATACTTATTATTATTATAAACGGATTTTGCTCTTTTATACTACGTTTACATCTGTTTGTTTTAAGAAACTTTCTCGAATCTTGTATCTATGAAAGTTCAATATATAAAGTTTCTTGAAAGATATAGTTGTTATTTTTTAAGCTAATAATCTTTGATGACACTGATGGTTAAGCAAAATATTAATAGAATGGTTTTAAAGGATTCTGAAAGTCTTTTAAAAGGAAACAACGTAGGAAATAGAAATAGATGTCAGTTGTTAGTGAGCCGCAATCCATTAATCCGATTGTAAACAGATATCTCGTTGCCACTGCAATGCTACACAATATAGGTAAGTAGTTGGCTGCAATTCTGCAAAGTAATTGCTTCAAATGATTCTCTCCTCACTCACGATCTCTGCCAAACAAAATATAAATACCCGCGCTGTCGTAAGTAATCATAGTACATACATGTCTCTATTCATATAAAAATGAACCACCGAAATGTTTGTACGCGCATTACAATTTCCGAACGACTTCATCAAACAGGAAAATTCTGAAGTTTGAGATTGAGATGATCCTTCGTCGTACAGTTTTTTAGTTTAGGAATACGTAGACGTAGATAGAGCGTTACACATAGAGCGTTGACAAAGCTTTTTAAAATAAAGATAAAAAGTTTTACTATATTATGTCTTATAATGTCTTAAATATATCGATATTTTTTAGATGGTTGTCCAACTATAAGTAAGACTTTGTAACCATATACTTAATACGTTGATTTCTCTCTATGTAAACAAACTATGTAATAATTATGCTTCTTTTCTATTTGGTAGGTACTAGGAAAAGTAAGACTTTTCTTATTAAATGTTTATTAGAATATTTAATTTTCTAATAAACAATTTATTAGAATATTTTAACTGAGGTAGGTCACAGCAGGAAATTTCCTAATTCGTTTTTATTTTTGTGTTACCCACACATGAGGAAATTATAAAGATTTTAAATCATATCAAAAAATTTTCGACCCAGCGGGATTTGAACCTGCGCCCTCTGACGTGCCGTGTCAGCGCTCTGCCAACTGAGCTATGGGTCCTCATCTAGCCGTGTCGAAATTCTATTCGAAATCTAGGAAATTTCCTGCTCAAGGAATGGAGCATTTGGAACATTTGGACTGGGTTAGTAACTCGACCTTACAGAAGACCACAGCTAAATAGTACTGTTTTCAAGCAGTTATTGTGTTCCTGTCGGTGAGTAAGGTGACCAGAGCTCCTGGGGGAATGCGATGTTTCTGGTGTTTCAGTTCAGGCGCCTATAGGCTACGGTAATCGCTTACCATTAGGTGAGCCGTACGCTTGTATGCCGAACTCGTTACATAAAAAAAAGAACAGCGAATTGCGTTCTTACTCCTTTGTTGATGCGCAGTAGAGCACGTCAATTGCAGCAAATGAGAAAAATAATAAAATATAAATACATAGGTACCTTGCTGAAACCATTTTGTCCAGTCTTATGGCTGGTAGAGACGATTCCATTACTCTGTTATTTTATAATTCGTAATAAAGTATAAAAATAATAAGTCCTTTACTATAGAACTACACATAGGTATCATAAAAAGAAAATCAAAATAGCTCAGTATCAGTTCATGATTTCCCAACTTTATAATTAGAAAGAGTTACATAGTTCTTACGTTTTAGCCTCAATTAAAAACTATTTGTAAATTTATTTTACGAAATAATTAACCCGCCTGAAGTTTTTTCCGCGATTACGTTCACGGTCACTACTTCGTTTATTAGTTACGGTTAAATAAAAGAATAATAATAAACGCACTCAGCGGCCTTCACATTAAACTTATATTATAAGCTGTAAGCATGCTACATTTCATTAAAATAGATTCTTCGTGAAGTTTTTCATAAAATAAACAGAGTGAAGAAATGTCGTGATTGTTTTATATTACAGTAGCCAAATTATATAATTTGAAAAATAAAAAATTGTTTCGCTACGATTTTTTTATACCTTTAAAGTATCATCATTACGCACTGCTTAAAACTAATAAAAAAAAAAAAACGAAGACGCGTTGGAGGTTGCGGGTTCGATCCCCGCACATGGCAAACATTTGTATTGGCCATACACATGTTTGCCGTTGGTCTGGGTGTTTGTGCAGTCCTTGTGGGTCTCCTCATCGTGCCTCGGAGACTTCGGAGAGTACGTTAAGCCGTTGGTCCCGGTTGTTATCTTGTACACCTGATAGCGATCGTTACTGATAGTAGTGCATATTATGGAGCAGCGTGATGGATTAAGCTCTGATCCTTCTCCTACATGGGGAAAGAGGCCTATACCCAGCAGTGCGATATTACAGGCTGAAGAGAGCGAGCTCATAGCTCATCAGAGTAGGAGAAATTAATTTAAGGGATGGCTACTATTACCTAGTTTTGACAAATCTGTTACAGGCAAACCCATATTAATTTCGTTATGTAGACACACTTCACCAGGGGTCGTCAACTGGCGGACCACGGTCCGCATCCGGACTGCCGACCCATTTTGCGCGGACCGCGAGAACACAGGAACTTACACTATAGAGTACCTATATAAATTAATAAAAATATGTCCCACGCAACTTCAAACATCAGACAGAGTTCACAATTAAAAAAAAATCATTTTCCTCATTAATGTGTAAAATAATTGTGTTTGCTCGCAAACGAAAAAAAACCGACTTCAATTACATCGACAAGTAACACAACGTAGGTAGACGAAAAAATAGTCAAGTAAATACGTGTTATTAGATATATCTATTTATTTTAGAGTTATAACTCTAAAAGTTCTTGTCATATCCCAATGAAATTTAAATAGGACCACATGACACGCAACATCTTTCAATTAAAACAAAATTCATCGAAATCGCTCCACTCAGTCAAAAGTTCTGATCTAACTAAAAAAATCTAATCTAATCTAAATAAAAAAAACAAACGAATTGAGAACCTGCTCCTTTTTTGGAAGTCGGTTAAAAATACTTTGTTATTCCGTTTGTTTCAACATTTTTCTTCTATAAAATGATGTGCGGACCGCGACGGTCATTTCATTTCTTCAAACGGACCCCTAACGAAACTAGTTGGTGACCTCTGCACTACACTTTATATTAACTATAAAATAATTGCTTTGTATAAAATTTACTTGAAGATCGCGTATATACTAGTAACCTGTATTTACTTAAAAGGTGCTTATTTGTACAAAAAAAATATACCAGTTATTTTAGATCATTCAGGAAATTTAGGTTTTATTAAAACAAAATCTGCAAATGCAAGCGGCGGATCTGAGACTATTAAATTGAACAAAGCCTTCGTTGTTATTTGATGAACTTATAAAATTCTACAAACGCTGTAAAATTTTACAGTTCACTGATGACACAGCAAATTTGATAAAAGAACATTTTTTAATTTTCAGGTGGATAATGGAGAATAGCATGAATTTTTACGTTTTGCTTAGGTATTGTTTCATAGTTGAAAATAAGCACCCCACGCTTTTTCACTTTATTTTCTACTTTTTTAGTTCGATTGCTATTAAAGCGTGTTGTTTTTTAGTTTTTTTAAACTATAATTTATTTTCTGAATTTTTAGTGTCGAGACGACAATTAAAAGAAAAAAGCGTGTTATGTTGTATTGTCATCGGCCCTTGACCCCTGTGCAAATTTCCAAGTTAATCAGACTCCTAGAAGTAGGTGAAAATGAAGTTGAAAGATTTCGTTACATACATACATACATACAGGTCAAGCTAATAAAAGCGTGTTAAAAATAAAATTTAAGAATTCTGGAAAGAGTGGAGAAAAGGAGTTCTGAAAGTTGGTAGATAAAGATACTATATAATTAATTAATTATATACTGCGGTCGCGGAATAGAAAGAAATTCGTACACCGACCTGTCATCTTTTGTCTTTGTCGCTCGCGTATAAACATATTGCGGTTGCGCTCACACAGGTAAAGTGACCCCGTATTGTTTTACTTATTTTTTTTAAGTGTTGTAAAAATTAAAATGTGTAGCTAAGAATTAATCGTGGTACCTATTGTTTGAGTAAACCAATGTTACTGTAATATACCTACTAACTGCATTTTAAACGAGTAAGGATTTAATAGGATTAAAAATTCGTATGTACACAAATATTCGCACTATTTTATTCCTTTGCATAACACCGGATATGTAACGGTTTAAGATAGAATATTCTTTAGGTATTTATCTTCTCCTGTATTAAATAAACAAAATGGAGCTATTTTCTTAGTATTTATGTTAGTGTTTAGTTTTAGAGCACGTTAAGCTGTCGGTCCCGGTTGTTATCGTGTACCTACACCTTATAGCGATCGTTATTCATAGTAGGGAATATATCCGCCAACCTGCATTGGAGCAGCGTGGTAGATTAAGCTCTGATCCTTCTCCTGGGGATAGAGGTCTATGCCCAACAGGCCACAGTGGGATATTACAGGCTGAAGCGTGAAGCGTATACATATAGACCATAGACCATATTGGGTTGTCTGGAAGAAATGGCTAAATAGCCATAAGTCCGCCCATTGTACTTCACAGTCTGTAAATGATATTTGTAGTTGTGATGTACAATAAAGTATAAATAAATAAATAAATAAAATAGACCAATTTAAACTTAGATACTGTGTACTTTTTTCACACCCAACAAAAAAAAAACGACAACTTTGTATCAAAAAAAAAAAAAAAAACATTTAGATGACTTCCTTCGCTCATCCTAATAGCATTTACTGTTAACAACCTTGTATATTTAGTAACAGTATAAAATCGAGTAACAAATTAAAAAACAACATCTCAGAAGTACAGACATCTAAGAGAATTCATATTTCGAATTTTAATAAAATTTAACAGGTTGTATAATTATAGCCTGCAGGGTACAAAAGACTGCTTAAAACTTCAGAACCTTCATTTATTGTTATACAATAATGAAAGCATATTATAAAATAAAGCTGATAACACCGCCCCACATGAGCCATGTGTGCGTGTTACACTAACGATTAACGGTAATCCAATCCACTTCCAATCTAAGTTAGCTGATCCTTTAAAACTCGGTCAGATTTTTCATTGTTATGTTAAATATTTTACCTTAGAGGTATAAAATATTATATATGTATACAATTTCATGATAATTTTTTATTTTCTTTTTTTATCACTTTTTTTTTTTAATTTGATTACATTGAATTATAGTTTGTTGTATTGTATATATTGTAGTATTAGTATTATATTATATTTATATATTGTATTATACATTTATGGATTATATTATTTGTATGTAGGTATGTATTATTATTATTATTTTTTTTTTATTGTTCACCTACTCACTATATATACTTTCTTGCACATACCAAGGTTGGCTGGTAGAAAATGCATGAATTAGCATTAAGCCCGCCTTTTGTACACACTTTTTCTTTGTACAATAAAGAATTTTAAATAAAAAAATAAAAATAAAAATAATGCATACTATGATGATATTATGTATGTGTAATGTATTTATCTATACTAATATTATAAAGAGGTAAAGTTTCTAACTTTGTTTGTTTGTATGGGGTAATCTTCGCAAATACTGATCCGATCATGAAAATTCTTTCACCAACAGAAAGCTACACTATTCAGAAATATATATAAGTTACTTCACGTATCGAAACCTTTTTTTAAACATGACACTTTCAAAAGACAAATAAACCTCGAAAAATAAGCGATAAAATGATGAAGGTAAAAGGACGATGTCCTTAAATTTTTGGAGAAAGATGTTTACTCAAGAATGTCCCCGTGGAAAAAAGACTGTCTTAAATCCAAAGATGGTAAAACTCAACAAAAGCGTGTTTTTAACAACAGTATGAAAAGGTTATTTTGTTATTATTGTGACAATTTAGTAAAGATTACGTATTTACGTAGGTGTATATGACTGTGTATGTTGGTTTATGTGGGTGTTTGTGGTCGGTGTTGGTAGGTAAGTGTACGAGTGTAGATGTACCTACATGTATAATTGTATACCTTTAAAATTACCTACCATTAAAATTAACTAACATCATAAATAACAAATAATTTTATAACTTTTTGTAAAACATACTATGCTTCTAAGTAGATATTTCTTAGAAGTCTGTATTTCGTAGTATACGAGGTTTTCGGCAAGCTGTGACTCATAGTAATAATTTTAACACGTAGTTCAATAAGTCCCGAGACTGAGTACTAAAAAAAGTTTTTTTTATAAAATTAATTTTTATTCATCAACATAGTCTCCTCCAAGAGCGATACAGTCCCTCCAACGCTTTTCTAACTTTTCTATCCCATGTGTGTAGAACGATTTGTCTTTGGCTTCAAAATAAGCCTCCGTTGCTGCGATAACTTCACTATTTGAGTCAAATTTCTTACCCTGAAGCATTTTTTTGAGGTCTGCAAACAGCCAGTAATCGCTGGGGGCCAAGTCTGGCGAATAAGGGGGATGAGGAAACAATTCGAAGCCAAATTCGTTAATTTTGGCCATCGTTCTCACGGACTTGTGACAAGGCGCGTTGTCCTGGTGAAACACCACTTTCTTTTTGTTCATGTGAGGCCGTTTATCCGCAATTTCGTACTTCAATCGCTTCAATAAGCACATGTAATAGTCACTATTTATATTTTGCCCCTTTTCAAGGTAGTCGATGAAAAGTATTCCATGCGCATCCCAAAATATAGACGCCATAACCTTACCGACCGATTTCTGAGCCTTTGGACGCTTCGGGCGGCTTTCACCAGCCGCTCTCCACTCCGCTGCCTGCCGATTGGATTCCGGAGTGAAATTGTATATCCAGGTTTCATCCATTGTTACATACCGATGTAAAAAATCCTTTTTATTATGATTCATCAGCGCCAAACATCGCTCTGAATCATTGATACGTTGTTCCTTTTGATCAGTTGTAAGCAAACGCGGCACCCACTTAGAAAAAAGCTTTTTCATGGCCAAATTTTTATGTAAAATAGTGAAAACACTACCAGCTGAAATCTTCACTATCTCGGCTATCTCTCGCACTTTTACCTTCCGATCTTCCAATACGATTTTGAGGACTTGGTTAATATTTTGTTGAGTCACTGCTTCATTTGGACGACCTGAGCGTTCCCCATCATTGGTGTCCATGCGACCGCGTTTGAAGTCGGCATACCACCGACAAATGGTTGCTTTAGAGGGAGCTGATCCTGCATAACATTTTATAAGCCATTGCTGTGCTTCAACGGTATTTTTTCCCATTAAAAAACAATGTTTTATCAACACGCGAAACTCGTTTTTTTCCATTGTATCGAAATTACAACCGTAGCGTCACTTAAATGTTTCAAAATCAATAATTTTATTGTTCCATTTTTAAAAATTTGACACATATTCTTGTATTGATAGCCAGTACATTTTAAAAATCAAAAGAGTTTTTAATATATGCGCCATTTCCAGGTTAGTCTCGGGACTTATTGAACGATCTAGTAAGTATGTACTTACTTCTTAGTATATACTAGCTTCTGCGCGCGACTTCGTCGGCGTGGACTCCGCTCCTATTAGTCTTAGCGTAATGATATATAGCCTATAGCCTTCCTCGATAAATGGGCTATCTAACACTGAAAGAATTTTTCAAATCGGACCAGTAGATCCTGAGATTAGCGCGTTCAAACAAACAAACAAACAAACAAACAAACAAACAAACTCTTCAGCTTTATTATATTAGTATAGATAAGACGAAAATAATCTTGATATTTAGTTAAAACTAATGTAAGATTAATATTATTTTGAATTTGACTTTATTGATAAAAAGAAAAGGTGTACTAATCTTTTACAGTAGGTAGATAACAAATGAACTTAATTTTAGAAACTAAATATTTATGTTTCTTGGTAAAACAAGACGATTAACAAACCGTTGATATAACTTAAAAACTAAATTGTGGAAGAACGTCATTCGGTTTCGAATTAGTTATTCTCATAGTCCGGTCAAATTAGACTAAATAATAGGGGTGAGGTTATAATAATTCACACTTGGCTGAAAAAAATTGGTTTATCTCCCTATTTTTCTAACGTGTGCATGTGCATATTATGACGATTACAACTCTTTCAACTTTTTGAATCGTTATATCTCAAAAACGGTGGCTCTTAGGAAAAAAAGTATTAAGACATTTTTTTATAGATAATTAGCTGATCTAAAATTTTTGTCTGAGCTAATTTTATGATAAAACTTACCGTTTTGCCGAAAGCGTGAAAAATCCGTTTTTGTGACCTTGACGCTAGTAAAAAAAAATCCAGGTGTCGGATCGATGAGGACTTTTCACATTTCATTTATAATAGTGTTTTGAACAATCCTACCAATTTTCAGCCTAGTGTGAATTATTGTAACCTTGGATGACTAAATTGACCGGACTTATGCCCTATTGAAACATAATTATATCTATCTAATATAACTACTTGCCTGATTGTGATTGTTGGATCATTTTTGGCAGATTTCTGCCAATGCTGTCACACTTTGGGACTCCAAAAACCATATAAGTAGATAAATATTTGCTATTTATTGTATTTGCTATGTCTTGTAGATACGAAGCTTTCAGTCATCTCAGCAACGCGTGAGAAGATCACCTTACACGCAACGGGCACATATTTATTAGAGCGGTTCATGAAAGCGGCAGAAGACGGCCATGTTATATTGTATTATTTGTCTTTACTTTTTCATTCCTGTGTGTAACACAGCTCAACATTCTTTCGAGCCATACCAAATATCATCAATACCTTCCTTACGACATGTTATTTTTGAGAATCATTATAATTTCGTCGGTAATGTGTGGTTTTGATTTACGTGAAGCTTACCCTACTATTCTTTACTTTTATTAAATAAACTTTTTCAAAGGGAGTCACTAAGCGTTAGTTAGACTATACTAGAAATAAACTTTGTAAAAATATTACTCACAAAAATGAAAATACTAAGATTAGTTTATAATAATAAAATCATTAAAAAATGTTAAACATTAATTACTGTTTTAACATTAGACCGAAATTAATATCTTTCAGACCCTTATTGTTTATAATGCTGAAGACTTTAAGAGCTATAAAGTTTTTAGTATACCTAAGTACGTGCAGACGGCCGTTGCCTTTTTATTAGCGCTGAAAATACGCAACAGTACGTAATTAGCTGAATGAAAAAGTTAAATGTTCAAAAGTGTTTTAAAAGTTTAATTTAGTGCTGTGTTCTTTACATTTGGGTCTACAACTTTATACAGAACAATTGTACAAAACAGTAGTAAAACTAATAAGACATTTTAGATACAGGGATTCCGGGCGTAGCTTGTCGAGTTTATCGACTTTTGAGGACGTGATGCGATTTAGCTATCTTTCATTCGGCATTCTATATAATTTGTGCTGTTTCCTTTGCGCAAAAGTAATTTTTCTTATTTATTATATACACTTGAAATTGTAACAAATAACCTGGCTTTCTCTCCCTGTTTAATATACATAATTATAATAGAACTAGTGATCAACCAGAGGTCGAAATTCGACCATAATTAAATTTTTAATTTTTTTTTTTTTATGTAACTAGGTCGGCAAACAAGCGTACGGCTCACCTGATGGTAAAACCGTAGCCTATAGACGCCTGCAACACCAGAAGCATCGCAAGCGCGTTGCCTACCCTATCCCCAATCCCCCCAGGAGCTCAGCAGGAAATTAAAGAAAACTAAATAATTATGAAAATAAAGAACCTTTTTTTAAAATTTTCATTTTGATAACCGACTTCAACAATAAATAAAAGGGTATATATGCGTGTGTGCGTGTGGTAGTGTGTGTATTGCTTTTTTTATTAATTTAATGTACATTTTATGTATAATTTTTAAAAAAATATTAGCATTCCGCACTCCTTCTCTATATAAACTATAGGTAAGTGTGCGAAATTTCATACTCCTACGTACGCGCAATTTCCGTAAAAAGGGGTACCTACAAAGTTTTTGCTTCACGTATTAATATATAGATAAATAATAGATACACACAATATAATAATTACTTGTATCTATTATATCGACGACCGCTCTGATGTAATCGTCGCGTCGTATCGGAGGCGTCTAACGCCGACGGTCGCGAGTTTGATTCCCGCTCGGAGTGCATATTTGTGTTTATACAAATATTTATTTACTATAAGCGGGTGGAGGATTACGCCCCAACAGGAGATCAAACGGCCAGGGATTAGGGCTGTAGGCTGAGAAAAAGGGGGACAATTTTAGCAAATGACAATGCGATAATCCTAGGACAATGCGAGCGAACCGTCACGGATCCCCAGTTGCCTTAGATAGAGTGAGCAAGGCTTAACGGCATTTTTCTCTGTTTCGCCTTCCACATTGTTTTCGTCATGTGGGGTAGTTATTTCAACTAAAAACACCCTCGGCTGTGTCCCGTCCATCATCACGATATCAGCCATGTTCGTCAGTATCGTCCTGTGCGTGGCGATAGGCAGGTCCCAGTAGAGCCGGACTCCATCGCGTTCGATTACTAGCACCGGTGAGTACTGATAATACAGCATACTCTGTTTCAGGAGACAGTACATAGGAACAAGCTCTTGGTGGATAATCTTGGCCGCTTGGTCATGTCTATGCAAGTACGGTACGGGGTGCCTTGCTATAAGAATGGCGTTGGCAAGCGTAGAACAACTCGAAAGCACATGTCTGAGTGACTCATCGGGATGGCGACAGGCTCCTCAGAAGGGACTCGGGACTTGCTATTTTATTTTTACTACACATTAAAGAAATATTATGTAAAAACGTCTGTTGAAAAAATACTTAATAATTGAAGCTTATGCTTGCCTTATTGTTAAGGCAGCATTATCAATAATTGTATCTATAAGTTTCGATATACTCGTACCTATTTCAGACACACAAAGCTTGGAAACAAAGTGAACAATGAGTCAAAACTGAGTATTACACGTTTAATATTTACATTCAAATATTCACATAAATAAATATATAAGTATAGAATTATAGAGTTCATTGTAAATGTACATATGGACATTTTTTGCCCGGCCCTAAAATGTGTTTATTTCGTAAACTGTCAAACCCTTGTTATGAATTTGATCGGTTAAGTAATAAAAATTAATACATATTATGTAATAATATAGGCCTCCTTCTCCTAAATGGAGAAAGAGGCCTATGCCCAGTAGTGGGATATTAGAGGCTGAATACGATGCGATGCGATATAATATATAAGTATGTATTTAAAAAAAAACTACAAGAAACTGCGAATAATTTCATTCGTAAGAAGTCGATGCGAATTACTTTCGTATTCAAGAAAAGATAAACAAATATTTACGGGACATTTACAAACAATAATGATATACACTCTCACGAATAAAATACATAAATAAATCAATCAATATATCGTTTATATCTGTGGAAACAAAGATTATTTTGTATCGATTTCGTAATTATCTGACCTAGCTAGAAAGCTCGGTCGTTGCATCCAAGGAAAATTGCATTTCATGGCTCGCTTGGTGTAACCTGTGCCGCGTGTATCAAACAAGCTCACACGTTAAAACTGTTCGATCTAATCTAGCGAAAATGTTTTTCATAAACTATAACTATAATATATTACTTTGATATTACATGAAAAGTTAAAAAATCACATAATACTATAATGTCGTGAGAATTGTAATAATGCTAAAGAATCTTTAAAAATTTAAAACTCAGCTACTTTTTACTGGTCAGGGTTGTAAATATTTTGCGAATTTATCTAAAAATAAAACTTGTGAAGGATGTAGAATATACCTACGATTAATAATGATTACGCTAGATTTCTAGAATGATATACCATACGAGAGTTCGACGTGTACTCATTGAATACTGAAATTTAGTTTGTAAATATTATCTTTCTTAACTTACATTTTGTAAAAAACCTAAGAAACATTTAAAATTTTAATCAACAAAACAAAATCACAAAAAATACGCTTTTTTAATGAATTTGAATGATGATGACCATTAGGTAATCGTTTTAAACTACCTTCAATCATGACATTAACTATGGTATGGAACTTAAAATAAAACTTTATTTCTAGTAGAGCAAATTATACTATACAGACAATTTAGAAAAACAGACTTTCTACTATATGATACTTGCTATCCCTAACATCAATTTGTGTTTTTATTTTTTTCTGTAATATATGTAAATATAAATAAATATAAATATCATATCCCACCAAAAACATTCTGTAAAAAAACTAGCCAAGTCTCGATGGAGCTGCTTGTTTATCTCTAAAAAGTAATGAAATCTAGACAAAGTCGTACCAAGTCTAAGGTTCATTACTGCGATTTCTTTATTATTATAGATAATGTTGTGTGACTTGGCCGTTAAATGGTACACAAGGGTACAAAACTAAGAATAATATCCCATACTGGTATTGGTAATTGGACACTAGTGTCTCATTTTAGGCGGTTGTTGATAACACATGAATTGAGCATTGACAATGCTGACTTCTGTTCTCTTATTTTTGGAGCGTTAAATCGACCACCGATCTAACATAAAATAGACGTACAGACGGACTTCTATCAATGATTAGAAGTCCGCTGGTACTGGAAATAATTTTTTATACAGTTTGTTTCAGGCTTGCCTATACAAAAGTATTATTGAAATACGCAGCTTTATCAAGCCTACAATTGACTGGTTATTCAATCAACGTTTTCCAAGTGGCAATTTTCCATCATCAATGGGTAGCGGTTCTGGCGACATATTGGTGCAATGGTGTCATGTAGCACCTGGTTTTGTACCCTTGTGTACCCTTCAACGGCCAAGTCACACAACATTAACTATAATAATAAAGAAATCGCAGTAATGAACCTTAGACTTGGTACGACTTTGTCTAGATTTCATTACTTTTTAGAGATAAACAAGCAGCTCCATCGAGACTTGGCTAGTTTTTTTACAGAATGTTTTTGGTGGGATTTCACTTCTTTTTGTAGAAAGTAGAAACGTGGGCGTATTCAGGCATATTGATTTATTTTTTAGAATTTCTTATTTGACACATTTTTTTCTTTTTAATAAAAGTTTTTTTTATTATTACAATACAAATATTTCTTTTCCTTTCTTCCGGTTCTGATTCTTGTACTTGACGTGTTGGTATCACCACCACTCTTAGTCCAATGCATTATATTTTTACCAAATTTTGAGCGAAATTAATATTTTAGTGTAATTTGTGTAATATTCGAGTAGAATTAAGTTAAGAGAGCAGGCAGAGGGGAGGCATTCGCCCAGCAGTAGGACGCTATAGGCTAGATTTAATTAGAAGATGTGATCTGATTTTTGCAATGACAGTCGTTTTTTTTTATGTACCAACTAGCTAGGCCTCGCGGTTTCACCCACTGTGATTTGATGAAAAAAATAGCCTTCCTTCTTCTTAAAGCATAAACTTTCTCTTTAAATAGGCTATCCACCTCAGAGGAATTTTTCAATTCGAATCAATAGTTCTTGAGATTAGCGCGTTTAAACAAACAAACAAACAATTCAACTTTCAGGTTTACAATATTAGTATAGATTAGTACAGATTAAGATATATAAAACATATCTTTTACACTTCCGCGGCGAAAATATTTATATGGTTTAAGACTTTGATTGGATTGACAGAATAATCTGGAATTTTTCAAGGAGACCAATCAATTGAACTTTCTTTTTTTGTAATCTAATTCTTTTGTACATTTATTATTTATTGTATATTTAAGTAGCTTGATAATTTTCCTTAGTTTACACTAAATAAATTTCTGAACGCTCGCATAAATAAATATTTGACAACCAATATGTATAATGTCAATCCGTTTTCATTACTGACATTATTATTAATTTTTAAAAACTAAAATACGCCAATATCCGTATATTGTGGATATATGTTGTCGATTCGAAACCTTTATTTAAATACGTTCTTTAATTTAAGGGTAGAGTTTACCATATCGACGAGATGAACATTAAAATGTTTGACAGTTACGAAACACGAACATTATATACATATACCTACTTCCATACGAATTTTCATTCCCACCTTTCAACTCCTTACACCCTGTTTTTCGCATTATGGTATTTTATGTAAAGGTGGTATATCGATCTCTTCTAATAGTTTGATTGGGCTCTTTTCTTTTTTAATCAGGGTCACCAGGTACTCCAGATCTTCGATTATCCTAGTTTTTATAGTTTTCCCTTTATGTAGCCATTAAACCCTAACTCTGTACCAAATTTCAGCTCTCTGAGTTTATGGGAAGTACTAGTTCTATTTTGATGATCATGAGTGAGTGAGTGTCGTAAATGCGAAACTTTGCTTTCGCTTAACTTCTGAACTAAATGACCTACAGACTTGAAATTTTGGATTTTAAGTATGTGATTATAGCTTACTCGATGACGAAAATTTAAGCGTTCTGGTCTTATCCAGAGGTTCTCAAATAGGGGCCTGAAAATGCAGTGAAATGGTTCGGGTAAAGGATGGTACGGCAGTGTTTGCTTCGCGCTCGACTTGGCGGGGGCACTGCCGTGCCCCCCGATAACTTACGCGCGCGATCGTCTGTTCCTATGGTAAGCAACTTAATGATTGTGTTACAGGTAACAGCCGACTGTTATAACTATTTTTTTTTTGAGGCGGAAATCGAACCCGCAACCTGCGAAACAGAAAGCAGGGCCACCACAAACTGCGCTAACGGGCTAGTCGAGTAATTATACCTACATGGATCGTTCTCTCTTTACAATAGTTAGGATAAAAATTAATTTTTATTGTTGTAAGTGCAGTATAAAAGTTCATAATAAGCATTTATTAAAGAAATGTAATTTTAGTATTATAAATACAAATTTTAGTTTTGTTTAGAATATTTTCTCTAAGATATAGAAGTACCTATATGAATTTTAGTGGAAAATACTAATATTGTTCAAGGAACAATCTTACTTTCGCAATTGAGAACGGAAAACTTGAAGAAATTAAACCTTTGTATATGAAGAACTGGTCAAGTAGCGAGGGTTAATTTTATTATTCCCTTTTTTAGCAGTAGGTCCTTATAATTGTAGATTTTTTTTCCTTATGCTTTGGATATATATGGGCACTTGTCTTATACAACTGTACCTAACTTAAATATAATAGCATATGTTGTTGGCAAACAATTAGGTTGTATAGTTCCTCAATAAGTCTATAGGGACAAACAAATAGATAGACGCCTCGCCGAAATAAAGATCCATGATTCCATGAAAAGTTTCCTTGTATTTCTTCGGCATTGGACCCAAAATGTCATATGATATGATATACCTAATATGTTAAAAAATATTTATTAAAAAACTATAAAATAGGCTAAAAAACAAGACAGGGTAATCAAATATATTTGAATAACCTATTTGAATAACAATAAATGAAAAAAAAAATTTATGCAACATCAAAATTGTCTTTATTTAACATTATAATTAATTTTGTACTACAAGAGAAAGAACAATTACAACGTCTATGTACAAAAAATATTCTTAGTTCGCACATACATGTGCCTCTGTTGATTTTACGATTACAATAAAAATCTCAAGAGTTATATGTAAATAAATAAGAGTTTAGGCACTGCACGTGTTACATTTCCTCATATCACATTCATGGGCTCTATTAAGAGTTATTCATTTATTCTAGTAAGCGTCTCCGTTCTTTTAAGAATTATTATCATAACATCTCATTCTTCTCAAGAAAAACACATGCAATTTATTTATATCTAGTCCTTGTTAGGATGAAACGTAAATAATGAATTAAATACATACTTCATATACATAATTTAAAAACTATGATTTATATTTTATTGAACTTCCATTATTTATTTAGCAAAATATTTTTTATTTGGCCTTTTAATAAAGGACTGTAAGAGATCAACTTTTTCATATTTAATTATAACTTTAGGAAAACATACATGATACATACGTCCGTTTTATCTTATTGGTCCTCGACATGTTCACGGTACATTACTAAGTACACATACATTTTACTTTTTCGTGTAAAGTTTATTCTGGAAATATAAAACAGTTAAGTATTTTATATTAGTAAAAGCATTATAGACATAGTTTGATAGAAAAACGGACGTATATTCCAATACTAGTTTTAGTTAATTTTTAAATTAATAATAAAATGTACAAAAAAAAATTCATTAACATATTATAGAACTATTTTTTTTATTACAGTACTTTGTTACAGCTTTGGAAAGCTGATATTATTATGAACAAATATATCTAATATTGCTTCTACATTAAAAATAAATGAATAAATATCTAAACATATTGCGAAAAAATGTAAAAGGTTGGTATCATAATAATTTATTGTTAAAATACTGCTGCCTTAGGAATAGAAAAAAAAAAAATAGTTTGCGTACAAAATACGACTGATGTGTAATAAATAGTCAATTAGATCAAGTTCATACGACTATTCTTCTACCGAATAGACATTATAACATTTACAACTATAGCGTAATCGAATATTTTCTTTAAATTACAATAATTGCTTTGCCACACGATACTTTAATCTTTAGTACCAACATATAGGTACATTTTTCTTATCTAATGTAGTTCCGAGTAAACCTACATACTGATACATTTTAAACAAGATAAAAAAATTATAGTCATGAATTTATAAGCTCAGAGGAAGTTAAACTTCTTCAGAGCTTGCTCTGTTAGGTCTCATAGATCAAATGATAAAAATTATATTATTTTTAATACAAGTGCTTAAAAATATTTCGACTAGATTGATAAACTTATTAAATATTTTATATCATAATAATAATGCCTAATTTGGTGATTGATTGACATGTTTAATCTTATATCGTAAAAGGAGGAAATATTATAAAACCGTTTATAAAATATGTCACGCCAAATTTTACTTTAGCGCGTTTCTTCGTACAATTTATGCGATCTCTGTAAATGTTATGTCATGAAAACTCAACGCCACTCTCCTTTATATATTGAGAAAAAATTAAAATAAAAGTTTGATGAATTTCGAACGCCACGTTTCTTTAAATTCCTTCGTCCCTCTTTGTTCGACTTTCTCACTCCAAGCATTTTATGAACGGCTTCTAATAACTATAGAAGTTTGACTAAATCTTAAAAAAACAAATTATATAATACTTTATATAATAATTATCTAAAAAAATATTTCTTATTTATGGAGTCATGATTGAATTACTATATGAAAATATAAGATCTTCAATGTGAAAAATTGTTAAGTATGTTAGAAGATATGCATTTATGTTAGACCTTTGTATTATTCTATTCAACGACTAGAAAAAATTAATAACTTACTAATAATCTACTAACAATAAAGTCACATTTGTGTAATTCGATATGTACTAAACATGAATTAGATTGTGAGGATTGTGATTAAATTATATTTCGTTGATAGAGTAGCAAGATTTTTAACTGTAAATTATAGTACTACAGGCAAATAACGCCCACTTAATTTTAAACTATTATTTTTTCTATAAATACAAATAAAATTAATAAAATAGTGTGATAAACAAATATACCATTCTTTTCTGAACCGAAACATATTGATTGAAAATACAATTCTTTAAAATTTCCGTACTTATGACATCTTTTTAAAAACTATGTCTTTGGGCGTTATTAAAAATACCATGTTTAATAACGCCCGTTAACTTAAATGTCATCCTAGACGCAGAAAACATATTCCTGGAGGATAAATGTATAATAATACACATCAGTCACATACAATATTTTTATTAGAAATGGAAAATATAGAAGAAATCAAAATTTAACACAAAAATTATCAAATTTCCTAACGTAGTAAAATTACTGTTAAACTGCTCTTTATAATCATTTTAACAAAACTTTTTTGGTCATATATCAATACCTTTTAATTGTTATGCATCAAATAACAATTAAAATGTTTTTATGTCTAAAAAAATAACATAAATATTACCATACATTGGGCGTTATTAAACAGAAAAGGGCAATTACGCCCTGAGGTAGGTGAATAACGCCTGTTCATGGTATCAACAACGAAAGGTACATAAGTAAGTAAGTAATATCTCTCACAAAAAAGGTACGCCTGTTTTATAATGAATTTTGGTGTGAGAGGTACTCCGATGGTTGCAAATCGTTTTATTCTTCAGCCAAATCATATTCGATGGTATTAATTTATTTATCTGTGAAAACAGGTTTTCGTCCCAAACTTCTGTCCACGACTCTTCTCCTCTTTTTCTTTTACCCATAGAACTCAGTGGCGCCATTACAAATCCTAAACAAAAGATGAAAATTTATCAATCGCTTAAATACATAGAACTGGGTCAATAACGCCCATGAAGGGTAATATCGCCCAACGGTTATTTGAAAGGGCGTTATTAGCCGAGAGGGCGTTATTGTACTTTTTTGTGCATTTTCACTAAATTATGTACCTTACCTAAAAAATAATAGTGCCACATTAAGAACAGTTACTTACAACACGACGCAAAACATAAATATAATAAAAGAAATATTAGGAAATAATTAAAAACTTACAATTTCGTCGGAGCAGTTTTTATAACAGCAACGTCCATGAGCGATACCCACAAAGCGCGGCCTGATATTGGCAAGATAGCGGCTCGAGAAACTCACTTTTGGGCTAGACGCATTCTTATTGGTGCTAACTATGTGTACGTGCCCTGTGATGCTGCTCATTCGAATTAAAGTACGTTTTCTGGGTTCTGGGCGTTATTAGGCAGCGGGCGTTAATTGCCATACCTACTATATTTTGAGCTTGTAAGCAATAAACATGTATGAGATTAAAAGTAACTTTACTAAATACAGAGTCCACTCGAGAATATCGACTAATGAGCAGGTTGGAATTAAAATCACTTAGTGTTTAAATTATTTTTGAGACTGTACGTACTCGGATTAGAATTTTTTGATGGTAACAATCGTTCGGTCACTTCACTTAGATCACTTGTAGAGTACCTGTTTCTCTTTAAAGTTGGACATTTGTCCTTGTCTATTAATCTTTTTACTTCTGGTTGTAAGTCTAATTCCTTTATACTTCCACTGGGACTCCGAATCGATTCAGCTTTATCGCTGCCCGTACTGGACGGAGTTTGGCTTCCATTTTCCGATTCCATTATCTGCTCTAGACCACTCGGTCGTCGACTCCTCGGGTCGTAGTATTCCATCGTCGGTGGTATAACTGGCGTCAAATTCGCCATCGGGTCCAAACCAAGTAGAAGCATAACTGTCGCTGGATGCTCCATTATATATTGAGTTACACTATGTAGAAATGGTTCAGTCTGTGTGCTTCGATGTATTTTTAATCTTTCAGGACTGAGCGGCCGCTCTTGCTACGAAAAAATATACAACATTACAATATCATCTTATATAAGATTTTAGATTAACATGGTTACTTCTATTACGAAAATTATTCGAAAACGGGATATTGATTGCGAATGTCTTAATCACGAGACCACGAGTCTCGTCATCAAGGCATTCGCAGTCAATGTCGAAATATCGAGCTCCGCAAAGCGAAAATAATAAACATGGTAAATATCCCGTTTTCGAATAATTTTCGTAATATCATCTCACTTTTGAAATACGCGTATAACTATAACTTAGGTAGGCCATAGCTGGATATATCCTGCTCGAAATCTGAACCAGCCCGACTGGGGAATTATCTCGACCTTATTATCTTCGAAAATCAGCTAAATAATACTGCTTTCAAGCAGCGTTGTGTTCCTGTAGTGAGTAAGGTCATCAGAGCTCTTGAGGCAGCATCGGGGGTAGGGTCAGCAATGCACTTGGGATGCTTCTGGTGTTGCAAGCGTCTATGATAATCGCTTAACATCAGGTAAGCCATACGTTTGTTTGTCGACTTAGTTGTATAAAAAAAAATGCATTTCGACACTATTATTATTAAGTAGAAACGTTTGTTTCTTTGAGCACGCTTTGTTCGATCAATACGATTTAAAAAATATTTTCTTATTCTACTATTACTACTGACTATTTTTTTAAAACGTGAATATACCTACGCTATAAATGTTATTACGAGTTGTTGCAATAATACAGGAAATAGCTCAATAAACAGCTATAAGGTACGCTTTGTCCAACAGAAAAACAAACAAAGTGAGTTAAAACTAACATAGTGAGTTAAAACCTTTTTTGTCCTTATTTGTAGGTAGATATGATGTAATTTAATAAACGACCTGATCCCAGTAGAAGACGTCGGGAGGATGACTGCAACTACGGGCTAATTGATTTGGCGGAGCGTTCCACTGTAGATTAGGATTCGAATGAGCCGCATGCCATACTGGCCCTGCCATTTCTTGTAAAGCTTGAATTGCGTTTCGAACCTACAGATAGTAAAAAATATATATCAAATGTTATTACTATTTGTATGTTATTAATATCCACGTATTTTCAATTAAGAAATCAATTTTTAATCCCCACGAAACCCTCAATACAAACATACAAAATAGCTGAACAAATTTTATTTCAATAAAAAAAACATTCATACAATTAGAGAATTGATAAGTCGTTTTTATATCCTGCACTGTTTGCGAAATTGACATTTAATTAAAGTGCAAATATTTAAAGACTTCAACCTATTCAATAGGATATTATTTTAAAAAATAAATTGTGTAACACAATAAATAAATGACGATAAATTGCAGTTGTTCTTTGCAACAACTTGACTTGCCTCCATACTGAGCGCAGCGACGTCGTGGTGTAAACTGGATACTTGCGTGTCGAGTCTATCAACCGACGAACGTGTGTTATTCCGTTCTAAATTTAAACCTTCCAAAGAATCGACTCGTGTAATCTTAGGCGTTGCTACAGAACGCTGTCTTTCAATCCTCTCTCGTAATTCTCTGTGTGTGAGGCGCTGTTGACCGTCTGATCTAAATTACAAATATCTCACTTCATTCATGCGAGTGCAGGCCAAAATTATGTACGAGACTTATTTTATTAATCATGCAGATCTCAAAATTTAGTTTTCAGTCCAAATTGAATGTATAAAAAGGAATATCGTATAATAACTGTATATCAAGGATGGCATGTTGATTTTATAGTCAGTAAAATTACGTTTTGTTTCACACGTGTGAGGCAGTAACTATAAATATTTACCCGTCTGATAGATATATTACAACAAAGCAGATGAAAGTTTATGGGACGACCATTATAAGGTACAAACTTCTATTTGTTTACCTGAATTTAGCATGACGGGGACTGTTCGTACCCGATATTGTCTTTTTTGGTGACAATGCTTGTTCCTCAGCAGCGTTCTCATCATCTTCAGAGATAGATGGTAAGGTCAATGATGGATGTCCATTTCCATCCAATTCCTGTTCGGCTTCATAACCCTCTCGTAAGTTATAAGTGAGATCGTGCTGTATATCGTGGATGAATTCTTGTTGGTATTCTGGATAAAGTCGTAATACTTCCGCAAGTCCCCCCATATTTATACATTTTAAGTCACAGTAAGTTAAAGCCTACAAAAATATTGTATTTAATTCTACAAAATAAAAACACATTCAAAAATAATAAATGTTCTAAAGGTGGCTTTAATTCTATTTACCTTTACGTCACTACTCGATTTGACTACGACGTCAGGATTAGTGGGTTGGGTGGTGCCTGTTCCATTGTAAGCTTGCAAATGGGTGTTCATATCACATCCAACTAAATCACCCTTACCTGTTTTTTAAGCCACATTTTGTTATACAAGAAATATGGGAAACCAATCTTTAAACAGATTTTTTTATATTTAATAATAATGTAAAAAATAAAGAAGAATATGACCTACCTAGAATAGCCACAACCATATCATTTTGCATAACTTCCATAGAGCCATTGCAAATATAATAAATGTAAGTGAGAGCATCTCCTTTGTGGACAAGGTATTCCCCAGGGGCGCAAAAATTGTTACGAATGTGCAGCGAAAGAAGCTTGAGGCAGCCCTGCGATGCTGACTCGAATATCGGAAGTGATAATATCTCTCGGTGTAAGTGTAAGGAAACGTCTCCTCGCAGCTCCTCCGGGAATTCTTTGAGAGTCTGCAATTACATAAAATCTTTTTTCATCAAAAAAGCGCCTCATTGATGTTTTCTTTTTGTAAAACTGAGTTTGTTTTAAACAAACAATTTTATCGACTAGAGAATTTTAAGTTATATTTTATATTCTTAAACGGTTTTATTTAGCTTGACCTGATTGTTTGGGTCAAATTTATTAATTGGAATTTTACCCCCTTCCTGATAAAAGATTGATCTGATATTTGGTAAACACTCTTAATCTTAATGACAATACAACATAATATATTCCTAATGTATATGTATAAGGAATATATTATGTTATATATTATAAGGCGAGTGGGAATGGAAGTGTTGGAAGGGATAGACCTAGGCGGACGTTTCGAACAACAAAACTAAAAACTTGAAAATAAAATAAACTATTTTTGTTTTTTATGTTAAACGATTTTATTACAATAAAAATGATGTAGTTTGTATACACGTGAAATTTCTATCATAATGTTTACTCTGGATACGCTACGCCGCCTACTACGCTATTTGTCTGATCAATACCCCAGATTGATGAGAAGATTGGTGCGATTTGGTAGCTAAGACTTACCGAATTATTTTTTATTTTTTAGTACAACCTAGCTACATAATTTTTGTTATAATAAATCCGTTACCTTAACAAAAAAACTACATAGTTAAAACCTTTAAAAAAATTCGTTTATTTTATTTAACGTTAAAACCACCGAAGTATATTAAATAGATTGTTTTATTCTAGGTAATTAAATTTATGTAAAACGGTGGACCACTTTTCCGTTGGCAAACACAAAGCGCTCTGAATTTTTAATTGTTACTTTTAACTCTATCTTTATCCTCCTAATTTTTAAGATTTCTATTTAGAATTATAAAAGTAATAGATTATGCAAGACTTGAATTATATTCGAAGTAAAAATAGTTAAAAAACTTTTTAAACTCATTTAAAGGTTTTACTATTTTCAAATTAGTAAATTTGAAAACAGTATAGAAGCCTTGAAATGTATATTTTGTACATAAAAGTAAATTAAAGACTTATGAAGAACAATTGTTGTGTCGATGTCAAAATCGATAGAAACATTAAAATAGAATGTAAATTTATTGTTCTTCGAATCATGTAAACATGTTACAATTATTGTGTAGGTATAATATAATTTCTGAACAAGACGTCTCTCTAATTTAATTTGAGCTCAGTGATCAGTTTCAAATGTTTCGAGGGAGCTCAATTACTTATGTACCTCATGTATATCGATGCCATGGTTGAGCGACCACATTGTTTGGAAGTAGTCTTGCATACGCTGTTTGAGTTCCTTTGGTACTTGGGTAATTGTGAGGAAGTCCTTAAGATCACGCCACTTGCTTTGATACATCGATCGACGCGAATACATCCGCTGTATAATGGCCGTTACGTTACCAAAAACCACGGCGTGCATGAGAGCTGTTAAAAAATATAAAGTTCGATTGTGAAAATTCTTCTTAACCTCTATTCTATAAGCTTACTAGCTGACCTGGCGAACTTCGTACCGCCTTTTTTTCTTAAATATAATAATTACATATACTAAAATAAAATATAGCCTATCTTTCAAGTTGGATCAAACTGCACACGGTGTGCAAATTTGATTAAAATCGGTTAAGTGGTTTAGGAGTCCATTGAGGACAAACATTGTGACACGAGATTTATATATATTAAGATAAACAATCATATACTTGTTAACGCTGATGAATAAAACAACGTTACATTAAAGACAATTTAAGTTCTGGATGAAAAATATAAAATAAAAATAAAATAACAATAACCTTTATGTATGTACGTAATCCGCTTAGTATAAATCTATACGGCGTTTAAGCACTAATCCCGGCTTCATAAAAGCTACTACCGGCCATATTTGTGTACATTTTTTAAAACTGAATAATTATTCTATTTCATTTGTTTTTTTTTTACATATTCGTTTTATTTATTTTACAATAAACTTAACACATACAATATGTTGCAGAAAAGGTAGGCGTAGCGCTTAAAATATTTTGTATTAGATAACATTAAGGCGTACAGAAGAGGATGATTGTGGGTATGGAAAAAGGGAAATAAAGCAAATCTAAATTTAAAATGCAAAAAATTAACAGACATCGTTATTATTTTACTTTGGTCACGCCATAGCTTGAGAAAGTCTCTACCGATTTGATAAATATTTTAGTAAAAAAATTTTTTTACTAAAATATTTAATATCTATTTAACAAAAGGTTCTTACGAAATGAAATATAGTGAATTGTGTGAAGTGACAATTTAAACTTCACCATTTAGCAACAACACCTGATCGCTCAGCTAGTAAAAATTATAAAAGCATTTATATATTTAAATATATAAAAGAGATTTCCACCCATTGACTCATCACGATATCTCTGGAACCATAAGACGTAGAGACTTGAAATTTGGTAGGAATATTACTTTTGCCGAGTAGAGGTCAGCTAAGAACGGATTTTACGAAATTCCACCCACAACAGGGGGTTAGGGGGGTTAATAACATATATGGCAAAACAACGTTTGCGGAGTCAGCTAGTATAATTATATAGATTCAACACACATATATACATGTACATAGGTGCATGCATAATACCTGTTTAATATTTGATGTAAAAGCTAACATTTGTGTAAGTTAAAACAGTATTAAAATATAACAGGTCAAATATTTCCTTATACAGGATTCTCTGAAGAAGATGGGGATTTGTATATAGGTACATATATAAATACATAATATAGTTAAGATAGCATTTTTGTTGAATTCTTAAAAATAATGTCTAACCTCCAACAAGCATTGTGAGTATACTGAAGATCTTCTCGGGCAAAGTATTAGCGGATACGTTTCCAAAGCCCACACTTGTAAGAGAAGAGCACGTGAAGTAGAGCGCCGTGACATAGCTCTCGCTGTGAGAAATATTCATGATCGGCACTTTAAGACGCTCTGCTAGGTTGTTTATCCATCCTAAAATAAATAATAAATATCTATCTATATACTTACCAATTATAACTGTCCGATTTAAAAGAGCAGCTAAATATCCGTTCAGTTATAAGTACTTCTTTATTTATGTTATGCTAATAGGCCATATTGCGAACCAAGTTTTACGTTTTTTTGGGCTTAGGTATCCCATTTTATTTTATAAATAATCCAATCCCTAAGTTTGAAAATACATTAAAGCGCAACAAACTAAGAATGTTAGTGTTGTACGAATAATTTTCTTGTATACTTTTGAGAAATTTCGACAAATAAAATAAATCTAATAATCTAATAATGACAATAAAGTAACCACAATTTTTACAGCTTTAGATAAAATAAGGAAAGTACGAGTATATAAAAAAAGATTGAATGGTACATTTTTTTGTCCCACAAATTGTGAAAGCGTTGTTGAAATGAAAAATACATAATTATTATTCTTTCACAGCCATAACAAAGGCGGTAGACGTTTTTCAAACAATGCATTAATATTTAAAGTATTTTTCAAAACTCTTATCTCGCGAGTTAGATACTTGTTAATCATAATTTCGCATTTATTCTTGACTTCTTGACTATAATATTATCTATTTATCATATAAGTAAACTAAAAATATTTTTTCCTTTATTTTTTTTTAATAATATTTGGTAATACTTTAATCTTATACTATTAAACGAGCAATTCTTGTATATATATATATAAATATATATATATATATATATATATATATATATATATATATATATATATATATATATATATATATATATATATATATATATATATATATATATATATATATATATTTTCTGAATCTCGGAATCGGCTCCAACGATTTTCGTGAAATTTAGTATGCAGGGGATTTCGAGGGCGAAAAATCGATCTAGCTAGGATTCATTTAAAAAAAAATGTCGTTTTATCCCTGTTTTTAGGCAATGAAAAAATATCATTAGAATACGAAGCTTAATTTCACTACTGATAACATAGCTGTAATGGCGTAATTAGGAAAGTAACGGATTTCAAATCGTTTTGACCCGGGTTCGAATCTCAGTCTCCAGATTATTTTTTTTCTTTTTTTTTTAATTTCACTCGTGATTTATTATTTAAATAAAATTAAAATATAAAAATACCGAAAAAAAAAAACAAAAAATAAAATAAAAATACCGAGCTGGGCTCGGTCACCCAGGTACTTCAATTTAAATATGTGTTCATGTATGTCAAGAGCATTACACGCCCCATCACGTTTTGCAATATTATGGTCTAAGATCCGGAATATAACAAAATCTTCCCTCATCTGTTAATTAGATGAAACAATTTTTTATAGGCTGATTTCAATATTGTGAATTTATAATATATATAATATATATATATATAAAAAAAAAACTTGCAGCAGGCTTATGGTGGCAGAGGTTGTTTTTATAAATTCACAATATTGAAATAAGCCTATAAAAAATTGTTTCATCTAATTAACAGATGAGGGAAGATTTACCTTCTCGGATCTTAGACCATTAGAGATGTAAGTGGCGAAAACTTTTCATAAACAATAATAAGTGTTTACAAAACTATTATTTCCTTAAAATAACACTAAACATTCGCTAAACATATTTTAATTTATTCTAAAAATTTCCTTATTGTCAACTGAATGGCTTACCCAAATCCCAATTCTCATCCTTATGATGTTCCATTTCCTTTTCCGCTATAATGAACCATATACAGGCAAGCCAATGTGCCACTAGAGTGAAAGATAACATTGAAAGAGTCAGAATAAGGGCGGAGTATTGTGAATATCGGTCCATCTTTTGTAGCAGGCGAGCAAGGCGTAATAACCGAGTTAGTTTGACGAGATGAACGTTTCCGTGGGTTGATTCCTATACGAAGATAAAATATTTTTATAAAAAATATCATAATAGTATTTAAAAGTTACGAAAACTATAGTACATTTTACTTTCAATTAAAATTCCAATGACAAGTAAAATAATAGTTGAACCTATTCTAAATGATAAAAGAATATGCTTTTGTTTCATGAAAACACTTTAACAGTTTAAATTAAAGCAATAATGATTCAAACAACTTGAGCGTTTAAATTAATTAGTCGGCTGTTAGTTGCGAATAAGCTCGACTTACCGCCCCGCTGTACACATCCGAAGCGTAAAGTAGGTCAAACGGAAGCGCGGCCAGTAGATCCACAACAAACCAGGATCGAATATAATTCAGAGCTATTGCCTTCGAATCTGATACGACTTCTCCTTTTTTGCTTACAAATGTAGTTCGAAAATTAAGGACAATATCTGTAAAACAACAAAATGTACATAAGTATGAAAAACGCCAATTTAGACCATGTCAAGTACATACTAACACAAGACAAATACAGAGTATGGCATACCTATGATAAAGAGCGCTTCTACAACAACATCACTTGTCACACTAATTCTTGGATGACCTTCATCAACAAAACTTGCGTTATAAGGTACCACAACAGCAACATAAAATGTGGCTATGAGGATGAGCCAGTCCCAAAAGGTTTTAAAGATACCATAATGTGAGATAATAAATCTTGACTTTTTTATGGCTGACGTTTTGTATTCAGGCAACGGAGGATCGGATGAATGTAGGAGGTTCTAAAATGACAAATGTATAAAATTTAATAAAAATAAAAATCATAGTTTTCAGCACGTAACTCATCGAAAGAAAATAAATTCAGTGTAATATCGCCGCGATTAAAGAATTTTCTCATTACCTTGCTAACATTGTTAAGTTTAAGTTTACTCTTCGTTTTATCTGGCTTATAATGTCCTGAAAGCTGGTAAAGTACAGCCCTGGAGCGCCGTCTGCCCATGTTCGCGGGCGAGGGCGCTTCGGGGTCAAGATTGCCATTCGGGTCTGGAAGTAGGCAACTAGATTCAGCTCGAAACCGGGCGCCCAAAAGTGCCGCTGCGGGTACAAATGGGGATAACGCTAGAGTGACGACGCCAGCCGAGGGCTGCACTGCGGCTCCTGTATGCACAAACCACCCTGTTACTATTTAAGCGGCGCCTACTGAGGGCTCTTTCATACGCGATGCTTGTGGTATTTTTGGACTAGGACTTTTGTAGTAGGTACTTGTAATCGAAAGAAACTGTGTTACAATGATAAGAGACTAGAGTATAGACAAACACAATAAAGCAATTGCAATTAATATTAGCAATGACGGTATTGAAAACATATCGTATGATAGCACCCAGGTTTACTTAATGTCTGCTAACTAATCCACATAAAAATGTTGGGTACAAAATGTTCTTCTCATTACTAGTATTGGAAGGCTTTTCAAATAAGTAATTCAATGATGAAGCGAGGATATGGGTACGTAATTAATATTCATGAAAAGAAAATTTGTATGAATAGAAAGTAATCTTTTTATCTTCCGAAGAAAATCTTGTACCTACTCGGAAAAATAGGATTAAGATGAAGGGACAACAAATATATATACCTACATGTATATTATGTGTAAATATTGCTATTTATAATTACGTAAAAGGCTATTTGTTGTCACTTTTATAAAGTTGCGTTCAAAGCGCATACCAAGCGAAATGATAATTAAAGCTGATTGCTTTAATTTACTTAAATATTATAAAATAATTTTGGATTAACGTATTCTATATGTAAAATTATAACCTTAAAATTATACGTAAGTTGAAATATAAAACTAAGAAATTTTACGCTTGCTGAAATGATAAGAAACTTAAATCAATAATATAATTATAATATCTGCAGACAATAGAAAATATACTTCTATGTAGACATGCATTGAAAAGTGCTTAAAGAGAATATGATCTTCGTTTTGAATCATGTATTATATGTTTGGAAAGAACTTTTCATGACTTACATGTGTAATGATGCTATATGTAATTAAAATGTGGCACATAATGTAAACTGAATGATATAAAAAAGAAAAGTAGACGTATTTTTTTTTAAAATATAACATTTTACATGTGCGTATGCATATGAATATGAAGCTAAATCAAAAATGATATAAGAAATCTATATCAGATGACATATATATTGATGGAATATTGGTAGGTACCTACTACATCCTGTGTATAATTTTTGTATGCCTTTATTATACACTTAAACACAGGGTGGTTTTAACTGGGGAAAATGTTGACCTAACAATTTGTAAACGAATCCTTATACAATTATTATTAGTCCTAACAGGTAATCGTGTAGTGTATTTTAGAAAAGATAAAGACGACAGATACACAAACACAAGATTATACTTCCTCTATACTAAGTTACAACAATCAACTATGTGTTCTACGTAAACTTAGCGTTATCCTTTTAGATAAACATAAAATGAAACACTGACAGTCTAATAAACACACTTCAAGAAACGTTACCGTGCCACGATGCGCGTAACTCGCTACGACGAGCTGGGATCTATCGGAGCTATCGTAATGGATCGTAAGAGACCTATAGCACTAGAGCTTCGAGCTCAGTACACGTTATTACAGTAGGTACGTAGTACACGTTATAAGAAATTTTTGAAACTTCCTTAGTAAAAGGAAATGCCTCTAAAGAGGGCTACAAAAGGTCTTAATTTGACGCAATTTACATTTTTCTTACACAAAATTTCAGTATCGCTTTTTCAGAGTACTTACCGCTGTCGAACTCCTCATTAGTGTTCATGGCGGCCATCTTGGTGTTGGTGATATTCTTGAATGAGGCAAGGAATAAAACGACCTCTCTTTTTTCATTTTTAATTGGAACGATATCGAGCAAGCACCAAAACGGTGTACCTGCAAACCATAAAATCAACTTCAAAATATTATTTTGCAGTAATGAGCGTTTGATGTATTTTAATTAAATACAAATTATAATTTACATATAAAGAGCTTTTGATTATTGTAATTATTATTAGAATTTAATGGCTTTCAAATCTTTTAATAAGTAATTACCTATAAAAATGATTTACAGGGTCTTTTATGTTGTAAAGGAAAGCAATACGATACTTGTTATTATTTGTTATTCCTATAATATATAAAATTTTGGTAAATGTAATTTTATTGGTGAAAAATTGGTATAATGGGGGTTTGTTTTGTTTTACTTATTAAATATTCACGTCTTAAAATTTGACGGGATATTGAAAACAACTAGGTACACTCCATTTACGGATGTGTGTTTGCTTGCAAGAAAATATTTTTGCATATGCAATTGTTGAACAGGATTTTTTTTGTATAAACAAAAACGATTATTTACTGTGTTTCTGTCATTGAAAACGGTAATACTAAAGCAAGTAAACTTTATAAGAAAAAAATATTAAATTACGCTATGCTTTAACAACGTGTAGGAATTACAAAACCTTAAACTTAATAAATGTTAGATACAATTTTTGACAAATAACTGGGATAACGATTATTGTTCAAAAGTTTTTTTTAGTCATGTAAAAGAGTTTGTTCTTTAGATTATATTACAGACTTTGCTAGACGACTCATGCAGTTTTACCCTGTTGTTCGCTTTTAAAATTACTAAAAGAATTAAGTAATGCTATAAAAACCTAATGAAACAAAATTTGTAATATCCATAGTTATTAAACCTAGGGCAATGAAATCAGTATTTATATGAAAATCACTATGTATACTTTATTATTACTCGTATTACAATACATGTAAAAACGCACAACTGGCAAGATTTATTCGTGCCTAGAAGAGTTCGTTTCTAATAAAGAATTTATTGATTCCAATAAAAAGACAAGGATGGCGTAAACGACTTCGTTACAATTGCTCAAGAATTCTCTAGAAACTAATAAAAACTTCGTATGAAGCTGGAGGCTTCTGCACATTAGGTCAAAGAGAAGATGTTCTGTAAATATGTATGTTTTTGACTACTTTAACTTACTAAAATTACTTAGCAAGTGACATTGAAATGCTGGACGTGACATAAAACATGAAGAGAATATTAAAAAAATGTAAGGACATGAAAGAATGGATTTTTCGAATGATATCGTTTTTAATACCTACTATTAACAAATGTTCTTAGCATGCAATAAAGTAAAGCTATTCTTTAGACGACAGTATAAAAATTAAGTGCTATTTACTCAATATACTTATTAATGGAAATAAATGAAATAACATCTAAAATATTTTAAAGTTTAATATGTCCGTGATATAATATTATATTGTTATTGTACTTTAAGGAAATGCTTTCACAAAATATTCTTTTCTTGTTACTTTAGCAGGTAAAAAATAATTACCGTTCTTTTTGTAAAATATGAGTTCGAGTTTTAGTTCGTGCTTCGAATCGAGAGCGGTGTCAATTTCTTGGCGGTGTTCTTCGCGCGTGTCCGGTCCGTGGAGGAATTTACAGGCACAGCCCTTCTGCATGATGTGCGCTCTCGTCCACCCTGTCAGCTCACAAAACCCATCTGAACAGTACACGATGGGGTAACATGGTACCTGCGCATTGCCGAGCACGAAGTTGCTGTCTAAAAAGAAAAAAAAATCTTTTAAGAATATTTAAAGCATTTAACAGACAGACACTCGTCTGTCTCATTGTCTCATGTCTCTCATTAAGTTTTATAGCCTTCTTATAGTACAGAAGATATTTAATAAATAACAATTTTTAAAGAACTAAATAACAAATTCTTTTTATTTTCATAACACCGTTCGTTGTAAATAAAATAATACTAAAAAAGGTACGGTCTCGGGTTACTATTTTATTTGAAATAAATATTCAATTTAAATATTGTTTTAACAAAGCTCTCCCCAATTCAACAAATATTCAATAAAACTTAAATACAAAAAAAAAAACCGAAATACAAACACTAAAGTAATTCTAAAGAGGCTCATTGCATTATCCTGACCCTAAAACTTTATTGACGCAACTGTGCCAACAAAATTTATTTTCTCTAAGTTATTAATGGTAATCTTAGCCGTATTTACATAAAATCTATTGTTAACTTTTGCAACAACTACAACGAATTGTAAATTGACACTAAATGTTATTATAACGCTTCCGTCGTTTATTGATTTGTCTAATGTTATAGCTGCTAACGTGGTTCTAAATATGATAGCACCGACAATATACGTCAATAATAATTTTTGTTAGTAAATATTTTAAAATATGCAATTCAAAATAGAATTCAGAACTTAAAATAAATTTTATAAAATTTCATTAAATACATTTAATTCAATATTCTGCGTTCAAGAAATGTGAAACGATAATAATTAAATATTAGAATACGAGAAGATAATTCGAAAGAGTAAATACCTGTTGTTAGCAGATTAGATACCAGATTACCGGTGAAATAATTTGATGATTTGGCTGTGATCCGTTAAACGAGGATTCGACTGAAGTTATAGGTACACATACAAGCTTATGCCAATCTTACGTTAAATTACCCATAAACATAACTCAATAGAGCTTTGTTCGGGTAGATGCTAATGTTTGAGTTCCAATTAGTATCTTCAGAGTAAGTTTACTTAAATTACCCTTTGCCTGATTTTCTACTCTCCTTCCTTGTTTAATGTTTCTCTATAACATTTACAAATCAAATAATATACAGTTTTGAATATAAATTACTACTTATTACAACTTTTCAAAGAAGTAGTCTGATTGTTTCTCTTTCTGATTGATTTAGAAAGGAGATAAATAGCTGTATTGATAAATAATGATTTATTGTCTTTAAATTAAAATACGCGTTTAATTCTTTAGGCGATTCGCTATCGTTCATGTTATTGATGAATTTGGTGAGAATAAAGAATATATAAATTCATTAAAAATTTCAAAGCGATTTCGTTCGTTTTGAATATTGAAAATGTTGTTTTCAAAAATATTTGAAACTAATTTTGTTATTAAACTTATTCTTTACAGCTGTTAGTTCCTTTAAAGCTTCATGTGAAATTAAAAAAAACAATGTGTTATCATTCCTAAAAAAGTAATTATTTGTCGTATATTAAAGCTAAAAACCTAAAAACCGTTTTTAAAAACTGAACAATAAGAATATTACTGTAGTTGATGTTTAGTAAATTATGTTCTAATTTTTAGATGAATAATTTTAAAGTTATTTGAAAACTTCAAAAAAACGTCAAAAATAGTTATTTTTACAAATTAAGTTATACATGGGGTTATTTATACCTAAGCATGGAGGACACGGTATTCGACGACATCGTTAATTTTTTTTCTTCTGCATTCTATTAATACCACTTAGGTATTCGAATTATTGGTTAAATGTCTACAAACGTCTTTACTTCAAGACTCTTTCAGGTGAAGTAAGGATAGAATACATAGTAGATAATAGTTACAGTATATTTATTCTTTTATTTAATTTTATTTTACAAACATAAAAACATATATACATACATGCGTAAATCATTTCTTACTATTGAACCAAATACTTGAAATAGGGTCGTAAATCTAAGTGTTCTGAGAATCTTTGATAGTATATGGTAGTTTGATACAAGGGTTTGTTGTTAAATGAAGGTACAGTATTAACATAGGTTATCAAATAGCACGTTAGGTAACGAATATGATACGAATTCCCGGTGTTTTGGAAATTTCGAAACATGATTATGAAATATTACTGATGTTCTATTTGCGGATCTTCAATTGTTTACCTGCCCTGTTTTATCGGCTTAGTAAATATTAATTATTAAAAGAATTATTTGAGAGAGAGAAGAAATTTTCCATGCCTACACAGACGCGGGTAAAACATAGTACTACTTGTTACTTGTTGCACGGGCCATTTTCCGTTTTCCGCAACTCGACGTCTTCGTGCGCCTATTTTGCGTGAAAAAAAACATAGTACTAATACACTGAAGTATAATATTTATATTTATTATTAGGGACAGACACATATATCACTTTAAATCTGGGTTTAGGTCCTCGGGGTCTCCTGAACGCGTCTCGAGGAACACGTTAAGCCGTCGGGCAAAGTTTGTTGTTATCACAAACATTTATAATAATAATAGCTACTTGTAGATAGGAGAATAATTTAAGACCATATCTATAATAAAGTTCATCTGTAAATAGTTTTGGAAACCTTGACAATATCTCTTTGTAACAAATAGTTTAGCTCCTAATTCAACAATAAAACAATATTCAAGTTTAAAATGTTTTAGAAAACAGCAAATAAATTTAATCCAAAGACGAAAAGTCATCCTAAAAGCGTTGCTGTTTCATAAAACTTGCGATATAGAAAACCATTTTGTGACCAGCCCACTGCCACTTGTACACAGCTTGCGGGTTCCACGGGCTATGTCGGCTACGAATATTCTCTTTTGTAATCCTATTTTTGAGAGAGACTCCAAGCACTGCCCGTTCCATAGCATGTTGACTTTAAACTACTAGCTCTGTCGCCGGTGCCCGCGTCTCAGCACTTTATGTTAAAACAGGCAAGACGACGCGGAAGCATGAATACTTTTGTCTTCAAGGAACTTCTTTTAGCAGAGCTTCGAATTCTCATGTCAGCTTTCTTCTCGAAGTTGTTTCGGCCTAGTTGAATGTTGTGGCCTAGGTAGATATAACTAGGCAACTTATCCCATAAATGACAACAAGAATAAACACATTCGAATAGCTTATTAATAGGCCTTATATACTATAGGAGGATACTGTAAGGCCTAAGGCGAATAATTATACATTAATGTAGCATGCTACAGCCTTGAAAAATAAAATAAAAAATGTTTTTAAGACAGATTGGAGTAATCATGATCATGATAGTTTTATCAACCCTGCGATATCAAAAAAAAAATTATAGTTTTATCTGTAGCATCCACCATCAATCCGACGTACTCCTCGTAATACCACTTGAAGCGTTATGATATTGTCGTATGTCAGCTATGATGCCCTCCTCATAATCATGACAGAACTAACTGGCGAGGTTTTGTTTAGTACCTACCACTCTTCAGTGTTAAGGACTGTATCTTTTTTCCTAGTTTTTATGTTTTTGTTATATTATATTTTTTTATTAAATTGATATTTTCTTCCACGATATAAAAGTTTATTCCTAGTGCTATTCAGCTCGTTTAATTAATAGACCAAACGTCAAGGAATCCGTTGTATATCACAGGGAATCAGAAACATTCCATATTTTAGGTACTGTTTGGATGGCTAACAAAGTTATTTTCATACCAATATTCTCGTTTTCGTTGTTAATAGCAGTTGTTGTTACTTATTTATTTAAATTCTTAACTTTTTGAAAAAGAAAATGAAAATAAACTGTATGACATACCCTGTTCAATACAAAAAGGAGGGCAATAAGGCCTATAGTCAACTCAGTGGGCCATAATAGCCAAAAAGAACTTAATCATAAAATAATATATTATTCAAACCTCGTGCTGTGTGGTTACGGCACTAAAGAATGTAGCCACCCCCTCTCTTCCCGTGGGTGTCGTAAGAGGCGACTAAGGGATAACACAGTTCCACTACCACCTTGCAACTTAAAAAGCCGACGGATGGCGGGATAACCATCCATGCTGGCTTTGAAATACACAGGCCGGAGACGGGCAGCAGCGTCTTCGGTGCGACAAAGCCAGCCCTGCGGTCACCAACCCGCCTGCCCAGCGTGGTGACTATGGGCAAAACACATGAGTTCGCGTCATAATATCGGGCGCGAACTTGTGGAGGCCTATGTCCAACAGTGGACTGTTATAGGCTGAAGTGGATTCAAACCTCAAACCTCAAGCATTTAATGAAAGACATCTATTTCACAACCTCTTTATATTAAAAAGATAATAACAACCGCACTAGTGTAGTGATGCGTGTAGTCACCTAAAACACCGACGGTTTGCGGGTTCGATTCCCGCTCGAGATGGATATTTGTCTTTGTACAAATATTACTTTCCGCTTTAGATGTCTGTCCTTGTGGGTAACCCCACCATGCCTCGGAGAGCACGGTAAGCCCTCGGCCCCGGTTGTTATCATAAATACCTGATAGCGATCGTTACTAATATTGGGGAACATATCCGCCAACCCGCATTGGAACAGCATGGTAGATTAAGCTCTAATCCATTTCCTGCATGGAGAAAGAGGCCTATGCCCAGTAGTGGGATGTTACATGCTGAATGCGACTCTAATCGTAATCTATAGTTTTCCTTTATTTATAATACAGCGCAATGATATTAGCTCCAAATGCTCTTATTCTAAAAACATAACAAAATCGCTACGGTAGCATAAATTTAAAACTATGTAATCACTCAGCACTTTCATCTCGGCTGGTTGAACCACCTTTGATAACAAAGGCTTTTATGTTCAAATCCTAAAACCATCCGACTATAACGAGTCAGTTTCAACGGCATGAACAATGCACACTCGAATCTTTGTTTTGTTGACAGAGGTTGTAATTAATTGTATTGTAAAATACAAGAAAAAAATATGTAGACTTTTCTTTCGTTCTGTTGAAATGGTGCGTGTGCCGTGTGCGCGGTGCCTAAACACCGACGGTCGCGGGTTCGATTACCGCTCGGAGTGGATATTTGTGTTTATACAAATATTTATTTCCAGTCTGGTTATTAGTCCTTGCGGGCCTCCCCACCGTGCCTCGGAGAGCACGTTAAGCTGTTGGTCCCGGTTGTTATCATATACACCACCAGTGGGATATTCCAGGCTGAAGCTGTATTAAATTAATTAATAAAAATGTGTAAATGGCGATAACTGAAAAGTGCGTTGGCTAGTTATCAGTACATTACAAAGTACATATTATTATACTACGTAGTAATAAAACAAAAAAGTAGTATTTTACTTTATTTTTATCTTAAAATATAAAAATAATAAACGAAGATAAAAGTTTGTCTTGCGCTCATATTGATGTCAAACTTTTTTAATATTCAGGAAAATAAGTAAAACTTGTAATTCCGAAGAGTTTGCTAATTTATGTTAAGAAAATTTCCTTGTAGTGTTCGATATTTTTCTGTAGAACGGTCAAAATTAGCTTTACATTATTTGTAATTTTTTAATGTTTTTTTTTTTAATTATTGTTTAATAACATATTTTTATAAGGTTCAATCAAATACATTTAAAGACTTAATATCTTTGGGTTTAATATTAAAGCTCCAACACATCGTGGGTAATTATGATGAAATGTAAATATTTTGAATTGAAAATGAATATTTTTCATCAGTATTCTTATGTACCACATTAATTCATCGTAACCATAAAATTGTTTGTTGGAGAAACTAGACTAGCGGTACGGACTGTTTCTAAAAGTCACTCTAAAGATTTAAAAAAGCAATAGGCAGTAGTGAAGTGGTGGGTGTAGGGTTTGATCACACTTCGTTGCTTTTACCTTTACTCCCCTCGCTACGTATCTGTATGTTCCCCTTAAAACTTTGCTTAGACTAATTTGTGAAACATTTTAAAGCTAAAACTACATATGTTTAACGAGATGGCTTTTATTATTGCGTTTTACAATATATTACAGAATTATTAATTGCAAGTGCAACGGTCACAGCACTGGTTTGTGTCTGTTGCGCTGGCGGTTGTGGGTTCGATCCCCGCACATGACAAGCGTTTGTATTGGCCATACACATGTTGGCCGTGGTCTGGGTGTTTGTGCAGTCCTTGTGGGTCTCCCCACTGTGCATCGGAGAGCACATTAAGCCGTCGGTCCTGGTTGTTATCATGTACACCCGATAGCGATCGTTACTCATAGTAGGGAATATATCCGCCAACCCGCATTGGAGCAGCGTGGTGGATCCTTCTCCTACATAGGGAAAGAGGCTATGCCCAGCAATGGGATATTACACGCTGAAGCGATAATTCAGTTTGAGGCTTTAAGCAGGAATACAACAATGCTGAAAAGCAATTATTTGTATGGCTGCTGAAGGTACTTACTTCAAGTTTTGAACAAGATATTTCTTGCTTTGGTCTATCTACCTTAAATAACTACTTCTACTTCATATTTATCTTTGTAAAAGCCACATACAATTGTATGGTCAATAGGTTTGGTGTTTTTTGTAACATTTGGTGGCTGTGTCCTAATATTGTTATAATGATTTTAACGTTTAATTATTTAATCTAAAATTTATTACAAAACTCGTGTGAGAACCTAAGCATTCTATTTCTATTCTTACAATTATTCAAGTTTTTTTTTTGTTTAAGTTTTTTGTTTGAGGTTTACCACGTGTACGACCAGATGGTGCTAGTAGTAGATTAAATCGTGGTGGCAAAATTATTTATTGTTAGTATAAGGCCACTATCATCATCATCATCATCATCATTTCAGCCTGTCGCAGTCCACTGCTGGACATAGGCCTTCACAAGTTCGCACCAAAAACGGCGTGAACTCATGTGTTTTGCCCATAGTCACCACGCAGGGCAGGCGGGTTGGTGACCGCAGGGCTGGCTTTGTCGCACCGAAGACGCTGCTGCCCATCTTTGGTCTGTGTAGTTCAAAGCCAGCAGTTGGATGGTTATCCCGCCATCGGTCGGCTTTTTAAGTTCCATGGTGTAGTGAAACTTTGTTATCCCTTAGTCGCCTCTTACGACACCCACGGGAAGAGAGGGGGTGGGGGGTGTAATTATTGAACAATCTAATATATTAAGTTGAAGCATCTCTAGTACGGGTTTTATTTATGCTCCTAGTTGTGTTGAAAAAAGGTTTTGGGAATTAATACAAATTAAAAAAAAAAAACGAATTTAAAATACAAAAAAACTAGTTGAAAAAAAGTGGTCACCTATCCAAGTACTGACCGTCATGACGCTGCCGCGGACCGGTAAGGTCGCTCAAATTTTACCCCTCATACGCCTAAAGAAGTTTTACTTTAAAAAACGGTGTTACAGGTTAGTAATTACATAAAAGCACTCAGTATTCTCTCAGATGACAGATAAACTGTAAGTTTTGTCTACGTTTCTCATAAACTATACGTTCATCAGTCCAAAAACCTATTTAGGAAATTGAATATTCTAGTGACAAAGGAGATTACGACCATTTTCTTAAACCTGTTGAGATTACTCGAATCAATGTTTTATTTAAATAGGACTACAAGTAAAGGTTTTTTTTCATTAAGTATTAAAGAAATAGGTATAAAAAACTAGGTTTCTAAAAAGTATATTTTTCTTATCTTTCTTATTATTTATGTAGTGACATATTATAAAACAAAGTCGCTTCCCGCTGTCTGTCTGTCTGTAACTCTGTATGTATGTATGCTTAGATCTTTAAAACTACGCAACGGATTTTGATCCGGTTTTTTTCAATAGATACAGTGATTTAATCGAGGAAGGTTTATATGTATAATAGGTACCTACATGCATAATATAGTAGAGGAACACTGATAGTTTTAGAGGTTTCTAATGTGATGTCGTAAATAAACACATTGTTTTGCGTTTACATTGCAAATATTTATTTTATAATTATTTTATATTTAGTATCAGCATTGCACCCCTGCGAAGCCGGGGCGGGTCGCTAGTGATAGTATAAAATAATAGTAGTTTATGCAACTGTCATATAATGAAGGGTATTAAAACACGAGTGTGAGTTTATGAAACGAGCGCAGCGAGTTTCATAATAGTAACGAGTGTTTTAATACCCGTGTTATATGCAGTTGCATACACTACTTTATCTTCACTAATGCAATTAATCAAACAACAAGAGTAAAAGCTGACAATAGTTTATTTATAATAATTGTTCAAAGGACAATGCCCATTTTCTATGAAGCCGTGCTCCGGTACGTGCTTTGACGTGTTCAGACAATTCATATATTTAAGTATCCTTTATTAATTGAAAATATATTTTTAATAATATTGTTACGTGTTAGGGTTCGAACGATTTGGAGAGAAAGACCTGCTGACTCTTTTAGAGACTTTATTTACTAGCACTAGGTCCGACACAAGCACTAGGTACAAATACTACGCACTAAATACAAGCACTAAGTTGTACTAGGTACACTCACTGATCACTAGGTACACTTCACTAAGCACTAACAATGTCCGAGGTCGTAGCCAATGTCGTAGGTTTCCGCTGGTATCACTTCTAGTCTTCACTTCGAAGTCGCTTCGTCGTTAGCTCAAACTGAACTGGCTCCGCTCGGCCTCAATCGGCCTTTTTATACCGGGCCGAGCCTACACCCAGACAGTTCTAGAACCTTCGTGCGTGTACTCGATCCTGAGTTCATTCACCTATATGTCCTCTAGCGCCATCTAGTGTTGAGTGGATGTTTCACGTTGTCTTTGTAACAAAGTGGTTTGTACAGCACACAACGTGGTTCCTCCGCTCCCCGCTAGATGGCGCAAGCTCCTTTTTTGTGTGTACTCGTAACACTACTCCCCTCTTAGAGATGCTCGTCCCGAGCATCGTTGTTACTGCCATGGTAACGCGCCAGACGGTCTATGTGTACCACTTTGAATGTCCCTCTTGGTTGCTTTTGAATTCTATAAGTCACATCATTCATTCGGGTAACCACTTTGTATGGACCGTCCCACTTGGTCTGCAACTTTGAAGATTTCCCTTTCCGACGGGTTGGGTTATGCAGCCACACCAACGACCCTTCCTCGAAGCCGCTTGTGTTCGATTTCCGGTCGTTAATAGTCCCCTGTGTCGTAAGACTATTCCCGCTGCATGCCTGGAGGATAACAGTTTTCAGGGTTTCCACCGCGTCAGCCAGAACTCGTCTCTTAGTTCTAGCTTTCGTTCGTTTCCCTTGATCCCGGGCAGGGAACGAAGCCCTTTGCTTTTTCAGCTCCTCTATTTGTTCCTCGATCCTTTTCATCCTTGCCCTCTGGGTCTTCTTCTGCGCGCAATTGAGCTGAAGATGACCCCTCTCGCCGCACTTGTAGCACATGACACCAGAACGTTTCTTCGTAGGAGCCTTAACCTCCTTCTGCGGGCAGTTGAGCTGGAGATGGCCCCTCTCGCCACACTTGTAGCACATGACTCCATATCTTTTCTTCGTAGGAGCCTTAACCTCCTTGACTTCCTCAGAGACCTCGCGGATCCTATGAGTCTGCCGTATGTCATGGCGAACCGCCTCGACCTCCAAAGCATGCGCCAATGCTTCCTTTAGCGAGCTATGGTGACGAAGCCTCACTGCAGCTCTGACTTCCAGGTCTTTGATTCCGTCGACAAATGCTTGCACAATATTTGTGTCCACCATCTTGGTGTCAGCTCCTGGGTGTGCCTTCCTAACGAGTTTTTCAATTTCCAACGCCCATTGTTGTAGTCCTTCTCCTGAGCGTTGGACTCTGTCACGCAGCTGGGCACGGAACACGTGCTCCAGGTGTCGCTCCCCGTATCTGGATTCAAGTGCCTCTATGAGGTCTTGGAACCCATGTCCTGTATGTGGCAGTGCTTCCAAGACAGACAAAGCTTGCCCTCTGAGCGCAACAGTGAGCGCGGTCAGGCATTGTTCTTCCGTCCATCCGTTGGCAGTAGCAACAGTCTGGAATTGCTGACGATAAGCGTTCCACGAAGTAGTGCCGTCGTATGGCGGCACTTTCACTCTTGGTACTTGCGCAACTCCGGTAGTTCCACTAGACATCGCAACTCCCGTGGTTTCAAGGCGCGCTACTCTCTTCTGTAGTTCAGCGAGGACGGTTTTCACATTTTCGACGTCCAATCCTAACCCGGTAACTCGTTCTTGCACTTCGTCGAACTCTTTTCGAAGCTTACCCACCGTGTCACTAACATCTTTTATAGCCAAAAGCGCTTTTTCTTGGAGGTTTTTTTGTTGCTCTTGCGATTCTTGCAAAGCGCTGAACTTGCGTTCTTGTGACTCGAACTTGCGTTCTTGTGATTCCTGCAAAGCGCTGAGCTTGCGTTCTTGTGATTCTTGCAAAGCGCTGAACTTGCGTTCTTGTGATTCTTGCATTGCCTTCATTAATTCAAATAAACTTCTTAATTGAAGTGCCACTTGAGGGTCTGTAGAAGCTACGGTGCCACTAGTGGGCGTGGCCTGTCCGGTGGGCGTGGCAAGGTGGGTGGAGCCAGTGGGCGGGGCCTGAGTCAAAGTGGGCGGAGCCTGAGGGGCGTGGTCAATGGGCGGGGCCTGGTAGGCGGGGCCAGTGGGCGGGGCTTGGCCCACAGTGGGCGGAGCTTGGCCCCCAGTGGCATCCGCAGTTCGTTGTGCCCTCGTCCTGACCCCCTCCTTGGGGTTCTCTCTCGGAGTCAATGGCATCTCCAAATCCCACTTCTGACACCAGTTGTTACGTGTTAGGGTTCGAACGATTTGGAGAGAAAGACCTGCTGACTCTTTTAGAGACTTTATTTACTAGCACTAGGTCCGACACAAGCACTAGGTACAAATACTACGCACTAAATACAAGCACTAAGTACTAGGTACACTCACTGATCACTAGGTACACTTCACTAAGCACTAACAATGTCCGAGGTCGTAGCCAATGTCGTAGGTTTCCGCTGGTATCACTTCTAGTCTTCACTTCGAAGTCGCTTCGTCGTTAGCTCAAACTGAACTGGCTCCGCTCGGCCTCAATCGGCCTTTTTATACCGGGCCGAGCCTACACCCAGACAGTTCTAGAACCTTCGTGCGTGTACTCGATCCTGAGTTCATTCACCTATATGTCCTCTAGCGCCATCTAGTGTTGAGTGGATGTTTCACGTTGTCTTTGTAACAAAGTGGTTTGTACAGCACACAACGTGGTTCCTCCGCTCCCCGCTAGATGGCGCAAGCTCCTTTTTTGTGTGTACTCGTAACAATATTCTAAAATTGATTAAATCCGTAGTTTATACTTTAATTATAAAAGATATTTTATTTGCATTCCGGGTTTGTGCTGTCAAAACATATTAAATATAAATACCAAGTCGGAAACGCAACTATAGAAATAAACGCTTTTTTTTTTTAAATTAAATTATAAACCCCAACACCACTAGAAAATTTACATATTAAAGTTTTCTTTATTAATTAAAACTAGATTTTTAATAATAGTCTAAAAGTGATCAAAGCCGTGTTTTATAGTTTAATTAAAAAAGCATTTGTTTGTATGGTTGCTATGACGACTTGCTATTTATAATTAATCTATTTTGACATAAGAAACGCGGAATACAAATAAAATATTAAATTAAATTCACGCGTACGTGTATTGTCACAGTGATTTTGCCGCCATTAAAATCTAACCAATGAGAGCGCAGCTGCGCGCATGCGCGCGATGTTATAATGAGATTTTACGATATCGATGTGGATATTATACCATCATGTGAAATTGCTTAAATTGAGTGTTTTGTTGTCTGCGCTATAACAGTAGTAATTATAAGTCAAGTATTGGAAACATAAGTAGAATGTTACAACATTAGTGTAGAATTGTAGATAAATATTTTTACGGAATTCGTCTTCCCTTTTATTGATAGAAAATTGGCGTTGTGTGAGTTTATTATTCTGAACACAATAATAATAAGTAGTATTTTATAAAATGCGTCCCGTTAATACTACTCAGGATATTTGTTTTAAAAAGTAATGCAAATATTTGATGTCTAAGGTTTATTTTTAAATTAATATTTAATGAAGCTTAAAGTATGAATATAACCTTATATTTCTGTGAGCTTAGTTATGGTTTGACAAGTCGAAAAAGCTTCCTTTTGTCAACTTACCAAGTACATAATTATATAAAAATATTCATCAGAGAACGGACTTGTTTCAAAGTAATAATTTTTCACATTTTTAAATTATTTTATTCATATTCTGTATGTTTTTTAGAAATATAGACCGTACGTAGGTAAGTATTAACTGAGGTAGGGCACAGCAGGAAATTTCCTGCTCAAAATATGGAGCAGCCCGACTGGGGTAGTACCTCGACCTTACAGGAGACCAGAGCTAAATAATACTGTTTTCAAGCAGTATTGTGTTCCTGTTGGTGAGTAAGGTGACCAGAGCTCCTGGGGGGATTGGGGATAGGGTCGGCAACGCGCTTGCGACGCTTCTGGTGTTGCAGGCGTGTATAGGCTACGGTAGTCACTTACCATCAGGTGAGCCGTACGCTTGTTTGTCGACTTAGTAACATAAAAAAAAAAAGTATACGAAAAAATTATTAATTAAATCTTTTTAATAAAATGTTATTTTCTTTCAAAATTTTGCAGTATCTATTCATAGCGATTTTATAATATTTTTAGTAAAAGTATGAACTTATAATTTCTTATGAAATGCTTTTTTGGTAAGTATCTGTACGCTGTTTCTGCGAGTAAAAATGTTTGCCTATTCTTTGTTGTTTTTTTAATACAATTTTTATTAACAAAAAGAAAAAAATAACTAATTAATTATTTATTATTACCAATTAGACAAATTGACGTAGACAAACTTTTAATATATTACGTACATATATTTATAATTATAAAAATGAACAAAATATAAATTTTAAAAAGTCTTTTTAACGTTTAAGTCCATCAATTAAAAGTTTAGTATTGGTTGCATAAACACATAGAAATTTTCTTAACATTGAAAACATCATAAAAATTTCTCATCAATTTTCACAACACATAAATATGTTACGTGATTCCCGCAATCTGGAAACTATCACTATCACGTTCACGTTGTTAGTGTTCCATGTCAACAGAATTTGAACTTCAGTAAAATGAAAAAAACAAACTCGTCTTTTTAAAATATTAAATTTAAAAAGCCAAATTCAGAGCATGAGATAGCATAAATTGGTACAATTTTTGTGAATAAACGTTAACCGTACCATTTCTTAATCTTTTGATACGTTGTTGAATTAGCTTTCAAAAGTCCCATAATGTTAACGTACAGTATCAATCAGACGCTCACTGAACTCGATCTTTTAGCAAAAAACGAAAAATTGATGAAAGTGGGTACGTCTCAACGCGGGCGGTTCCGTCTTTCCCCTTACGTGCCTTTTCATCGGAACGTGAGCCTATATTCAATCACATTTTCAGGTCAACCGTTATGAACACATCGTTAAATATCGATTTCATATATAAACTTAAAAGAAAACTCTTTTGAACTTCACGGTTATTTAGGTAAGCAGGAAATTGCCAACACAACTCTAAATTAATTGCGAAAAACTTCTAACAGATGTCGGTACTTTATATTTATATACGTAATACAACTATTCATAGATAATAGATAGCTTTTCACCAAGCACAACGATTTACAAATAAAAGCTTTTAGTAAATTGAAATACAGCCATTGCCATTATTGCACATGTTAATGTCACATAAACAAAAATCAACTAAGATCATACATATAAAATTTTCTGATGTTATGACAAGAAAACTTCTGTTTTGTTTATCAATTAAACATAATACGGTTTTTTCATCCAAACATGCATTTAGAGATAAAAAATCCTTACTTCGAGTTTTAGTAATTTACAGATATAGGTAAATTACTAAATCGTTATTATTTTATGAGTCGTCAGTAAGCGTCAGCGTAAATATAACTACTAAAAAAATTTGATTACTAAATATATTCCTTAGTGTATAATTACAAATAGATATAATATGTTTCATGATTGTGTACAATACGTTAAGGTATTTAAAATTCAAATAGAATGATATACCATCTCGACCTCAATTTAGCACCTGAATCGACGGTAAGTATAAAGTTACAAATTAGTATTATAACTAGTTTGAAGGTTAGAGGAATGTAGAGACGACCGCAACGAGGCAGTTATCCAGCATTCGATATCTTTGAAGCATTTAGCAAATATCCCCAACTATTCCCGTTTATAGGTACTGAAAAGTAGATACTCGTACATTTGTTTGAAACTTCGTCAATCAACAGCGCTCCGGATTTGATTAAAATACAACGGCAAATATTTGAATTTAGACAATTGCGAATATTTGCTTTTGTATTTTGATGACGAATGAAGCAAGACAGAAAGCTTTTAACAAAATACCTACTACTGTACGTGTCATTCTTTACGTGAGTAAAGTGGCTTCTTCTACATTAGAAAACATACGATACACACATACGGCGCTCTTCAGACAGACTTCTTACTTTTGAAATTGGAAATGAAAAGACTGATGAGAATGTAAAATTCTAAAGGTAGCAGATGTATGTCGTAGGTATGATATTAAAGTAACTGTTAGAAAGCAACTGCGATAAAAGGTAAAGTTTTAATGTAAAGCGAGAACTTGCCACATAGTAAGCAAGAAATACTAAAAATGAATATTTAATTTTTTTAGTACGAAAACTTTCTTCTGGCTAGATGAAGAGGTAATATTAAATTATATGTTTTGATACTTGGAAAATATATTCACATTAATCTGTTTGTAAAACTTTAATTTTTTTTCCTAAAAACGACTATTTAATTTTATAATTTATATAGTTAAATAATATTAAAATACAACTACCTACTTAAATATAAAAATATATATTAACACAACGAACGTAAACTAAAAAAAATTGTTTTGATTATGTTTTGATATTACGAAACCCAGTATAGGTACTATATAAATATCTTTTATTAAAATATGTATACGAAAATTCTTATTTTTTCATTTGTAATCCGTTCAGGTTTGTTTGTAAAAGGTCGTATTTTGACAGTTTTCAATTAAAATTGAAATTTGGCAACATGTATTAACATATATCACGAAATAAAAAAAAGTAACACAGTAGAAGGTAGAAGAGACATAATTTTAAATAGAGACGTGAATAAAATTAAAAATATTGGTTAGTATCAATTTAGGAATACTTACAAGTACAAATGGTATGTTTGTGTATGTTATTATTATGTAAACAGTACGTAAAATAAGTAACAGTGGAAGTGTAAGTGTAGGGATAGGTACCTAAATATAAACAGAAAAATACTAAGAAAAAAGCAAACCACGAGCGCTTTATAAGTTTCTTTAATATACCACTAGTTGATCTGACAGACGCTTTTCTACGCAAATACTGTAAACGAAAAAACGAGTACAATTTTCCGAAGACGTATCAAATATTCTATGTGTTGTTTTCAATTACTGTATCTTTCCTTTTACATTCGTCTATCTGCGGCTTTGATGAGGGATTCTAAGTACTAAATAGCAGTTCTTTAACATGTCACTTCTAAGCAATTTTATAAAATGTAGTAAAAAATAGAACAATAAAAATATTAAATCAACTTATATGTACATAAAATTATGAATTTTGTAGCATTGTAAAAAAAAATCAACCATAACAATAGCCCCGTTTCCATTATATTCATTATATTATGATAATAGCGATAATATTGTTAAATAATGTAACATTAAGTACATACATTATAATAATTATAATAATAGCTATAACCTTACATTGCTCCTAGCCCAACAAGTATCTGACAAAAACACAAAAATGAAACACAGTTAAAAGGATTTTTTTACACATATAAAACGATTTCACGATACTTTATTTGTTTTTATTCAAGGTGATAAAATAAATATTGTCTTCAAAGAAATAATTTTAAAGAGCAAAAGCTTTTACAAATGTTGATGCACTCGTTGTGAGATACGACTTACAATACTATTAATGCCTCGTAATTTTATTGGTTTGACGATAAATAATGTGTTTTTTGTTTTTCAGTGTTTACATTACTGTTCCGGAAAAGTTTTTGATGTTCACGGTAACATCTGTTCCATAAATCTGTACGACAGTTCACGGACTGAAAATTATATTTTCAAAGGGTCGCTTTAAATATAATCAAGTTTGCTAAATTTAGACAAGATTTGTATAAATTTGTATATAAATTGTGTTTACCCCCAGATTTAACACAAGATGAAATTATAACTGTATCATAGCTGTTGCTCGAAGTCAGATATTTATTTAACGATGTTAGGCTAACGTTTAAATTTACGAAATAATGATTATATTTGGACAGTACATGTACTAATAGAAAAAGATGCTATTTACAAATTCTTTTTAATCGTTCTTTAATATTTATGCATACTGCATGTAAATAAAAATGTCTTTTTATAAGTCTAGAATTAAAAAGTGTATAAACGTACATATTTACATATAAACGCATAGTTATGTACGTCCATAGTTATATAATAACTGTGTTTGCTCGCAAACGAAAAACAACCGACTTCAATTAGATCGACCAGTAATACAACGTAGGTAGATGAAAAAATATTCAAGTTAATACGCGTTATCAAAGATTACTCATAAATTCTCAATAAAATTATAATATTATCTTAATAAATATATTATATAATTATCTTAATAAAATTTAAATGTGACCACAAGATAAGTATCAGCCTTCGATTAAAATAAGAAGCATGAAAAACGGTACACCCAATAAAAAGTTATTAGATATACAACGTAGGTCCGCAAAAAATAGTCAATTAAATACGAATTATTAGATATCACTTAAAAAAGTACTTCTCAGATCTTGATTAAATTTATATAGGACTACATGATAAGCACCACCTTTTGATGAAAAAAGAATCATCGAAATCAGTCCACCCAGTAAAAAGGTCTGAGACTCTGAGCTAACGTATATAAAAAAAAATTCCCGTGTCATTCCCGTTTGATATTGTACTTTTACTGAATATATGTTTTACTTTGTTTTGTTTCTCAAAAAAATTTTGTTAAGAGTTTGTTTCCATTTTAATATATTAGGAAAAGAAAATAGAAATATTGTACTGCTTAGGTACCTACACTATAATAAGTAAGTTTTACCCAGACGTAGAGCGGTTACACCAGAGCGGTGAAAGTTAGAATGAAGTCTATTATTTTCAAGTTGGTAATGTATAGGTTTATATTTAGTGGTTAAATTATAAATATATTCAGAGATATTTGGCCGTTTTTACAAATGACACCCTCAAGGGGGTCAAATACTACGTAAATTTCCATTCAAAGTACTACATATTTAGTGAAATTAAATTAGAGTTAAAAAAGTTTACAAACAATAAATATACGCTTAAACATGCATTTTTAAACGTTACCTCTGGGGTGTGATATGTACTTATCTACGAGCGACATTAATAAAAGCCATCCCTCGTGGTTCGTTGAGTTTACTGCTGCTCTACCAAGAGCCGTAATGATATTTTATACCCTATAACTTTTCTTAATGAAGAATGTTTCTAATGCATTAACATTTCTTTTCAAATGGACTGGTTTATCTGGTAAACGCGTTGAAACAAATAAACTCTTGCTTTGAAATGCTTAGACAGATAACTCTCAGCTTATTTAACACTGTCGACTGTCGAGTACACTATTATTAAGTAGGTGTATCTTATACAGGTGATGTATTGAATAAATGTCTAAGGGTTAGCTGACAATTATTACTCACAACCCACCAAAACGGTGCTAGTGCAGTACATGAGAATAATTATTTTGGTCTATGTACCGTGTATAGATCCATATTATATATTATCCATATCCATGCATTTAGGAAAAAGCGGTTATTTTAATATTACAAACAGACACTCCAATTTAATTTATTTGTATAGATATTGAGATAGTCCTCCTTACCTGTATTCTCTATAACAAAAATAACGAAAAGCTTGTCATGACACAAAAAGTGGTTGAAATTATTTTAGATTCGAAGACTTATTAATTATATTACTGAATTTTCGGGTATCATTGGCATGAATACTTAAAATTGATACATCATTGTGTATATTAGTTATATTCATACTCATCATCATCACATCACTTCAGCCTATCGCAGACCAATGCTGGACATAGGCCTCCCCAAGTTCACGCTAAAAACGGCGTGAACTTATATAGTGTTTTGCCCATAGTCACCACGCTGGGCAGGCGGGTTGGTGACCGCAGGGCTGGCTTTGTCGCACCGAAGACGCTGCTGCCCGTCTTCGGCCTGTGTATTTCAAAGCCAGCAGTTGGATGGTTATCCCGTCATCGATTGGGTTTTTAAGTTCCAAGGTGGTAGTGGAACTGTGTTATCCCTTAGTCGCCTCTTACGACACACACGGAAAGAAGGGTGGCTATATTCTTTACTGCCGTAACCACACACCAAATTTTTACAGCATTTTCATACTGTTATCTATTTAAAAAAATATTTCACTTTATATTTATTGTAGCTAGTGGAAGTATTTTTCTTCGATTTTATTAAAAGTGCTGTTCGTGGTATTTATATACTTAAATTTATCTTCAGGTTCAAATTTTCTTCGGGTTTTGTTTTTTCGGTGAAATATTTACAAAACGTAATAGATATGTATTATTTTTATACGCAAATGTAAAAAAAGTATTTTAGTAAAAAAACAGATATTGTGTTGAAACTATATTTGAGATGAAATGATAACTGTTAATTATTACGTTCTATTGTCCATTTTTTTTAATCCGTCCCTTTTGGTAAACAAATCTCTGTCAACACGTAATTCACGTTTTTTCCGCATTTATCACTCACTTTCACAACATATTAGCTTACGGACATTTGTAAAACTCCATTTACTATTTATTTCACTAAAAACAAATATCCATTTATCATTTTAAACACACAAAATTTACTAAAATACGAATATTGACAGTACAGATAATCAATATTTTTGAATATGACATATCAATATCTTTTTTTATAAGGCAAATAGGGATGTGGCCATTACATTTTTAGAGGTGAATGAGTATAAAGAATTATTAAAATGAGTGATAAAAATAGACCGTATTCTTTACCTATATTTTAAAATTTCACGAACTATATAATTTGTTAATAAACGACAAAACAATGTTACTTATGTTATTTAATGTTATTAAGTTGTTATACCTAAATATTGTTTTTTTTTGTTGAGCGCAAAGTATGCTTACAAAATATTAGAAATGTCAATCTTTTGTAAAGGTTTTACTTTATATTATGAATATTTCTAAATATCATTTTCACCCTGAACATTTTTAACTCTATCCCATAAAATATAAAGGTATAGCAAATAGCACTGGCAAAAACAATGTTATCAGTCCTTTTGTTTAGATGTTAGAGCGAGTGCGCATAATTATATTGTGTGACATACTTATTGTTTTTTATAATTTGTATCACATTAGTTCCTACTAGAGATGCGCCGAGTACAAGATTACCGAGTAACCGAGTAGGTACCGAGTTACTCTACCGAGCAATTCGGTTTGACTCAGTTTATACGTTGTTGTTTCTAGTTCTTAAAAGTCCCATCGCACAAGAGTTAGGTGGCTTATGTAAGCAAGAGTTTGTTACCGCGAGACCTGAGTCCATTCGAGTGGTGGGCAGGACATAAAACAAGATATACACTCTTGGCACATTTAACACGTGTGTTCTTATGTGCACCGGCAAGCACTGTGTATATAGAGCGCTTATTTTTAGAAGCGGGTAATGTCTACGAGGAGAAAAGGAACAGATTATTACCTAATATCCTACCAAATACTCGGTCACTCTAATCGAGTTATTCGGCCACGTACCAAGTACTGAAAAAAGCCTAATTACGTCGAGTACCGAGCACAAACCGAGTACTCAGCGCATCTCTAGTTCCTACTATAAATACCTCTAGTTTTTGTTAGTTTTTGTAAAATCTAACATAATTTCTAACAATAAACAAATAATATTACGTATTTGTATTTTATTTATTTATTGATAATGTAAAATTTAACTGAAGTTAAAAATATATATTATTTAATTTAATATATAACTAAATCGGTATCTTCTCAGGCGCGTGTTTATCTTTTCCATGCTAAAAATTAAGGTTACTTTTCTAGGGTTAAAAAAATATTACGCCTACTTTGTTTTCTTTATTGTTAGTATCTTATTTGTTGAATTTTAATGGTAAAGAGCATCAGAATCTGTATATTAATACGTGAAGCAAAAACTTTGTACCCCTTTTTACGAAAATTGCAAGGACGGAGGAGTATAAAATATCGTACACTCATAGTTTTTTATATGGAGGAGTGCAGAATGTTAATATTTGTTTACAATTATGCATAAAAATATATTAAATCATCATATTATTATCACATACGTCTTCCGCCCTACCATTGCGAATTAAACCTTATAGAACTCATATGGGCACAAGTAAAAGGTTACATAGGCAAAAATAATAAAAGTTTTAAAATGGCAGAAGTCAAGGAGCTCTTATAAGAAGGCATAAATAAGTGCGGTGTCGTGGAGGAAAAGTATTTATCATATATATTATATATCATAAAAGAAGAAAATAAAATGATGCAGCTTGACGGAATTATGGATGCTGCATCAGACGGCCCAGGTTTCTATATCCACGCCTCTGAAGAGTCTTGCGATTCATTAGGAAGTATTAGAAAATAAAGTATTTGAAAGACAGTGATTAGAAAATAAAGTACCTTATTGGCGTTTTTTTTTTTTGTATTCAAATATTTTCCTTTAATGTTTTCATGAATAAACCAGTGACAATATTTTATTTATCTATTCCAGTCAGTCCAATTTTTTTTATTCTGTACCTTTACTATAATTATTAACAAAATTATTCAATATATTATCAGTTTTTGAAATAATTTCAGCAATATGGTATCGTTAAATATTTTTATGTAAAATGAATTTTACTTATCTATGGCTTATTAATATTGTTCATTCATTCATTCTTTGTGTCACTTCACTAAACTATACATTACTCTAGCATTACTCTAATTGTCTATGGTCGTAAGTACGCCATATTTGTTTACCGATTGGGACACTTATAAAAAAATAGAATATAGATCAATGTTTATTCCTGTATAAGTAAAATCCAACGGTCAGTTTTCCAACTGACAATAAGTAAATTTAAATTGAAAGTTAATTAAGTATTAATGACAACCAGTGGTCGCCCAGAGGTCGAGATTCGACCATAAAAATTTAAATTAAAGAAAACCAAAAAAAAAATAATGAAAATAAAAACCTTTTTTCAAAGTCAATTTGACTACAGACTGACAATCAACAAAAGAGTATAATATGCGTGTGTGTGTGTCAAATACATGGTATTATAGTGTGTGTAAAGTTTTTTTTATTAATTTAATGTATATTTTATGTATAATTAAAAAAAAGTATTAGCATTCTGCACTCCTCCTCTATATAAACTATAAGTGTGCGAAGTTACACACACCTCCGTACGTGCAATTTCTGTAAAAATGAGTACAAAGTTTTTGCTTCACGTATTAAGAAGAAGATATTAATATATAGATATATGCTAGGTTTATTTATAAAAATCAGTTTAATTTAACAAGTTACTTTAAGAGTGCTAATTTAACTAAATAACTTTGAATAAAGTTAAAAAGGCAAAATATTACATACCTATATGTACCTATATGTAGGTACTTCACAAAGATATACGCATTCAAATAAGAAAGTGTCCCGTGAGGTACGAGTATATGTTTAATTCACACTGCATAGTAAAATTAGAGTAGCTTACAACCAGATGACAAAAATGCATGGAAAATATCACGTTTAAATGGATCAGAATAAATACGATTTCAACGTTTATTTGAAAAGCGACGGAGACATGAACTCAAACAGCTTTACCAGACTGTGTCGTTTTCAAGCGGTATAAATTTCACAATTTAAATTTAAGCGGTAAATCAGTAATATAGTTATTTAGAACTTACATCATGTGCAAAAAATAAAAATCAACAAAGTAAAGATTGGGAAAAATACTCTTTTGATGAATACTACTATATACTCTTTGAATGAATGATTAAGATAAAAAAATAAACAAATAAAATATATTTTAACCCATTAACTTACGAGACTCTATTTTCTGTATTTTCCATTTTTAATCTTAGGATAATATGTACCTAGGTATGAAAATTTTGCTAAATATGAGTAATTAGACTTACCATGTGGTTTTAAACGTCTTTATTGTTTACTGCTTTGATCCTATCACTGAAAACCTGATACTTTATACTCGTACCTTTCTTCGACAAATAGACTTTCCAGCTTAATATTATGTATTCTTCGTCGAGCTTAATACATGACATACAATAGTACATATACGTAGCTCCAAAATAGAAAACAATATGTGTTAGTCACATAGATGGTTCAGGTTAAAATTGAATATGTTTATGTAATTTATTTTTACATTACAGAAAAGTTTTTCTACATAATGTTAAAGATGAACATTTATTTGTCACACACACACACACATCAGCCTATCGCAGTCCACTGCTGGACGTAGGCCTCCCCAAGTTCGCGCCAGACATCCCGGTTTTCCGCAATCCTCATCCAGCCTCACCGGCAATCTTACGTAGATCGTCAGTCCAACGGGCCGGAGGACGTCCCACGCTGCGTTTGCCAAAACGCGGTCTCCCCTCCAGGACACGTCTGCTCCAATGGCCATCGGTCATGCGACACAGATGACCAGCCCACTGCCACTTCAACTTGCTAATTCTGTGGGCTATGTCGGTTACTTTCGTTCTCTCGCGGATAGCCTCATTTCTAATTCTATCGTTGAGAGAAACCCCAAGCATAGCCTTTGAACTTGTGGTCCAGTCCCTTCGTCAGTGTCCTGGTCTCTTTGTTAATGCTTTTTATTATTATAAATTAATGCATTTATTTCTTTTGAATATTATCTATTATTGTTCGCTTAATTGTTGATAATAATTATGGCAACTTTTCTCAAAAGAACCGCAATTCCGATTCTGTGGTCAAAACTGAACCAATTCTATTATTTAAATTATAATTTTTGTGTGACATGTCATGTGTGAAATCCTCCTTTATCTTGTCACCACGAGTTGTATTATATATGCTATAAAGATATGACATAGCACAATAATAAAAAAATTAGAATTACACTTGTATTTATATTATTTACTAGCTGTGCCCGCGACTTCGTCCGCGTGGAATTTAACAAAAAAGTTATTGTTCAGTTCGCAGAGCTATAAAATAAATAAATTTCTAAAATAAAAGTAACCTAAGTTAGTCCTTATTACATCAGCTATCTGCTAGTGAAAGTCCCGTCAAAGCTGGTCCAGCCGTTTCAGAGATTAGCCGGGACAAACAGACAGACAGACAGCCGGACAAAATTGTAAAAAATGTTATTTTGGTATATGTACCGTGTATACACATCCATATGCATTTATTAAAAAGAGATTATTTTAATATTACAAACAGACACTCCAATTTTATTTATTTGTAAAGATATATATTTGGAAATGGACAAGGGTCAGCATACACAAAACGTGAAGATATTTATTCATTACACGGAGACCTCCCATATGTCATTTATTTCTTTTTTTTTCGTATTTAGCGAAATAACTTCAAATTGGATTGAATACTAACGTTTGTTTTTACTTCTTCATAAATAAAGTAACCAAATAATAAAATACGTATTGTATATGGAAATAACATACATATATACATTTTTTAAGCCTATAATATTACTTTTAACTTTGGTTTAAAAGCCAGATTACTCAGGTTTATTTAAACTGTTAAATAAAATAAAAAAATAATTTGTATATATAAATCATATAATAATATCATTACATTTTAGTCACGTAACATTTTGAACGTGATTTCTGAGCAGGCTTTATACAGGGCGACGTTTGCACATGTCATCCTCTGTCACAGCTTGGGTCAGTCAACGGATTTAGTAAATGGTGAGACTGTGAGAGTCATTCGTTGTGATCAATACGTGGCACAGGCGTATGGAACTAAAGATAAAAACAACAAACTATATACGAATATAGCCAGAAACTTTATAGCGATCATGATTGCGATTAGTGAAGTTCTAAATACAGATGCTACGGTCATTGCGCCGGTTGAATCGAAATAACAGGCCGTTAATTGAAACTGGCGCCGATTGCAATGTAATTGTGTGCAATCAAACTACTTCATTGAGATGATGCATTACGCTTTAAATTGTTTAGCGTATTTAACGTTATTTTATTACGATGTACGTCTCCTGCTCGTCTACGATGTCGTACTCGTTCACTCTACATGGCGCCGCATAATGAGTTGTTTTAATAATGTATTAGGCTGCAAAGTTGAGTGTGATATGATAATTAATTATACGTAAATTTGGTGGTATTACTGTGGTGGCATAAGTTTACAGAAATTATAAAATAGGATTAATGGGTGTAAGGATAAAACAATTTCATCATGATTATAGCGAAAAAGCTTTTTGACATTTGAAAATTTTCAAATTTTATTTTAATACTAGCTTCTGCGCGCGACTTCGTCGGCGTGGACACCGCTCCTATTGGTCTTAGCGTGATGTTATATAGCCTATAGCCTTCCTTGATAAATGGGCTATCTAACACTGAAAGAATTTTTCAAATCGGACCAGTAGATCCTGAGATTAGCGAGTTCAAACAAACAAACAAACAATCAAACAAACAAACTCTTCAGCTTTATTATATTAGTATAGATGTAGGCCAAAACCATTCGTTAACTTAATTAATAAAAAGCTAAATTATGGGTTTTTTTATATTACAAAAATCATCGTACTGAAAATATGTATAACTAGCTTCTGCGCGCGACTTCGTCGGCGTGGACTCCGCTCCTATTAGTCTTAGCGTGATGATACATAGCCTATAGCCTTCCTCGATAAATGGGCTATCTAACACTGAAAGAATTTTTCAAATCGGCCCAGTAGTTCCAGAGATTATCGCGTTCAAACAAACAAACAAACAAACAACCAAACAAACAAACTTTTCAGCTTTATATATTAGTATAGATTAAATAATTTTCTAATGGTTGATTCAGCCTTGTAACATCTCGCTGCATATGCCTCTTTCTCCAGGTAGAAGTAGAGTCGGAGCCCAATCCACCAACCTGCTCTACTGCGGGTTGGCGGATACATTCCCTACTATGAGTAACGACAACTATCTGGTGTCTATGATAACAATTGATACAGTATTCTCTGGGGCACGGTGGGGAGACCCGTAAAGACAGACAATCAGGCCGGAAATAAATATTTGAACAAATACAAATATCCACTCCGAGCAGGAATCGACCCGCGACCGCCAGTGTTAAGCCCACTATACATATGCACCACTACACCAGTGAGGTTACAATACTTATTTTATTTTTTAAATAGTATCGTGTAAAATCAATAGACATTATAATTGAGTAATTTTGACTGCATCAGTAATTCTTTTATGATAAAACAGACAGCACGGCGATCAATCTAGTTTAGTGTACTGAGTGTATTTGGCAGATCCATTCCAATAATGACAGCTGCATGCCATGTTAGTTTGAACCTAAGCTAATACATGTAGGTATAGTCCATTGAAAAGTTACATTTGGGGTTACGTTTGTCAGAGGAGGCAATTTTATTTTTTAGATATGAAGTTATAGGTTAGTATAAAGTTAAACCCAAGTTTGTGGGGTTGCAGCCCTTGTCCTTCGGCCGCCATCTTGGAAAAAGACGTTCAAATGGTTTTTATGGTTTATCTGCCAAACTATAAGTCTCACGAAATTTTTTTTAACAAATGTTAAATAATTTTTTGTTGCAAATAAAATTATCTACAACTTTTGTTCACTAATTTTTAGTTTTTTTAGTACTAAAAAAAATCTATTTGTCGATATAATTTTTTTCTAATCATTTTACAAAAAAATAATACCAGACCATTTTTATAGCCGGTGTTTTAAGAAACAATTTTTATTATAAACCTTTTTAAATTTATTTAATATTTAAGGTTTTACAGCGCTGCGACACGAATGCTACTCTTCAGTACCTACTTATTCATAACAATACATGAATATAAATATTAATGGTTTGCTATAATTTTTAATCATCTCGTTATTTTTTATGATAATCTTTTTTATTATTGATAATAAAATATTGTTATAAATTAATTAGGCTTAGCGAAAACTTAAGATGTTATTTCAATTATATGTAAAGGATTATCATAGTAAATTTCTCAGGAGGTTAAATAACGTATTCGAGTAAGGGTACCAAACTGAATTGTAGAAGGATATCTTTATATAATATGTATGCATATCATCGTGGACTTCTCTGTAGACCTATAAAAGAGTAATAATTTACCATACAAAGTTTTTTATAAGTACCTAAAAGGTATTAAGCAGAATTTCTTATGAATGTGGATGAAAATCTGTGTAGTAAATTTGAATTTATTTCAAACAGACAGACAGACACGGAGGGTGATTTAATTTTGTAATATGTAGTGAATTTGTATTTATCAGGAGACCTTGATGTCGACGCGGGTCTCGTGGGCTGGCAGTTGCCAAAGCTGCGTGGATAAATGGAGTATCCGTGTGCGACACATGTAGTCAGGAACTTCAATTAGAATGTAGAAATAGTAGTTACCACGGCGCGCGGCGGTCGAAGCTGCCAAAGATGTTAAAGAGAAACTGGCCCACCGCTTTAGCGAAAAAACCTGGGGTGCGCACTATGACCTTCATCTTGGTAAATGGGCTTAACGAGAGCAAAGAAATGTAAACACTTTGGAGCCGTAGTGATTGTCGCACAGCTTTTAAGAGCCAACGAAGTTGTTCTCATCAAAGATGTCAACCAGTTGCCTTACACTCTCGACAGGAAAAATCTATTCGAAATGAGCAACTGTAAACTTTACCTGACAACCAACATCTCACATTAGTTATCCTGCGCATACCGGAGCTCCATGGATGTTATGAAATAATATGACTTACTACCAGCATTGTATCTGTGTAACTCCGCGTGCCTTTCTCTGTAAATTTCTATAATTAATAGTTTTTCCATAAACAGAAAGTATAATAAAAACGATGGTAAAACGGGAGGGTCTCATATACTTCGATCTATTCATTATTTGATTCGTTTATATCCTTCGAAAATGAAGACGCGGTATCAATCTTCCTTTTCAACAGATTTGCAATTGAGCTTAAGAAAAAATATTATTTCTTTTGAATAGAACGGCACCCTCGCTTGTACTCAAGAAGGAAAGCCTAATATTTTATAAAGGTTGATAGACTAAATGTAGACGTGTACGTACATTTTATCTTTTATATTCAATGGTAATGAAAATATTACTTGATATTCGTGTAATTTTTATGAATTTTACTATTGAATGTATAAAATATTATTTTTATGTATGAGGCTTTTACTCCCTGACTATATTTCATAGCCAATTTGGTGTAAGTAAGGAAACTTTACTAATTTCAGGCGAATGATTATAATTTGTCAAATATTCGTACTTTGTTTTCGATCACGTACAAAATAAACTGTCGGTGCATATCCGTCGCATTACGCAAGGTTAAATAGTTCAGTTGTGTACATGATAGTGATATGTATTATATTGATGTTGGTATGGTCGGATGGTTGGTTAAATCCTATTAATTATTATAGCAATAATTAATGTTAATGCAAGGTTATCGTACGCCAGACCTCTCGAGTATATGTAGCTCTGGCTTAGCACGAGCCGTAATATTAAAAAAAAAGTTATAAACAAGCTTGTTTTGCAATCTAGGGATTGCAAAACAAGCTTGTTTATAACTTTTTTTAAAGAAGATTTAAAGAAGATTTTTGAAAGAAGAAAGAGAAAGATTTATCTACAAAGCTTAGTATAGTAATACAGCAGTATATTTAATGAATTTTCTTCTGAGCTCTTGTTGGCTCAGACTGACAGGAGAAAAGCTATATGAATCGTACCTGAAGGAGCAGGGACTGCAGAGTTAGAACTCTGTCAAGCAAATTGACCGTTAGTCTTCATTTTGGGGAATGAGCGTATGCATTTTTGTTAGGGTTTTATAAGTGATCTAGTCTGATCTAGAGAACATTAGGACAATAAAAGCCAAATTATAACTATTGAGACGTGTGTTATTTTGAGAACAACTTTGTAGTAAATATAATGCTTAAGAATCTTAAGATATTATCATGAAATCAAAAAAAAAAAAAAAAAATAACAAAGTAAAAAAAATAATTATGAATTATATCGTACATAGGTCCATTTCATGCTTTCTTTTATCCTTACTAATATTATAAATGCGAAAGTAACTCTGTCTGTCTGTCTGCCTGTCGTGCTTTCACGCCAAAACTAATAAACCGAGTTAAATGAAATTTGGTACATACATAGTTTAGAGCCTGAGAAAGGAAATAGGCTACTTTTTAATGGAAAAAAATAGATTTAAGGGGTTGAAACGTGGGATGAAAAGTTGTATGGAAGAATCGTCGTTTTTAGAGCTAGAAGGTTGAAACTTATTTTTTAGGCTGTTTATTCGATATAAATGAAATAAATGAATATAACATTATTCCAAGCGGATGAAGTCGTGGGTACTGGCTGGTTTGGTTGGTTGGCTGGTTTTTTATAAGTATACCTATCAACATCTCTTTCCTGACTTTGATGATGTGAGTAATAAAAAGAGAGGAGAAAAAAAAGGGTAGCCTACTCATTTGTATAAAAGTTTTTTTTACGTTTTTTAAATATTAATAAAAATTCTTATGTACGTTGTAAGTTTGAAGGAATAGAAAACTTGAATATATGGTTTACTATGTATTATGTTAGAGATATTATATTTCTTCATTCTGTAGATCACACTAAAATAAAATAAAAAATTTCGGCTTTAAATTATTACAATCTTGAAAAATATATTAACTTTACAAAGCTTGAAAATGTTTAGTAATAACAACGCAATCAATTATAACAGTGCTACGTTAAAGAAAAATCATAACGATACTATCTTCTATCCAATCGTGTCTATAAAAATCGGATAACTCCAATTAATCTGCAATAAAACTTCCTTCTAGAGATTCTTTTAATTCAAAGATAGCCTTGGATTCGACATGGATATTTTCTAAAGAGCACTTCGCTAATTGATTTCTTGTGAAAGAAAATACTTATCATTATGGCTTTAAATGATGAACTTATTATTAATGGGCTTCTGACTATTTTTATTTCCTACATTAACTAATTAAATATGGATTTTTAATAAAATACTTGGCTCTTGTTTTATTGGATATTACAAAAAATATTAGATGTGCATAGAAAAAATATTAGATACGAAGAGAAAATTATAGATGATTAGTTGGATGCTGTAAACTGTAAAGGACTCGCCTATAGACGGCGCCACGGTTGCTTAAAACCGAATAAAATCAAAAATTTCGATCTAGCGGGTAAATCGTTCCATCCGACACGGTATATATATAATTATATCGGGGGTGCGGATTCGAACCCCGCTGGATCGATATTTTGATATGATAATAAGAATATTAAAAAAAAAATTATGAACATCTTTAGCTGGAATACAAAAACATTTAATTCTTGTGTCCGCTGTGTCGTCCAGGTGAAAGCTTCACGAAAAATTATACTACCGCGCAAGTAATATAAAGGTAAAGCTAAAAATTTGTAAAGTTTAAATTGTAAAGTAATTATTTCCCTTTATTTTACGTTTATAGACTTTAATTTTTTTTTTTTAATAATATGTAAAGCCAAACATACAAACATTCAAAATATACAGCGAGGGATTTAGACAATAATATTAAGGGTAATAATTATTATGGTAATGTAAAGTGGCGTCATTCAAATGGAGATCAAGTATTGAAATGACGCTTTAGCTAAAGCACTTTTAGCGATGGATTGAATCATTTGCGTCATTTATTTGCGAAACAGAAGAACGTCAATTTAGTATTTTTTCTATAATACTTTTAGCTAATATTACTCACTTAAAATATAAATAAATGATGTATGATTTACGGCTAAACTTTATTGAACAACTCGTGATATAATATATATTTTTTACATTTGTATAAATTAATATTATATTTATTCAAATTATTCGAAAACGGGATATTTACCATTCTATTATTTTCGCTTTGTGGAGCTCGATATTTCGACATTGACTGCGAATGTCTTAATCACATTATAGAAGTAACGATGTTAATCTAAAATCTTATATATTTATTCAATTAAAATATGTAAATAAAAAAAGAAAAATTAAAATAATTTAAAGGATATTAGGAACTATTTACTAAATCCAAAAATAATGAGTGTTATATAACCATATTTTTCAATGATTAAAAAAAATAATGTACTAAGAATTGATTAGAAAAAAGAAGGCGATAATAAAAGAAACACGTTTTTAATAAAAACTTTGTTTTATTAATCTTTCGAAATTTAAAGATAATTTCTAAAGAATAATAGAAACCAGTTCACTATAAATCTATCAGGCTGTTTCACTGCGGGTTGACGAATAACTTCCACGAGAACTACGAGTACTTAACGATCCTTACCAGGTATGAGAAGCTTGGCGGCTTGGCAGATCAACATGGACATACACCCAGTCCAAAAACAAATATATGTAACAAAACAAATATCTGCTGTTCTTAAATGACTGCACGCAACACTGAACCAGAACGGTTGTTAATTTTTAATTAATTTTCAGAAAAATTTGTAAAATAGTTTGCAGGATTTCATTACATATGCAAATACTTTGACCTAGTTTACTAGTATAGCGAGTCGGGAACTTGGAGTTTTAATTCTATATTTTTTTTCATGTTAGTACTATATTCAATACTGTTGTTTTTCCTTATTTATGACTCTTTGTTTGTGGAACAACAAATAAACTGTGAACATAAAAATACAACAAATATAAATCGCTAATACCTACCGAAGGCAGTTTATTAATTCTTTTCTCAGACTGTTTATTTTGTTAAATAATAAAACAAATGATATCCATTACGTTTGAATTCATTTATTTATTTTTTTATTTATTTATTCTTAATGTACACCAAAATACAGACACGTATAAAGAAAGATACAATACAAGATGTACAAAGGCGATCTTATCGCTATAAAGAGCGATTTCTTCCAGATGACCTTTGGGCACAGGACATAATACAGTAGCAGCGGTTAGAAGTGTGCACATTCATTACTTAAATACTCGTCTTAGTTAACTTCGTCATCAAATTTATAACTATACTTTTGATACAGAAAAGCTCGTAATATGTGAGTACATGACGTTTAAAGTATCTCAAAGCCACACCACTTTGCAAAGGTGTATTTTATACGCTAGCGTATTACCGTCCATTAACAAGATGAAATATACAGGAAGTTTGACTCTTACCTACGTTCCTTCAATTGGGGAGTTCCGTAGGAGTCCGTAGGAGTAGGAGGAGTATGAATAGATCACATTTCGCGTGAAAAAAATCCTAGCCCATTCTTAAATTTCACTTTGTTCAAATTGACGAACTACTTTGATAGACTCGTTCTGCGTGATACCTTTTGTGAGTACGTAAACAAGCCTCTAAAAGGAAAATTATTACTAACTGACGAATATAAGTAAATAACTGCGTATTGGAAAGAATTCTTTTCTTCGTAGAATGTTATCCATTGAAAATCATAGCCGTGCTTACGCGCAGATTGGACGGTTATGCAGAAGTACCTTTTCAGGGTAGATCGTATATTAAGACAAAGTAAAATTTAAAAAAGCTACGAATACGTTAGGAGTCGAATATCCTATATATATATACCTATCCTAATATATTGTCTGGAAGAAATGGCTAAATAGCCATAAGTCCGCCCATTGTACTTCACAGTCTCTAAATATCTTTAAATGTTTAAAATGTAGTTGTGGTGTACAATAAAGTATAAATAAATAAATATATACCGCAGCATTTTTAATTAATTTACAAGAAATTTTCAGTTTTGTTTGATTGAACTAAGTAAAATAAAAAATTCCTACAATATAGTATTTGGCTTTTAATAAACAATAATATGCGGATTAATCACACCTCATTTAAACAATCAAGTACCTGGTTGACCGAGCCTAGCTCGGTATATCTTTTTTTTTGTTTGTTTTTTTCTCGGTATTTTTATATTTTACTTTTATTTAAATAAAAATTAGGAATCAAATTAGAAAAAAAAAGAAAAAAATAATAGATTGGAGACGGATTTGAACCATGGTCTCATCGGTTGATTCAGCGACCGATGTTCCACCGAGCCATTAAAACTTATTTGGCATTTGCGAAATTAACTTTCCTATTCTAACGATATTTTAGCCATGTTTTTCATTGCCTAAAAACAGGGGTAAAACGACATTTTTTTTAAATAAATCCTAGCTAGATCAATTTTTCGCCCCCGAAATACCCTGCATACTAAATTTCACGAAAATCGTTGGAGCCGATTCCGAGATTCAGAAAATATATATATATACAAGAATTGCTCGTTTAATAGTATAAGATTAACATTAACATTTTTTGACGGTTCATAGGCGTCAATCTTTACGTATTCGAAATTTTTTATAGGTAATGGTCTAAGATCCGGGATATAACAAAATCTTCCCTCATCTGTTAATATATGTAAATATATAATAATAAATGTCTAAATACGATTAAGTTCCACCTAATTCATTTTTACTGCTACTTATTGCGAAATATGAAAAAAAAAACCTCATTAGCCTAAGGATTAGTTAAGGAAGGCAAAGAAATCTTCACAAACTTTTTTTGAAGGATCCTTATAATTTTACTTGAAAGAATTATTATACCTACGTTTCTTTTAATTTGGGTAACTTGTATACTAAAGTTACAAGAGTTATACGACCTATAATGTCCACATACTCACAAAAATTGGGTTACCATGAAACACGTACTTATATTAACTACACCTAACAAAAACCATTAATTTAAGCTGTTTCTTTAAAAAATTCCACACTAGTTCTGGAATATATTGTTATCAAAAACAAACCAAGTAATGAAAGTAGAAACTATAAGCTTAAAGTTTATTTTTAACCAACTTCCAAAAAAGGAGAAGGTTTTTAATCGAAAGGTATTGCGTGTCATGTGGTCCCATTTAAGTTTAATGGATATCTGACAAGTAAATGTTTTACGAGTTTCATATATCTAATACTTAATGCGTTTTTACTTGACTATTTTTCGTCTACTTACGTTGTTGTTGTACTTGTCGATGTGATTGTATTGGTTTTTTTTTTCGTTTGCGAGCAAAAACAAATATTTAAAGTTCGAAATGCAATTTTATTAGGAAAAAGTGAACATTCAGTTTCAGTTGCGTCCGAAACTGATACCTAGGCTTTACTTTCAAATTCTACTGTGAATTGTGTTTGGCTTATACATTTAAAATACTACTACTATACTTACATACTACTACTACTATACTTATACTTTACTTTATAGAATATATACATATGACCGTAAATCAAAATATTGATTTGTTAGTATCTGACTTGTGTAATATTTCCATTCACATACAATATCATAAATATAGGTATAATTACAAATCTAAGTTGTGTACTATCTTCGTCTGAGTGTATTTTGAACTTCTTAAGGTAATTTAGTGTTAATATACTTTTTCATATTATCTTTAGTTGCCTCCAAGCCTCAATTATCTACTGGGCGTTCTGTCCTTAGGGGCTGTAATTAATAAGACCACTAGTTTTGGTCACGATTGAGATATTTGCTTTAACATTTGAGAGGATATATATATTTCTGTCTCAATATAAAAGTAGGCATTCAACTGTAAACTCACTGTTTTAAAGTTTTATTTGATTTCTTCGTTATTTATTTCAAACTTAATTAAAATATAATTAATGGAAGCCAACAACAAATACCTACCATTGTCAAATAACTTTTAAGGATAATTCAATAATCACGCTTTTATCTTTGAATATAATGATAGTTCGACTACTACAAAGTTGCTTCTTTTCAGTTCATTGAAATAAAATTCAGTTTTTTAATATATAGGTACCTATTTTTAGAATTTAATTTTATGAAATACATGAGCAGTAATACAGATAATAATAGACTGTAAAGAACGCTGCACATAATGAGACGATGTATTAAGAAGTGATAAAAACGAGGTAGAAATGTACAGTAGGTACGTAAGTCTACATACTTAAACATCCGAATCCGCGAAAAACTGCTGTGGAATGAGCAACTTAATTGTGTTCATTATTTTTACGAGAAGGACACTGGCTATAGAAAAGTGGCTACAACTGAGACTGAGATAGAGGCTGCTACTTACGTGTACCATCGAAGCGTGTTGCGATGGTATCAAGAAATGTGTTCTGGGGCGCGAGCAGCCCCTTGCGTACCGGCATCACCCCGCGCCGCGCGTTTTAGCGCTAACCGCCCTCCACCTAGAAACATAACACAGCTTACATAAATAAATAATTAAAACGTATGATTCTTATTTAAATATATCGTATACGAGAACCAAAGGTACCGCAAGCGAATTTCGTTCCTACTTTAAATATTTCTCTTTGACTTTGCACAAACTCCGTATGTTGAATGAGTGCTTAGTAGGTACTTCTGTATCCTTCCTGTTCGATGTTTATTTTAGGTTCGTTTCATATGCAAATCTATGTATTTTACTACATGCATATGGATGTATACATGATAATGATACATATACCAAAATAACATTTTTACAAATTTTGTCTGTCTGTCTATTTGTTCCGGTTAATCTCTGAAACGGCTAGACCGATTTTGTTTTGTTACTGCAAAATCTTATTAACAGTAAGTTACTTTTTATGAACAGCGTTTGATACATAAAGTAGGTTATTTAAATTATTAAAATTATTTTATTAACTATTACCCTTATTACCTGGAAAATATTCCATAGTTACTGATGTTTTAATTAAAGCCATATAAGAAACGAAATACTTAATATTTCATTTAATGGTGATAAACTTATAATTAACAGCGGTTAGTACACAGTATCCCCATTTTCATTAGCCTTCTCTATAAATCTTCCTGTGTAATTAAAGCTCTATTTGAGGTGACCCATAAACTGAGGAGCAAGAATATGCCTGCAGCCTTTCTACCTTCTCGTAAATTTTTTATGTTTCATAATGCGCAGGTAATAAATATGAATTAATGTATATTTCAGGTAAATATATTTTCTCTGATCTAGCTAATGTGGTTGGCTGTAACCTTATTTTATTTATTTTATTTTTATTATACATTATTAAGCTTAAACATAAATCTAATTATACCTTTAGCACAATATACGAGTAATATAATATACAAATATTATAATATTGAATATGTATAGATCTTAACGTAGGTAACATATTTATTTGCTTTGTTATTTTGTATATTTTCTCTGAATCTGTAACTTCGCTATTTCATATATCATTCATTCTGTTTGTCATAATTATTATCTTTCTAATAGGTACCTGATAGTAAGTACTACCTAATACCAAATAGTAAGCCGTGGTCAACGTTACTTATGTCAGTGAAGTAAAACAGTAAGTACCTGGGTGACCGAGCCTAGCTCGGTAGTCGGTATTTTTTAGTATTTTTTTGTTTTGTTTTTTTTTTCTCGGTAGATCTCTAGATCAATTTTCGCCCCCGAAATCCCCTGTATACTGAATTTCACGAAAATCGTTGGAGCCGATTCTGAGATTCAGATTCTATATATATATACAAGAATTGATAAGATATAAACACATACAAATATACAGATACAAAACTTAAAATTACAGTGTTACATTTTATAAAATTATAACTTGCTATTTTTTAGATATGATAAATATTTAGGAAAAAGTAATTTATGGTATCCTTATATGAGCAACAAAAGTCAAAATTATAATTTTCTGTCTGTTTGTACCTATGTTTGCTTAGTCATCGCGAATTTGCAATACGAAATTACGTTTTCTTGAAAATTGCACATATGAGTTGTAAGAAGGGATTGCAATCCGGAATACCGGATCCGGTAATGCGGCATCAATTTGCACTTACCGGATCTTGTACCAAATGCCGGACCCTATACGCCTCCGCCGCCGCAACCGCCTCCGCGCCCGTTACCGCGCATGCAGTGTGGACACCCTGTCTTCTATGTCGTCTATGCTTAATGTATTCAAAACTAAGTACCCACCTCTATAGATTTTCTTACAACTAATATGAGAAAATATCTATCTATGTATATAAATAAAAATGAACGTTAATCGAGTTATGCTAAGCGCATAACTCGAGAATGGCTCGACCAATTCGGCTAATTTATTTTTTTGTATGTTCCTTAAGGCCCACAGAAGGTTTTAACACTAATAAAAAAACACAACGAAGTATGTTCGGGCAGCTAGTATAAAATAAATGTTTAATAACATAAAACTCCTGGGGGGATTGGGGATTGGATCAGCAACGCGCTTGCGATGCTTCTGGTGTTGCAGGTCTATAAGCTACGGTACTCGCTTATCATCAGTTGAGCCGTACGCTTGTTTGCCGACCTAGTTATATGTAAAAAAAAAATGCGTACACAAACAAAGTACACATGTCCGAAGTGAAACTTCTTTGGCAAACTAATTGAAAAAGTAAGCGGTATCATAATTAAAAAACTAGTTGAAAAAAAAAAAACTAATAAGAAAAACAAATTGAAGATACAACAAAAAAAAACTAGTAAAAAAAGTAATTGAAAAAAAGTGTGTGTCAGCTCCGACGCACGACTGTAGTTTATTTCTTCGGATCGACTGTCTAAATATGCACAAAAAAGACTCAGTCTAAGACAAAGATTAATACCATATCAAATGGTAAATAAATGAATCAAATAAATGGCATTATTTAAAAAAGTCGTAACCGTCGTAGCCGGTACCGTCGTAAATGTCGCGTCGTAGCAGATAGCGCACAAAAACGTAACGTCATTCGTTCAGTAGATTTTACTCCTCATATTTTTTTCATACCGACGGCCTTATATGAAAATGATTCTTAAGGAGTAAAGTCCAAAAAACAAAACAAAAAGCCACGCGGTGTTCCCAGGCGGTCACCTATCCAAGTACTGACCGCGTGACGCGTTGCCACGGTATCGGTCGCTCAAATGTTACCCCTCATGTGCCTAAAGAAGTTTCACTTCAAAAAATCTTTAAAAACATATAATTTAATGCAAAGATTTTGAAAAGCAAGACTGCTAAAGTTAGAATTAAAATGATAGACTACATGCTCAAAACATTTAAATGTAGAGCTTAAAATATAATTTGTATTTCTCTGTAAGCTTTTCTGTTTAATTGATAAAATATTAAGGAGTCCCTTTTTGATATTAAAATGTAGCATGAAGTGATAAAATTTAACCTTATCGCGGGTTATAATAAGACCTATAAATACATTTAAGGTATAAAGTTACTTATATACGTTTCAGAACATGTTATAAAGTTATGTTACAAAGGGTTAAGAGTATTACGTATGAAGGTAAGGCAATTTTAAGAGTAGTGTTTCATGTCACACTGGATACTCTGTAGTAAAATTCAAGTGTAGGGCTCGGTTTGCTATATTTCTGCTTTCCTCTGTTGAACACTTAAAAGCTTTTTTCACGCCATTTTGCTTTTACCTTTCAAATGATTTTGAGATCCATTTTAGACGACGGTATTTAGAAACTGGTTGACAAATCATGACACACCTGTGTAAAATGTATTGTTTTTAATGATGAATCTTTATTTTACCGTGTTGTTTAAGTATTATGTTGATTTATACATGAATATGTCACAACCAAGTATTTAAAATAGCCGTCTAAATGGATGGCTAGCCCTTTCATTGATCAACTCCATTGAAATTAAAAATTTATTACAATTAACCGAGTAGCTAGCTATACAAGATGTTAAACAGTATTGTCAAATGTCTCTCAAGTACCTAATTGGTTGAATTCCAGCATTTATTTAAAAGAGATGTTTGACTGTTTAGGTACATTATGTATTTTAAAAGTTTTATTCAAATTGTTTAGTGATTCACTAAGACGAACATCTCCTATTAGGTAACTGCGGAAAAAAAATATCTACAATTATTTTCGAAACAGTTTGAAGAAGTAAAATCATTAACCCCATCATTTATTAAGGCAAATCTAGTTTCCTTTCTACTCTTTTTCTCGTCAATCAAAACCTAAAAAAAACATCAGCTGGTTAGTAATAATTTTTGATGACCTTACGAGGTCATCAACTTGATGACCTCTTAAGGTCATCAAAAATTGATTTTTTTTTCTTTTATTTAGTTAATATTTATATAATTTAATAGTAACATTGTCCTACAAATTGCGTGGTACGTTATCCCGGTCCTACGCTCACTGCTGCTCTATCTCCTGCTAACTCTATTATCTACCACAATCGAGAGTTTTCGAAGAGGAACTTTTTGTTCGTCTCATCAAAATGAAGCTACTCACGGAAAATTAGCTTGATACTGATCAGGTTAAAAAAATGTACTAGGGATCCCTACCTATTATCCAAGTAGGCATCAAAAGCACTTTTGAACCGTCATTTCACAAAGTACTTGAACGAAAACGACGTACGAAAGTACTCAAAACGCGATATGTAGCCCTATAAATACATTATAGTAAACCAAACAGATATGTTTGCATTATCATATCGATAACGTGATTTATAAGCAGGCCTACGTTATTCCATGTTTACGAAATACACACATTCTATACCTATTTAATTTCATCAGTAGATAGGGCTGATATTGCTGTGTGGCTACGGCAAAGAATTTAGCCTCCCCCTCTCTTCCCGTGGGTGTCGTAAGAGGCGACTAAGGGATAACATAGTTTCACTACCACCTTGGAACTTAAAAAGCCGACCGATGGCGGGATAACCATCCAACTGCTGGCTTTGAACTACACAGACCGAAGACGGGCAGCAGCGTCTTCGGTGTGACAAAGCCAGCCCTGCGGTCACCAACCCGCCTGCCCAGCGTGGTGACTATGGGTAAAACACATGAGTTCCCGCCATTATTGGCGCGAACTTGTGGAGGCCTATGTCCAGCAGTGGACTGCGATAGGCTGAAATGATGATGATGATGATGATGAGTAGATAGGGGTGATAGTGTATATATATACATGTCACTTCATCAGGACTATTGAGGAAGATATTTTTGACTGTTACTGCAGAAATAACATTTAGAATTAATTAATAGATCATATTAATGTGAAAAATTAAGTTAGAAATTATTTGTCGTCCATAAAAACAATCTAAATATATTCTACTATAGCAGACTGTACCCCGGACATTAGTCATGTAGAACAAATGATAATAATCAGGTGACAAGCAAATATAAGTAAAAGTGCTTTTACATCTCTCATGTTCGGTAAGTAGATTCTTATTACCTCCAAATGGGGCTTGTAGGTGACTCATTAGCGCTCTAGGGTAATAATGTAGCTAGAAAAGCCCTAGGGCTGTAAGTAATTTAAAAATAAAATAAAAAGGTGTGTGTGCGATTCACACACGATAGACCACGATAGAAGTGAAACTTCAGTAAATCGACAAAAGAATGAGATGAATATATATAGCATAGACCAATCGAGTGGAACAGAGATAGATGCAGCGCAAGCGTACAATAAGCGTAACGCTACAATGAGCGTAACGCTACAACGAGCGTAACTCTAGAATGAGCGTAACGCTACAGTGAGCGTAACGCTACAATGTGTCATCCTTTTTCGTGCAACAAGTAGCGCGGCGTGCAGCGCGTCCCGGCCGCGCTGCGGCCGCCCTTCCCTGTCGTTTTTCCGTTGCATCCGATTTGAAATCACAACGATTCTAAAGAAGTTTCACTTCAAAAACACTTCTTTCTTTCAAAAAGTTCGCGTACATCTAACCATCATACTGGCAATAGACATCATGCATTCAGCCCAATGACCAAAGAGGTCGCTTTGCAATTCAGCCTTATCTGTGTGTGAGTATAATAGTCATCAATTTTAAATATCGAACGGCAAAGCTCAATTTCGATCTTGAAAAAAAAAATGTTTAATTCTTGTAATGCCGGTTTTTTTCTACTTACCTCACAATCGAGATGTAAAGCAAAATAGTTAGCTCGGGTGTAAGTATCAATTGCGCCCTCGAACTATAGGCGCACGAGCGCAACCACCACATGCCTTAAGCTGATCTATCTGCAATCGATAGTGTCTCAATTTAAATTCACGTTGCTGGCAACAGCAGAGAGAAAACGGGTGCAATTACAAAGCTATTTTTCCCGGCTGTTTGCCTGGCCCATCACACACTAAAAAAACTAAAAAATGATAACATTATGGCACAAATTTTCACAGGCCACGGAGGTTGCGGAGACTATTTACGCAAATATGGGTACAGGGGCGATCCTTCGTGCGATTGCGATGATAACACTAACGAGAATATAATACACATTTTATGTGAATGTCCTAAATTTATAATATCAAGATATGATCTGGAGATGAGCATTGGTATAAACATAACTTCCGGCAATATTAAATTCATTATGAGAGAAGATGGTGCGAGGGGCGAGTTCATTGAGTACGCTAGAAAGATCACCATGGTAAACAATAGGAAAAATAATTCAAAAGTCCTCACTACATAAATAAACGTGCAGTTAATTAAAAAGAAAAAATTATAAAGTAAAAAAAAAGTGATTAAAAAATGAAAGGTGATAGGTATATGATAAAGACTTAAAAATAATTTTCGCAATATGTATAAATAGCGGCAGTGCGAATTTGTAATTATAAAAAAAAAGCTGGCAACATTGTAAATCGAAAATGAATCTGCTAAAAATATCGATTTTGATAACCTAATAAAGGAGTTTGCCTATAAAATGGTTATCAAAGTAAAATTTTATTACTTTTTTTACTAAATGGTAATATTTTTAATGAATGGTTATTACTTTATATCCACTGTCTTTTTCCCAGGTTAATGCTAAAATTGGTACTGAATTCCACAATATAACTCGTTAAAAGAATCAGTAGATTTCTCATCGAGTTACAGAAAAAGAATGTGTGCATATTCGCTCAACTTCAATGGAAAGTACATGGCTCTCAGGGCACTGAAAACTAGTACTTCTGTAGATGGAATGATAAAGTTTTCACCAACAATGTAAGTTATAATACATAGAATTGTGAAGATAGTTGTATACATCATTACATAGTATAAAACAAAGTCGCTTCCCGCTGTCTGTATGCTTAGATCTTTAAAAATACGAAACGGATTTTGAAGCGGTTTTCTTTAGTATAAATAGAGTGATTCCAGAGGAAGATTTATATGTATAATACATAATAATATAGTAGAGGAACACTGATAGTTTTTGCAACCGTGCGAAGCCGGATCGGGTCACTAGTAGATATATTATAATTTGATTTTTTTTCAAAATCTTTATTTTACACTGTTTGCCCTGGCGAACTTTATCCCACAATTTTTTTCGTAGTTATATCGTTTTTTTTTTCAATTAAGAGTTGGTGCAGTTCGTTCGGAAGTTATTGACGTGCATACAATCCGGTGATATTTTATTTATATATATATTAAAATTTAAGTTATTTTAATAAAGAAAAAAAAAAATACCCTAATCAAAAATTAAAGTACAAAACATACAAAGTAGTACAGATTATTTCGTCAATGTCCGATTGGATAGAGAAGAAACGAACATTATGTTTTGAGTGCTGGAGTCACATAGCTGGAGTATTGACAGCCTGACCGTCACAAATTTAATTTTTCGCTATGTTTAGAAACATTTTTAGAAACAATTTGACTACCCCAATCGGTTTAGGTACAATAAAAAGATTACAAAACTTTGGCAAGTGAAAACATACAGTTACTGAAAACTATGAAATTCGAAAAAAAATATTAACGAATTACTTAAATATTCTTTAACAAAAATGGTTCTTATTATTGAATTCATTATACAGCGAATGAGTAATTTGTTTTATTAAAATTTGTTCTTACTAGTAATGTTTATGTAATTACATCATGATCGGCTTTTAATGTTATCACTGAAAAAAGAGTCTTTTGAGTGCCGTTAATGTACGGATTTATTAAATAAGCACATTAGAATCACCACCGATGTTAAAATATGTATTTTTATAAAGAAATTTTGTATATTTATATTACACTAAAAATATTACGCAGCCAATCTAAATATTTTGTCTACAAACGACCTTGTGTATTTCTGAAGAACATTTTTTTTAAATTCGTTTTAATTTTTATTTTTGTGTTACACTACAGAGGAAATTATAAACATTTTAAAACATATCAAAAAATTTTTTTTGTTTGAAATACTTTCTTTACAATCAAAGGAGTCGTTGATTTTCATTCTTAAATAAAAAACCTGAACTGGAAATAGCGCCAAAATCGACACAAAGTAAGTGATGGATAAAATGAAATATATGTATGAATAGTAAGTTTGATAAAAAAGACAAAATACAAATAATGTAGTTTATGTGTTTGATTAGTCTTTTCGGGTGTAGTCTTTTAGGGGTATTAACAAAAACCGAAATACCTTTTTTAGCAACTTTTTTGTTATGACTTTTGCAATTTTTTGGGTGCTTGAAAATCTTTCAGACCCATTTTTCTAGACGCCATGCCGGATCAAATGAGTTACAGTTCATATTTTTAGGACCTTTTTTCTATTTACCTACAACGTTTTCGTACTTGTTGCCTAGTCTATATTAGAAAATATACAATAGACTATATGTTGTAAAAACTATCTATATTTTAAAAACTAAGGAAGCAGCTCAATTATAATATTATGATTTATTTAATTCAATAAAAGTGAACGGTAAATAACTTTGCTTCTACAACTTGAGTTAGCAAATAAGTCTTTTATTGAAAAGAGTGAATGAAAAAAGTGAAAGCTTAGATAACATTTCAGCAGATCGTCAAGTTCATGTTGTTTAATTTATATATTGAGAAGATTCAAGCAGTGTCTGTAAATCATTTTTGAGGAAGGTCACAGTAGGATATATTCTGCTCAAAGTTTAGAGCAGCTTGACTAGGGAAGAAACTCAACTTTACAGAAGATCACACAAAATAATATTGCTCTGTTCCTGTTATAAGTAAGGTAACTAGAGGTCCTGCGGAGGGTAGGGGGTATTTCGGCAACGCGTTTGCGATGCTTCTGATATAAATAAATAAATAAATAAATATCTACACAATACACACACGGTCGTCTGTTCCTAAAGTAAGCAACTTAATGCTTGAGTTATAGGTAACAGCCGACTGGTATAGCTACATATTTTTTTTTCGATAAACATACTTATAAATAATACATATATAAATATATAAATAAATATGTATATTACACCCAGACTCGGGGTGGGAATCGAACCCACAACCCCCGGAGCAGAAAGCAGGGTCACTACAAACTGCGCCAATGGGCTAGTCATAAATATGAGATATGTTGCAGGCGTCTATTGACTACTTGTAAAAAAGTGTGTTTTTTATGGATATTTGATTCTAACAACATTGCTTAAGAAATATAAGCTCACCCTAGAAGCTAGACGTAATCAACTTGAAGCTATGTTTGCGTATGATTTGTGTCACAATAAATTTGATTGTCCTGGTCTTGTGAACCAAGTATGTTATGGAGTGCCGAATAAAACCCACTATCGCAGTACCTAAGTTGTTTGCCACTTCTCGCTGCCGTACAAACGCTGGTAAACGAACTCTCCACTTCATCGAATGCTTAGTTCCTATAACGATCTGTTTAACGCAATAGTGTAACGATCTACTACTATGGGGTGTGTAACTATACCTATGGAATGATAACTATTCACCATATTTATGATAATCTTAGTCACGTCACCAAAGTGTAATGATCTCCTATGGATGACCTAAGACCCATTATCATATCCTGGTCACGTGAACTAATTTGTAACGATATACTATATGCTATGGGGTGTGATGAGAAAGACCCCAACATATATAAATTTATAACATCCTGGTCACGTGGACCAATTTGTAACACTATCATGGTAGTGGCGTTACAAGCTAATATTAAGCTTAAGAGGATATCAATTATCTTTGGCCTTATAATTGTGATCGTCTAGTATAAGGAAGGACTCTACGTTGTGTTGTTTTTTGTTTCAGAGTAACTTCAGTTCTTTTTTGTGGTATGCCGAAGGAAAGACATAGTATATGTTATTAGAAGCCTTGATTTCTATATAAACTCTAACTAACATCCTATCTAGTCATTAATTTAAAATAACATCTCTGCACAATGACATTAAATTACTGAAATTAATTTATCCTAAGATTTAATTGAAAGATATTTACTCTTACCAGTGATATAATTACTATAGATAACCAACTTCTGGAATACTATTAAAAGGAAAGAAAGATATAACACCTTATAATTAACTTATTTAGAATTAATAAGACTTAGTAAATTACACTTACCAGTGATATAAATACTAAAGATAGCTAACTTCTGGAATGCTGTTAAAAAGGAAAGAAAGATATAACACCTTATAATTAACTTATTTAGAATTAATAAGATTTAGTATCCTAAAATTTAATTATAAAGATATTTACACTTACCAGTGATATAAACACTATAGATAACTAGCTTCAGGAAATTATTATGAAAAGGAAAGGAAGATATTAAACTTTATAACACCTTATAAGTAACTTATTTAAAATTAATTAAGATTTAGTAAATTTGAACCATTAAGAATAAATAGGAATAAACTTGTTTATTTAGAAATAACTATCACCTATTGTTTAACTAAATATCTGACGTCTCCTTAAGAATGTGTAAATTATAATTGCTAATATTTTTAGTGAATCTAGATAGCTGAAATAGAAATAAAGTTAAATAATTATATATATAGGATATTCTATAATGACATTGATTAATTGAATAGTGTCTAAGTTTCTTTTACATGTATTTTTAGTTCAAACCTGATATAATAGATAGATTCTAATAACTCTAAACAAATGAAATAGATAAAATATATAAGTAATTGAAATAATGATTAAATACATATTATATAGTTATTAATTATCTTGAAATAATTTATTCAGTTAATAAATTATCTCAGATAATTGTGAAAAATAATGTGTAGTGTTTGTTTGTATGTGTTAATCTGTTAGGATAGGTTTTATAGGCATTAGGGAATTAAAAGGCCGGGTTCAACTGAACCCGGGGGGTCGCTTCCACCAAGCCCCTCCGACCCCAACCGATCCACACCGTGCTGAAGGCTCTAAATTAAATTAGGCACAACGTTGGTGCTATCAAATCAAAAAGAAAGGTAGCAGGTAGGAAATGAGAGTACCCAATTTCTTACAGTAAGTTAGACGGAAATATATCCTGTCTAACAAATGCTTGTTTCATACCGCTGCAGCAGAATCATGCAATGACTGTATTTGAGTAACCCCTTGGGACGTCATATAGACATAGCCAGTGAATTACTAGAGTTGATGTAATTACCAAGCTGTAATCAGACATGGTATTAAGATGTGTTCCACGTGAACAAAAGGAGATCGTGTCTACTGATCTTTTCATTGTGTGCTTACTAGCCCATACGGGAACTTCGGTCACACAACTACTTTGAAATTCGATCACGAAACCTACTACTTTTGCCACAATTGGATTGTGTAGTGTAATTTCCCATAGGAAAGACCTACTGAGTTACGGGTCTATAGTCAGCTATATTGTCAAGCCTCGCCACCATTGTGAGATGGGTCGTCGGCGACTAGCGACTGGCGACAGCGCAACCTTTCGAGTGTCCTATAAGGAAGTAAAAAATAATTAAAGGTATAAGACCAACGTGTAAAGTAGGTGTATTGTGTAGGTTTGTCCTTGCATGACTCACAGCATTCAATGAAACAGCATTCATTAACCAGAATAGGTTGTTCAATTGAAACATTGAACCAGTAATTAAGTTGTTAAACATTTGATTATATCAGGCTCTCTTAGGAACTGAATGGATTTATCAAAGGACATGGTAGTGTCGAGAGATAAATAAAACAATTAAAATATAACATATTCATTTACTCAATCAGAATCTCTGAGAGTATCTCATTTTCACAATGAAAAGAGAATGTATATTTAATAGGTTTTATGATCCATCAATGTTTGTATGTTTGAAAAACACAAGAGGACTTGATTAAGGCTTGGCTTAAATCTCAGTAAATCCGCCTTAGGACTTAACAGAGACTGTCCACAAAAATTAGCAATAAATTAATTGGAAAAGTGAATATGTTTCTCTATTAGTCTAAAATAGAACTTCATACCACTGTCCAAAACTAAATTACTAACCTTTGTTGCAGTTCAAACATCGACCATACACTACGTGTTTGGTGGAGTTTGTCCAATGTCTCTCATCAAAGATGAGGAATTCTTATCAAAGATAAGCAAACATACGTATAGTATTTACCAAGAACATAGTTCAGTTAGGCAAACACAAACGCAGAGGTTGGTAGGAAGTACTCGCAACTTTCTTTACTAGATAGACCTAGATTAGGAACCACCTAGCATCGATGACGCGAAGAACTGTGGCTTAGACAGGCCTTGCCTTATAGGGGAAACCTATAATAAAACACTGGCGAATACAAACATTTATGGATTCACCTTAACATAGTTTATATAGTTCAATGAAAGTCATCGTGAAACTGAGACACTCCAGTCTACCAGATACCTCGTTTTGACACTTATTCAAGAACATAAGTTCTTAGATCAATGTTCAAAACTACAATAGTTGTGTAATGTCATAGTTCAGTGTGTAATTACCTCATCTTAGAATGTATTCAAGAGCTAAAAGTATCCTTGAACTCATTCAAGACTACAAACCAACTGTGTTACCTCGCTCCAACATATATTTAAGATCTACAAATTCTTAAATTAATGTTTGAACTACAAAGTTTGTGTAATGTCAAAATGAAGTCAAATACACACATATATATATATATATACATATATACATATACATACAATAGAAGCATATTTATATGTAGAGAATATTCGATAAAATACGACAACTAATCATTAGTTTGTTTATAGGTCATATTTTCCTAGAATTATTCACCACTCTATTTACTTCCAAAGTAATGACATAGTAAAATCTCATTTCATTATTTAAATACACCCTAACGAAAATCTATTTAACCCTTAATATCTAATATGATAGTTTTAACCAAGATTCATTCAATTTATATATGTACTTTAAAGTATAACGGATGTAATTTCATTTTATTCTAACAACATCATATTGTGGTTATGTACTTAAGTTAGATTTTATTTTATTAGTTAAATTCAATATAATTATGGTCATAAGGCTTATTTCATAATAATTCCATTCTTAGATCAATCAATAATTAATAATATCAATGTAAACCTTTTCATAATTATTTTATTCAATAATCAATTGATAACTAATAATATCAATGTAAACCTAGATAATAATTCCTTTTCAATAATCAATAATTAATAGTTTCGATGTAAACCTAACTAATAATTCATTAGATATCTTTTATTAAAAATCTCCGTAAAAGTTATAAAAATCAGAAAAAAAAACACAACATGCAGAAACCCAAACATGCAAATAAATAAAAAAATTAATGCATTCGAACCAATCAGGAGCACTTCATCACAGGTCTTTCACTGAATTTATTTAGCGGATTACAATTAAAATTTTATAATAAAGAATTGCACTTAATATTAATCAGTAAAATTAAATTAAAACTATTTCGCGGACTAAACTGAAGCTACATAGCCACTCGGCCAGCTTACGCTAAAGAAATTCCTGAATCAGATCTAAAAAATACTTTTTAGGTATTTCTATCTTTAATCTAAGTCAGAAGTTCCATAGCTTCGCTGGCCAAGAGGCCGCGGCGGCCGCGGAGGCCTACCGCTTCGAACTCCGAATTCAAATTTCAAATTCTGACTCCCACGAAATTTACTGCCATCGTATTTATTCAAAAATCTCGCGTCTGTTTTTCCCCCACCCTTACACGTTCACCAATGCGCTCTGCAGTGATACCATACACTCAGCAATTCCCGTGTTACAAGGAAATTTGAATATCTTCGGTTCATTGCCGTGTTCAAAGATATGGCAAACCAATGTATAATTGTTTCTTCCTAATAATTTAATCGATAGTTTATAAATCATTATAGTGCAACACAAAACCAAGGAATAAAATTATTACACAAAAACAAGGAATAAAATTATTACTTCCTCAATAATTTGAACTTTACTGGCTGTACGCACTTTTATCCGATCCAAAGGAAATTACGTAAATCAATTAAACAAAAAACACAACAAAAGATAAACAATAAAAGGGAAAAACAAATACACATTGAATAAAGCTAAAGGAAAAAAAATTGTTAGTTACGATAAATTTGTATGACGGTTGTGGAGAATAATGTATTATTCAACCGATTTCGAAAGGGAAATTATTTAACCGATCATTGTCATTTTTAACCTTACGTGTTAATGTAAAGTAAATACACGTCAATTTTGTAGTTTTTATTTCAAAACAAGGTAACTTAAAACCCTGTGTTGGCAACTCTGGCCGGTTTTTTTGTTGTGACTTCCACAAAAAACTGTCCCACGGCTAGTTTTTGAACCCTTAGGGCCGAGTTCCACTGTTTAATAAAGCTATGCTTTGCTTAATCGAATTTATAATTCGATTCTAATCTTGGCTTTCGTTTAATTATTATTACGAATCATTTGTATGAGAACATAGCAAAGTGCTGTTTTAAGGCTTTTTCAGGCAATCCCTTTAAAATTCCTCTCCGTAACAAACATCCTCATACTTCAAGGAACACAAAAAAAAAGAATTAGTGCAATCGGTTCAGCCGTTATTCTCTAACTGCGTTTAGTTTATGTTAGTGAAATGCAATTTCCAGCTCTAAACTTTGTTAATTGCGTAAACCGACTTTACGTCGAACTAATCGCGATTATATCAATCAGTGGAAACTGGCCCTTAGAACATTCCACCGCATCTGTCAACACAAAATTTTAAGCCTGTCTCGAATATAAAATTTACCACTCTAATATTTTAACAACTAGCTAAAACTGTTTGAGTTCCCAGCAATAAATTCCTATTCTTAAGTACAACTTAAAATTTGAGTCCCTTAATGGATTAGAGCAATTTTTGTACATTAACTTGACTGTTTTATGTTTACGTGTCAACTCACATTTCAATTTATGCGTTTGTAATCTTAAGTATAACTAAAATTTATGGCACCAATAACTTAGAACTAAATTGTGTTTACGTGTTACGTTACAATCGCCCCTTAATTATATAATGTAGTTTATCGTAATTATTAATTAATCACAACAACGTAATCAAATAACACAATTCTGTATCACGTTACTTCTCAACTGATAGGACACTCATGAATCCTTACATTCAGCTTCAATCAACAGCACTTAGAAACATACTCTTCTCCCAAACATCCAACCTCTCATCAATCATACTACTAGCGTTATATTCAATGGTTAAAATCAAAATAATCAATTTCAACCAACCATTCCAGCTCCTTCACCCACTCTCACACTCACATAGATCCAATCTGATTTGCATTCCTACATCTAGACTCAATTCTATCTTATAACAATACACATATTGTTTTTTTAAAATATAAAATCCGGTTCTCAATGTTAAATATACAACTTAACAGAGTGCAGTTCATCTTATTTTAGAGGAGATGGGGACTTTTAGGCTAAGATGTATTAAGTACTGATATGGTTTTAAAAAATTGGTCATATATATATATTTTTTTTTTTATAAAATATAAAATATCAGCTCAATTCTGAATCTGGGAGCTGAGAAAAATGAAAAGATAGTTTTCGTCAAATTAATTGGGTATCGATTTAACTATAATCGATTATAGAATTTTAAAAAAATTTGCACTAGTTAATTAACTCAAAGTATTCAGATACACAATTGAAGTTATAAACAATAAAGTGTATTTAAATAAAGTTACATTAATATCGAAAATAAAAATTAATATCTGATAAACCCAAATTATTATCGATTTCGTATCGATTAAAAATAAATCATAATTATTTTTAATAACAGCTTTGACAGCTGACTGATATTGAACCTGTGTGCCCCGTCATGGTCCCGTCACTGTCACTCGTTTCATGTAATCATGTTTATAATTGTTTAATGTTTTCAGTGTATTCAGATGCATCCTGAGTCCATTCCTGATATTTATTTATGGTTTCAAGTGATTGATATTTGTAATGATATAATATGATAACCTTTAGTGCTTCAGGAACTTAGTGATTTCCCATAGACATTGTAACATAACCTCAATTTTACAAAACGTCTAATAACTCCGCTCTTAAATAGCCAAAATGTACAGAATTTCAGCAAGGAATCAATAAGCGTAAATACATTAATTGGTACTATTTCATTACGTTATATTTTACATTGCATTTCGGCCCAAGAATGTATGGAATCGTATCCGTTTCCTTTCAGAATGAATAAATTAAAATATTTGAATACAGTTGCACAATTCATATCTAATACTAATATGAATTGGTGATATGTTGTTTAGTATATTGCAGTACTTGGACAACTCGTATTGCAAACAGTCAAACTTTAAGGTCTGACCTATATTTTTGCAATTCAATTTAGATTGAATATAACTTAAAATGTTCAGTTACTTTTGTGAAGAAATGACCGCCCTACTCCCCACCAACTATTTTTATTAAGCTAGCGCTTAATAAGTATTTGATGAAAGAAAAAAAAATTTATATATGACTTAGTAGTCCGTTGAAAATTAAATTATTATTTCTATTAAGCTAGCGCTTAATAGGTTAAGTAATGATGAAAAAAAAATTAATATATGACTTAATAGTCAATTGAAAATTAAATTGTTATATAATTATGTGAGAACTTTTAAGCGCTCCAATAAAATTAGTTGAGTCATTTCCCTGACCCATCATTACCTTAATTTTTATTTTTATTCATAACTAAACCTAATTACACTTACACTTATCTAACTTATTACTATCTATTTTAATCATTTAATTACTATCTTAATAACCTAATCTTTTACTTATATATCTAACTTATTTAAATGCAATTCATTTTATAAAATCATCTATAGTTTCGACATTAAATTATTGTGAAATATAATAAATCTTCGATAAAGTTTATTGATATTCTAGTTTAAAATCTATCCTTTTCAATTCTACATTATTAATTCTAATGTTTGTATCAACAGTTAAACATTGATAACATCTATAATTGATCGTGATCAATTTATTATTGATAATATCTATTTAAATGTATTGTATTAAAGTTTCCTCTAATTTCTTTAGTTATAGGGTCCATTAATGTGTAAACATTTGCAAATGGAATCGCACTAACTACATAAGGTCCTTCATACAGCAATTGAAACTTTTTTATAAGTTTCTTTTGAGCCTCTGACTTATTTACCTTACGAATCTTTACATAATCTCCAATCTGAAATTCAATTAAACGATGGGACCTATTAAATTTAGTTTGTCGTTTAATACTGTTATCTTTTAAGTTTTTCCTAACTTGAATTCTAATTTGATTAATATCTCTAGATTTATTTAATTGAGGCAAACAACTATCAAATGACATGTCATTACTCATTCCATATAATATTTCATTAGGAGTAAATCCCGTACTTTCATGAAATGTGTTGTTATATAATGTTTCGATTTTATTTAATATCGTTACCCAACTTTTATGATTTTTATGGCAATATGTTCGAAATAAACGTCCTAGTTCTCTGTTAACCCTTTCTGTCGTATTAGGTCGAGGATTTCTTACAGTTGTAAATATAGGTTTTATACCCATATCTTTTAAAGTTTGTTTCCAACTTTCAGATGAAAATTGACTACCATTATCAGTCATAATTACTTTAGGCTTAATTATTTTAACAAATTGTTTTAACTTTGTAATAACTGAACGAGAAGTGGCTTTAGACAAATCATATAATTTAACAAATTTACTAAATGAATCCTGAATTACAAGTATATAAGCAGAACCAAACCGTCCTTTCGGCAATGGTCCATATAAGTCTGCCATAACTAAGTCACCTATTTCTTCTGTCACAATAGATTTACATTCGCCTACATATTTTATATTATCACTTTTAGAAGCTTGACAGAGATGACAAGTCTTTAATAATACTTTAACTGTTCTATGCATATTAGGAAAATAGAATCTATCTTTAATATATTTGAGTACCTTAAAAACTCCTTGATGTCCCATTTCTTTATGAATTTGAGAAATTACTTCCTCTCGTAACTGAGAGGGTAAATAAATTACATGTTTATCTGAATCGATTTTAAAATATAACACTCCATTCTTGATATAACAGCGCTTAGCAATATTATTTATTCTACCACTATGATTATTACTAATATTATTTATAATATCCATTATCAACTGTACTTCATTATCATTAGATTGAAAACTAGATATATTTTTTAAGTTTGTTATTAATGTTTTATTTTTATTAATTTCCATATAATGTATTTCAGGACAATAGATTCTATCTTCTTGTATCATTGATGAATCAGGTGGGAACCTAGATAACACATCAACAGCGACATTATCTCTACCTTTTATATGTTCGATACTATAATCGAATTGTTCGAGAAACAATATCCACCTAATTATTCGACTATTATACAATTTCCATGTCCTAACAAACGTCAATGCTTTGTGATCAGTTCTAATTATAAGCTTTGCGCCCCTCAAATAGGTTTCAAACTTCCTTAAACAATAAATTATAGCCCAAAACTCTTGTTCAGTAACAGTCCATCTTAATTCGGCGCCCCTAAGAGATCTGCTACAATAGCCTAATATTTTCATTTCCCCTTGTTCATCGTACTGAAATAAAACCCCCGCAAGACCTACTCCCGAACTATCTGTTTGTAAATAAAAAGGTTTAGACATATCCGGATGATGCAACATTATTGTCTTTAAAAAACTAATTTTCAATTTTTCAAAGGCTACTTGTGCTTCTAAAGTCCATGTCCATCCTTTACTCTTTTTTAATAATTGGCATAAAGGTTGAATTATACTATTATAATCAGGAATGAACCGCCTATAATAATTACAAAGTCCTAAAAATGCTCTTAAATGTTTTATTTTCTTGGGAACTGGGAAATTCTTAATTGACTCTATTTTCTCTGGGTCAGTTTTAATTCCCTCGGTAGAAATAATATGTCCTAACATTTTAACTTCTTTACATATGAATTTACATTTTTCAAGATTACATGTTAACCCCGCTGACTTTAATTTGTTTAGTATTATATCGATATGTTCTAAATGTTCATTTAACGTTCCTTGAGTTAAGATAGCAAGGTCATCTAGATAATTCACGCAAAAATGTCTAACTTCAGGCCCTAATATTAAGTCCATAGCTCTACTGAAACTACCTACTGAAGTCTTAAGTCCTTGTGGTAAAACATTGTACATATAAGATTTTCCATTAAATGTGAACCCGGTATACTTTTTACTATCCTCAGAAATGGCAATTTGAAAATATGCATTATTCAAATCTATTATACTAATATAATTAACCCCGTGAAATGAATTTAAAACATCTATTTGCATTGGAGGTGCTTCCGACTCAGCTATCATGTATTTATTGATTTCACGTGCATCTAGTAAAACTCTAATTGAACCATCAGTTTTTAAAGTGTAAGTTAACGGACTACAATACGGTGTTGAACCTCTAGATATTATTCCCATATCGACCATTTCGGCTAATTTTTCTTCCATTTTTTGTCTATATGCGTACGGAACGGGATAAGACCGTTTAATTATTGGACTATGGTCCATCATTTTGATAATATGTTGATAACAATTAGCTCTACCTAACCTTTTAACAAATACTTCGCTATATTTAATTAGAATCTGTTTTAATTTATTTAATTGAGTTCCTTTAAGAGGTGTACCCGTCTTTATTTCTTGTAAATATTTATTGAAATCAAAGCTATTATCTACCTTTGTAATATCACAAATTCTCCTTTCCTCAAAATTATATTTAATAAACGGAATTAATACTCGTTGATCTCTATGTTCGATAACTAACCCTATGGATGGCTCTTGTAATTTAATATTAACATTATTTGCCATAAGCCAGTCAAATCCTAATATCATTGAATGAACTAATTTTGGTACTATAAAAAATCTAATCTCTAAATCAATTACCCCAAATCTTACAGGCAATAAAACCATTTGTTGTATTTTAGCACTCTTTTGTCCTACTGCTCCACGTATCTGAATCGGCTTAACAGGTAACATGTCTAATTTGTTCCCAGTTAATGATTTTAAAGATTCCCAAAATGATTCTGAAATACAGGTTATGTCACTCCCTGTATCGACTAAACATATGACTCGTTTACCAAATACTATCACTTCAATCTCAGATTTAATTATTTCTAATTTATCCGCGGTAATATTATCTTCCTCGTCAAATAATGAAAAGACTGCTTCGGTTTGCACTAATGACTCATTATCTATTTCCGATTGATTTTTTAATGTTTGTATGATTTTATACTTGAAATCTGTTGAATTATTTTTATTTAATCCTGAGCCTAACCCTGATTTACAATATTGTCCCTTAGCTATGATTGGTTTACGTATACCATTATTATGTCTACCTAATGTCTGTCCAGGTTCCCACCCGAGTTTAAGCATAATTCTTAAAGCTACTGATGTACTGTTCGCCCCTACTAAAGTTGATGTACCGGGGTTTGTCACATCAACACTTATTAGTTTAAATTCTCTGTTGATACAGAGTTTTCTATAGAATCATTGTTATCATTATCTACTCTATTTGTACCATTAATGCTATTCTTCTTGTTTGGTATCACCTTACTCATTGATCTAGTGTTCATAATTCGCTTCCGGTTGAAACCGCCTCTGCCATTTTGCTGTTGAACTGCCTTATCAGATCTTTGAACGCTGCTAGAATGGGCATTAATGCCACTACTGAAGTTATTTTGCTTATTAATGTTATCTAACTTTCGTAGAAACTCCGTAGCTTGAAGAATCGATGTGTAATTACTTGTTGACCAAGCATATTGAACATCCTTAGGAAAATGATTCATAATGTCGTTTATTAATTGTCTCTCTTGAATAGGATACGTCAACATCTTCGCTTGTCCACATAAAGTAATGAAATGGCTTAACATAGACTGGACTCCGTCCCACGAATTCTGACTGATTCGTCTTCTTAATTCATTCTGCTCAGCCTCGCCCCAATATGTGTCTAAAAAATCCCTTTTGAAGTCTTCAAACTCTGTCCATCTATCTCTATAAATACGCGCCCAATTTCGCGATTCATTTTCAAGACAATCCATGACAATGTCTATTATATCTCTCGCCTCTGGTGCAGACCTTCTTAAATAAGCAGTCAGGTCTTCGATGAACGTCACAGGATGTTTTCCCTTAAATGGAAACTTAGGTCTTTCCGTAGGCATCTGCGCCACTGGATAGTATACCGTTGATGTTCCCGGCTGTATGATAGGTTGAATAAAATTTTCTCTCGGCATAACATTGTCCGATGATCCACTAGGAGTAGACATTCTATTTTCCAACTCCGAGATTTTATTATTGATGTTATTCATTGCCTTTTCCACCATTCGAGATATGTATTGTAAAGAATTAATCTTCCTTACTTTAGTAGCAGGTCTAACTGCAGACACTCGCTTGTTATTAGAGTTGGTTGACCTGGTTCCAACAGGACTAGCTTTAGATTGACGCCTAGGCATTGTTATAGATTTAATTTGCTTCAAATGTAACACTGATAATGTTTATCTAAATTTTAATTAATTTATTCTAATTCAGAAAAAAAAGATTCACTGCACTCTTATTTAATTTGAGTTTAATTTAAATAAACTTTCCAAATGTTCACTCAAAAACTATCTCTTTCTAATCACCTTTTAAACTTCTAATATTTTATTGAAATTTTATCAAGTCGACCGGATTCTGCAAATGTTAAAACTTAATTTTAATTTTAAAATATTAAATGTTTACAAGTTTAATTAAAATTCAACTATCATACTTCAAATGAAATATGACAACTTCATTTCTTCTCTAGTATTCATTGATAACATTCTTAACAACATCAATTCCATTCCATTCACACCAAACAATACATCCATCAACAAAAGAATAATAAAACTATCACAGTGAAATCATAATAATTAGAAAATATCTCAAATCCTCATAAATGTTAACTGCCAAATTCATACTATCCCTAATCGTCCTTTTTTATAATAAATACTACAGTATATATTTTTAAATTGAAATTCAATTTACTCGGATTGAACTTTCCACCTTGCATATGACATTCAATTCCCTCATCCACTGAACCATTGTATATAACTTATAAGATCACAACCACGCCATCTTTGTTTCACAATAAACACTTCCATATCTACACTCGATACTACGCCATTTCTATTTCAAAGCCTACCTTTCAATACCACTCACTCTCAACAGATGGCGTTACTGATATGAAACATTTTGAAATTCTTTCAGCGCCATCTACGAACACATAGCACAACCATCCATAACTTCCGTAAGCAACTCGATATTAATTCACGTTTGTCCACCAGATGTCGCTACCAACCCTACTACAATTTTACTGTCGCTATTAATTCACGCTTGTTCAATACATTTAAAACCACACATCCTCTGATATAAATACTAATAATTTACAAGGTTAATATAAAATTCTATTCAATTCAAATTTGAAATAAAAGTTTCCTCCCTTTGACAATTAACAGTTCAAAATTCGAGGAAAGCTAACAAAAAAAATAATAATAAATTAAAATAAATAAAATGTAATAATAATGTTCATAAAAAAAAAATGTTCTAAATTTTTTTCCAGTAATGTCTTATTAATATTTAAAACAAGAACTTTTTCAAAAGATTTTATTGTAGTTGTTTTTAGAACGCAATTTCTAATGTCACATAAGAAATTATCCTGTTTTTTTTTTTTATAAGTAACAACTTAAATATTTGAATCGATATAAATTTATATCGAAACAGCACGTAAAATATATATAATTTAATTAAATGTGTGAATTGGATCATTTTTCCGTGGTTGGTATTTTAAACTTGTTTGTTGTCAAGAATTGAAAAAATATACAAATTCAGACTAGGCTGTATGGATTATAGACTTTTGCCTTTTCCTATTGGGGATTAATTTTAAAACAACAACATTGTTTGTTGTCAAATCAAGCCAAAATAAAATAGACAATTAGACATTTTAAAATTTAAACTTGTTTGTATTTTAACTTAAGAGTGCTAAGTCATTCGGTAAGCTATACTCTTTTTTACAAATAAAATTATCTTAAACAGTTGCAGTCAATTCCTAAAATTCAAGGTCAAAATAACCCTGTTACCTTCATAACCTAATTCAACTTTATTTATCCAGTACATTCTCGCACTCATGACTAAAATGCACTGAATTTCTATACTTTAAAATCTGTTATTTAAACTAAGTATAATTTGCTATGATGGCAATGACTACACTTAATTATTTCTAAAATCTAACATTACCATGAATAAATATACCAAAATACATAGTCTTTCCTGTACAGTCTCTGTAAATAAATGAATAAAAGTTAATTCCACAATTAGTTAATATTATAATTAATTTCCAATTTGCACTAATTAATACATTCTATCTTCACATTATGTGTGCATGTTTTTAATACCATTAAATACTATTATTTCAGTCCGACTTCCACGTACATCTAACCAGCCCCTGAGGATGTCCAACGCATAACTATTGGGACCAATTTCAACAAAGAAGGAAATTACTTCAGCGTCAATGACTAAATGTGACAAAAAAATGTTTAAATTGTACATAACCTAGAATAATTTGTATCTGTAAGTAATATTAAAATTTACTGCAGGCTTTTATTTAAAAATTCCCTAACAATATTTAATTAATACAATCTAAATTTTATTAACTATCCTAACAATGTCTATTGATTGACGTTAATATCATAATAATCAGATAATAGTTAGATGTGCCTAAGACTCACTTCAATATACTACTAGTCAATTTTAGTAATGCTGTGTAGGTAGATACTTTCATGTAATTTCATGAATAAATAATTATTTAAATTTGTAACTATCCATCATTAGTAATAATACATGAGACAGTAGGCTGCTATGGTCTGACCATTTAAATCTTATTACTGAGAAACTTAATGCAACTTTTAAGTATTAAACATCTCTTCAATATTACTCTTAAAACAGATTTATTTAGATTTATGTACCTAACTGTAATTCTAACTGCGCCAAGATGCTATATACCTATAGATCCATTCTTAGATTGTCTAAAACAAGTTAATATGTTTACATAATATAAATTAAATAGGTTTAGCTTATTTTGTGTAAAATGAACTTTAAAGAATTGTTAACTAATATGCTTTGTGTCTTCTTCAAAATGCAATCAATGGTACATGTATATTCTTGTTATCTATCAGTACGGTTGTGCAACTATTATCATTTTATCACTGACATTACATTTATTCACTGTAAATGCTTTGAAAAGTTAACTTTAAGCTTCTAAGATACTCGCTTACTTCAGCATTTGTGCAACCATAAATATCCTGGTCACGGCACCAATTGTAACGATCTACTACTATGGGGTGTGTAACTATACCTATGGAATGATAACTATTCACCATATTTATGATAATCTTAGTCACGTCACCAAAGTGTAATGATCTCCTATGGATGACCTAAGACCCATTATCATATCCTGGTCACGTGAACTAATTTGTAACGATATACTATATGCTATGGGGTGTGATGAGAAAGACCCCAACATATATAAATTTATAACATCCTGGTCACGTGGACCAATTTGTAACACTATCATGGTAGTGGCGTTACAAGCTAATATTAAGCTTAAGAGGATATCAATTATCTTTGGCCTTATAATTGTGATCGTCTAGTATAAGGAAGGACTCTACGTTGTGTTGTTTTTTGTTTCAGAGTAACTTCAGTTCTTTTTTGTGGTATGCCGAAGGAAAGACATAGTATATGTTATTAGAAGCCTTGATTTCTATATAAACTCTAACTAACATCCTATCTAGTCATTAATTTAAAATAACATCTCTGCACAATGACATTAAATTACTGAAATTAATTTATCCTAAGATTTAATTGAAAGATATTTACTCTTACCAGTGATATAATTACTATAGATAACCAACTTCTGGAATACTATTAAAAGGAAAGAAAGATATAACACCTTATAATTAACTTATTTAGAATTAATAAGACTTAGTAAATTACACTTACCAGTGATATAAATACTAAAGATAGCTAACTTCTGGAATGCTGTTAAAAAGGAAAGAAAGATATAACACCTTATAATTAACTTATTTAGAATTAATAAGATTTAGTATCCTAAAATTTAATTATAAAGATATTTACACTTACCAGTGATATAAACACTATAGATAACTAGCTTCAGGAAATTATTATGAAAAGGAAAGGAAGATATTAAACTTTATAACACCTTATAAGTAACTTATTTAAAATTAATTAAGATTTAGTAAATTTGAACCATTAAGAATAAATAGGAATAAACTTGTTTATTTAGAAATAACTATCACCTATTGTTTAACTAAATATCTGACGTCTCCTTAAGAATGTGTAAATTATAATTGCTAATATTTTTAGTGAATCTAGATAGCTGAAATAGAAATAAAGTTAAATAATTATATATATAGGATATTCTATAATGACATTGATTAATTGAATAGTGTCTAAGTTTCTTTTACATGTATTTTTAGTTCAAACCTGATATAATAGATAGATTCTAATAACTCTAAACAAATGAAATAGATAAAATATATAAGTAATTGAAATAATGATTAAATACATATTATATAGTTATTAATTATCTTGAAATAATTTATTCAGTTAATAAATTATCTCAGATAATTGTGAAAAATAATGTGTAGTGTTTGTTTGTATGTGTTAATCTGTTAGGATAGGTTTTATAGGCATTAGGGAATTAAAAGGCCGGGTTCAACTGAACCCGGGGGGTCGCTTCCACCAAGCCCCTCCGACCCCAACCGATCCACACCGTGCTGAAGGCTCTAAATTAAATTAGGCACAACGTTGGTGCTATCAAATCAAAAAGAAAGGTAGCAGGTAGGAAATGAGAGTACCCAATTTCTTACAGTAAGTTAGACGGAAATATATCCTGTCTAACAAATGCTTGTTTCATACCGCTGCAGCAGAATCATGCAATGACTGTATTTGAGTAACCCCTTGGGACGTCATATAGACATAGCCAGTGAATTACTAGAGTTGATGTAATTACCAAGCTGTAATCAGACATGGTATTAAGATGTGTTCCACGTGAACAAAAGGAGATCGTGTCTACTGATCTTTTCATTGTGTGCTTACTAGCCCATACGGGAACTTCGGTCACACAACTACTTTGAAATTCGATCACGAAACCTACTACTTTTGCCACAATTGGATTGTGTAGTGTAATTTCCCATAGGAAAGACCTACTGAGTTACGGGTCTATAGTCAGCTATATTGTCAAGCCTCGCCACCATTGTGAGATGGGTCGTCGGCGACTAGCGACTGGCGACAGCGCAACCTTTCGAGTGTCCTATAAGGAAGTAAAAAATAATTAAAGGTATAAGACCAACGTGTAAAGTAGGTGTATTGTGTAGGTTTGTCCTTGCATGACTCACAGCATTCAATGAAACAGCATTCATTAACCAGAATAGGTTGTTCAATTGAAACATTGAACCAGTAATTAAGTTGTTAAACATTTGATTATATCAGGCTCTCTTAGGAACTGAATGGATTTATCAAAGGACATGGTAGTGTCGAGAGATAAATAAAACAATTAAAATATAACATATTCATTTACTCAATCAGAATCTCTGAGAGTATCTCATTTTCACAATGAAAAGAGAATGTATATTTAATAGGTTTTATGATCCATCAATGTTTGTATGTTTGAAAAACACAAGAGGACTTGATTAAGGCTTGGCTTAAATCTCAGTAAATCCGCCTTAGGACTTAACAGAGACTGTCCACAAAAATTAGCAATAAATTAATTGGAAAAGTGAATATGTTTCTCTATTAGTCTAAAATAGAACTTCATACCACTGTCCAAAACTAAATTACTAACCTTTGTTGCAGTTCAAACATCGACCATACACTACGTGTTTGGTGGAGTTTGTCCAATGTCTCTCATCAAAGATGAGGAATTCTTATCAAAGATAAGCAAACATACGTATAGTATTTACCAAGAACATAGTTCAGTTAGGCAAACACAAACGCAGAGGTTGGTAGGAAGTACTCGCAACTTTCTTTACTAGATAGACCTAGATTAGGAACCACCTAGCATCGATGACGCGAAGAACTGTGGCTTAGACAGGCCTTGCCTTATAGGGGAAACCTATAATAAAACACTGGCGAATACAAACATTTATGGATTCACCTTAACATAGTTTATATAGTTCAATGAAAGTCATCGTGAAACTGAGACACTCCAGTCTACCAGATACCTCGTTTTGACACTTATTCAAGAACATAAGTTCTTAGATCAATGTTCAAAACTACAATAGTTGTGTAATGTCATAGTTCAGTGTGTAATTACCTCATCTTAGAATGTATTCAAGAGCTAAAAGTATCCTTGAACTCATTCAAGACTACAAACCAACTGTGTTACCTCGCTCCAACATATATTTAAGATCTACAAATTCTTAAATTAATGTTTGAACTACAAAGTTTGTGTAATGTCAAAATGAAGTCAAATACACACATATATATATATATATACATATATACATATACATACAATAGAAGCATATTTATATGTAGAGAATATTCGATAAAATACGACAACTAATCATTAGTTTGTTTATAGGTCATATTTTCCTAGAATTATTCACCACTCTATTTACTTCCAAAGTAATGACATAGTAAAATCTCATTTCATTATTTAAATACACCCTAACGAAAATCTATTTAACCCTTAATATCTAATATGATAGTTTTAACCAAGATTCATTCAATTTATATATGTACTTTAAAGTATAACGGATGTAATTTCATTTTATTCTAACAACATCATATTGTGGTTATGTACTTAAGTTAGATTTTATTTTATTAGTTAAATGCAATATAATTATGGTCATAAGGCTTATTTCATAATAATTCCATTCTTAGATCAATCAATAATTAATAATATCAATGTAAACCTTTTCATAATTATTTTATTCAATAATCAATTGATAACTAATAATATCAATGTAAACCTAGATAATAATTCCTTTTCAATAATCAATAATTAATAGTTTCGATGTAAACCTAACTAATAATTCATTAGATATCTTTTATTAAAAATCTCCGTAAAAGTTATAAAAATCAGAAAAAAAAACACAACATGCAGAAACCCAAACATGCAAATAAATAAAAAAATTAATGCATTCGAACCAATCAGGAGCACTTCATCACAGGTCTTTCACTGAATTTATTTAGCGGATTACAATTAAAATTTTATAATAAAGAATTGCACTTAATATTAATCAGTAAAATTAAATTAAAACTATTTCGCGGACTAAACTGAAGCTACATAGCCACTCGGCCAGCTTACGCTAAAGAAATTCCTGAATCAGATCTAAAAAATACTTTTTAGGTATTTCTATCTTTAATCTAAGTCAGAAGTTCCATAGCTTCGCTGGCCAAGAGGCCGCGGCGGCCGCGGAGGCCTACCGCTTCGAACTCCGAATTCAAATTTCAAATTCTGACTCCCACGAAATTTACTGCCATCGTATTTATTCAAAAATCTCGCGTCTGTTTTTCCCCCACCCTTACACGTTCACCAATGCGCTCTGCAGTGATACCATACACTCAGCAATTCCCGTGTTACAAGGAAATTTGAATATCTTCGGTTCATTGCCGTGTTCAAAGATATGGCAAACCAATGTATAATTGTTTCTTCCTAATAATTTAATCGATAGTTTATAAATCATTATAGTGCAACACAAAACCAAGGAATAAAATTATTACACAAAAACAAGGAATAAAATTATTACTTCCTCAATAATTTGAACTTTACTGGCTGTACGCACTTTTATCCGATCCAAAGGAAATTACGTAAATCAATTAAACAAAAAACACAACAAAAGATAAACAATAAAAGGGAAAAACAAATACACATTGAATAAAGCTAAAGGAAAAAAAATTGTTAGTTACGATAAATTTGTATGACGGTTGTGGAGAATAATGTATTATTCAACCGATTTCGAAAGGGAAATTATTTAACCGATCATTGTCATTTTTAACCTTACGTGTTAATGTAAAGTAAATACACGTCAATTTTGTAGTTTTTATTTCAAAACAAGGTAACTTAAAACCCTGTGTTGGCAACTCTGGCCGGTTTTTTTGTTGTGACTTCCACAAAAAACTGTCCCACGGCTAGTTTTTGAACCCTTAGGGCCGAGTTCCACTGTTTAATAAAGCTATGCTTTGCTTAATCGAATTTATAATTCGATTCTAATCTTGGCTTTCGTTTAATTATTATTACGAATCATTTGTATGAGAACATAGCAAAGTGCTGTTTTAAGGCTTTTTCAGGCAATCCCTTTAAAATTCCTCTCCGTAACAAACATCCTCATACTTCAAGGAACACAAAAAAAAAGAATTAGTGCAATCGGTTCAGCCGTTATTCTCTAACTGCGTTTAGTTTATGTTAGTGAAATGCAATTTCCAGCTCTAAACTTTGTTAATTGCGTAAACCGACTTTACGTCGAACTAATCGCGATTATATCAATCAGTGGAAACTGGCCCTTAGAACATTCCACCGCATCTGTCAACACAAAATTTTAAGCCTGTCTCGAATATAAAATTTACCACTCTAATATTTTAACAACTAGCTAAAACTGTTTGAGTTCCCAGCAATAAATTCCTATTCTTAAGTACAACTTAAAATTTGAGTCCCTTAATGGATTAGAGCAATTTTTGTACATTAACTTGACTGTTTTATGTTTACGTGTCAACTCACATTTCAATTTATGCGTTTGTAATCTTAAGTATAACTAAAATTTATGGCACCAATAACTTAGAACTAAATTGTGTTTACGTGTTACGTTACAATAGATATTACTGCAATGAGTCCCTGCACTTATAAAAAACTTGTATTGTAATGTTTGAATTCATCAAATTTACCTTGTAATTATAGCTGTTTGTCTTGTAACTGTGATCGACTTATTATTATTAATATTTGTAGTAATCCGTGGTGGGTGTTGGTGTTACGCTAAGTACTTTTTGTTTATATACTAATTGTTATATTATACCTATTGTAATACTGTTTGTTTACCTAAATAAAGAGAAAAAAAAACAAGCATAATTTTATCAAATCGGTCACATATGTGTGACACAAAAAAGTATAACAATATTATAATCAGGTTATCACAATCTTGGAGCTTATGATAGTATTAACAAACAGGAGTATTTTTAAAACCGTAGGTATTATCACAATCGTGTTACATTATGTTTTATAATAATATTGCATACGTTCCATTACATTAGGATTATATGTATGTGTAATATTAGACATTTTTATGAAAATTCTTTATACGAAAAAGTGACAGGTATTGCTTAGTAACGAGAAGTGAAGACGAACTTAAACCTTTTGTTTTTGTAAAGTTTTAGGGTAAGGCGTTCGTATCATTTACGACTACATATGTATATCACAAAATTATAAAAATTCACGTCCCTTTTTCAGAATTTTTGACAAAGGATTTTGTAGGGATCGAAGATACTGATCATATCTGTACCATTTTTAGAAATGTCTGTCTGACTGTTTATTTAAACGAGCATCACATCTCAAAAAGTCCAAAGTTAAAGTAGGTCAAAAATCACAATGAAAATTATGATCAATCTGTCAAAAGTTATTATAATTTTATTTTTGCGATCTATCAACAAACGGTTATTAGCAAATTTGGCTGATAATTATGGCGCTCAATTTTAATCACTTGGCTTTAAACAGCTTCGCCCCAGTAGTATTAAACACTAAACTGATAATTTACAAATATAATATACATTCAAAACACGCACATATGAGTGTACTTGAATAAATATATGTTAAACTAGTTGACCCAGCGACCGTATCGCCATACTTTTATTGTAGCAAAAATATAGATTCTTTTTTAAATTCCTTCCTTTCCATCCTGGCAATACCGAATCCAAAAAATATCTACTTTGGTGCTTTGATCTAGTACGGAATTTATATATGCGGTTAATTTTTATTTATATTGATAAGAATACACGATAGACATTCTGTATATTCAATGTACTCTGTGGACATTACTCAGTCAATAACATTACAAACTTCGATGAGGAATAAAAAGTTTTAAAAAAGTAACAAATTTATAGCCAGTCATTATGGAAATATATTCTAAGAAGTTAACTCCTTGTTAACTTAATAATACTAGTAACTTTATTTATTACTTGAATAATATGGTATTCCTTGTATTTTGCAACTTGAAAATATTTTAAAACTTCATCATGCCCGTCCGTTATTTTAAACAATGGATCTATGCTAATGTAATTAAAAAAGACTGAAATTTTGTTACAGTAAAATAAACTCAAAAATTTACTATATAAACTTTAAAAAAGTCGATTATATACTGACATTGTAGCTTTTTAATCAAATTCAAATATCGATTTTGAGGAATTTTATAAACATTTTTAAAATTATGTTAGACACGCTCGACAAAATTCACAACAAAGTAAAGAAGTTGTTAACAAACAACGTGCATGTTGTTCGTTACTTTGGATTTTCTATTCACCATAAAACTAAGTGCCTGTTCTTTGTTTAAAATTACTTTGCGAAATATACAACGACCTATTTATATTCTACGTTTAAATTAGAGAGTTAGTTTTGAGAGCATCATGTGCAAATTTATTATGGAAAATTAGATCTAATATTTTGACCCAGATTTTATTCACTAAATATACATCTGTTATTATTATCATAAACACCTGACAAGTATCATTCATTACTCAAAGAAGGGAACGTAATCAACAACCCGCAGTGGAGCAGGCGTGGTGTAGTTCCGACCTTACTTCAACGTGGAGAAAGAGGTCTGATGATGGTTGAATGGGTGAATGAGGCTGAATCAATCAAAGTAAATAATTTACAAAGTACGTTTTTTATTGAATTAGTTTCCCAAAGAAGTTTCACTTCTGACTGTACTTTGTACGCACGCAATTTTTTTTATAACTTGAATAAATGTTTTGTTACAGTAGTCTTAAGTCTATCTATTTATTTAACAGTTGTGGCCCAACTTGGTATTTTGTGTACTCGCTGAGCTGCTATTAAACTGTCTGAAAGTCGGCTTGAAATAATTGATATAATTAAATTCCTCTGCCCAATTTACCCGCGTAACTTTTGTTTGAAATTGTTTATAGGCGACGAAAATTATTATTTTCGATTTAAGTATATAAATATAATCGATTTGTATAGAAATTCTCGAATGGTGCTTAATGCCCTAGCCGTAATAAGTCTTCGTTGTACGTTCAGCTGTCCGTTTATTACAAGGCCGAATATTTTAGACCGTAATATACCTATATTTAGTATTCAAATAGGTGCTAACCTAAAATAATGTAAAAAAATTAAAGCGTGCCCACAGAGTAAAAATGTTCATTCAGAGCTTTTATTTTAAACTGAAAAAAATACAGTATCCAATATTGGTACAGAGACATGTAACCATGTAACCTTTTAGGTATACGTCTATATCCTTTTAGGTTTTTTTTATTTATATTTTATAGCATATAGTTGGTTCAGCTGTTCCGGCTCTATAAATCTCTCTTCTTTAAAATAATTTTACTATAAAATTATTTGGACGGCATAAAGGTGATGAGAAATATTCGGTGAGCAGGTGGTTTCAGTCATCTCCGAAGAACTTTTACTTAAAGAACGACTCGTCTAGGTGCGATAAAGGATTACGTTTAGTCTGAATTTCTTAGAAATGCTAATTTTAAACAATACGTTTTATCGATGACGAAATTTATAGCTTTGTTATTTTCATGAATTTCAACATGTATCAAGACGCTATTGGATGTTTATTAAATGTAAAATAATATATTTTAAAAATAAACATATACGTAAACTTGTAACATTTTATTAATTTTAAAATAAATCCTTTGGAAATCATGTGTAATTAAATATTTGATTAAACTTAAGCAGCAAAATAAATGTAATTTACATTTCAATTTTAAAATTAAATTAAATTAATGTCAATTTATTAAAAATAATTATGATAAATTAACTCTGTGGTTAACTAGCTATAATGACATAAATATAATTAATCCCATAAATAATTTTATTTAGCATTTGAAAACTTTACCGAAATATACATTAATAATATCTATACGAGGAACCACAAATATACCAACTGTTACAGACATTTAGGTCATAATCAGAAACTTAGTCAGTGTAGGACTGCCATAACCTTGTTATTTAAGATTAACTGACACGTCTGTCCCTTTTGGCCATAACCTTTGAGTTTAGTTGACTCCGACTGAAATTACAGCCGCGCGTATCCTACTTAGTAACTACAATGAACTCGAGGGATCTCGATAAGACCCGTAATAAGTAGAAGGAAATTCCAACTGGAAACTTCAAAACTATCTCTGTAACAATTTTCTTCTTGCTATTCTCGCAAACTGTCTTGATTGTGTAATATGCTTGTTAGATAATGCAATAATGTAATATCGCTATTTTTCTTGTTAATGGTTTAGCTAGATACTGCATTTTAATTATATCAAACAAAGTTTAATTTAAGTAAATAAAAAATACTTAAAAAGTAGAAGTTAAAAAATTGTAGTAACTAAAACAAAATAAGAGCAATCTCAATCAATCAAATCTCAATTGTTTAATTTAATTTGCCACAAATAATTCGCTAGAAAGATTATCATTGCTCAAACCGTAAGTTTGTTAACTATTGGCGTACAAAAATGATCACTGTTGATCCATGTGTTACAAATTCATTTCTACCCAATAATTAATAAAATAATAATTTTATTGAAATTTGTACAGAATTTCACCTACTTTAAAATACTTAACGTATAATACATAAATCATTGCTTAGACAAATACCAGCGTTTAACGATTTTACGCTTATATTTACACTTTTTTTTGTAAACTTGCCAATGTATTTTATCGATAATGCCAAACCAACCTTGAAATTGACTGAAATAGCAATCTGAATAAACAGAAACAGTATGGGTTCTAAATGTCCACATTTATGCAAACCACAAAACTATATGCATTATAAATTCAGATTACTTGCTAAAACTGTGACCAATCTATGTATAGTTTACGAGCTGGAAACGTTTTACACAGTAAACGGTTGACTTATGCGCAAAGCATAAAATTATTCTATTCGTTTATATTATTTATTATTAACAAGTTGTCTTTAAAAAATCTTCTTTTTTATAACACACTAACATCTAAAATAATAACATTACTAGTAGCATTATATACTGTAGTAAATTTTTTGCATTAATATAAAAATAACATTGTTTACGTTATAATAATAAAAGCATAAAAATATTGATTTTTAATTTGTGCGTAGGCGAATAAAAAGTCGAACATGGAAGATGTAGTTTCGTTCGAAGTAAGATCTTGTTTCTTGTGAGCTTTGTGCATACATACTCAATTCTAATTTACTCTGACATTGATGTACGATACGACTGTTTGGAACTATTTACATCGATGTTGAAGTAAATTATTAGCCTGGACAGAATAAAATCTGAATTCCGGTCAAGAGATTTCCGTCGGCGTCAAGGGTTCTTACAATATTTGTTGTTCCATCTACGATAAAAGTCCTACCTATTTACATCATTTAAAATATAATAATAAGAAAATAAATAGGTTTCGATTTTTTTAAAAATAGAATATACCTCTTTTTTTGGTAGCCAATAAATATATAGTTATGATGATGATGTATAGACGGGTTTGAGACTTTTGATTGGATTTTGACAGGCAGGAGAAGCTAGGGTATTTATGAAGGCAAATCACATCAGTAAATATCTTACTCAAAATTTGAACCAGCCCGACTGAACAAGTACCTAAACTACAGCAAAATAAGTTCTCAAGTTAAAACTACTGTTTTATGTCCATGTGGTGAGTAGCCGGAGTTGGTGGGAAGGACCGGAGATAGAGTCAGCAACGCGTTTGCAATGCTCTTGGTGTTGCAGGAGTCCATAGACTGCTGTAATCACTTAGCACTAAGCGGATCGTACCCCTCTTTACCACCCTAGTCATATTTAAAAAAATTTCTTTAATGAAAAGTAATATTAAGTAAAGTGGTATAAAACTTTGGTATGAGGTATTATATTTTATTCTTTTTATTTCTAAAAATACAAAAAAGGATGAAAAATAATAAAGAAAATACTTCCCATAATAACTAATTATTTATCCGTCTTTACATAGCGCTCTTCCGACGTTACGATGCTCATTATGTCAGTCAGGGCTCTACGTTCTAAGATATACAGTATTATTCTGAATTAATTTGGGTATTCAGTTGACTTATTTATTTGTGGTGATTTATTTTTCATGCGATGTGATGCATATCTGAAATATTTTTTTTACCATCACAATCTTTATAGATAATATTGTAATGAGGTGAAGATAGAAATTTTAATTTTTACTTTGTAGATTCCTTTTGTCGGGGATGACATAAAAATTTAATTTAATTTTTTTTGTTCGGCTCATAACCTATATTTATTTTTACGTGCTGTGTGGTTACGGCACTAAGGAATGTAGCCACCCCCTCTCTTCCCGTGGGTGTCGTAAGAGGCGACTAAGGGATAACACAGTTCCACTACCACCTTGGAACTTAAAAAGCCGGCGGATGGCGGGATAACCATCCATGCTGGCTTTGAAATACACAGGCCAAAGATGGGCAGCAGCGTCTTCGGTGCGACAAAGCCAGCCCTGCGGTCACCAACCTGCCTGCCCAGCGTGGTGACTATGGGCAAAACACATGAGTTCGCGTCGTAATGTCGTGCGCGAACTTGTGGAGGCCTATGTCCAACAGTGGACTGTGATAGGCTGAAGTGGATAACCTATATTATGTTGCTATAAAAAGAGAAGTAGGCATTTAGATTCAGATTCATTACAATTCTGTTAAAGCGTTTTAATAAATAATCGTTGCAATCGCTTTCCATATCTGGGATTTGGATTGGGTTACAAGTATTTCCCATTATCCCTAAGTAACCCGGTCTTGCCCTTACTCGACATTCAATGCAGTAATTACTTTGACCTCTTATTCATGAAATGTAGGCCGTATTTCGAAATGAAAGCTATTTTTGCATTCACAGTAATTTAACTTGTACTAGCCCTTTATCGGTAATACACAGTTATTCTTCTTCATATTATAATTAAAATTAAATGAACCTTACTCAGAAATTTACAGTTTTCCAAAGTATTTCATAAAATACTTCCAAATAATGTATATATTATTAATAAAGTTTCGAAACCAATTAATAATAACAACAAAATAAATAATAGAAAAAGTCTGTAAATATCCCGATGCTGGGCAATGGCATCTTTTATATGTGAGAAGGGTTCGAACTTAATTAGTAACGCTGATCTACTGAAGGCTGCTGAGAATAACGATCGTTATTTGATGTTTACGATAACAACCAAAACCGACAACTATTAAGTGCCTTGCAACTTTAATTGAAGATATACACAAATCGTATAAATATACTCGTAGCTATGTACGAGTATCTCTACGAAAACATCACGGTCTACGGCTTCAGAGCTCAGTGACAAACGCCACGTAGGTACCAAAACTTAGTTGGCTTTTTATTTGTTTTATTTTTGGCAACGGCAACGCTTTATTTTAATTTTCCAATCTTTTTTTTATTTTTATTGTATTTTATTTGTACCTATTTAAAAAAAATCCTAGTAAGTAGACGAAGACGACGTATCCAGCCCGTGTAGATAGGAAGTTTTTTTTTAAACTAACGAAATTTGCTATGATTTTATTAAAGTATATTAAAATCTTATTATCTTAGCGAACGCATCTTAGGGTCGATTTACATCAGACGAGCGAATGCTCATTCTATCTCCACAAATTATTTTAGTGTAAACAGGCTTAGAACATTTTATGTAAACGCTGAATACGACTTTTCGTTTACACAGATCAAGAAAGAATGCTCTTGTTCTAGCTCTAGCTCTTTGTTCGCCTGGTCTAAATCCACCCTTATTAACCTACGAAATCTGTACCTGTCATTAATATAGATATAGCTTTGACGTTTACTTCTAAAGTTACAAGAAGAATTTCGATAAACTTTTTATCAAAAAGAGATTATTAGATAAAGCGTATCTATTATTCGGTGCAGGATTAGATAGTTGATAAAGATGTGTGGACTTAGTGACGCTGTATTTCATGCAAGATATTACTAATTTTGTACCAAAACACAGTTTATACTATATTATTTTCAAAAGAGTAACTGCGGAATTTCTTGCCGATTCTTCTCTGCAGAATCTACATTCTGAATCGGTGGTAGCTTTACTATTAAAAACTAATTAATCACTTTAAAATTTAATTTTTGTAAAATGTTGATTTGAAAGTGCTCATGGGGTCTATTTGAATAAAGTTATTTTTTATTTTGAATTACTATTCAAATGGATTACTGTCCAGAATCCAAAAATCGTATGCTGGTTAATAAATAATGTTCGATATTTGATGGATATGGATAGTTTACATAATAATTCTGTACTTTTATGCATAATTATGTTTAATTTATTTTTTTACTGTTGTATAGTCCTACCTTAACACTTACTTTTTACTTTCTTTACGCCTTAAGGTTGACTGGTAGATAAGGCTGTACGGCCTTAAGTCCGCCTTTTGCGCAACCTGTTATCTCGAAGTGTTGTTATGTTGTTTTTTTTATTTTTTTCTGTGTTGTGTAATAAAGTTTAATAAATAAATAAATAAATATAAGATTACATTATAAAATGCACTATCTTCATAACTAGAGCAATTTGTCGGACGTAGTACAAGTAAAGTGTTACATGTTGTTTTCAGGTCATACTCATACCCAAAGGTTACGCCAGTGTCTGTTTATAAGAATACTGAAACTGGTAATTTTACTTAAAGCAAAATTAAGAAAGATGGGACCCTTAGGTTATTTTTTTCAATATCAACTTCATTGTACACTACATTTTCAATTACTAATGTTAGGGAAAAGCATATAGATTGTTGCCTTAAGTATGAGCTCGATTTGAGAAGATATTTTGATCTAGGTAATTATCAAGTAGGGCTACACCTACTAACTGGATGGGACTTCTAAGATCTTAAAAAGGTATATAAAATAAGTAAGAGTGCATTATGCTGAAAATATTTGTCTAGCGTTATAATTTAAGAAACAATGTTAGTTGAGACGCTAAGAGTGACACTTTAGAGTACTTTTAGCTGTTTACGAGAATATATGTAAGACATGAAGATTTTATATGTCATAGTTTGTTGTGTATCAAAAATGGTTTCATTTCATTTCAAGTTATATTAACGTGGATCAGACAGCGCGGATATTAAGCGCTAGACGAGAGTGTTGGGATCGCTCGGCGCATCGTGCAGGGGTCGCAAACAAAATATATAGTTTCGTTTACTATAAAATAAGAAATAAAATATAAAAATATTTAGTAATCCATAAACATATCCATAAAACGTTGAAGTAAAGTTGAAGCCCAGTGCTCAATGTCCGTGCCGATAACCATATAATAATTTAAGTATACATTAAGAAACCTTTTTAAAAAATGGGAAACAAATTCTACGTAACATCGTCATTTCGAAGGACATTTCCATTACGATGGACGAAAAAAATTTTCGTCAAAGTCAAATTTGTCATTTCCTAAATGGATAATAATAGATTTCACAAAAAAAAAATACAGGCGAGTGGTTAAATCAATATCCACTAAAATTTCTGAGGTAGGGGGCCATCTATAAATTACGTCTGTGACAAGGACGGGGAGGGGTCGAAAAATCGAGAAATTCGTGTCACGTAAATTAATGGATGACCCCTAGATACCTTAAAAGTTATTTAAAAATATATATACCTGTGTCCTATAAAATAGATAATATTCACTTATGTCCATCCATCCATCTTTTAGCGTAGTTAATTCGATACAGCGGTACCGACATTGACTGGTCTTTCACCAGGCTGTTATAAGAAGTATCATAAGCTTGGTTTAGAAAAAAAGAAGGTTACACGCAAAAAATTTAGGCTTTTTCTCGGTTAAGTCGTGGGTAGCGAAAGATTACTCTGATTTCTTTGTAGACGCAAAAATTACTTTAGTACTATTACTTTACTTTAGTTTATTACTTTAGTACTCGCGTTTTTTTTTTTACTTTAGTACTGAATCCGGAATCTAGGTTTAAGATAAAATTAAATGTTTTGAATAGATTTTAGGCAGCAAATGAAATAAGTTATTAGTAAATGGTAGAGATTCGCAAATATAACAACTGTACCGAAATAACTATTTTATTCTATTGCAATATAATGTGATGGATTATTTTTTGGTTTTACCTACCATGCTTAAAAAATGGCAATATTTTTATACAGAATGTTCCAAGGGTTGGAAAACCAAGAAAAAAATTGTTTTTTGGTTTTTTAACCCACCTTCCCCTCCACACACGCACGTTCAGGATTATCCATTCATTACGGGACAACCTGTATATTATATTTATTAAAACCGTATAAAATGAGTAAAAACTATAGAATCGGGCAGAAATAAAGTTATAATGCGATAATAATGATATTGTTGATTCGTAACTTGTCGTAGTCGCAGAAAGATTATTTTAAGCCTCCGACGCAAAAAAGGGGTGTTATAAGTTTGACGTGTCTGTCTGTCTGTGGCTCCGTATCTCGCGAACGGGCGGAACGCTTCTTCACAATTCAATTACAAATAGTCTAACTAAACTAACCTAACTTGCAGGTGATACTAATGAAAAAATAAATACTAGGTAGTAAGTAAGTAGGAGCGGTCCCCCAACACGTGTATTTTTTTAGAATTGTTAATACTCCTACATATTTAGGTACTTTAAGATTGAGTTTCTTTCATTATTTTTTACTTTTTAAATGGAACTCAGGTTATTGTCTCGGGGTTTTTTTTAAATTGTTACAAGGCAAGGCCTTAAAAATGCTAGGTGTCAGGAAAACTGGTAATGTAATGTAGATATGTATGTAAAAAAATAATGTTTACGTCAATAACGTAAAAGTACGAGTAGGACAGGGGTTTGTCGCTGTCCATGTATCACGGAAAATTTATTGAAGTAAAACTTCTTTACGACTTAAGACTTGGGGAGTAAGATGGTAATGTTGAAAGAACTATGAGTTTTTTAACAAGAATTTAGTGAGTATGCATTTTTGAATATTCGTAAAATAGTGAAAAGGTTTTTGGAAGAGACGTTGTACGTATTGAATGTTACAACATTATAAAAGAATACCTTTTTTATCTCGTAATTGATAAATATTACAACTCAAAAATCATTTGTAATACTTATTTGATCAATTGGTATAAAATACATGTAGGTAAACTTGACAGTCCAGAGGAATACCAATAACTATTTATTGGTATCCCTCTTATGGACTGTCAAGTTATGAAGGACTTTTAAATATAATCTTAGTAAAATATTTTTACTACAACAGCCTTTTGAAAGAGTTAGTGTCCAGTAATTGTGTTTGCTCGCAAACGAAATAAAAAACTGACTTCAATTACATCGACTAGCAATACAACGTAGATAGACGAAAAAGTAGTATATTAAACATGCGTTATACTCGTAAGATAAGTCAAAAAGTACTTGTCAGACATTTCATTTCTTGTCAACGGTACGGAAAAACTCTTGAGTTTATGTTTACACCCTCAAACATAGAACTAATATGTAAAATTTTGCTGTGTGATGAATAAATAAAAGTTAAAAAATTAAATTATAATTATAATGATATAATCTATTTATTAGTATATATAATTATTTTAAACGATTGTAATAATAAAAAAAATCTATTTAATAATGACGGAGGAGTATGAAATTTCGAATTTTTTGAAATTTTTTGAATTTACTAGCTGACCCCGCAAACGTTGTTTTGCCATAAATGTTATTAACCCCCGCAACCCCCTCTTGTGGGTAAAATTTCTTAAAATCCGTTCTTAGCTGACCTCTACTCGGCGAAAGGAATATTCCTACCAAATTTCAAGTCTACGCCTTATGGTTTCAGAGATATCGTGATGAGTCAATATATGGGTGAAAATCTCTTTTATATATTAGTTTATATAAATAAGTAGTGCATAATGCTAATATATATATATATTTTTAAATTATGCATAAAAACACATTCAATCAATAAAAATATGTTAAAGTTTATTATTATAGAAGTAGTATTTGACTACAGAACCTTAATAATGTTCAAACTTATAATTTAAATTAACTATGGTCGAATTTCGACCACTGGGCGACTACTAGTATTAATAACTAGCTTCTGGGCGCGACTTCGTCGGCGTGGACTCCGCTCCTATCGGTCTTAGCGTGATGACACATAGCCTATAGCCTTCCTCGATAAATGGGCTATCTAACACTGAAAGAATTTTTCAAATCGGCCCAGTAGTTCCAGAGATTACCGCGTTCAAACAAACAAACAAACAAACAAACAAACAAACAAACAAACAAACAAACAAACAAACAAACAAACAAACTCTTCAGCTTTATATATTAGTATAGATTATTATGCTACAAACATAAAGGTGCGTACGGATTGCGCGTACCCTGGTACGCGTACTCAGTTTACGCGTATTCGGAACGCCTAGTCCATACCTGCAGCTACGCGTTCACTCTAGGGTACGCGTACCGCGCGAGCCAACTCGCAGCGCGAGCCATCGTCGGTCGGTTTTTGGTCGCGCGTCAAAGAGGACTCACGCGGCCGGCTACGCTATATTTGGACGGCAAAATGAATAAACACGCGTGTTCTTCGAGTTTCAATAATGAAAATATTATCAGATTGATTCAACTTTATGAATTTCACCGAGTCTTGTGGGATAGCACACTAACTAATTATCGAAATAACGATTTACGCCAAGATGCATGGAAGGCAATTTCAAATGAACTGAAAATTCCAATAGGTGAATTAAAAAAAAGGAGTCATGGCGAATGACTGGGGCTCGCGGAGCGCTCTGGATCGATTGACCTCGCGTACAGGTTCGCGGCGGTCCGTACAGGAGCTGTACGCGTATCCAATGTACGCGTGGACAGTGTTTTCCAACTACGCGTAACACAGGAACGCGCAATCCGTACGCACCTTTAAACGATAATACAGTAACGGAATATTGATGTAAATATTTATTTATTTATTTATTAAATATCGAAAAGGGTGACATGACGAGGGATATGTTATATAAAACGGCAATTTTATAACTAAAAACCGAATATTAAAATGTGGCTTGAAATTTAAATTTGTTTTTTCCTTGCCCTTTACGCGTTGGCGGATTTTTGTACCCTAATGCCCAATTATTGTGGTTAAGATAAAAATAAAACTTCGATTTAAATATATTAAAGTCGTTAGATTTAAACTTATTTAAGTACTAGCTGTACCCACGACTTTGTCCGCGTGGAATTTAATAAAAAAATATTGTTCTGTTTGCAGAGTTATAAAATAAATAATTTTCTAAAATAAAAGTAGCTTAAGTTACTCCTTATTACATCAGCTATTTACCAGTGTTCGCCCTGCCGCAGGGAGCGCAGAGGGTGATGGCGATAAGGGTCGTAAGGGGGTACCGTACCATCTCGGGAGAGGCTGGAGTCCTGCCCTGGGACCTGGATGTGGTCTCTCTGGCGTCGCCTTACCTGCGACGCCGGGGTTTGGCGTCAGGGGCCCTCAGTCAAGCACGAGTTCGAGGTCGAATAGAACACCTCAGGCGAGAGCGGACTGCCGCGATCGCGGAGTGGGTGAGGAGGCTCGAGAGTCCGAGCGCGGGACCCCGGACGATGGAGCCGGTCCTCCGGCAGTGGTAGGATAGACGGCATGGCATCCTAGCCTTACGCGCCACGCAGGTCCTCTCAGGACACGTCTGCTTCGGGGGGTACCTGTGTCGGGTCGCCGGGAGAGAGCCCTCTCCTCGTTGCCACCACTGCCAGGACTGTTCCGACGAGTTGGCACAGCACGTGCTGGAGGAGTGTCCAGCGTGAGGTGCTCCAAGGTATTGTAGGGACAGACCTTTCGCTGCCGGCTGTGATTACCGCCATGACCGTCAGCGAAAGGTGTTGGGATGCCGTCCTCGTCTTTTGTGAGCGAGTGATGTCACAGAAGGAGGCGGCGGAGCGGGTGAGGGAGGACACTACTTACCTTCCCCTCCGCCGCAAAAGGACCGGGCGTCGGAGGCCGGCGCATGAATGCCGCCATCCCCCCTAAGCACCCCAGGCAAAGGACGCTCGATTTTGGTCGGTGGTCCACCAAATCTGCCGGGTCGGCGCGTGCCGAACAAAATCATGAAAAGAATCTGGATTAATACAACCCCGGCACAGGCGATGAAGGTGGACACCGTGTGGTTTTAGTGGGAAGCCTGCCAGGGAGTCGGCAGGAGTCCCACATACCCCGGCCGCTTTCCCAGCGGCCAGAAATGAAGCTGAATGACCAGTGAAAGTCCCACCAAAATCAGTACAGCCGTTACTGAGATTAGCCGGATCAAATAGACAGACAAAAATTGTAGAAAATGTTATTTTGGTATATGTACCGTGTATAGATCCAAATGCATTTAGTAAAAGCGGCTTTTTTTAATATTACAAACAGACATTCCAGCCGGGCTAGCATGCGTACAACGAGATAATCTCTTGACGAGAGAGATAGATAATGTCTACATCGAGTATTTTCTCGATTACCTTAGCATGCGCAATACGAGAGACATAATTCTCTTCCGAAGACTTCACCTTGTCGAGTAGAGAAACTCGTGCTGCCCTTACAAAAAAATAAACAATATTTTTACAATGCAACAATGATAACTTCTAAATTTTCACTACGTTTAATCTACATTGGCCGCGTTCTATTAAGCGTCCACATCGTGTTATCTCTTCAATTGTCGTGACGAGAAGAGTCTCACGTGCACGCATGCTAGCTACTGTAGACATAAAGAGATAATACGAGAAAAGGGGTAGACAAACTTTTGTCTTGGCGCTCATGCTAGCCCGGCAGTTTTACTTATTTGTATAGATGTAATAACATATCAGTAATTTGACAAAATTCTATTATTTTTGTATATTGTATAATATGGATTGTTAAAGATAATCGTGTCTGTAATGTTTACGAAGATGCATGACAAAGTTTACAAATTAATATACTATTTTTTTTAATTCATTTTCGTTCTTTAAAAAAAAATTAACTGTAATTAAACGAGATAAAACAAAGCTATTGTTATTTCATATTTGTGTTTCGAAGCAAGTCCTTTTACATTCGGCTTTCACATCTTAGCAATTTCACTCGAGAAAACAGGTCAAACAAAAATCTTTCACGTAACGAAGCCCGTCATCAAAAAAGTTTATTGTGATCTATATAGATATTTTGGATATACTTAGAAGATTTGATGTCGTAGGTAGATATTTTTAAGGCAGTAATTTATTAAAACTAGACAGAGTGTCTAGGACTACTCACTGTGAAGGTTCAACCAAATTGTACTTATTTGATTTAGAAATAATAAAACTTTTTATTACTTTTATTTATTTGTTCTTTAAAATTACCAATGTAAACGATGATTATTATTATGGTTAAGGAAAAATGATGAGAGTAAATTTTTACGATCCGCGCGCACACTATTACAAAAAACCGACACCCTGAAGATAGCTAGTCAACGAAGAAGAAGTTAGCAACAGGAAGTTTGACTTCATGATTCGTACATAAGTACACACACACACTTTTTTAACCTTTAAGTTTTTCTAATATATCGTTATTATAGACGTACTCTAGCAATCTCACAGTGGAGCAGCGTAGTGAATTAAGTATCAAACCTTCTCAGCTACATATGGCTCGCCATATCCCATTGCCCAGTGCTGGGCATTTACAAGTTGATTCTATATTGTGGTTTTTGTGTCAATTAAATGCATTTAACTTATAAAATAGTTTACAGTAACAGACAAAGTCATGGCTTCTTTCACATTTATTATAATATTATTGGAGTTTACTCTTTAAGAATCGATTTTCATATCAGGCACCCGGTATGGAAAAATATGAGGAGTAAAATCTACTGAACGAATAACCTCGTTACGTTTTTGTTAACTTGCGCGTTGCGTTGAGCTATTTTATTCGTTTATTTACCATTTAAGTATTAATCTTTTTCGTAGACTAGTAAGGCTTTTTTGTGCCTATTTAGACAATCGATCTGAAGTAGTAAACTCCAGTCGTGCGTTGGAGCTGACACAAACACTTTTTATAAACACAAATAGGAAATAATATTGAAAACCATCCTTCATGTAGATCAATTTGGCTGAAACAACTCAATAACCGTACATACAGTCAATTTACCTACTTCCTACAAAATTTATTAGTAACGGAAATTATTGCCTGGTTATTAATATTACACAGTAGCCCATACTGTTTACTCTGTAGACTGTAACCTACTAAAATAGGTGTGATTATGTTTATTTTTAGACACCGAACCGGCTAAAAATGATAAAAACTTTACGCTGCGAAGTGTTTGGTTTAACACAGTTTATTTCAAGTATAACCTATTTATAAAATTGGAATAGTGACAATTAGTAATTAAGTCATAGTACTTACTGCAATCTCTTTATAGAAATTCTAGTGCTTGTGTATGTAAGGATAAACGGGACATACACTGAATGGTTTAATATCGAAAAAGGTGTTAGACAGGGATGTGTAGCGTCACCGTGGCTGTTTAATCTATTCATGGACAATTGCTTGACAGATTTAAAAGAGAATGAAAGTGGATTAAGAATGAATGAGTTACTCGTCAAATGTCTTCTTTATGCTGATGACGAAGTATTAATTGCGTCTTCGTCCGAGGAGTTGCAGGAGATGATAGCTGCTATGAGTGGAGCTTTTGTTAGAAAGGGAATGAAGATGAATGTAAAGAAGACGAAAGTGATGGTGTTTGAAAGAGACGAGGTGTGACGAGTGACAGACTACAATATCGTGATTGGAGATGAACAAATTGAACAGGTGAATGAGTTTGTGTATCTGGGCTCAAAGTTTACAAGAGATGGAAGAGTACCCTAACCGAAGAGCATGTATGAAAGGAATAATGAAAGTGGACGAAGCGAAACAAGTATGTTAGGATATTGAGGTGGAGATTGGGTGGAGATATTGACGATGATTATTTCTGTTCAGCAACAACGACTCATCTTTCAGTTTTCTAGCTGATGATACGAAAATGTCAAAACTGACAAGGAATAATTTGTCTTAAAAGTTTAACAACGGTATTCAAACTACCGTTATATTTGTAGATTTTGGGTTAATCGACTTAAAGTTACTGATGATAAATTAAATTTATTCGTAGTAGCATTTGTAGACGAGAAATTTTCCTCAAGTGAATGTCAATAGTTTCTTTATATCAAAGGCGGCATGGTTGGCATGTTGTATACTACTAACTAACTATACAGGGTGTTAGGGGAATGGTTAGCCATAGAGGTATGTTGGGTAGGGGGGGTCATTTGGAACCTATTTAGGCTAACTTACCTATATGCAAAGTGTTACGGATTTTTTTTATGATTATTTTTTCATTTTTCGAAAAAAGTGCCGAAAATTAGTGATTTGACCATCATATCTTTTTTGTTTATTGATATATCAACGCCATTTCTTTTTTGTTTTGATCATCAATACATTGCGCATGTAAAATAAATGTGATTTAATTTAGAATAGATCTACAAAAAAAATTATGGGCCAAAGAAATCTTGACAGAGACAAAAAGTAAATCAAACCTTCAAGTTTAGGTATAAATTAAAAAAAAATTAAAGCCTCCAGAAAATTTAAAATAATTTAAAAAACTACTCTAGTTAACACTGTTTTAAATAATATTACTTTCATTCACCTACCTTACTTACTTTTTTTTTAAATGATGAAATAACGAAATGGTTTCTACCTGAACCCGCATTCTACGCTGACAATTATAACGATAATTGTTATTACGCAGGGCGGTATATTCCTGTATAGCACATGGTAAACTACCATCTTGACTTTGGCGACATGTTGGCGCAGCGGTCAGAGCACTGGCTGATGCGCTGGCGGTCGCGCGTTCGATTCCCGCTCACGGCAGATATTTGTATTGGTCATATAGATGTTTGTCGTGGTCTGGGCGTTTGTGCTTGTGTATTGTGTGTGTTTCCGGACCCCCGACACAGGAGAAAATCCTACTGGGGGCCGTCGAGTGAGAAACGTGTATTATTTAAAAAAAAAATCTTGACTGCTCTCATCAGGCGAGGATTTACATCCTTATTTGAAGATCATCCATATTTCTACAATAATTGTTATTACGCAGGGCGATATGTCCCTGTACGGCACATGGTAAACTACTTGCTGTCTCTTTTTATCTTGGAATTTGGGGTATGAGTTTCCACGGGCACCACAAATGTCTCTCATAGGGTGAAATTAATGCCGGTAGGTATCAAAATAAAACAAATCATAAATTCGAGTAACAAATTTATTCTATTTGTATAAATACAGTGAATTCGGTCGCGAATTTTCATAATCTACATTACTAGAAATAAGGATGATCTTCAAATAAGGATGTAAATCCTCGCCTGATGAGAGCAGTCAAGATTTTTTTTTAATAAAACGCTTCACACTCGACGGCCCCCAGTAGGATTTTCTCCTGTGTCGGGGGTCCGGAAACACACACAATACACAAGCACAAACGCCCAGACCACGACAAACATCTCTATGACCAATACAAATATCTGCCGTGAGCGGGAATCGAACGCGCGACCGCCAGCGCATCAGTCAGTGCTCTGACCGCTGCGCCAACATGTCGCCAAAGTCAAGATGGTAGTTTACCATGTGCTATACAGGGATATACCGCCCTGCGTAATAACAATTATTGTTATAATTGTCAGCGTAGAGTGCGGGTTCAGGTAGAAACCATTTCGTTATTTCATCATTTAAAAAAAAAGTAAGTAAGGTAGGTGAATGAAAGTAATATTATTTAAAACAGTGTTAACTAGAGTAGTTTTTTAAATTATTTTAAATTGTCTGGAGGTTTTAATTTTTTTTTAATTTATACCTAAACTTGAAGGTTTGATTTACTTTTTGTCTCTGTCAAGATTTCTTTGGCCCATAATTTTTTTTATAGATGTTTTCTAAATTAAATCACATTTATTTTACATGCGCAATGTATTGATGATCAAAACAAAAAAGAAATGGCGTTGATATATCAATAAACAAAAAAGATATGATGGTCAAATCACTAATTTTCGGCACTTTTTTCGAAAAATGAAAAAATAATCATAAAAAAAAATCCGTAACACTTTGCATATAGGTAAGTTAGCCTAAATAGGTTCCAAATGACCCCCCCTACCCAACATACCTCTATGGCTAACCATTCCCCTAACACCCTGTATATAGTTATTAAAGTTTGAGAAAGTTCTCGAAATAGAAAGAGTATTATTTGTTAACTAGTGATCTTTAAACCCTAAATTTTATTAACAATTTGCTTTTATCATTCCTTTCTTTCACTATTTATAATGGATGAATTCTGAAATTTATTAGACAAACTATTTGTTTTACCGCTTAAGGTATATTCAGTTCTTTTTCTAAAATAAATGTATTTGACGTAAAAACGTCTAATAAATCGATAAACGCTGGCTTCATGCACGAAAAAGGATGATTCATTGTCCCGTTACGCCCATTGTCCCGTTACGCTCATTTTACGCTTGGGCCGCATCTATCTGTCTTCCACTCGATTGGCCTATGCGTCCGAGGAGATGTTTTGTTATGATGTTGTCACGTTAAACTATCGTCCGTAAAACAACTTTACAGACAACCAATATTTTTTTTATACAACTACATCATCAAACAAGCGTATGGCTCACCTGATGGTAAGCTATTACCGTAGCCTATAGACACCTGCAACACTAGAAGCATTACAAGCGCGTTGCCAACACTATCCCTAAATCCCTCCTAGGACCTCTGGTCACCTTACTCACCACAGGAACACAACACTGCTTGAAAGCAGTATTATTTAACGGTGTAAGGTCGAGGTCCTTCCCTAGTCGGGCTGCTTCAGATTTTGAGCAGGAAAATTCTCGCTGTGCCCTACCACAGTTAATGCATACAAATTTGTTCTTATAATAAATAGTAATTACTATAATATCAGTTCTGTTAAAGTACTCACAATCTATCAGACTATCATCAGCTTTTCCAAATTATAACATGAACGCACTGCCAGTAGGTCTAATGCTCAGATAGAATAAGATAACAAAATAATAATAACAAAGAGAGATGATACCTCAATTTTAAAAAAAAACTCTTTTTTATTAGTATACTGGCTTACAATTGTCATAATAAATCCATGTGATTGTTCGGCGCGGGCGAGTTTAACAACAACAAAAATTTTCAAGACAAGAAGATAGTAAACTTTCTAAAACGCCTTTACTACAAGATTTGACATGTAAGTAATAAAAACATCAATAGTATACCTACTAAGAACATAAAATAATAAGATTATATTTTTAATAATTATTATAATTATGTATGTATGTGACATAAATATTATTTAGTATGAGTAAAATTAGAAATACTGTTAAAAAGTCAAAATGCCATGAGGTTAATGTGGATTTTAATTACCATATGTGCAGAACAGACAAAGGATTATTGTTTACTAATGACCCGTATAGGATATGTTTAATAGGTTTACGAATACATTTTTGGTGCTCTTCGTACCGTTTTTTATTAATACCCTGCTTTCAAACGTTCTAATTTTAACGTTGGTACTCGGTTCTGAAAAAAATTTACCACATAGAATTCGGCCGAAATAGGCTAATAAATAATTTTAAATTTTCATGATTAATCAAGCAAATAATTATAATTCGATCTTCTCTCACCTACCTCATTGTATTTTTCCACAAAGGACTTTTACTCTTAATGGACTTTCATATGACTTCTAAAATACATACTTACTTCGGTCATATAATGTTTTAGGAGGGATATTTTTATCGTTAAAGTCGATTCTGATTTAACGTTGACACAAAATAAATAGTGTGAAACAAAAATGTCCGAAATAGATTTAAGTAAGACGGGAGCAGTACCTACATTAGCAATATTATTGTGTACTAGCTGTAGCCGCGACTTCATCCGCATGGAATCTAAAAAAAATATTGTTCAGTTCGCAGTGTTACAAAATAAATAAATTTCTAAAATAAAAGTAGCCTAAGTTACTCCTTATTACATCAGCTATCTGCCAGTGAAAGTCCCCTCAAAATCGGTCGAGCCGTTTCAGATATTAGTATAAAGCGGTTATTTTAATATTACAAACAGACACTTCAATTTTATTTATTTGTATAGATCACATACCTAAGTACTTATATTTTCAGCAAGAAACCAAATTAAAAAATGAAATATTTTTCATTTTATTTTATGGAACATTTTATCTGGGTATTAAATATTTTATAAGATATTCTACTTGCAACCAAATATGATACTGAGAATTTTTTTGATTTAAAAAAATACATAATATAAATAAAGAACGTGATATAGAACAGGGGGAAAAAGGGTTCGAGACCTTTTTTATATATTTGAGAGGCTTACAAAAGGGGGAAGACAATATATTATTGATAAAAGTATATGACACACTTTTTGGGTTACATACCCAAAAGGGTAGCGGCAGAACCCTTTTACTAAGACTACGTACGTCCATTCGTTAGTCTGTCTATTTTAGGTTACATGAACAGTAATAGGTACATGGAAATTTGATGTAAAATGCTATAGCTACTATAAAATAACAAAAATAAAAGTAAAAATTAAAGGCTAGTATTTTAATAAACTACTTTTTATCAGTTTTGTTCAATTTTCTGATTAGTATCGTTGAGCATTCCAGTGGCACGAAGCCCTCCGTAAAATATTACATACTAGCTTCTGCGCGCGACTTCGTCGGCGTGGACTCCGCTCCTATTGGTCTTAGCGTGATGACACATAGCCTATAGCCTTCCTCGATAAATGTGCTATCTAACACTAATTACTTAGAACAAAGAATTTTTCAAATCGGCCCAGTAGTTCCAGAGATTACCGCGTTCAAACAAACAAACAAACAAACAAACAACCAACCAAACAAACAAACTCTTCAGCTTTATATATTAGTATAGATTACATTGTATATAAATAGATTGAATTCAATAGCAATAAAAGGTATTCCAGTAGCATGTCGTAGTCATATGATGATCATCCTATCTATGATATATCTGACCGCCATTTATTCCGTCAGTATCATATATTAAATTTTTTTTCATTAATTTCCGACACAGGTGGTTATACATATAACACCACCAATATTTTCATCAGATTTCTATCAATTAGTTACTGGTCGACGTGGTTTGGCTCTGTGCCAAAATCTGGAAAATACCGCCGCTTGCCTTGCCTCATTCTCCATTAATTGGTTTACTTCTCGGGAGCAATAAAAATGTTCTTGAAACAAGAACAATAACTACCTTTGAACTAGACCAAAGAAATAAAGACTAGTTTTGTATATTTTATAATAAGTGTACTTCAGGCTTTGTTCGGTTTCTCAGTTTTGACATGAGAATTATAACTACATGAAACGAAGAAAGATTTACCGTGCATTGTATATTTCATATTACATCAAGGCGTAATCCCAGTCCAATTATTTCCAGCTACTGGAGCGTGCAGGATAAGCTAATTTAAACACTTCAATTGCCACAATAGCTCAATTTGCGTATTTAAATTTAATGAAAAATAAAAATCTGTTTATATTAGTTTTTTAATTCGTTCTGAATCCCCGAATGCGAAGCAACTGAACAAATAAGCGTGTCTTCAAAGTTTGAATATTCGCTTTATTTTTGGGTTTCGTAAGCATTAGCACATATCAAACTTTCGTTCAACTTATGGCTTCCAATCCACCTTATCCCTGATATCCACATCCTGTCGTTCCTTTACAGAGTACTCTATGATCCCAATTCTCCTGTTCTGTTCTTGTTTCCAAATTTTCCGTTCTGTTTCACGTTCCAGGCGGCCTTACATCACTACAGTGCTCGACATACCTCACCCACTCACTCAAATTAATCCGTAATAAATTATTCATGAATTATTACTTTTATTGTGTATTTATTGTACATATGTAAATTATGTATGTGACAGATGATTGCCGTGGTCTGGGTGTTTGTGCAGTCCTTATGGGTTTCCCCACCGTGCCTCGGAGAGCACGTTAAGCCGTCAGTCCCGGTTGTTATCATGTACACCTGATAGCGATCGTTACTCATAGTAGGGAATATATCCGCCAACCCGCATTGGAGAAGCGTGGTGGATTAAGCTCTGATCGTTCTTCTACATGGGGAAAGAGGCCTATGTCCAGCAGTGGGATATTACAGGCTGAAGCGAATATTATGTATGTAATATTATTATAAAATTTATATATATTCTTATGTTAGTACTGGTGTATAATAGTATGTATTGTACTGTGTATATTGTGTATTGTATGATGTTATAAATATTATTTAATTTTTAATATTATTAAAATACATTGTTTAAATTAGTTTTATTTTTTATTTTTTGTCTATTAGGTATCTACCTTGCTGCATTTTCTTAGCCTGCTATTGTATATATAACATTAGTTCTCACTATTATAGATTGGCTGGAAGAGATCGATTCTAGAGATAAGTCGAATTGAGTAACCTCCTCCTTCTTTGAAGTCGGTTAAACAAGCTTTTATTTGAATGCGTCAACCTAGTTAACCACGCATTGTCATCCAAATTGAACTTTTATGTAAAATTTCTGTGTGGTTACGGCACTAAAGAATGTAGCCACCTCCTTTCTTCCCGTGGGTGTCGTAAGAGGCGACTAAGGGATACCACAGTTCTACTACCACCTTGGAACTTAAAAAGCCGACGAATGGCGGGATAACCATCCATGCTGGCTTTGAAATACACAGGCCAAAGACGGGCAGCAGCGTCTTCGGTGCGACAAAGCCAGCCCTGCGGTCACCAACCCGCCTGCCCAGCGTGGTGACTATGGGCAAAACACATGAGTTCGCGTCATAATGTCGGGCGCGAATATGTGGAGGCCTATGTCCAACAGTGGACTGTGATAGGCTGAAGTGGTAAGTGGTGGTAAAATTTCAGCTCAATTGGTTGAAGACATCTGCTTCAAAATTGAGTTGCAAGATTGCACCCGAACAAGCATACGTACATACATACATACATACATACATACATACATACATACATACATACATACATACATACATACATACATACATACATACATACATACATACATACATACATACATACATACATTGCAAGTTAAATAAACTTACTAAAATGAAGCTCACATAAATAAACATTAAACTCTTGTGTATCTGTTTTTACACCTTATTACGATCACGATCACGATTCAGCCTGTAATATCCCACTGTTGGGCATAGGCCTCTTCCCCGTGTAGGTGAAGGATCGGAGTTTTATCCACCACACTGCTCCAATGCACCTTATTATATCCTAGTTTTATTGTTTACAGTCCCTGTGAATATATTTTGCACAAAATCACAGATTTTTCGCTGAAAAAACTTTGTTACATGATATTAAAAGTAGCACTTACCTGCGTACTTTGGTAAATAGATACGTGAGATCTTCACAAATGTCGTTTTTATTGTATTACCTATAAGCTTAAATATTGTAATCGATGTAAATAAAAAATTAATTGTTTTATAAAATAATATTCAATTTAAAATGAATCAAGTAAGTAGATACTTTCTTTACATCGGCATAATATTATATTATCAAGAGGCATTTTATAACCTAATTCATTTGAATATTCGGTAGAACATAATAATATTATACGGATTTTCCACTCTCACCCGCGTTAATAAATTTACGCACTTAATTAACAAAATGATGACTATGAAACTAGGACTAGTCGAGATTTAGCGAGACTTGTCAAATTTGAGGGGTTCGCTTAATCCTTTTGCTTTGCAAAGGTTAAAAAATAGCCCGACATAAGGACCTAGAAGTTTTGAATTTCTGACACCGATTACAATTAAGTGTAGTTGTATGTTTACCACGTAATTTTGCAGGACATTGAACTACTTAAATAATGTTATATATTATACGAGTACATACCTACGTGTAGCAATTTATATTTAGTTTATATTACGTGTTATGTTGATCTTAAATTAATTTCTCCTTTACTTTGCTATTAAACACAGAGAGAGTTACTTTGTGGCAGTGCCCAAAGTTTAATTGTAGTTGGAGCACTACAATTTGTATTCTATTAGCCCATCGATCGCAGTTTCTTTATGATTAAATATTATTTCCAATGCGGAAGGGGTAGTCATTGTAGAATGTTTAATAGCGTCATCAAGAATATTTTTCATCATAATGTACATATATTCACATTTTAAGACCAATATAACTTCAATAACTTTTTACGTATAATACATATATTACAGCTAAGTAACTATCATATATAATACATATTTATACCCATATTAACATTCCGTAAACAAATATTAGGTATAATTTTGAACTCTAGTTGAAATTCAGGGACGGAGGTCAATGTTCATTTCTCGCTTCTCCTTTCTTAAGGTGCGTACGGATTGCGCGTTCCTGTGTTACGCGTAGTTGGGAAACACTGTCCACGCGTACATTGGATACGCGTACAGCTCCTGTACGGACCGCCGCGAACCTGTACGCGAGGTCAATCGATCCAGAGCGCTCCGCGAGCCCCAGTCATTCGCCATGACTCCTTTTTTTTTAATTCACCTATTGGAATTTTCAGTTCATTTGAAATTGCCTTCCATGCATCTTGGCGTAAATCGTTATTTCGATAATTAGTTAGTGTGCTATCCCACAAGACTCGGTGAAATTCATAAAGTTGAATCAATCTGATAATATTTTCATTATTGAAACTCGAAGAACACGCGTGTTTATTCATTTTGCCGTCCAAATATAGCGTAGCCGGCCGCGTGAGTCCTCTTTGACGCGCGACCAAAAACCGACCGACGATGGCTCGCGCTGTGAGTTGGCTCGCGCGGTACGCGTACCCAAGAGTGAACGCGTAGCTGCAGGTATGGACTAGGCGTTCCGAATACGCGTAAACTGAGTACGCGTACCAGGGTACGCGCAATCCGTACGCACCTTTAGAATACCCTATTCCGTAACTCATTTGTAAGTCATCTGCTTGTCTCAAGCGTTTATGCGAAGCAATCTCATACCATCAGATAAAGTATCTATTGGTTTGCTAGCTTTTTCCAAATAAAGAAGATTATTTATATGTTGAGATGATCCAATTTATATACTCATATACATATTATATACTTCTCCCATAAAATAAAAACTTACACAAAGGATTTCAATTTATTCGTTTTCTAGTAATTCAATTTTATTTTTAACAGGTGTATAGGTGGGTCTATCATAGGAGAGGTCATATGAAAGGGACATTTTGTTTTACATGCCCTAGATTCTAGAAAATAAATACGACACTATTTAAATTTGTAGAGCCTTATAATAAAACCTTTATTACATAGCTAATAAAAAAAAATGTTCTCATTTATCTTTATCAATAATTCTTTCATACTTATTTAAAAATTCAAAAAAATGTGGATTTTGTCCCTTTCATAAACATGCTTCATTGAAAGGGACGCAAGCATGTTTGAAAGATTATATCATACAAAAACATACTGTATATACGAAATCACATCTTAATATTTAACGCATAAGTGTATCAGTAAGTTTATGTTTTAAAATCACATGCGAAAGGAACTTTAGGAATTGTCTCTTTTAATACGTGTCCCTTTCATATGACCTCTCCCCTATTTATGCATATACAAAAATTCTACCTTATATGACACCATTATATGAGCGTCTTCGGTGCGACAAAGCCAGCCCTGCGGTCACCAACCCGCCTGCCCAGCGTGGTGACTATGGGCAAAACACATGAGTTCGCGTCATAATGTCGGGCGCGAACTTGTGGAGGCCAATGTCCAGCAGTGGACTGTGATAGGCTGTAGTGGATATGACACCATTTGACAAAGAAACTATGTATTTATAATGTTACTTTCTAACTGCTATTGTGTTTTTACACAGAGTAATCTACGCACAAAAGATCCCCATTTATCTAATTATCTTAATCAGATCATCATCATCTTCATCATCACAGATCATTTTCAGCACACTGTTTGGGCTACCCCTACAGTGTGCTGAAGATGATTGCGGAACGTTTTGACTGCTTCTACCTCGCGATAGACACTTTGCTGTACAAAAGCTCTCGCTACGGCATACGTTTACAAATTTTGTCATTTTGTAATTTTGGGCGCGAACTTATAGGGGCTTATGTCCAGCTCCACTGCTGGACATAAGTCATAGCCTGCGATAGGCTGAAGTGATGATGATGATGATGATGATGAATTGAAAATGGTTATTGAAGTGAAAACTTCTTTAGCGGCGTTGTACAATTTTTGCGATGGGTAAAAATGTTAAACTCGCGTCAGGAAACGTGGTCTGATCGACGCGTCAGGATAAGTGGCCTGATTGAAAATTTGTAAGACGGAGGGCGATTCGTAGATCCGTAGGAGAGGAAGTATCCCCCTCTCTTTCTACCGTGCGGCGAAAACGTATGTAACTATTGTCATTTTAATGTAAAATAATTGTAATAGTTCTGAAGTGTTAAATTTTTAATGTAATATAAATTGTCATGTTTGTGTACGATAGCGCATTAAATGAATATTGTATTTTACCACATAAAGGATAGTTGGTACCTACTTTTATACCGATAATTAAAGCAATTCGTGCAAAATTATTCCCTAACCATTCCAAAATATCAAAAATGCACAACGGTAATATTCAAGTTTTCACTTATGCCGGCACTCCCATAGTGCAACCCGTTGTTGTTTTTTTTTTGTAATCATTATTACCCGAAATAAAGATTTCAGTTCAGCCTATTGCAGTCCACTGCTGGACATAGGCCTCCCCAAGCTCGCGCCAGACATCCCGGTTTTCCGCAATCCTCATCCAGCCTACACCGGCAATCTTACGAAGATCGTCGGTCCAACGGGCCGGAGGGCGTCCCACACTGCGTTTGCCAAGACGCAGTGTGGGAAAGACCTAAAGAAGTAAAGATTTATTTATTTATAATTTATAATAATGTTATGAATTATACCAGATTTATTTACTGTAGTTTATACGTCTTACAGCTAGCTGTAGTTAATATTTGACTGTGTTGTATTATGATGTTGTGTTGTATTACGTGTTATCAAACGTATTTTTTTAGGACAATCAAAAATGGATACGAGTCAAATATAAAATATCTTTGATGAATATTTAAAAGTCAGGAACCTTTGTTGTCGCTCTTTGTTTCAATTATTCTGATAAAACGCCACCAACCTTCAACCTTATAATATACGTGTGTTAGGTCAGGCTTAGCCTAAATATTTAAATCAGACAATGACATTTTTGTATACAATATTCTCATATCACGACTTAATAATCATTATTAATCAAATGTTCCAAATACGGTCCTAAATGCAAATCAAATCAAATCAAAAATAATTTTATTCAAATAAGCTCCAAGAACACTTTCGAACCGTCATTTTACAAATTAAAAATTTAAAATGATTACCTATTATTATTAAAAGTGAAGCTACCACCGTGCACCGATTCGAAATGTAGATTCTGCAGAGAATAATCGGCAAGAAACTCCGCAGTTATTCTTTTGAAAGTAATATATATGTATAAACTGTTTTAGTACAAAATTAGCAACATCTTGCATAAAATACAGCGTCACTAAGTCCACACATCTTTATCAACTAAGTAATCCTGCACCGAATAGTAGGTACATACGCTTTATCTATTAATTTTTTTTTAAATAAAAACTTTAAATTTGTGTTGAGGCAATTCCAAAATTGTTTGTGGGATTAAAATTGTTAAGGTCATTGTTTTAATAGAAAATGTTACACATGTAATTATTTTTTAATAATTGACGTGACAATGTTTACCTACATTAAAAATAGTACAAAAATGTAAAAGTAAAAAATTTACATATAAAATAACTTTTCATCTGACATTTTATTTTTTTACCAATATTCGAACACGAATAAAACAAAAAAAGTTTCGACAGAGAGAAATGCGTAAAAAATATATCGATTTTATAAAACACCCGAATGGATAAAAAATAAAGCTCTTTAAAGTAAAAGCTCTTGCGCGGTAGTAATGTACGTTGTCGTTGGTGCAGTGATTTGTTTTGTGTGTGACTGTTTCGCTAACGGTCACGAGTTCATAATATCCATACTAATATTATAAATGCGAAAGTAACTCTGTCTGTCTGTCTATCGCGCAATCACGCCAAAACTACTGAACGGATTTAAATGAAATTTGGTATACAGATAGTCTAACATAGGCTACTTTTTAATGCGGAAAAAGGGTGTAAGGGGTTGAAAGGTGGGAATGAAAATTTGTATGGAAGTATGTTCGTGTAAAATTACTCTGAGGTGGATAGACTTTTTAAAGAGAAAGGTTATGCTTTAAGAAGAAGGAAGGCTATTTTTTCCCTCAAATCAACGCGATTGAAACCGCGGGCACAGCTAGTTTAATCATAAAGAAACTGTGGTCGATGGGCTAATAGATAAATCACGCATGTATTTTCCATAGAATTGGTATTTATTTTTTGAGCTTCGGGACCTCTGACAGGTGTCAACTAATAAAGCATGGGCCCTTGACTGTGTGAGATTTATTTATTTATACATATGGCTATAATGAGAATTTGAATTAGAAATTCTGGGTTAGTAGATATGCGATTGGTTATACAAATGCAAATGGACTAAATATTTTATCACACGTTCACTTAATTTATTTTATACATTTATCCTTTCATGTAATCGTTATTTCAATTAAACGATATCGGTAAGGTTATAATTATAAAATTTGAACAACGTTGGCACAATGGTCACAGCAAGTCACTGATGCGCTAGCGGTCGCATGTTCGATCTCCGCACATGGAAAATTATATGTATAGGTCATGCAAATGTTGTTCGCAGTCAGGGCGTTCGTGCTTGTGTATTGTGAGTTTTAACACCGACACAGAATCCACATTCTAGTAGTGTGAAATGCGTTTGCGTTTAGTAAAATAAAGTAAAACTCTTCTATGAGTTATTCATATTATTTGACTATTATCATAAACGTAGCACTGTTTATCTTATTTTCTCATTATTTTAAAAGAGAAATATTTAGACATCATTTAAACTTCAATCCTAAATTTTAATGAAAATCACGTCAAAATTTTTAATTAACCCTCTTTAATTAAAATTATTTTTCCTTTTGTTTATATTTACTTAAAGGGAATAAATTAATATTTTTCACTGAGTAAATGTATTTTCATAAAAATGAAATAACTTTTACTACATTATTATAATTTCTACAGTATCTAACCGGCGCTATCATATTAAGATTTATGTCCAAAGAGTTTAAACTTTACATCCATAAACAATTGCAGCACAGTATAATATATTCCTTCTACTCCATTAGCAAGAAAAAAAGTTTAAAAATTTGGCTTCCGTCTCTCTTACTATTTATACTAAACGTAGCCTTTACGCACTTTTTTTTGTAGTAATTTGATTGGTTCTATTTAGTTATTTACATACTAAGCTCTACCAAAATATATATAAGAATTTAAAGATTTTCAAGACTTTTTACTGTATTTTAGTACTCACTTACAATTAAGCTTTTGTTGCAAGTTGCATCACACGAAATGGATTATTAGGAAACTGGGTATATGTTATATGACAGTTGGTATTAAAGGAACCTCATACGACATTATCAAACGACCTAATTAACTCGTATCCTTTGTGAAACGTACTAGCTCTATGTTTACATTAAGGTAGATTATCTTGTCCATTATACGTGTCTACATTGGCTGGCGTTACAAACTACGTGACTATGGCACGACTACTACAATCTACATAGCGCATTTATTTGTTTTACATGTTATTTATTTAAAAAAATTACATTTTTACAACAGGTCTAAAGTATAATAAATAATTACCTAAACAGATGTAGTCAGGTAGGTAACTAGTTTCTTATGCGTTTAATTTTTTTTACATAAATGTATCTTTGTTTGCAATGGAACGGGCTATGCTTGGGGTTTCACTCAAGGATAGAATAAGAAATGAGACTATCCGTGAGAGAAGTAAAGTAACCGACATAGCCAACAGAATTAGCAAGTTGAAGTGGCAGTGGGCTGGTCATCTGTGTCGCAGGACCGACGGCCGTTGGAGCAGACGTGTCCTGGAGTGGAGACCGCGTCTTGGCAAGCGCACTGTGGGACGTCCTCCGGCCTGTTGGACCGACGATCTACGTAAGATTGCCGGTGTAGGCTGGATGAGGATTGCGGAAAACCGAGATGTCTGGCGTGAACTTGGGGAGGACTATGTCCAGCAGTGGACTTCAATAGGCTGAACTGACTGACTGACTGACTGTATCTTTGTAGGAACCAAAATAAAAAAAAAGCTTTATTCAAATGTGCTAGTGCTACAAAAGTCCTACCTTAATCGAATCGTAATTTCGGGTAAATTTAAATCGTAACCGGTTCGGAATGGCGGAGTCTGCTGAGAAGAACCAACAGGAAACTCATAACATTATTATAAATAAGGCAATTGTTAATATATATCTTATGAAAAATATCCCTCAAGGAGACTCGAGTTCCAAGATCATAAATGCTACGAGTAGCCCTTTTTTGCAACATAAATACAGTCTCTATATCTCTAGTAGGTACTACCCCACAGTAATAGACCCTAGGATATAGCACTATGGAAACGGGTAAAATATATTAAACGTGCAGTCAACGTCGGTCAGTTGTCGTACTTTTCTAACTGAGAATTCTGCGGAGCTGAATCTACCATTCAAGGATGACAAATAGGAATTCCACTGAAGTTGAAAAATTCAAAATTTATTCCTAAGAAAACTGTTACTATAGTTTAACAGACTAAGAGTCTCGTTATTTATATCCAAATTAAAACTTGGTTATCTTGGCGTTCAAAACCAAGTTGTTTGTTTCAAACCAATCTTGAATACGCGATTAAGAACTGTTCACATCGTCATATTTTACTTTTTTCTTATCAACTTTAAAAATAAGCGATGTATCATCAACAAATAACATATATCCTTAATCACAAATATCTCTAACATCAGATCATTATATTATATATTAAAAAAAGAAAAGGACCTAGAATCGATCCCTGTGGAACGTCCATTTTTAGCACAGATCCAGAGGGCTTCGGTCCGTTTATTGATTCATGTTGATTTTTATTTGTTAGATATGGAGCAATGAGATCAAGAACTTTAACACAAACACCATAATACTCAAGTTTACGCAATAGAATCAAGAATAAATAGAACTTTACGACATTTTAACAAAACTGGAAAAGAACCTACTTTAATAGCATTATTTAAAATTAGCTGTGCCCGCGCCTTCGTCCGCGTGGAATAGTGCCTGGACAGCATTTTTTGGACATCTTTTGGTATATTTTGGATTTCATAATAGTTCTAATATTTTGTCTCTTGTCGCAAACTTATAAAACATTCATATAAACCTAAACATATTACCATACAACTTTCATCCTCTATTTCCTATTGTTATTTTACACCCTTGAGGGTAAAACTTTTACAAACTTTGGATGTCATATTTATTTACATCGAATCAACAGCCTAAAAAATAAGTTTCAAGCTTCCACCTCTAAAAATGACTATACTTCAATACAACATTTCATCCCCACCTTTCAACCTCTTACACCCCTTTTTCACATTAAAAAGTAGCCTTTGTACTTTCTCAGGCTCAATATACCTATATCTGTGTACTACATTTAAATCGGTTCAGTAGTTTGGGCGTGAAAGTGCAATAGACAGACAGATAGAGTTACTTTTACATTTACAATATTAGTAAGGATTAATGTTAAGTACGGAGCGAAGTCACTAAAAATATATCAATCGTACGAAAAAGTTGATGAGAACCAAAATTGGTGGAAATTTAATTTTAAACAACTTTTGTAATAACAATTTTTTGTGTAAAATTGTAAATAAACGAGTTATTCAAGAGACAAAAAATAACCCTTTAAATCAAGATGGCGGATGAAGCAACAAGTCTGGAATACCTACTTTTTGAATTTAGACTACCAGTCTACCAGTGTCCTCCTCCAACGAATTCCGATGCAAAATTGCTGCTTCCAACTTTTGTAAATCTGACTGGGCTATAATTAATTTAACTGAAATGCCCCACAGATCATTTTTAATATATCATAAGCTAGTTAGCTGTTTATTCCGTGGGACCGATTAAAACCGTGGGAGATAATGTACTTTGATACATAAATAGTTTAAGTAAACATAAAAACCATTTTATCGAACTTTAATAAAATAAATACCAACACTTGTGCGATTGCATCTTATATATAATATCAATGCTCTAGATCTATTCTAAAGTCTATTTAAGTTTATGTTCAATTTATGTGAAATTTCAGAACGTTAATTGCAAAATTACGGTTCATTTTCAATGATGTAAAACAATCTGCCTGTGAAATATACTTAAGTATGCAAATATTTTGGAACATTATAAAAGTTGTTATAATATTTTGTTTAATAGAACAAGAATGTAATAGATACGAGTATGTATGATCAAATTATTGTAATTTTAGTTATATCAATGATACTTTTGTTTGTTTTTATAACTCACATATCTTATTTTAAAATCTATATCTAATCTATACTAATATATGAGTTTGTTTGTTTGTTTGTTTGTTTGAGTGCGCTAATCTCGGGATCTACTGGTCCGATTTGAAAAATTCTTTTAGTGTTAGATAGCCCATTTATCGAGGAAGGCTATAGGCTATATATTATCACGCTAAGGCCAATAGGAGCGTAGCACCAATGAAGAATGTTTCAAAATCGGGGTTTTTAGGGTTCCGTACCTCAAAAGGTAAAAACGGAACCCTTATAGGATCACTTTGTTGTCCGTCTGTCTGTCAAGACCCTTTTTCTCAGAAACGCGTGGAGGCATCAAGCTGAAATTTATATTGAATACTCAGATCTGCTGCCTCTTAAAGCTGTGAAAAAATGAAACTTCTAAGCCAAGGCAATCAAAAGATACAGCCGTTTATGCTGCAAATTTTCGACACTCTCAAGGGAATCAAAACCTACAGGGTACTTCCCGTGAACTAAGAATCTTAAAATTTGGTACGAGGCAACGTCTTATAGCACAAATACAGGAAAAATTGCGAAAAGTGTAAATTTTTAGTTACTACATATAAAAAAAATATTTTAATAATTTTACACTTAATACCACTTTTCTCATAAACGCGTAAAAGTATTAAATTGAAATTTATATCAAATAATCAAGTCTATAATACCTTTAAGCTGTAACAAAATCAAACTTCTATGTCAACGGTATCAAAAGAAAAACCAAGTTAAGCCGCATATTTTCATCGAAAATAGTCCCAAAGGAATCAAAACCTACAGGGTACTTCCCGTGAAGTCAGAATCTTGAAATTTGATACGAAGCAACATCTTATAGCACAGATACAGGAAAAATTGCGAAAAGTGTAAATTTTTAGTTACTACATATAAAAAAATATTTTAATAATTTTACACTTAATACCACTTTTCTCATAAACGCGTAAAAGTATTAAATTGAAATTTATATCAAATAATCAAGTCTATAATACCTTTAAGCTGTAACAAAATCAAACTTCTATGTCAACGGTATCAAAAGAAAAACCAAGTTAAGCCGCATATTTTCATCGAAAATAGTCCCAAAGGAATCAAAACCTATAGGGTACTTCCCGTGAAGTCAGAATCTTGAAATTTGGTACGAAGCAACGTCTTATAGCACAGATACAGGAAAAATTGCGAAAAGTGTAAATTTTTAGTTACTACATATAAAAAAAATATTTTAATAATTTTACACTTAATACCACTTTTCTCATGAACGCGTAAAAGTATTAAATTAAAATTCATATCAAATACTCAAGTCTATAATACCTTTAAGCTGTAACAAAATCAAACTTCTATGTCAACGGTATCAAAAGAAAAACCAAGTTAAGCCGCATATTTTCATCGAAAATAGTCCCAAAGGAATCAAAACCTACAGGGTACTTCCCGTGAAGTCAGAATCTTGAAATTTGGTACGAAGCAACATCTTATAGCACAGATACAGGAAAAATTGCGAAAAGTGTAAATTTTTAGTTACTACATATAAAAAAAAATATTTTAATAATTTTACACTTAATACCACTTTTCTCATGAACGCGTAAAAGTATTAGATTAAAATTCATATCAAATACTCAGGTCTATAATACCTTTAAGCTGTAACAAAATCAAACTTCTATGTCAACGATATCAAAAGAAAAACCAATTTAAGCCGCATATTTTCATCGAAAATAGTCGCAAAAGGAATCAAAACCTACAGGGTACTTCCCGTGAAGTCAGAATCTTGAAATTTGGTACAAAGCAACGTTTTATAGCACAGATACAGGAAAAATTGCGAAAAGTGTAAATTTTTAGTTACTACATATAAAAAAAAATATTTTAATAATTTTACACTTAATATCACTTTTCTCTTGAACGCGTAAAAGTATTAAATTGAAATTCATATCAAATACTCACGTCTATAATAACTTTAAGCTGTAACAAAATCAAACTTCTATGTCCACGATATCAAAAGAAACAGCAATTTAAACCGCATATATTGAAACTAGCAAACAACTGACAAAGGAATAAAAATCTAAAGAATACTTCCCGTCGACCTAAAATCTTCAGGTATGAAGCAACGTCTTATAGCACAGATACAGGAAAAATTACGAAAACCTTAAATGTATAGTTACATCGCAACCACAGAAATAGTATGTGTAATGTTGTTTTTTTCTGCTTTGTTTTTCAATTATAAAACTTTGCAAAGTAATATTTATTTACTAACTCTTTTTGCACACCAATACACAAAAGAACAATACATAGAATTTATAACAATAAACTTGCATCAATTGCAACAGGCGGCCTTATCGCTAACACAGCGATCTCTTCCAGGCAACCTTTAGGCAGAGGACTTGCATATAAACTAGGGGAAGGGCGCAAAATGTTGTAAAAAAAGGAACAATATAAAATAAAAATCAGATATAAATAAATAACTATATAACAATAGATGCTATATTTAATGACACATATATACATATAAGTTTACTCATAGACTAGTTTACTCAGAAGATAAGTTTAAAGAAATAAAAATATTGACTGTTGCTTCTCAATATGTGTACAAAAATGTTATGTATGTTCATAAAAATATACACGAATTTCGCAGGAAATGCGACATGCATAGCATTAATACTAGGAACAAAAACAAACTTGTAATGCCTGTAACTCGCTTACGCCGAGTCAGTAATTCTTTCTATGGACAATGTATACGCTTATACAACAGGCTCCCAGAAAACGTTCAAAAAGCTTCTATTGCCAAATTTAAAAAAATTGTGAAAGAACGTTTGTGTACTAAAGGATATTATTCGATTAACGATTTTATAGTAGACAGTACGCCTTGGGAATGATGTGATCGCCGCCAGGCTATTTCAACCTATAAAATAATTGTAAATTTCAATCTACTTTGAAAAAAAAAACATGATAAAAAAAAAATTATATTAGTCCCGCTGAGTTTCTTTCGCCAGTTCTTCTCAGGTCAGAGGCTTTTTCTTTCCGAACTGGTAGTAGACTCATGACGTTCAGTAAGAAATTGTAATAATTTTATGCTGAATAAAAATTTTTGAATTTGAATTTGAATTTGAATATGTATACACAAATATATAAATACATACATACATACGTATATACACTATAAGCAAATTGATAGATTAAGACGAATGACATAACAACATAACGTAACTTCATGAAAAATAATAAATAATAAAATAAAGTTGCTTAACATAATTTAATATGATAAGTACATTTCCTTAACAAGTTTTTCAAATGTCATTAAAGATTGAGCGCGTTAGACAGTGGCAATAAGTTCCAAAGACGATAAGCTTCAATAGTGAAAGATTTAGAATAAAAGGAAGACGAATGTGAAGGTATCTTCAAAGTTAGGCTATCATTTAAGCGAAGAGGTACATATTATATATATATCTTTAACGCCAGCGTTGATTCTAGAGCAGAATGAAGAAAGCTCTTCAATATGTATTCGTAGCCGGCGACCATGCAAGTAACTATGAAACCAGTCAGACACCTTAGGAGATATGTTAAGAGAACCAAGTATAGCTAGTAGTAAGTCAAAATCAACAGTATTGAAATGATTAATGAAATCAAGTAATATTAACACTGTAATGAGAATTCTAGACATTAAAAAATATATATGTTTAAACAATAGCAGACAATAATAAAAATAAATTTAGGAAAACATGTTTTATACAAACTTGAAAACAGGTACAAAGGTCAAAAAGGCTCGAATTAAATTACAAAATAAATGTTACATCATCTGTGGGACTATTTAAATAAATAAATAAATAATAAATAAATATTTACTATATATAATATGGTTCAAATTTAGTACTTAATAGTAATAAAGTATTTTTGAACCAGATTTCTAAATAGTGACTAAAAAATTTGTAAATAAATAACTTCGATAAAAGAACTTTCCTACCAAGAGACAGGTGAAGGAAAAAAGGGAGACCAATTAAAAGGTGGAGAGATATCTTCAACCAGATAATTATGTGGACCGCTGTGTATACAGAAAGCACGGGAAAGGGATACATGGAAATGTTTAGAAGAGGCCTACGCCGCAGAGGCGACTATTACTATTACCAATATTAATTAAGTGATGTTATAAACATGTAGACGAGTTAATTATACGAGTATATAATAAATATATACATAGGTTAATATACATACATATTATGTTTAAACTAAGAATACTTACGCTAGTATTAATTAAAATTTTAATAGTAATAGAAATAAAGGCGATTTTTATTTTATTTATTTATTTTATTTTATATAAATTAAAGGATTAATGAAAAGATAAGGATACCTTTGTCTTAAATTTATGCTCCTCCAACTTTCCATATTGTAATGTTACGGATTTCATTTAGCAGCAAAATACCATAACTTTTACTTATATACCTGCAGGTTTGTACGGAACCCTCGGTGCGCGAGTCCGACTCGCACTTGACCGGTTTTTTTTTTCCTTTTGAGAGCTTCCGCTGTTTAAACGGTTAAAGTTTCGCACAAATCATGTATGACAGAATTGGTCCTATTCCGCGCGGACGAAGTCGCACGCAGAAGCTAGTTTGAGATAAAGGTCTATAATTATATATTTAATACTGTTACTGAAAACAAAAGAATTCCAATTCATAGTAACATTTAATCATAGGGGTAACCTAAGTCTAAACCTTAAAACGATAGAAACCCCGTAGATCGTCAAGCTCACCTGTGTAACTCATCTTACTATGCAGATTTATGTCAAGAATAGTGGAGTGTTTCTAATTTATCTTTGATGTGACTCCGCTTAATTCATATAACATTTATTAATATAGCATATACCAGTTAGTTCAGTGCAGTAGTATGTAGTATAGGTATCGATAATAAATTCTGAACTTATTAGATAAAACTTACAATTAAGGTTAAAAATTCATTTTAAACGTAACGAATTCTTAGTGTACTTCAAAATAAGATTAAGGAATATTGAATTATTTTCTAGAACAATATACCACAAGTAAAACTAGAACCATATTACAAAAGTTTATTAATACGAACTATTGTAAATGATTAGAAGGAGTTTTAAAATGTAATTCCGTTTTTGTTTTTTACTTTTGACGTTAAAATGGAATGAGTATCTTCCTTCTTTCTTTTACTTTTCGTTTATTTCAAAATTTGACAAAACTTTCATACAAGGTTACAAAATATATATTAATAAAAAAGAATAAAATGGAATAATGGTATTCATATTAATGGGATGAAATCCCGCCTCAACATTATTAATAATTTGTCAATTCGATTTTGATTCAGGTCAGTGCAGTAGCCACAGAAAATGTAAACTATGGATACTACAGCAGTCGCAGGTTTGGTTGCAGGTTGAATGTGAAAAATGGCATCTGCACTCGTAAATGGTTTAAGGAAGCTGTGACCAACTTTTGGTGGGCGCTCTTCTAATGAACCGTTTCACAAATAAAGCAATAGAGCTAAGGATCATACGTGCACAAAATGTCCTAAAGATCAGCGATATCAACCATTTACTATTTATCAAAAATCAAAATCAAAAACCACTTAATTCAAATAGGCTTCGAAACACATTAAAATTTTAAAGTGATTATTAGTTTTTAAAAGTAAAACTACCAGTTACTCTTTTGAAAATAATATATAAACAGTGTACATAATTAGTAATATCTTGCATGAATATAGAGTCACTAACTAAGTCCACACATATTTATCAACTATGTAATCCTGCAACGAATAATACTCTTTAACTATTAAAAATTTTTTAATACAAACTTTAATTTTATGTAAAAAGCTACAAAAGAGACGTTCACTTTGTGCAGTCGGAAGCTTGGAGTTACAATTTTGTTATTCCTTCTCGTGTTTATACTGCGACCGCAAAGACTTGTTTCACCGATTGAATGAATGAATTTTAAAGAGAGAGTAAAAATAATTAAGGGAGATTTTTGATGTAAGCAAAATATTTTGTTATACGGAATGAATATGTTAAAATTTAGTGATTATGCAAATAAGCATGAACAAAACTTCTGTGACATACATTTCTAGTCAATTCAATTCAATTCAATTATATATATTAGTTTCTGTGCATGTTTCAGAGTTAAACCTAAAAACGATAAGTTGAGACTCCAGTTTAGATTTATACCTAAGAACGGAGTACGAGTATACTGTGGCGTATCCTATACAAACTTTTTGTATTAGAATAATAATTAAACCTCATTTTTTTATATTTACAATCTACTAGCTGACTCCGCAAACGTTGTTTTGCCATATAGGTTATTAACGCCCTTAATCCCCCCCTTATAACTTAGGGGTATGAAAAATAGATGTTGGCCGATTCTCAGACCTACCCGATATGCACACAAAATTTCATAAAAATCGGTCCAGCCGTTTCGGAGGAGTATGGTAACTAACATTGTGACACGAGAATTTTATATATAAGATTAATTCTATTATATATTTTGCTAGGAGAACATTATTTGAGATTTTATTATTCTTTAATAAAAAGTCGGTGGAGATATCGAAGATTTTATCATTACATCATTCGTTAAGAGCTCATTCGCTAAATTGGTGACCCCGACGTGATATTCATGAACACGCAACTTTATTGGATATTCAACCTATATTAACAATATAAACTTCAAACAACGATTCCGAGCTACTATCACACCTAAAGAGTGAATTTTCTCTTTGGCTAATAAAGACGAAGACACCTGGTAGTCACGCTGATATGACACCCAGATCTTTCGCCCTAGCATACGCACTGCAGCCAACAATCAAGAGAGCATCTGGACATCGCTAATATGTTGAACGACAGGTTCATCATCAGCAAGGGTATGAAGCGGACATCGCGCTGCCCTGGGGCAAGTATATGTACCTCAACAGGAAGTGCGCATCAAACGCATCACAGCCTAGGTCCCCGCGCTCTAGTCTAGCTCTACTACATATTGTCATTTGTACATTAGCATTCAACGGTGTGACAAAAATTGATGATTTATCCGCACATCGGCATTCAACATCGTGCGCTCACAATATCATGAAGTCAATAGCATATAACAACTTAACAGTAACAATACGATCAACATTTTTACACAACTAACCCTCTAAGTTTTACAAATCAATCAATCACAAAATAATGCAGTCGCAGAAGCTTTTGGATACACACGGGATGATTTACATCGAAGGATATTATTTTATGTTTATTTTTATTAACGATAGGAAATATTGTTTTGATTTATATTTTATATTTGTTTTTGTGATTTCATTTTTTGAAGATGGTAGGTCGTTTATTAATTTTGGTATTTGATATTGTAGTTGTTGTTTGCTATAGAGATGATTGTAACTCGGTAACTTTAATTCAACTTGAGACGATTTTGTCATTACTTCATTCGTTAATAGCTCATTCGCTAAAATGATCGTAGGTAATAGATACAAATGATATTTACACAGAATAGGTATTAACATTACTGCAATAACGTAATACATAAAAATAAAATGAAGCTCAAGATAAAATTGAATGTAATCATGCAATAAACGCGTTTATTTTTGCGTTTTTTGTATAACTTATTATCTTAGATGTTTTTATAAACTCCAGAGAGTTCGTCAGCACTCAAATATTTCTACAACATACGCATACAATATTACAAAAGTGGTTCCTGATTACTGTAATATTCATCCGTTGACTCCCTGGCGTATTTATTTCCATGTCTTAAGAGTCGTAAGAATGATTTACTTGTTTTAACTACCAACCCTATCGTAAATATTTTTTCGGAGCGTTTAGTTTAATGTAAATAAATATTTGCCGCCTACCACGCTGGTTTATGATTGTGGTATTTTAGTGAAAGTATTTTCGTGTCTGCGGCTTGTATTCAAACGCAGTAATCCTATTTGTTTGATTAATTAAATACGTCAACAGGTTTTTAAAGTTTATTAGTTTATCACAGAAGTCTTACAATTATGATATCTATGTTTGTTGCAAAATATCGTATATTTTTGAGTTATACAGATAAGACACCATTGTTGCTGTTTCCTGCTACTTCATTCATGAGGATTTGTTGTTGTGTAAATTGGTCATAGCATCTTAAGAAAAACGCCATTTGTCTAGCTCAATTTTCAGAACTTAACGCAACTTCCTTTTTAATAATAGACTATAAAAAATTACGTTTAAGAAATAAACAATAATTCGTAACATATTTACAGGCTTCGATGATACGTATAACATACATACATACATATAATCACACCTCTTTCCCGTAGGGGTAGACAGAGACCACTTCTTTCCACTTGCTACGATCCTTACATACTTGTTTCGCTTCGTCATCTTTCATTATTCCTTTAAGGGCCGATTTCACCAACGTCGTATAAACCTTATTCCCGGAATAAGTTGTCAATTAGTCGCGAGTAAGCCCATTTTACGTTTCACCAACATTTAACCTAGGGATAAAATCTTTATACTAGAGTAAAATCTTATACCGCCGATTTCGGCCGAGTAAACTGCTATTCGTAGATTAGTAGGTAGTGTCATTGTCTCTGCTACTGTGTCTAACATTGATATTTGACTATAAACTTAAAAATGGCACGTCGTCTGAATGTATTATTAAACGAAATCGATAGTGATGACGATGCAACCCCTTTTTTCGTCATTCTAAACCAGATTCTTAAAGATTTTTATTTTAGTTTTAGGTACATTTCAATTCTATATAATAAGTACAGTAATATTGTGAATTATTTAGTGTTGCGGCAGGTATTATTATCAATAATTATTATTCATGCAATTTCTGTCACATTATAAAAATAAATAAATAATAAAATATTTGTTTTCTCTCACACAAAACAGACACAAAATACAAATTTCGACGTTAACGAAGCAAAATCTATAATCAACGATTTGTATAATATTATAGATTTGTTTATACCGATTAAACAAGTTCGAAACCGAAAGTTTTAAAAGAACAAACCCAAACTATATAAAAAGCGCGCACAGAATAACAAATCACTGTCAACTCAAATGTAAAGTTAACATGTTATCCGAACAAATAAAAGAATACGCAGCGCTATTGTGCAAGTATACATCAAACTGTCTATTTTACTTGGGTGTATTACGCATTCATTCAATTCTTACGGTCACATTCACGGAGTAACTATGCGAGAGTAAGATATCTATAGACTAACGTGGTGAAACGAAATTGAAGTTAACCATCGAATAAATCGACAGAGTAAAGTTATACTGGGTTAACTACTCTAGTGTAAATTCAATGTTGGTGAAATCGGCCCTTAGTAGTTTTAGTTAGGGTACTTTTGACCTGGCCTTTTTTCAGGTCGTCCCTAATTTGATCTCGAAACGTCCGCCTAGGTCTACCCCTTCCAACTCTTCCATTCACACTCGCTTTATACACTTTTTTCGTCAATCGTTCTTCATTCATTCTCTCGACATGGCCAAACCATCTCAGCATACCTTTCTCAATTTTTGTCACTACCTCTTCTTTCGTCTTTGATGATAAGTATAAACAATAAATATTTTTAGGTCACTACTGCAGGACATTAAAATATGCATAGTCTGACAACATCTTTTTACAGTTAGGTATATCTAGGATAAATTATATCATAAAAGTACGTTTTTCAAGGGGAATTGTAAGTTAGGTCATTGTATGCAGTACATTTAGTTTATGTAGGTACATATATTCAATTCCACTCGCATATAAAGTTCGTTGATATAAAGCCTTCCTGATAGGTATTTACATCATTTTATTAAAGTTTATTAAAAAAAATGTTAACTGATTGTTGCTGTTTCATTTAACAATGTTAATAATTATAATGTTTTCACTTTGTGTCAACCGTTATTAAGAAACATACAATGTATTATCGTCTCTTTGTTACGATTTCTAATATTTTATGAATAACTATATATTTTCTGACCTACTTATCTGTAAGTACTTGCATATGCATATAAAACGTGTGCATCAAACGTGGTACGTTTATCCAGCGCGGCGCTAAGAGATTACTTGTTGTGTCGCTTTAGGAAATCGAAACTGGCGTAGCTGAGGCTGCACACATAGGATGCACTCAACGAGTGCGCGGCGTGGCGAGAAGGATCGATCTAGCGACCCGGTCGGCCATCGGACCCCTGCCGAGAGCCACCGCAAAATCACTTCACTATACACTTAACTCTTCAATCATTTTGTAACTCTTTTATTTGGTAGGTACTATTGCGTTTCAAACTTAATATAGACACTAATATTTATTTTCCACATTTTTTTGGATTATTTTCATGATATAGGTAGGTACACAGAATATTTATTACATTCAAAATAAATTTAATTAGTTTTATCCAAGGTTATGCGATATGTGTGACTGTACAGGTTCTAATATATCTGTATCGATCCCAGATAGCAGATAAAGATAATGGACTGTATACATCTGATAAGTTAAACTCTCTAATGAGCGAGGTTTGTTCCGAGTGGCTAGTTCTCTACGGTCATTGTATATTAGCGTGAAAACAAGCACTCACTACTTTCAGCCTGGAAGTTGAACATAAAAATGTCTATATGGCTGTCTGAGTTGCTACGGCAGCACGCGACGTAACATAAAAAGAAAATGTTTATTTTTCGAGTCATAAAAAAACATAATCTTCACGTCATTTACATAAGTGTCTCTTCAAAGATTTAATTTAATTTTGACTCCTATTAAATTTTATGATGTTGAATGAAAAATTTTATTCGTTTAATTATGTGTACTTCTGATGAACGTTATTGAAAATGAACATGACTAAATTCAAGTTTATATTAAACGATTTCAGATTACATTTTTATTGTTACTTGTCGTTAATCTTTTCATAACTTAAGCCAGTATACAGCTTTGTATTAAATATGTTACAAGTAAAATATATGTACTAAAATAAATTAAATGAGACATATTTTATTTTATGCTATATATTTATGTTATTATTTTTTAATTATTTTATGCATTATTTTTTTATAAGAATATAAAGTTTCCAAACAGTTACAAATATTACAATTTTTTAATGCAGATGCGTTACAATAAAACAATAAGTTATCTATTTATAAATAAAATAAGCTTAATAATAAAAAAGGTTAAAAATATATCTAGAAAAAAAACAATATATTATAAAATTATAAAGTATTAGAGTCAAGTTTTATTATACCAATAAATTAAAATAAATTTTTATACTATATTTAAATTATGTAAAGTATGAGATTTCTCATTGTTATATATTTTTTGTAATTTAAAATAGTAAATAAAATTAAAAAAGAAACATTATTAAAATCGGTAATATTTAAAGTTTTAAATTTTAATTACATAATGTTAAATAATAATAAAAATAATTTTAATAATTCAAATTAGAATAGCCATCAACACAATTACCTTAACGTGATATCTTGAGAAAAATTTACAGATCCAGCGAACTCAATTTATTATACACATTAAAACTTTTCGTGTACATTATTCGTTTTTAAACACAAAGGTTTAAAAATGAACACGTGCTTTTGTACGGAAGTACGCGCGTTATTTTGCGAACGGCGCGGCTTGCCGGCGCGGGGAGACAGACTGCCTGCGGCCGGGAGCGGCAGGCCGGGAGGGCGGGCGCAACAGATACGCCACAGGTTACCCGGGCCACCTCTTCTCCCCCCCGTTCCCCTTACTCCCTATACGCCAATTTACATCCTCATTATCGTCTGCAGAATCAGCACCTAAATGTGGTAACGTCTGATGTCTCCACGTCTCCGAAGATTTTCAGATGCAATTTGTTGACCAAATAGGTAAATACATAATATATTAATTACCCAATATAAAAACTCTCTATAGCACGTAAAATGTTTATAGTTTCAATTGTGTTGCAAGCTTATGGGCATCTCGTGGAAGTACATCCAGTTAGGTCGTGATGGAAGCGATCTTGGCGAAGTATGCTCGTATTCTGTCAGACTGTTATCCGACAGAAGGAGGAGGCAGAAAGACAGAGAGTTCGATGTCTCTGCGGCACCTTTTTGCCGCAAGAGAGTAGGGCCCAGAGGGCGTAATAATGCCAAATTCTTGCCTCCATAATAAGGTTGCATAAGGCTTCGTGTAAAGAGACATTGAGCTACACCTCTCCCCCGGGTGGAGAGAATCCATGAGGATTTTCCTAAAATAAAAAAATAAATGAAAAGGTTTGTGCGGGCCGGGCCACCTTCGCCTAAAGAGCACTCATGGGCACCGTGAGCTTTCTATTACCCCAGTGGCGAGTGAAAGTGACGGTGCCCCGCTCTCACTTTATTGCGGAGGCTGAAGGAGCGCATATCGGTGTGTCCTTTTCCCTGGTCGTCTCCTGGGTTCGCATGGATGTCAGCTCCGCGGCCTCTTTTAAAGCCACGATCTTCTCGCAGAAGGAGGCCACAGCCGACCAGCACCTCTCGCTTCCGAGAATGAAGCGGACGGTACACGACAGCGAGAGATCTGTGCCTAAGATGACCATCAGGGCCTAGCACTGGGGTCCCAAAGCGGCGCATTCCTCTAGAGTGTTACGCGCCAATCGCCATATTCATCAAAGCGTAACACTCATAGCAAGCAGGGGTAACTTCCCTCCTAGCAATTTGACGCAAGTACTTACCGAAGCAGCCATGTCCGGTAAGTACCTGTGTCAGCCTAGGTCAGCACACTGTGCCGCCTTGCCAGTGATGGCAGAGCGTTAGAGCCGCCATCATATTCGATAGGTGATTTAGGATTCAAGGCGTAATAACAATCTATCATAAAATGCGATTCTATACCGATCACGGAGGTAACTGTAAACCGACAGTTTCATTCTGGACTAGTGACCGACCCATTCGGTGCTCGAATCCATTCTGTCCTACACCTTCGTCACTCTCCAAGGCGACTCTTAGGCGCGTTAAAATACTATATTAAAATGTATTTTTTAATAAGAGATACTGGAAAATAAAAAACTGACTAATATTGAAAACTATTTTTCTGACTATGAAATAAGGTTAAACTTTTAACTTTAATTAGGTATAATTTAGTTAGGTACTATTGTTATTAGTGAAAGAAAGGTATTAAAGTTAGCATCTATCTATGTATATAAATTTATATTGAAGTATCAATTAATTAATTATTATCTACGAACAACCGTCCCTATAATACAGTCAATTTATACTCTAAGGGGCCGCTAGTGTGAAGGTTTTGGGGTAGTTCTGATTTCTTTCTATATGTTTATTAGGGTGCTGAATCCGAATCTGAATTTTGTGAAGAAAATTTTGTGATACAACATTGAAAGAATCGCCGAAAAAGCAAAAATAATCTGCTTTTTTGTCGGTTTTTTGCCTAAAACTCGAAAACTATTAAATTTTAGTAAATAGTTTGTTCAAAGAAATTAAAGTACCTGTCTACTTAAAATTCTCTATAAATATCTCTACTTAGTTTTTTTATTTATTTAGACAAACCGTTCGGTCTCAAATGTGAATTGAAAATTGGAAATTTTCAGCGGTCTCTGCAAAACCTACTTTTTACATTCTAAAACTTTATTTTTTATTAGAATGCTGTTATTTGATAAATTACTCCTAGTTTACTGCACAAGTACCTAATTAAAAAGAAAAAAAAGGATCGAAATTATTAAAATTCAGTATCAAAAAAGGTAGGACTTTAACAAAATAAAACAAATGTCGTTATACTTATGATCATATATGGGTCATATGGGTGGTCATACTTGGGTTGTCTGGAAAAAATGGCTAAATAGCCATAAGTCCGCCCATTGTACTTCACAGTCTGTAAATGTCTATAACTATGTTTAATGTTTAAAATGTAGTTGTGGTGTACCTGTACAATAAAGTATAAATAAATAAAATAAATAAATTAAAAATATTACAAACTATAATATGTTATGTGAAAAAAGTGTAAAGGACAATGCCCATTTGTGCCCGGTACGTGCTTTGACTAGTTTAGATAATTCATATATTTAAGTATCGTTTATTAATTGAAACTAGATTTTTAATAATATTCTAAAAGTGATCAAAGCCGCAGTTTATAATTTAATTTTAAAAAATATTTTATTTGTATTCCGCGTTTGCTATGTCAAAATAGTTTAAATATAAATAGCAAGTCGTCATAGCAACCATACAAACAGACGCTTTTTTTAAATTAATATATAAACCACGGCTTTGATCACTTTTACACTATTATTAAAAATCTAGTTTTAATTAATAAAGAAAACTTTAATATGTCAATTTTCTGGTCGTGTGGGGTTTATAATTTAATTTAAAAAAAGCGTTTATTTCTATGGTTGCGTTTCCGACTTGGTACCTATTTGTATTTAACATGTTTGACAGCATAAACCCGGAATACAAATAAAATATCTTTTTTAATTAAAGTATAAACTGCGGCTTTAATCACTTTTAGAATATTATTAAAAATCTATTTTCAATTAATAAAGGATACTAATTGTCTGAACACGTCAAAGCACGTACCTGGGCACGGCTTCATAGAAAATAGGCATTGTCCTTTAAAGTTGTAGATCTTTTTACTACCTATAACTTTGCCAATGAGCTTTTTCCATAGGACTTGTAGTTTAGCCTGAAATCGATTTAAACAGTTTTTTTACCCTTAAACCCCCCCACCACCCACCACTTCCCCACCCTAGATCGCCCATAATTTATTTATCTTTTTATTTTCGTTGTTTTCTCTTTCTTTTACAATGGGTTTCATCCTGCTATAGTTTTTTTTTTGTTTCAAAAACTAAAAGCACTGGTCTAAGAGTATCTAGAACAGAAGTATATGCCTCCTAAATAAAATTCAGTTCAGTATAGTGTCAAGCTTCTAATATCACATATTCACTTCTGACTAAAAAAGACAAAATGTACCTATCTTGTCATAACGATTTACATACTATACATAGAAAAATAGCCGCGTAGCACCTGTGTGATAATTTATTATCTTTCACGCCTTTTGCGCTTTGATAAAATATAACCCTTTATACGCCAAATGTTATAAATACACAGTATTTTTCTAACAATTTATTATATTTTGGGATGTCAAAAACAAATTATATTGTTATCTTCAATTTCTCTTCGTTATATTTTAAGTGATTCAAATGATTACTACAATAACACACATGCACAGTAACACTTAAATTGTGCTTTTACTAGGAAAGTTTTGGGGTAGTTCTGATTTCTTTCATTCTATAAGTATTTTGGGTTGCTGAATCCGAATCTGAGGTTTGCAGATAAGATTTCGTGACGTAACATTGAAAGCATCGCAAAAAAAGCAAAAAATAACTGCTTTTTTTGGTTTTTTGCCTAAAACTCGAAAACTATTAAATTTTAGTAAATACTTCGTTTACAGAAATTAAAGTACTTAAAATTCTCTATAAATTTCTTTACTTAGTTTTTTTTTTCAAAATTTTAAACAAAAAACAAAATTAGTTTCTTTTGGTAAAAGTTGTAGATCTTTTTACTACCTACAAGTTTGTCATTGAACTTTTCTCCGTAGATCCTGTAGTTTAGCCGCAAATTGAGAAAAACCGTTTTTTACTCTTAAACTCCCCCTCCCTACCACTTCCTGACCTCAGATCGCCGGTAATTTATTTTTCCTTTCATTTTCGTTGTATTCTCTTCCTTTTCCAATGGGTTTCATCCTACTATAATTTTTAACACTTTTTACCATTTTCAAAAGCATAAGTAAGTCTATTGTTAACTAACAAAATTTTCTCGAAATTCCGTCTCAATTGTAAATGAAAAAAAAAATTAAATAATTGTCGTAAAAATTTTACACTTTGTAGAGCATTTCTTATATACATAATTAACAAGATCACGCCATAAAAATTAAAAAAATATTCACTTTGTTTATAAAAATTTTTGTAGTTCCAGAAAAATCATCATTTTTTGGAAAAATCAACAGTTTTTGTTCAAGTACTTACTTGAGCAATTGAATTAAAATTATAAATAATGGCGATAGAGTTCAGGGAGCTAGAAGTTTTTTATTAGAAATTTCCTCCTCTTTCAGAATCTTTTTTTGAAATTTATTAAATATTAATAGTTTATGAAATATTAGCAAAAAATGAAAGGTTTTTCTTTTAATTGTTTATAACTTTTGCAATTTTTAATGTGCTAATACACGCTTTCAGAACATTTTTTTTGGGTTGTCTGGAAGAAATGGCTAAATAGCCATAAGTCCGCCCATTGTACTTCACAGTCTGTAAATGATATTTGTAGTTTTGATGTACAATAAAGTATAAATAAATAAAATAAATAAATAAAATAAATTTTTCTAGACGTCACTCCGGATCCAATGAGTTATCCTTATCACACATAATTTTAAGAGCAGTACCTACATATCTCTATTTTCGACCATTTTCAACTTGCAGACTAGACTATAAAAGCACTGTTAACAAACACGACAAACTTGTCGGATCGCCAACGAACTTACTCGGAGGTTTTAAGGTACGCGTACTTAGGGTGACACACTAGCGAAAAGGCTCGTTGAGCCACAAGTTCGCGTACTTACTCGCACGTCTATCACCCCCTTAAGGATTGCGCTATTAGGTATAGACTATAGTACATCCATAAATTATTATATTAAACAAAGATCTTTTCGTATTACATTCATTAAATAAAAAACTGACAATTTGTTATTTTTGTAGGGGTTAATTTAGGAGTTTGAACATAACAAGGTTATAAAATATTGCTAAAACTGGTCATGTTGGTACTATTTTACTTTATATTAAGTTTCTAGTGATGTTATGGAAACTATCAGTGACCTATTTACTATGTCATAATATCATAAAGTTATTGTTTTTAAAAACCAAAAGACCTACTTTTAATATCTTAAAGGCTTTAATGCCGCGAAAAAATTTCCACAATCTGCTAATGGGTGGCTGTTACCGCAAAAGATTCAGCCACCAAATGGAAAACACGCAAAACTGTGCTTACAAAATCGTTACCAATTTTTATCTTTTTAACTAACAAAACATAGTATCACCTTTGGTGTGCGGATACAAATACACATAGTTTTTTATTTGTTTTATCTCATAGCCGTGAATAAAATTTAATTTTAATTTGTTTTTTAACTTTTAAATTAGGTCGGCAACTAAGGGTACGGTTCACTTGATGATTAGCGATTACCATAGCTGATAGACACGCCAGCAACACCAGGAGCATCGCAAACGTGTTGCCGACTCTAGCCTAGTGATTGGATCACTTACCTTACTCACCATAGGAACACAACACTGCTTTAAAGCAGTAGTATTTAGCTGTGATCATCTGTAAGGTCAGGGTACTTTCCCAGTCTAGCTACTCCAGATTTTGAGTAGGAAATTTCCTGCTGTGCACTATTTATTTATATATTAAATATATAGATCTTTGCTATGTATACCTATGCAACGATTAAATTGACTACGAAAAACTTTTGAATGATTAGTAGCAAGAAATCAATTGGTCGACAGAGAAGTTTTCACGTAATTTAATATACCTACTATTTTTCAAGGAAATGTTCCTGATGACTTTTAAATTTTAATAGTGACTAGGTCTATTTGTTCGAACAATAAGGGCCTATGCAAACCACGTTTTTTAAGCGTGCCGTCCACGCGCGTTTTAAAAGCGCGCGTCGACGGCGCGTTTTTATCCTACAGAGCAGTTTGTTGGCGTTTGTATCGATTCAAACGCGCGGCACCGGCGGCGCGTCTGTATCGATACACACGCGCGTGTGCATCGCGTCTGTATCGCTACACACGCGCGTTTGCATCGATTCAAACGCGTATTCAGGTGTGCAAAGGTCTACAGGCTGCGTCTGACTCGCGTGTGTATCGCGTCTGTATCGCTACACACGCGCGTTTGCATCGATTCAAACGCGTATTCAGGTGTGCAAAGGTCTACAGGCTGCGTCTGACTCGCGTGTGTATCGCGTCTGTATCGCTACAGTTTTTTAAACGCGCGTCGACGGCGCGTTTAAAAAACGTGATTTGCATAGGCCCTAAAAGTATTTTTAGTTTTTGTTTTGTGGAATTTTTAAGGAACATAAAAAAAAATTAGCCGAATCGGTCGAGCCATTCTCGAGTTATGCGCTTAGCAACATTCATTTTTATTATATAGACTAGATGGCCCGGTGAACTTCGTATCACCTACATCAATAACATATTGGTGAAAAAAATTTACACAAAACACTTTCTGAACGCACCTATAAACATTTGACACCCAATTGAGAACGTTTTGGACAAAACACATTAAATTTCCCCGCTAGGAACATTTTAATTGGAAAATTAAATCGTCGTTTTTAGTATTTTCTGTTACATATTATCATTTAAACCTTCCCTGAACTTCCACAAACATGTCAAGATGAAAATTAGCCAAATTGGCCCAGCCATTCTCGAGTTTTAGCGAGACTAACGAACAGCAATTGATTTACTATTATTATTTATTATATTATATATATATATAGAATATAGCACGTTTTGACATATTATAGCAGTAGAGAAGTACTCGAAACATTTACACAAGAGTCGGCCTAGTTAAGTAGTTACTGTTATATAGGCAGACTATTCAATAATATTTCTAAATCCTTACTACAGATATCTGTTGTCCCAACTGCGGTGAAACTTGAAAATAATATATCTTTAGATAAGTGCGTCCTAAGTTCTCTCATAACTATATACTAAATTCATAAATTAATTTCAATGAGTTACAATCTTTTTAATATTTTATAGCGATGCGATGGGAACAGAGTTACGAGTGTATTTCAAAATGTAGAAAAAATTAAATGTCGGATTTTCGGTCATGTATGGACAAAGATCGTTTCTTTCAAATCCTTTAAGTAGGGTAGAGTAAAGAGGATTGAGATAACGGCGATGTTTGGATAAAAATAATACAAAATCTATATTAAACTCATATTTGTAAAAATATTTTTAACCTGTGAAAATATTTTTTTCGAATGAAAGTGTATTTTTTCGAATAAAAATTTAGTAGGAATTTATTTTTTATATAGAAATTGTGACCATGAAAATCAGTATAACTTGTAACAAGATAATGCTTTCAAGAAAGCGATTTAATTCTCTGTAGACGTGATTCGCCTAAAATTTCTCGTCCTTTTAGCTACAAATCAGGGTACTTGTATTTTAACAGAGTTCCAATGGTAAATCAGTGATGCTGACAATAAGTTACCTTTGTTATGAATTTTTAGTTTTACTGATATGCTACAGATAGAAAGATAGATACAATAGACATTTATTTTTAGTAAATAGACTATTCAACACAAAAGTAGAAGTTCAATTCGAACCAGTAGTTCCTGAGATTAGCGCGTTTTAACAAATGAGGAAATTCTAAATATTGTAATATCATACCAAAAATTCCGCTCCAGTGGGACGCATTCGAACCCGCACCTCCGACACACAGTGTCGGTGCTATAGCCAATTCCGCTCCTAGCACTCTAGCAAATTTTTGATTTATATTAAAATAATTATATTAGTATATATTATGTAACTATGAAAAGCTAAAATAACATCTTTTAGCTTGGTTTTCTTTACAAGAAAGTTACTTTCTTAATAATTGTGTTTGTTCTCAAATAAATAAATAAAAATGGTGTGCGTACAAAGTACACATGTCAGAAGTGAAACTTCTTTGGCAAACTAATTAAAAAAAACTACGACTGACACAGCACGTCAGAGGGCGCGGGTTCATATCCCGCTGAGTCGAAAAATTTTGATATGATTTAAAAATGTTCAAAAAAAGTAATTAAAAAAACGGGCGGTCACCAATCCAAGTACTGAATGTCATGACGCTGCCGCATTACCGGTCGCTCAAATTTAGCCCTCATGCGCCTAAAGAAGTTTCAGTTCAAAAAATCGACATGAAATAACTTCGATAACTAATAAGTAGTAAAATCTCGCTCACTTATTTGTCCACATAACAAGCAAATTGATGTGTGGTTACGGCAGTACACAATATAGCCACCCCCCTCTCTTCCCGTGGGTGTCATAAGAGGCGACTAAGGGATAACACAGTTCCACTACCACCTTGGAACTTAAAAAGCCGACCGATGGCGGGATATCCATCCAACTGCTGGCAGGCTGAAGACGGGCAGCAGCATCCGCCTGCCCACCGTGATGACTATGGGCAAAACACATGCGTTTGTACTATAATGTCTGGCGCGAACTCGGGGAGGTCTATGTCCAGCAGTGGATTTCGAATTTTCGATATTCTGAAGTGATGATGATGATGATCATGCAAAAGTTTCAATAAAAAAAATGCGTGCGTAACAATTACACATGTCAGAACTCAGAAGTGATAAGTGAAAGTTTGGAAAACTAAATTTAAAAAAAAACTAATTAAAAAAACAGATTTAAAGTACAAAAAAAAACTAATTGAAAAAAAAGCAGTCGACTCCTTTTAGTCCTTTTTTGGAAGTCGGTTAATAATATCAAGATCAATATTAATTCATAAATCATAATGATTGTTAACATTGTGATTTGTGTTTAGGTCACAGTAACGATAACATCATAAACAAGTAGCACTTAAAATAAAAAATAATAGTTTAAAAGTTAAAGCCAAAAGCATCCGCGTCTAGTCATTCAACGCGCGCAACACCTTTCATCCACGTTAATTTGAAGAAAAAACATACTAAAATATTTGCTGTTACTGTGCAACCCGGGCGATTTACACCACACAAACGATTATAAAAAACGATTTTTCGTACGTACAAAAATATGGTATTCTATGATGTTATTTAATAGTTCGAAAGTCATACTTTAAGGTCCTGTAGCGTAATTTGTAATGTACTTACTGTAATTTTTGTCATGTGGGAAAGTTAAACGTTTTTGTGATTAGCAAATTTTAAGTTCTTCAATTATAGGTATACGATTTTCAAAGTGAATTTGTTTTAAAACTTCATGATAAAGGTATAGATTATAATATGTATAATTATATATATACAAAAAATGATATAATACAAAAAACAATCAAGTAAATACGCGTTATAGGTAGGGATCCCTAGTACATTTTTTTTCACAACGTGGCACGTTATCCCGGTACTACGCTCAGTGCTGCTCTATCTACTGCTAACTCTATTACTTTTTTTTTTTACGTGGGGAAAATCCATCATGGATACCCTCCGGCGCGGGGGCACCAGAGGGTTATGTCAGACTCCTACTGACCAAAAACCATCCACGTGTGAGCAGACCTCCACCTGAGTGGGGGCGAGATGGGATCGCGTTAGCCGTCTCCACCCCGCCCCGGCGGCTGGCCCGAATGTAAACATCCTGGCACGGGGTAGCTCTCAAAAAGAATATTTTTCCCGTTTTCGTAACATTTCTTATTAATGCTCAGTTCCTATTGGTTGTAGCATGATATTATGTAGCCTTCCTCAGTAAATGGACTATCCAAAACAAAACAATTTGTTAATTCGAACAAGTAGTTCCTGAGATTAGAGCGCTACAAACCAGTGGCGTAGCGTGGTCGTCGGCCGCCCGGGGCGGAAAAATTTTTTGCCGCCCTATTATTTAGGTATTACAATTTAATGTATACTATACATTCAGTCAAAAAAGTATCGGGAATGGATTATTTGTTTATGGTTTCAAATTTTTTTTTGTTGTTGTTAGTATGGCGCAACTGTTTTCCATTTTGGCGCGGAGTTTGAGTTGCATCTGTTATTTATATTAAATACTGCGCTGTTTTTAGTTATATCATATCTAGTGTGTATTGCAGATTTCATAATGGACAAACAAATCGAACAAAGAGTTTGTCTTAAATTTTGCATCGCCAATGGAATTTTGTGTTCGGAGTCAATGAAAATGTTACAGAAGGCTTACGGTGAATTGACTTTATCAAAAACTCGTACTTATGCGTGGTACAAAAATGTCAAAAGTGGTCGAGATGTGATGGAAGATTTGCCTCGCTCGGGTAGGCCATCAACGTCTGTAACTTTAACATCGCAAAAGTGAAGGAAACAGTGACTGAAAATCCTCATTGAACTTTGAGATAGATAGCCACCGAAATTTCTGTATCTCACGAGTCGACCCGTACCATTTGAACTAATCATTTGGGTATGAAACATGTTGCCGCTCGGCTAGTCCTAAAGAGCTGAATTTTCTCCAAAAACTCAATCGCATTAGAGGCGCTGGGGACATGCTAGAACGAGTCAATTCCGACCCAACATTTATGAAACGCATTGTTACTGGTGACGAGACGTGGGTTTACGAGTTTGACATGCAAACTAGTCAACAAGCTTCGGAGTGGCGACTTCCAACTGAACCGAACCCAAACAATCCACGCCAAACTCGTTCAAAAGTCCAAGTCATGTTGAGTGTTTTCTTTGACTATCGCGGTGTTGTGCACTCGGAATTCGTCGATTTGAGCGTTATGCGGCGTTTAAGAAAGCAAATTCGACGAAAAAGGCCAATTTGTGGAAAGAAAATTCTTGGATTTTGCACCACAATAATGCGCTTTCGCACAAGGCCATCACTGTGAACGAATTTTTGACCAAACACTCAACAAATACCATCGAGCAACCACCATGTTCACCAGATATGGCTCCAGCCGACTTTTTTCTTTTTCCTAAACTCAAGCTACCACTTCGTGGCACCCGTTTTCAATCGGTAGAAGACATAAAGGAGATTTCGCGGCGAGAACAGAACTTAATTCCGGAAACAGTATTTAAAAAATGTTTTGATGATTGAATTATTCGTTGGCGTAAGTAATTTCTGAAGGAGCATACTTTGAAGGTGACAAAATAAAGGATGAATAACAAACAGGTTTTATATTGATGTGATATTTTGATCTTTCCCCGGTACTTTCTTGACAGAGTAGTACATTACATACATTATATACATATACTAGCTGACCCGACTGACCGATGACGTTGTTTTGCCATTAATGTTATTAACCTCCGCAACCCCCTCTTGTGGGTGGAATTTTGTAAAATCCGTTCTTAGCTGACCTCTACTCGGGAAAAGGAATATTCCTACCAAATTTCAAGTCTCTAGGACTTATGGTTCCAAAGATATCGTGATGAGTCAATGGGTGGAAATCTCTTTTATATATATATATATATATATATATATATATATATATATATATATTTATGTGTTATGACTAGTGCTGGGACACGTTTTTTATTCAATATTTGATTTGAGGACATCTGTATGTTATCAGGTCAGGTTCCAATATATTTATGTATCTAATGAATCTATGGAGGACATTCAAAAATTGTATATAAAATAATACCAATAAACCAATATAGATGGCAGTACTTGTATTATTTCAACATTTATTTACAAAATGCACACTTCATGGTTATCATTGAATGTCCCAGAACAACCAAGCGTTATATATTATATTATTATTATTATAAATACAAGCTTTTATTTAGTTTTTCTGATCACTAGATTGAGCTGAAATTTTGCATACATGTGTAAATCGCGTGACGACGCAATATTATGGTGACATGGTGCTGATCTGATGATGGAGCTGGAAGAAGGTCATCGGAACTCAGTAATTAAACGACATAACCCAATCGAGTATGGGCTCGTTTGATTCGTCTTGACGAGTACTTTGGTGCTAGATGGTGACCAGGGTCTGATGATGGAGCTGGAAGATGGTCATCGGAACTCAGTAATTAAACGTCATAACCCAATCGAGTATGGGCTCGTTTGATTCGTCTTTACAAGTACTTTGGTGCTAGATGGTAACCAGGGTCAGATGATGGAGCTGGAAGATGGTCATCGGAACTCAGTAATTAAACGTCATAACCCAATCGAGTATGGGCTCGTTTGATTCGTCTTGACGAGTACTTTGGTGCTAGATGGTAACCAGGGTCAGATGATGGAGCTGGAAGATGGTCATCGGAACTCAGTAATTAAACGTCATAACCCAATCGAGTATGGGCTCGTTTGATTCGTCTTGACGAGTACTTCGGTGCTAGATGGTAACCAGGGTCTGATGATGGAGCTGGAAGAAGGTCATCGGAACTCAGTAATTAAACGACATAACCCAATCGAGTATGGACTCGTTTGATTCGTCTTTACAAGTACTTTGGTGCTAGATGGTAACCAGGGTCTGATGATGGAGCTGGAAGATGGTCATCGGAACTCAGTAATTAAACGTCATAACCCAATCGAGTATGGGCTCGTTTGATTCGTCTTGACGAGTACTTTGGTGTTAGATGGTAACCAGGGTCTGATGATGGAGCCGGAAGAAGGTCATCGGAACTAAGTAATTAAACGACATAACCCAATCGAGTATGTGCTCGTTTGATTCGTCTTTACAAGTACTTTGGTGCTAGATGGTAACCAGGGTCTGATGATGGAGCTGGAAGATGGTCATCGGAACTCAGTAATTAAACGTCATAACCCAATCGAGTATGGGCTCGTTTGATTCGTTTTGACGAGTACTTTGGTGCTAGATGGTAACCAGGGTCTGATGATGGAGCTGGAAGATGGTCATCGGAACTCAGTAATTAAACGTCATAACCCAATCGAGTATGGGCTCGTTTGATTCGTCTTGACGAGTACTTCGGTGCTAGATGGTAACCAGGGTCTGATGATGGAGCTGGAAGAAGGTCATCGGAACTCAGTAATTAAACGACATAACCCAATCGAGTATGGGCTCGTTTGATTCGTTTTGACGAGTACTTTGGTGCTAGATGGTAACCAGGGTCTGATGATGGAGCTGGAAGATGGTCATCGGAACTCAGTAATTAAACGTCATAACCCAATCGAGTATGGGCTCGTTTGATTCGTCTTGACGAGTACTTTGGTGTTAGATGGTAACCAGGGTCTGATGATGGAGCCGGAAGAAGGTCATCGGAACTAAGTAATTAAACGACATAACCCAATCGAGTATGGGCTCGTTTGATTCGTCTTTACAAGTACTTTGGTGCTAGATGGTAACCAGGGTCTGATGATGGAGCTGGAAGATGGTCATCGGAACTCAGTAATTAAACGTCATAACCCAATCGAGTATGGGCTCGTTTGATTCGTCTTGACGAGTACTTTGGTGTTAGATGGTAACCAGGGTCTGATGATGGAGCCGGAAGAAGGTCATCGGAACTAAGTAATTAAACGACATAACCCAATCGAGTATGGGCTCGTTTGATTCGTCTTTACAAGTACTTTGGTGCTAGATGGTAACCAGGGTCTGATGATGGAGCTGGAAGATGGTCATCGGAACTCAGTAATTAAACGTCATAACCCAATCGAGTATGGGCTCGTTTGATTCGTTTTGACGAGTACTTTGGTGCTAGATGGTAACCAGGGTCTGATGATGGAGCTGGAAGATGGTCATCGGAACTCAGTAATTAAACGTCATAACCCAATCGAGTATGGGCTAGTTTGATTCGTCTTGACGAGTACTTCGGTGCTAGATGGTAACCAGGGTCTGAAGATGGAGCTGGAAGAAGGTCATCGGAACTCAGTAATTAAACGACATAACCCAATCGAGTATGGGCTCGTTTGATTCGTCTTTACAAGTACTTTGGTGCTAGATGGTAACCAGGGTCAGATGATGGAGCTGGAAGATGGTCATCGGAACTCAGTAATTAAACGTCATAACCCAATCGAGTATGGGCTCCTTTGATTCGTCTTGACGAGTACTTTGGTGCTAGATGGTAACCAGGGTCAGATGATGGAGCTGGAAGATGGTCATCGGAACTCAGTAATTAAACGTCATAACCCAATCGAGTATGGGCTCGTTTGATTCGTCTTGACGAGTACTTTGGTGTTAGATGGTAACCAGGGTATGATGATGGAGCTGGAAGAAGGTCATCGGAACTCAGTAATTAAACGACATAACCCAATCGAGTATGGGCTCGTTTGATTCGTCTTTACAAGTACTTTGGTGCTAGATGGTAACCAGGGTCTGATGATGGAGCTGGAAGATGGTCATCGGAACTCAGTAATTAAACGTCATAACTCAATCGAGTATGGGCTCGTTTGATTCGTCTTGACGAGTACTTTGGTGTTAGATGGTAACCAGGGTCTGATGATGGAGCCGGAAGAAGGTCATCGGAACTAAGTAATTAAACGACATAACCCAATCGAGTATGTGCTCGTTTGATTCGTCTTTACAAGTACTTTGGTGCTAGATGGTAACCAGGGTCTGATGATGGAGCTGGAAGATGGTCATCGGAACTCAGTAATTAAACGTCATAACCCAATCGAGTATGGGCTCGTTTGATTCGTCTTGACGAGTACTTTGGTGCTAGATGGTAACCAGGGTCTGATGATGGAGGTGGAAGAAAGTCATCGGAACTCAGTAATTAAACGACATAACCCAATCGAGTATGGGCTCGTTTGATTCGTCTTGACCAGTACTTTGGTGCTAGATGGTAACCAGGGTCTGATGATGGAGCTGGAAGATGGTCATCGAAACTCAGTAATTAAACGTCATAACCCAATCGAGTATGGGCTCGTTTGATTCATCTTGACGAGTACTTTGGTGCTATATGGTAACCAGGGTCTGATGATGGAGCTTGAAGATGGTCATCGGAACTAAGTAATTAAACGTCATAACCCAATCGAGTATGGGCTTGTTTGATTCGTCTTGACGAGTACTTTGGTGTTAGATGGTAACCAGGGTCTGATGATGGAGCTGGAAGATGGTCATAGGAACTCTGTAGTGAAACGACGCAACCGCATTGAGTTTCGGCTCGTTTGATTTGTCTTTACGAGTACTTTGGTGCTAGATCGTAACCAGGGTCTGATGATGGAGCTGGAAGATGGTCATCGGAACTCAGTAATTAAACGTCATAACGCAATCGAGTATGGGCTCGTTTGATTCGTCTTGGCGAGTACTTTGGTGCTAGATGGTAATCAAGGTCTGATCCGATAATAGAGCTGGAAGATGGTAATAGGAACTCAGTAAAGAAGCTTCACAGGGGGAATGCGTCATTTTTTCGAATTATAATTACGAAACAAATGTAAAAATTTTAAATAAAATTCATTAACTCAGCTATTTTCCAATAAATTTTTATGCGGTTTTCTCTGAAAATATTCCCGTGACTTGGAAAATCCTGATATTTATCACTAAATAAGTAAATATAATAAACGTTAGTGCTTCAAGAACTAAGTGATCGGGTTTTTTATAGACATTGTAACATAACCTCACTTTTACAAAACATCTAATAACTCCGCTCTCAGATAGCCCAAATGTAAAGAATTTTTAGTGAGATATCAATAAGCCTAAATACATTAATTAATACCATTTTCATTTCATTACATTTTGATCCAAGAGTGTATGAAATCGTATCCGTTTCCTTTAAAAATTTATTTCCTTAAAATATTGTTATTATTATTTGTCATTGCGTCTATTCGTTATAAGTATTATTAAAGTTCGCAGACAAGTGGACATAAGGTGCCAATCAAACTACTAATGCGACGTTTCGATCGTTTATTTGATCATCATCAGGCATCTACAAAAGTTAGACACGTGTTAGACATAGCCAGTAGATCGCTGCATCAGCATGCTTGCCTATTGCTCACGGCACCTACGACCTGCATAGGCTCCACGTTTTACAAGCTCAGCAACTACAAGCAGCATTGACGTCAATCATTGACGTCAATCGAAGATTTCCTTTGAAGCCTGAAATGTGGAAGCGACACTCTTTGGTCCCACATTGACATCATAAGTTATAAGATGTAGTTTTAAGATTACTATTGTATTAACTCTTGGTACGAGCATCGACCAATTGTCATTACTTTAGTTTAGTTATAAGAAGTAGTATAAGATAATATTGTATTAATACCGAATTAATACATAAATATTAATTATGTGGTTTCTTTTCAACCTCCTGACTACTGCAAACGTAACTCACGCTGCATTTAATCAATAATCCATATTAATATTATAAATGCGAAAGTAACTCTGTCTGTCTCGCAATCACGCCAAAACTACTGAACAGATTTAAATGAAATTTGGTATATATATATTTTAGAGTCTGAGAAAGGACATAGGCTACTTTTTAATGCGAATAAAAGGGTGTAAGGGGTTGAAAGGTGGGAATGAAAATTTGTATGGAACTATGTTCGTGTTTCGTAACTGTCAAACATTTAATGTTCATCCCGTCGATATGGTAAACTCTCCGATAAAATTAAAGAACGTATTTAAATAAAGGTTTCGAATCGACAACATATATCCACAATATACGGATAGTGGCGTATTTTACATTTTAAAAATGTATAATAATGTCAGTAATGAAAACGGATTGACATAATATATATTGGTTGTCAAATATAAAACGTAGTGGTTATATACATACTCTTTGGTCAAATATTTATGCGTGCGTTCAGAAATTTATTTAGTGTAAACTAAGTAAAATATATCAAGCTAATTAAATCTTATACTATTAAAAAAAGGAAAGCATTTTTTCCCCTCAAATCAACGCAGGTGAAACCGCGGGGCACAGCTAGTGTATATATAAAACAACAACAAAGAAAGAAAAAACAAACTATAGTCCGTTCAACGAGACGAGAGAATTTTTGTAAACAAACCAAAATGTCATTATAATAGATGTCATTTACATGTGCAGGGTTTTGTAACCTTTTTTTCGTACACAATTTTTTTTAATGTAAAATATATTTATATTTTGATAATTACTTAATTAAATATAATTAATTAAATTTAATTATGTATATAAGATTTGATACTTCTTAAATAATTAATTATCAAAATGTACATTTATTTTACATTTTACATTTAAAGTTTAAATATAATAATATTAGTTTATTAGTTTAATTTTAAGTTTAGGATTTTAGGTACAAATGAAATATTAATGATTAATATTACTAAAATATTTATTAGATACAAGCTGCTGTGCCCGCGACTTCGTCCGCGTGGAATTTAACGACAAATGATAAATGAATGATAAATGAAAACATTTATTTCGCCATAAGGTGATACACACTTAACGAAAGTCGAAAAAAAAGTGATACAAAAAAAAACTAAACAATAATAACAAAAAGTTAGGCAGCATAAAATCAAACAATAAAATAAAAAATTAAAATTTATTATCTTAACATTAGTTACATTACAAACTTACGTAATGTACCCAGTGTTGTAAGCAACGCTAACTTAGTCAAAATATTAAGTTACTAATGTCTCGTTAGAAATTACCTACCTACTTTATCCTCGGCTTTATTAAATATTACAATTAATAACAATGTCCCTAGTGTAGGTCGAGAGAAAAAAAGCCGGAGGAAAAATCTCTCGGTACTCTTTTAAAACATGCACACTAAAATGCAAATAATTATTACAAAATCCGAATGTTTTCAAAGTCAGACTATCTTGACAGATTCGACGTTCGAACTCGCCGAGAGACGTGCAGCAGATAGCAAACAAACAAGATAGAAGGAGATAGACTATATTTTGTTTGTTCCGTCGTCACTATGAAAAAATGATGCGCTTTGTTTACAAAATTTCTCTCGTCTCGTTGAACGGACTATATTTTAGTATTTTCTCACATTACCTTCACACGCAGTATTTAATTGACATCTTTATATTATTAAAAATCGCTAGTATGTAAGATCCTATAGCTAATGCATTATATATTGTTGTTTTTAATTTAATTTTAAATAACTGCAAACTATGAATTTTGAAAAATTGATACTATAACATTTAAATTTATCTAGGTAACAATATGTACAATTTGTGTTATTATATTTTTTGATATACATTTTCAGGACATCAGATTTTTAAATTTGACTCTGTTCTTCATCTAAACCATCAATTACATACACGTAAAGTTGTTGATTGACAATGTATTGGTCTAAGATCCGGGATATAAAAAAATATTCCCTCATCTGTTAATTAACAACAACACACAACACAATATTGACGGTTTTAGCTTACTACATGTACTTAATTAACATGAGAGAGAAAAGATTTTTTAGAAGAAAAAAATTTTTTTTTTAAGTATTATTATTTGCAGCAGGCTTATTGTGGCAGAGGTTGTTTTTATAAATTCACAATATTGAAATAAGCCTATAAAAATTGTTTCATCTAATTAACAGATGAGGGAAGATTTAGCTTCTCGGATCTTAGACCATATACAGAATGGTAACAACAAGAATTTCTTTCTTTACCTTTACATATATTGTTAGTTACTTTCTTCCTATTTAACTTGTCAATATGTATTTTTCTTTTAATTTTTAAGCTATTGCATAGCTTCTTTCGCGGGCCTTGAGCGCGGGGACAATTTTGAGAATATCAGTAACGAAAAAACCTCACGCTCCCCCAGTAACGAAAAAACCTCACGCTCCCCACTCCGACGGGCACGGAGGTGTGGCTTGAAGGCCGTGCATCGTCTAACGTCGTTTCAGTTCGGCAGTCTTCGACACGGCGTTGTGTGCGTGCGATTAGACGTCTGAGCTTCGACGCGAGTTTGCCGGCATTTATCAATGAATGCGTGATGAAATAAAAAATATGACCTACATGAATGGGATAGCACCGGCGTTAGTACTATTATCTAGTTGAGCGTATTACTCATTGATGCAAATATGATATTGCCTATAATGTTACTATTTCCGGATAAAATTTGGCATTTAATTTTTTTAATAAAAGAAAAAAATTTGTTTTCTTATCGGTCACCACGCTCAAAAAGTGTAACTTGAATTAATATCAAAGAAAAAGAAATACTGCATAAATAAAATAAATAAATATTATAATTATTGCATAAGTTGATACAAAATGCTATGCAATAGCTTTACCGCGGCAGTCCCCGAGTGCCACACGTCTTTTTTTTATATTTTATCTTTTTATCTTTACGAATGTTGAATTTTGAGTTTTGCTACATTTAAAGTATGTTATTTAAATTTATGTAGTTGGCAAAATGTACATTTTTTAAATATAATTTATTACTTGTTATATGAACATCTTATTCTCAAATTTACCTCTGTTCCAGTGTCTAAAACAATAATTATATATAAGATATAATATTAGTGTCCGACCGAAAGTCGGTTTCCGGCCGAAACCGAAACCGAAACCGAATGTTCGGCCGTGGCTACAGTTTCGGCCGAAACCGAAACCGAAACCGAAACTCACGTGGTCAAGTATAAAATACTGAAATTTGGTGCATGTTACCCATTTACACACATTTTTTTATTGACATGAAATGGAAACACAGTATATTAATTTTGTTGTAATCATTTATTTAATTCTAGCTGTGCCCCGCGGTTTCATACGCGTTAATTGAAGAAAAAAATAGCCTTCCTCGTTAAATTGGCTATGCAAAACAAAAAGATTTTTTTAAATTCCAACCAGTAGTTTCTGAAATTAGCGTGTTTAAACAAACAAACTTTTCAGCTTTATAATATGTTTGCTGCGATATTTTTTAAAAACTGCGATATCTTATCCGATCGAGTGATATCCTAAATATCTTAGGACCTAAGATATTTATTGAAATCGAATGGTATTAAGGGTAATTTTGTTCTAAATTAAATACCTACTTGTGATGAAAAAGGTATTTATTTGCATAAGGATTTATGTCATGTTTATAAAAACACCTTCGCAAATATTGCACTATTTTAGAACTTTGTTTAGCGTATAAAAAAGGTTATAGTGAGCCAACCTTAAAAAACAGACATATGCTGTCGCGGACTTTTTTTTTAGAACTTTTAAAGTGAAACAATTCTGTCATACATGATTTTTGCGAAACTTTAACTGTTTACGCAGTGCTCGCAGCGGAAGCTCTCAAAATGAAGAAAAAAAACCTCCCGATTTTATTTTATTTTATTTTATTTTCAAATTTAGAAAACTTACAGCTAGTTACAATTATAAAAAAAAAAAATGATTAAATTATGGCCAATTACAAGTTTTCACTGTTAGTATTAATAGATATATGAAATAAATTTGAGTTAGTATAAGATCAAAAAACAATATGCAAATAATTCTATAGAACAGCCAAGAACACACCAATTTTGAAATAATCAACTAGCTTTGATGTGCGAAAAAATCGTTACACAACGCTCTTTTTAGTCTTGTCACACTCATGCTAAAGAGATCAATATCGACCCTCCGGCACACCGCATTGAACAAACGACAAGCTCTGATCATGTATGAATTCTGCCTATAGATAGTACGGGTGGCAGGAGTGTACAGAAGGTCATGTTTTCGTAACTGAGCTGATGGTACGCACAGTCCAATTTTGTTCAACAGCTCGGGTACATCCGTCGACCCATTTGCAATTTTAAATAAAAAGGAAATATCCGCTATCATTCTACGCTGTTGCAAAGGGAGTAGATGAAACTTTCGGCATCGACTGAAATAATCCGGCAAATATGTTTTAGAACGATATTGTATAAACCTTAAGAACTTTTTTTGAATGTTTTCTAAACGTGAGATATAGATATTATAATTGGGGTTCCACACCTGAGAAGCATATTCAAGATGACTACGGACAAAAGCGCAATATAAAATTTTGATCGTTTTAATATTTTTAAAATCTTTCGATATTCTAATGATGAATCCTAGTGCCTTATTTGCCTTACTAACTACGTTTGAAACGTGTGCATCAAACAAAAGCTTTGAGTCGAATGTTACCCCAAGATCCCTGATAGTGTTTACTCTAGTTATTGCGATTCCAGATAATGTGTATTGGTAAGTTATTGGGTTGGGCTTGCGTGTAAAAGTACAAACATAGCATTTTGAGACGTTCAGGTCCAGTTTGTTCTTTGTACAGTAAATTCGGAATCGATCCAGATCGCCCTGCAGGGCAATAGTATCCTCGTATGAACATATTTTACATAGTATTTTCATGTCGTCTGCATATAAGAGTATTTTTGACGTACGAAAACAGGATATGACATCGTTTATAAATATATTAAATAACAGAGGTCCCAACAAGGACCCCTGTGGAATTCCTGACGGGATATACGAAGCTCTCGTCGACGAGTAACCATTAAGAACGACAACTTGACTTCTGTTCTCAACATATGATGAAAACCATCTATACAGGTTACCGCATATACCCATCTGTAACAGTTTCTGTCTGAGAATAAGATGATCTATTCTATCAAAACACTTGGTGTAATCTGTGTATATAACGTCTATCTGGAATCGTTGTGACATGTGTTCCGATATAAAATCACTGCAAACTATAAGATTTGATGTGGTAGAGCGACCACCAAGGAAACCGTGTTGATGCTCACCAAAGTTAAGTCTAATAGCCGAATAGAGTTGCCTGTAAATAATTTTTTCGAGTATTTTAGCGAATATACACAGCTTGGAGATAGGTCTATAGTTCTCCACCTCGTCTCTCGGACCTTTTTTATGTATTGGCGTTATATATGCCGACTTCCAAATAGCAGGTACTTCTCCCTCAACGAGAGACCGTTCAAAAAGAATTGTAATAGGAACAGTTAGGCATTTAGCACAGTTATATATGAAAATTGGTGGAATATTGTCGGGCCCTGCAGATTTATTCAGGTCAACCTGTTTTAGTAACTTAAACACTTCGGCTTCTTGTATTTCTATCCAGCCGATACCCGAGTTATTCCCATAATAATTATGAGTCAGCTGGGACTCTTGTAAACCAGCGGTCACGTTAGTATCTTGAGGATCAGAGTGTTGAAAGTTAGAATAGAAATATTCCGAGAACATATTGCATATATCTTCCCCATTTTCAGATGACTGTCCCTTATATTTTAGTACAGAGGGATAAGAATGCGACTGATTTTTGTATTTAATATATCGCCAAAAAGCTTGCGGGTTCTTAGAAATATTCGACTCAATTTTTGACATATATTCGTCAAACATACTTTTTTCTAAGTCCCTGGCACGCTGTCGTAGTGTAATGAAGGAAAGTTGGTCAGATAAGTTACCATATTTTTTAAACTTTTTGTGTGATTTAGCTTTTTCTTTAAGAATCTTCATTAAAGGTTTATTATACCAAGGGGGATATCTACCGACTGCCACAGATGACCTGGTTGGCACGTATGTGTTCTTTAATCTATCAATAATATCGTAGAAAAACACCACGGCTTCGCTAAACGATCTACAATACAACTCGGTGTACCAGTCATAGGTATTAATTTCTTTTTCAATAGCAGTGTAGTCAGCCTTATGATAAATATACTTCCTACCAGAACAAACGGGTAGCTTATGTAGTTGCACAAAATTAACAGATAAGGATATGGCTTTATGGTGTACATCTTCGGGAACCAATGGATCACTGCAGTGATCCACTTCAACTTCACTGTTAGACAGCACCCAGTCTAATATATTACCGCTACTACTACTAAGATGATTATATTGTGACAAATTACAAACTCCGAACGTATCCAACACGCTAATCTGACTTTCACCTTGTATGTTGGTAGGTAATAAGGTATTTTGATCACCCGGCAGCCACATTATATTCGGCTGATTAAAATCTCCTACAATTAAAAATTTGTCCGCGGGGTGTTTGATGACGATGTCCATTAAATTATCAGAAAAATTAACAAGTTGTTCCCTTAGAGAATTGCCTAAATTTTGAGAGCAAATATATACTACACCTATGTGCATTTTGTAGGATACCCTGGGTTTTTTCTGATGTAATGTTAAGGTCACCCATATATCCTCGGCAGATGAGCACCAATCACCCCTGTGTGTTGCAACTAGTTCCCGACGCACAGCAATTAAAACACCCCCTCCCATTGTTTGATTAGTACTTACGTAATTCCGATCGCGTCTCCATACTAAATATCTATCGTCGAATAATTCACTGTTGCCAATACCGTCAATAAGCCAGGTCTCCGTCAAACACACAACATCAAAGTTATTAATGCACACATTTCTAAAGAAAACAGATGTTTTAGTCCGTAGTCCCCGCACGTTCTGATAATAAAAGCTAAGAGGAGCCATAATAACACATTGTAAATAGCGTTTGAATAATATAAATAATACACGTTGTAAGGTAAATCAAAAACAAAAGAAATAGTAAATTATAAGAAGTTAACCAAGGTGGCCGAAACGAGCAATTTTGAACATAAATTTGTACTGAATTGAGTTCATAATATAGAATTAGCATATTAGCAATTTTAAAAATAAAAATACGTTGATTTAAGTAAACAGCCATTATTACATACAAGCTAATATAATTTATATGATCATGCAAATAGCGATTATAATTGCTTTGTATAGATGATGTCAATCGGTTGGACCCGAGCGAAGAATGAACAAAGGGCCGGCGAGCAGTAAACATGCACAAAAAACAAGTACCTGTGGTTCTCAACATTTGTAATTTAATTCGATTATAGTCGTTGCCGTAGGGTCGATATGGATTTATCATTAAAAAAACTTCTTCAAGTCTTGTTCCATTTTGATGTGGTGCTTGGGTGAGGTATGGTTTTTCCGAACAAATATTTTACATCCGGTCACCCACACGTATTCGAAGCCTCTTTCCTTTGCAAGTGATTTGGTTTTATTGAGCAATGTTTTATTTTCGATGGTCAGGTGGTCATTGATATATATCCTGCTGCCGTCCTTGCCAAGTCCCAGTATGCTTGCGTTTATAACACCTTTGTATTTTTTCGCCGCAGCTACGAAATTATTTTTGATATAATTGTTATGTATTGAACATATTATGTTTTTATGCTGACTGTTGCCTCTCATGGGCACTCTGGCGATATAATTGATCTGTTCTTTGGGTATGCGATAGTTGATGATACCCCCTAGCTTGTCCATTAATTCGAACAAGTCTTCACTGTTGGAGGCTGGCACCCCTTTAATTTCGATGTTGTTCATGCGAGACCTTTGCTCGCTCTCGCGTTGCAGCATCTCCAGATGATCACATCGCTTCTGTAAAACGGCAATCTCATCTTTTGTAGATTTAAGGGAAGTAATTTCCAACTCCACGCTTGATACTCTATTTGTCAAGGTTTCTACAGAATGATGCACGAACTCCACAGAAGACTTCAACTCTGAGAACTCGGCTGAGATGGTCTTTAATTCTAGGAGCTCATTTTGTATAGCCCTTACGTTATCCAATAAAGTTGGGAGTACCTCCACTTTAGAAGACAATCTCTTTAGCTCTGATAATATGCTATCCATGTCTGCCTTAGAAGTAATAGTGCGTGGACTAGCAGTTGCTTGGTTTCTGCAGGGGTTGCATTTCCAAGTGCTTCTTCTTTCTTCTCCCAACTTTCTCCAACCCGCTTCAGATATACCCGAACACGGAAAATCGAAACGACCCTCACATAATGAGCACGTAACACCATCTCTAGCTTCAACATCACAGCGCTTACAAGTAAACATATTGGAATATTATATTTGGTAAACTTTGAGAAACGTTGGTTGTGTACTTTGGCGAGTAGCAAGTCAGTATGCGTGCGAGCGGTTAGACGTCTACCGTCTGACTGACTGACTTTTGAAATGGTTTTCATTGGTGTGCCGCTCCTATTGGTCTTAACCTTACGATGTATAGCCTATAGCCTTTCTCGATAAATGAGCTATTCAAGGCTGAAAGAATTTTTCAAATCGGACCAGTACTTCCTGAGATTAGCGCGTTCAAACAAACAAACAAACTCTTCAGCTTTATAATATTAGTTATAGATAATATAAGAAAAAAAATTGCGTGCGTACAAAGTACACATGTCAGAAGTGAAACTTCTTTGGCAAACAAATAAAAAAAAAAAAAAAAAAACTAGTCGTTAAAGCTGCAACTTACAATTATTTAAGTTTTTTTTTTTGTTTAAGTTTAACACATCTACGACTGGATGGTGCCAGTAGTAGATTAAATCGCGCTGGCAAAACTATTTTTTGTTATTACATATATGGCCACCATACATTTGTGTAGGTAATTATTAAACAATCAATATGAATATATCAAGTTGAAGCATCTCTAGTACTGGTTTAATTTGTGCTCCTGGTTGTGTTGGACAAGGTTTTGCAATTAACACTTATTAAAAAAAAAGAATTAAAATACACAAAAAAAAAGTAGTTGAAAAAAAAGACTACGTTTCGCGGTGTTCCCAGGCGGTCACCCATCCAAGTACTGAACGTCATGACTCTGCCACGTTACCGGTCGTTCAAATTTTACCCCTCATGCGCCTAAAGAAGTTTCACTTCAAAAATATTAATAATATTTTGACTATTTTTTCAAATTAAGTTCTCATAGCAAAATGCTTATCAGTTATCAATAATCAAATCACTAATTGTTACTGTTTCATTAAATACTAAGTATTGGTATTTTGAAATCTTATTAATGAATACTTTGGTTTGTATTTGTACTTAGAAGAACCATCAATCTCTTTTAGGTACCTCTTATATAAAAATAATAATTACTAAAATTACTATTACACTCTTAGTTCCAGTCTCGACAAAGATAATCAAATCACACATTTAGAATTAATAAAGATAGGTACCTAGATCACAATTATTAGAACAGTCATAATTACATTTAGAATTAAGTAACCCACTACTCAGCAACAGTAAACATTTGAATTTGAAAACAGTTAGGCGAGCGTGCACGACAACTTCCGAAATCAGTTTCGGTTTCGGCAAAAGTTTCGGCCAATTTTGGCCGAAACCGAAACTGCCGCCGAAACTTGATTTTTGGCCGAAACTCGGCCGAAACCGAAACCGAAACCGAAACTTCGGTCGGACACTATATAATATATAAACAACGCGTTATGTTGCACAAAACTACAAATAGACTACTACTAATTGACTAACTACAAATTGAAAACCATAAATTGAAATGCTGTACAAAACTAAAAATAGACTACTACTAATTAACTAACTACAAACTGAAAACTAAAAATTGAAAACTACAAAAAATTACCTCACATTTAACTGTTAAGGACAAAATTTAAAACAATTACTTTTTTAAAATGTAAGTAATTTATAGATTTTGATCCCCCCCCCTCACCCCCATGTAACGCGCCGTAACGTTTTCCTGTACCCCCCCCCCCCCCCTACACCACGAGCGTTATGTAACATCCAATTAACCATTTTTACCACATTTTTACCCAAATGTCACAACTTTGTTGCGCAAACTAACCGGAAAGTAGCTAAACTACTTTTGTTATCGTTTTAATCGCGTTTTTGGGAGTAATAAATAAATAAAACAATAGATTTTAATACCCTAGTTTTTTTTAATAAACAAAAAACAATGTTACGTAACGCGCTGTTCGAAACGCCCCTCCCTCCCCTGTAACGCATCGTAACGTTTAACAAGACCCCTCCCCCCAAATTAGCGTTACGTAATACTTGAACGCCCCCTTAGCCTTTGGGTACGGAACCCTAAAAATGATGTTCTGCATGGGGTGACATAATTTTCTGATTAGTGTTCACTGTCATGTGAAATTATATTTTCTTAACTCGTTTTGTGAAAATATCAACAATCTTATATCATAATTAATTTTTAGTCACTAATCCATCCATGGCTATTATCGTTAAAGGTTGCATGCAATGTACCTATATAATGATATTTTTCTTATCAGGTTTAAATTATTATGTTTATATTTTTAGTTCTTTTTATTAACAAGAACATAATGATAGCTTTTTTTTTATCCTTTAGGGCGCCTTCAAATTAGCCGCGCACAACGCGCGACAGCAGCGCGACAAAGAAGGCGCCGCGCTGCTGTCGCGCGTTGTTATTTACATACATTTACAACGTCGCGCGTCAGCAGCGCTGCAGACGCGCTGCCGCCGCGCGGCTAATTTGAAGGCGCCCTTACTGTTTACGAGAAATAATGGCTTATTTATGAAACGATTTTAAGCAATAAAGAATTATTCGTTATCCAATTAAGTACCTTAAATACATTGTGCATTTAATATACATCAATATGGTCTTTTACAGTATGTAATTTAAATCAATGTTTTCAAAGATATCATAGATTTAAAATGCAGGAACATAGCGGTCGCAGTGGTACCGGTCGGGGTGGCTGGCGGCGCGGTGGCCGGCGGCGTGTGCCACTGTGGTCTGTGCCTATATAAATGTCGCGTCGAAGGCCGCGCTTCACCCTACCCTATTCAATTGATTTAAGCTATGTATTCATTAAGCAACATTTGCAAATTTTGATTTTCGTTAAGTGTGTGTATCACCTTATGGCGAAATAAATGTTTTCATTTCATTTTATTTCAAAGAAGCTTGTAACACTTGACGCTCAACATGTTTGGCAACGTCGCACAACAGCGAAGCGACCTTGCTAGTTGACCTTGTTAGTCTTATTGTTTGTTTACAAAAATTCTAAATAATAAAAATAATTTAAAATTAATAGTTGTTATATCAGGCATTCTTCCTCTTTCACACACAGGGTGGGTTCCCCCTTTTACTTTTAGGCCTAACTCTGGCTACCTTTATACACGGGGTAATAAAACAATAGTGGATACTCTTTTATAGTTTACAGGGTTGCTTCTTGTTTTTTGTATAGGTACATTGTTAATCTAACTAATGGTTTGTACATTCACAACTTATCTACTTATACAAAATTTAGTCGACATTTTTATTCTTACAACTTAAGACTAAATGGTTACGAATTACAAAATTATTTTAACACTTTTATATTATTCAAAATGAAACTGTATACTAATAAATTAATAATATAGGTACAAAGAAACAGCTATTTACATGAATAACAATATTAAGCCTATTAGTTAATTATGTTCTATCATAGAAACTGTAGCTTAATGGCAAATAAAATATGATATAATTATATGCTTTTGATTCGATTTTTGTCAAATATCTCGAGAAAAGAGCATCAATAGTAGTATGGTCTCTCGTAAGTCGTAGTAAATTGAAGATTCATCGTAAAAAGGATAGCGATAATTTTTGCTGCGGCAATCGGGTTGTGACTTGAAATTTCTCTCATAATGTTTAATCTGGATACGCTACGCCCAACGATTTTATATTTTGTCTGATCAATACCCCAGATTGATGAGAAGATTGGTGCGATCTGGTAGCTAGGGATTACCGAATTATTATTTAGCTTTTAGTACATAACCTAACTACATCATTTTTATTGTAATAAAACCGTTTAAGATAAAAAAATAGTTTATTTTTTTATTATATAGATAAGTATAGAAGATTATGTGAATTCGAATTGTCTAAAATCTAATCCAACGCAGGCGAAGTTGCGGGCACCAGCTAGTTCCACCATACATTGATACACTAGCGGCCGCACTCAGAGACGTTCAAATTAGTCCTTATGGATTCTTAAGTAATTGACATTAAGGCGGCTGTGGGGGCAAAACGCCGCGCTAGCCGTTTTTTGTGCAGTTTTTTGAAGCTAATCTACTTTTTATTGGAAAGAAATATCAAACTAATACAAACACATTTAATTTCTACATAATTTTGATTATATAATAGATGATTTTTTAATTTTTTTTAAAGGAATACATTTTAAATAATCGCCTTACAACGAAACCACAAAAATGAGAAATAATTACTGATATTATGCGTCTCCTCGTAAAGTAAACATTATTTTATTTTGCTACCGACACTAATGGATGGACAATTTAATAATGAACAATTCGTATGAATAAATTTTTCGAAAAGACCTAAATTTGATGTGTTATTGATTTTTTTCTAAAATCTGGGCGTATTCACTACTGTAGCTCAAGCGCGGGGTATCGGAATTCAGTCTGCCGCAAGGTTTGGAGGGCGAAGCTTGTGTCGTTTGTCACCGTCTCGGCTAGCGCACGCTCACGTCATATTATAAATCTATACGTCTATACTCTATACATACAAATAAATAAAATTGGAGTGTCCGTTTGTAATAATAAAATAATAGCCTTTTACTAAATGCATATGCATGTATACACGGTACATATACCAAAATAACATTTTTTACAATTGTTGTCTGTCTTTCTGTCAGTTTGTTCCGGCTAATCTCTGAAACGGCTTGACCGATTCAGACGGGACTTTCACTGACAGATAGCTGATGTAATAGGCTGTTACTTTTATTTTTATTTTGTATCTCTGCGAACTGAACAATATATTTTTTTTTAATTCCACGCGGACGAAGTCGCGGGCACAGCTAGTAAACAATAATAAATTTATTAGCATATTGTTAGCATTTTTTGTTGACTTTTGTTTGGGATAGTTTTTTTGTTTGTTATTTATTGTGAAAGGACGCTCTGTGTGTGTATTTAAAACTATGTATTGAGTTTCTTTTAAAGACGCTATTGTTGTGTAGGTATCTAAAAAATGGTTTTAGCACCTTTGAAAATTATAGAAACGACACCCATGATAAAGAGTTTTGCTAGCTAATTTAATTTGACCACGTAGTATAGGTTTTTACTTTTTACCTAGACCTACTTTAAAATAAAAAAAATATATAATAAAATTTACTTTATTGTTGTTATTTTATTTTTCTACTTACACTGTCTGTGAAATGAAATGTGATGAATGTGTTGCTAAGCGCAAATCTCGAGAGCAGCTAAACAGATTTTTCTTACGAAAAATTAGAAAAATTGCCTGAAAAGTCTGAAAACAACACTATTCTATATTCCCATACAAAAGTTTCGTAATAATACTTAAAAGTCAATTTGAACTTTAATACCATACCATAAAGTTTAAGTTTTAGTGGAGGGGTTTCAGTAAGGCAAAACAATTGAGTGACGTATAAATATTAATGTCAATATTTGTCAATATATTAATTTATATTTTTTTTTTTACATTATGTAATTGTTGACTTATCAACTTTCTTTTTTCTTTTTTTTATCTTACTAGCTGACCCAAATTGCCGTTATCCCGAATAGCAAAATAAGTATTTAAAAAATAATAATTAAAGAATCGACTGTTAGGCGGTACGAAGTTCGCCGGGTCAGCTAGTTATTTATAAGTTTAAGTAATATTATACTTCATTATTAGTATTTATAGAACGTAAGTGTAGTAACTGAATTTATTACTTACCTAAATTATATACGCGCCAATTAACATTTATTTATTATAAAAAAATAATATATTTTTTTATTGAATGCCGTGCGGATCCCTAGATCTGTAATTTTTACGTGTATTCGTAAGTTGTTCACCAAATGCCGCTAATAGTGTTTTACGAGAGGTGGGGTGCGGCAAAGAGGGAACGAATGCTCAAGGTTATTTACCGCCGGGATACCGCCTTAAGGCCCGTATTTATAAATCGCTCTCAGATACGATCTCAAGAGCGATCTTAGCTGATAGGCTCTCAGGATGTAATCACGATCTCAAGATCACTACAATTTAATAAATCGTCATCAAGAAAGTGTTGTCAACTTTATTTTTCAGAAGATCATACCATATACTAGAAAAGATCATATTATGCCTAGTTGCCTACATTTCAAGGAAAAAAATCGTACGTAATGAAATATCAATAAAATAACGTAAATAATTTTAAAACGGAATATCATTATAATTTAAGGCTCGTCTTTAGATTACGGGCCGTCGATTTATGGGGTTTTGTGGGGTGAAAAGGGGAGAGAGGGAGCGGGCTACCCCTTGTTACCATTCCCACCCCGCGGAACTCCATGGTTATGGAGATATACATAGTTAAATTTTTGAGGTTAGAATAACGCTATTAAGCTATTGCACTACCTTGTGGGGGAACCAGGGGCTAGGCACCTGCCCCCTCGCCCCCCACCCTAGAACCACATAAACTGACAGCCCGTAATCTAAAGACTAACCTAAATTTAAATCAATATTTATCACTATAGCCTCGCGCGCACCTTCGCCGCGTGGATTATGATCAATTTGTCATACATAGTTTATGCGAAACTTTAACCGCTTACGCAGCGGAAGCTCTCAAAAGAAAAGAAAAAAACCCAATTTTTATTTTATTTTATTTTAATTATACGCCAACAAGGTAGACACCAACAAATTCACAACAATCAACAGCACAGCACACTCAATTATAGGCACATACAGCTTACTTAACTCTCCGTTGGTCGCGTGGGGTCTTTGAAAGCCCAGGTGCTACAGAAATGTAAAATTTAAACATTTAAAACCGTCTCAGCGACTCCATACTTTAGGTACCCTCCTAAGTTGGATTATACTTGCTGCGTATCGCCGTTAAGTTCAGTTTGCGCGTAAGCGCCGTGAGATACATACGAGTTTTGTGCGTACGGGCCTTGAAAGACCCCACGCGACTAACCGCGTAAGTAAAATTGAATGGAATTTTTCAGCTTAGATTTCTTTTGTAACATGCTTTTTACGTATTTTTTAGTTATTTTAGATTTAATTAAGTGTTAAAATGTACGGAGAACAACAACCTCGTATATTAATCTGGTTAGATGGTTAAAGTAACGATGTTTCCGGTGGTAGTGAATTAGTGATGATGAAGAAGGTAAAGTCGGTATATACCCGGATGAAAGGAGTGAGAATAGCACTGATTCTAAGCAGGAATGTGAAGATGACCCTACAGAAATACATGAATGATCTCCGGAAGAACTGCTTGAGAATTCGGAATCTTTACGTGAGCATTGTCAGGTTCTGGAATCGTTGGACGAACAGCATGTGGTTTTCGAATCGAATGAACAACACATAGATTTGGAAAGTTCGTATAATGATGATGATGATGAAGATCCCTTGATAAATGGGGGGCCACCTTTTCAAATTTGCCTCCAGAATTGAAACAAACTATGAGACGATTCATACCTCCTCTTCAGGATGTTCAACACAACGAAAACAATTTTGTGCCTATGAGAAAGCGTTACATTCATTGCCCAAGACAAATAGATTGAAAATTCAAATCTGCCTGCCATTGTTGTAAGGGTAACATATACCCAAAACATATAAAAACGGTATGCACTGACTGTGTTCTAAAAGATAATCAGTAAAAAAATGACTGACTTCAATTGGTAAAAGTTTATGTTTTTTTTGTTGGTGTTTTCCAAATTTTACGTAATTGCCTTCGTTATTTTAGTATTATTGTATATAAATTTATTAAAATGAGAAGTTCCTGCATTTCGTTATATTGAAACATTTTTTTTGTGATTGTGATCTCAAGGAGAGAAATGTATGTGTATATTTTTAGATTGTAAGTTTAAGGCAGAAAGAAAAGAATATTTTTACGTAACTTGTTGTAGTTTAATTGTTATTAGGTTAATCACCAATAGTATGCTAAGATAATTAGGAAAATATAATTAGATAGATGTTTTTTAGGCTTTTTATTTTTGGGGTCTTCAGAGACCCCACGCGACCAACCGCGTAAACAAAAAATGCGCGACCGACCGAGGGTTAAGAGTGTTTCATTACAAAAACACGTAAAATTGATACATTTAAAATTAAATTATTACAATAAATTTAAAAACAAATTTAAATTAAATAAAAAAAAATGAAACGATAAAATTAAAATTGACATTACAAAATTAAAATTAATATGAAAGATTAATAATAAAACAATCAATTATAAATTATGAACAAATTCAGTGACATTAAAATCAATAGACATAAAAATTAAAATTAAAATTGATACAATAATATTGAGTTATTACCTACATGAAGTCAAAAAATTAATATTACAATAAAAATTATGAATAAAATAGAATAAGCATTTTGAAACATTAGTCTTATCGTGATGAAATAATTATAAACTATAGCCTTCCTCGATAAATGGGTTATCTAACACTAAAAGAATTTTTCAAATCGAACCAGTAGATCCTGAGATTAGCGCGTTCAAACAAACAAACTCTTCAGCTTTATAATATTAGTAGGTATCGACGGGTGCAAAGTAAAAAAAGTTAACTACAATTTTGAGATTTTTTTTTTAGTTCAGTAGGTAACTAACTAAAAACTTTATATTTTACAACATGGCAAAATAAAAAATACAAATATCGCCTCATTTCTTGTACTTTTGTCAAGTAAAAGAAGACAACTACTGCTGTTTTGTAAAATTACACGACGTACATGCGTTCAACTACCGCTGGCTGCTATTACGCAGTCCGCGCGGGGGGCGCACGTTCATTCCTTATTACGTCATCAGTCAGATGCCATGTTCTCCGCCGGCCGGCAACAATGTTAAACAAATAATTTTATGATGTAGAAAAAGACATCTGCGTAATTATGCTTTGAACTTTGATTTTATTTAGAACTAGCTTCTGCGCGCGACTTCGTCGGCGTTTACTCCGCTTCTATTAGTCTTAGCGTGACGATACATAGCCTATAGCCTTCCTCGATAAATGGGCTATCTAACACTGAAAGAATTTTTCAAATCGGCCCAGTAGTTCCAGAGATTACCGCGTTCAAACAAACAAACAAACAAACAAACTCTTCAGCTTTATATATTAGTATAAGTATATAAGATGTAACACAGTCATGGACCAATTTTTTCGTTTGGATAATCATGCAAATTTGACCTTGGTGAAAAGTGCGAGCGTCAAGTAAATTAGTAAATTACTTTAACGTGTTTACTGATTTTTTTATTTATTAGTTAGTATAGTTATTGTAGTTTGATGGTGTAGTCTAGGTAGGTCCTCTAGATATATTACATATATATTTAAAAAATGTGTTACATTTAAAATAGTTTAATTCGAATTTTTGAAATGTGTACCTACTATCTAATTGGTTTTTTTATTAAACAACTAGCAACTCGCCCCGGCTTCGCGGGGGTTTTTAAAGAAAATATCTTATAAATCAGAATAACACACACGCTTTAACATATAAAGATACTAGCTGTGACCGCGACTTCGTCCGTGTGGAAATAAAAAGAATATTTTTCAGTTCGCAGTTACAAAATAAATACATTTGTAAAATATAAGTAGCCTAAGTTACTCCTTATTACATCAGTTATCTGCCTGTGAAAGTCCAGTTAAAAGCGGCCCAGCCGTTTCAGAAATTAACCGGGACAAACAGACAGACAGACAGACAAAAATTGTAAAAAAAGTTATTTTGGTATATGTACCGTGTATAGGTACATCATAATATGCATTTAGTAAAAAGTAGTTAGGTACTTTAATGTTACAACACTTACAACCAGACACTCCAATTATATTTATTTGTAACTAGCTGCCCGGACAGACTTCGTTCTGTCTGTTATGTTTTATTTATTTATTATAAAAACCTTCCGTGGGTTTTTTAAGGAACGTACAAAAAAATTAGGCGAATCGATCGAGCCTTTCTCGAGTTATGCGCTTAGCAACATCCATTTTTATTATATAGACTAGCTGCCCGGACAGATTTCGTTCTCTGTTGTTTTTTTTTTGTAGTATAAAAACATTAAAAACCTTCCATGGGATTTTTAAGGAACATAAAAAAAAAATTAGCTGAATTGGTCGAGCCATTTGAGTTATGCGCTTAGCAACATTCATTTTTATTATATAGATATAGAAGATTGTGTGAATTGTACAAAATGTAATCCTGCGCAGGCGAAGTTGCGGGCACCAGCTAGTTCCACCATACACTAGGTACCTAAACTTTCGGACGCGAGGCGCGGGGTCACGGGGCGCCCACTCAGCCCGGTCGAATCACGGCGACAAGAAATTAATTTAATTGCGCATTATTTTGATTTTGCTATATATCTCCTAGACCTATGGTATTCATTTAATTTGCTTTGTGTAAAGGAAAAAAATAATCTTCATGAAAATATACTTAATAATGTTTGATGTTAAAAGTCTTATTAAGACATATGACGATTTTTTAACATTTTTTAAGATATTTTAATACTTTTTTCAAACTTATATATCCACCAGGGTTAGTATCAGGCGAGCCGCACGCTTGTTCGCTGAGATAGTTGTACTTAGGTATATGAAAAAAAAGTTTTATCGAAAACGCTGCATAAACGGAGATGTAGGTAACATAAAAATGTATGGTAGAATTATTCCTCTTTCAAAGGTCTACAAAAACAGTCCGTGTTAACTTTTAAAAATATTAGCTACTATCATACTACTATTACTATGTATACACTTGGGTGTAGCACACGAATTGTAGAAAGTAGCGAGAAATGTCACAACATGGTCACAACACAAAAAGTTGAGAAAAAGTCACAAAATTAAGTCCACAGGTTTTTAGAGGGTACTGAGCACTATAATATTAGGTATGTAAAAAAGTTAGGGATTGTCACGCACGACAGATCTATCGCCGCACGCACTCAAGGTTTTAAGTCGCAATTTTGCCCGTCTCCGCGAACGAAAACAGGTAGGTATAACGCACTGGTTTTTCAGTAGATTTTCACAAAATGTACTTCACTAGTTAGAGGGTAATGAGACGAATAGTTTGATATTCAACACTCTACGAAAAGTTAATAAATTAGTTAAAAAATGAAATTTTAAAATTGCTTTGGGTAGGCTACTCGTTCTATAAACTTTATTTACCTATAAAAATAATTTATTTAATTCAGATTCACATCCATACAAGTGTTAGTAACATTTTATAACTTAAAAACTAATGTTAGTAGTACACTTTGATTTAATATAATTGTGCGTATAAGCACAGATTAGTAAATAGTACTACGTACAGATACTTAATACTGCTATAATAGCCTACTCCTTCGCGTCAGCAACCGCTGCATGCTAAAATGTGCCTAAATGCTCCAGTGTACAGTTGTGATTGCTTCGCACCACGCGATCCCACAGCAACGGCAGGGCTGACTCTTCGATAAAATTAAATTAACATAACTCTTTGTATCTATGTTATTGAGAACTGTGAATATATTCCGACTATATGTGGTAGTTTTAAATTGTATAGTTTATAAAATATATTTTTCTTTATAAATAGGTGCTGACTGTTAAATAAACTAACTGCTAAATTCATTAATACACCTAGATAAAACATTCTTATAGAGCAGTGTTTTTCAACCTTTTTCATGATGCGACCCCCCTGGTATGAAAAAATATTACGCGACCCCCCGACCATTCGCTTTTAGAAGTGAAACTTCTGTAGGCACATGAGGGGTAAAATTTGAGCGACCGGTAACGCGGCAGCGTCATGACGGTCAGTACATGGATGGGTGACCACCTGGGAACACCGCGACGTTGGCTTATTGTTTTTTTTCAACTATTTTTTTTGTATTTTAAATTCGTTTTCTTTTTTAATTCGTTTTTTTAAATTAGTTTTCCACAGAAGTTTCACTTCTGACATGTGCACTTTGTACGCACGCAATTTTTTTATCATGTGTGTATGTGTATAGGGCGAGATGAAAATGTCATCAGTGCAAAAGACAAAATACATGGCTTTACAAAAAAAGTTGACTTGTGGTCGTCGTCTATAAATCAAAATAGCTTCGATTCATTTTCGTCGAGACTATCTTTTACTGAAGAAGTCGGATGTGAGATAAACATCAAGGCATATATACCTGGTATGAAAATGGTCTTAGATAATTTGAAAGAAGAATAATAATTGTGTCATTACTTCTCAGTGCAAGAAACATCGGAGAACACTAGGCAGAGGTGTTTTTTTTTTAATGTAACTAGGTCGGCAAACAACCGTACGGCTCACCTGATGGTAAGCGATCACCGTAGCTCATATACGCTTGCAACACCAGAAGCATCGCAAGCGCGAGGCCGACCCTACCCCCAATTCCCCCCAGAAGCTCTGGTCACTTTACTCACCAAAAGGAACACAACACTGCTTGGAAACGGTATTATTTAGCTGTGATCTTCTGTAAGGTCAAGGTACTACCCCAGTCAGCTGCTCCATATTTTGAGCAGGAAATTTCCTGCTGTGCCCTACCTCAGTTTAAAAATCTTAAATTCGTTTTTAAATGCTGCTATAAATGAGGCTAATTTGCCAACTAAGCTCAAAAAGAATCTGCTAGAATTATCTCCCGATGGAATTGTAATCCAAGTCTGCTAATTTGGATACCTATTTGGTTAAGAAGAAAAACAGAATACCCGGAATTGACAACTGAGGCCTTGAAGTGTTTGATTCCATTTGCCATCTCGTACTCATGCGATATGACATTTTCACCAAGGGCCAAAATAACAAGTAAACAAAGAAACCGCTTAAATTTGGAAAACGATTTAATTCTATGTGTAGCAAATACAGATCCACGATGGGAGAAATTGGTTATTCAATAATTGTGTTTGCTCGCAAACGAAAAAAACCGACTTCAATTACATCGACAAGTACCTAATACAAAGTAATAAGACCAAAAAACAATCAAGCAAATGCGCGTTATCAAAGATTACTCAAAAAGTTGTAATCAGATCTCGATCAAATTTATACAAGACTACATGACAAGTATTAGCTTTTGATTAAAGTAAGAATCATCAAAATCGATAAACCCAGTGAAAAGTTACGCGGTTTAATACAACGTAGGTCGACGAAAAAGTAGTCAAGTAAATAAGCATTATTAGATATAACTGTAAAAGTACTTGTCAGATCTCAATTAAATTTAAATGGGACCACATAACACGCAATACCTTTCAATTAAAACAAAATTCATCGAAATCGGTCCACCCGATCGGTCCAATCGGTCCAATCGGTCAAAAGTTCTGAGCTAACATACATTAAAAAAATACAACCGAATTGAGAACCTCCTCCTTTTTTGGATGTCGGTTAAAAACAAGCACAACCTTCGCAATAACATGAGTATTAGGATTTTATTTGTTGTTAATTTGTTTGTACTAACATAAAAATGTTTGAGTATATCCTTTTAAAATTCTTTTACTTAATAAATCAATCTTTTTAATCTTTATTGTTTTTTTACTAAAGTTCTCTCGACCTCTGACGACCCCCCTACGGCAGCTTCGCGACCCCCCAGGGGGTCGCGACCCACAGGTTGAAAAACACTGTTATAGAGGACAGAGTGTAGATAAAATAAATAAAAAATATTCAAAAGTTACATGTGTTTTATGATTATATAATTTTTTTATAAATTTAATACTCGTAATTTAATAATTTTCGATTGAAACAATAATTATCAAAATCGATAAACCCAGTAAAAAGTTATCCGGTTTAATATAACGAAGGTCGACGAAAAAATATCAAGTAAATACGCATTTTAGATATAACTCTAAAAGTGCTTGGGACCACATGATACGCATTCACGCATACCCTTTAATTAAAACAAAATTTATCGAAATCGGTCTACCCAGAGAAAAGTTCTGATTTAACATACATAAAAAATACAATAGAATAAAAAATAATTAATTTAGAACGTCCTCCTTTTTGGAAGTCAGTTAAAAATTGAACTACGTGCGTGCGATTCGTTTGCGACAACCTTATCTGGCCCGAGACCGCTCGGCCGGGCAGTAGGTAAGTATAGCGATTAGCGCGCAAGTACATGGAGTGACGATAGTCTGGTAGTAGGTAAACTGATTTCATGTTCCTTTATTACAATTATGGATACCTATTGACATAAAAAATCGAATCATACTAAAACAATTAAAATCAAAGTCAAAATCAAAAACACATCCATACCAAAATACAATACAATAATTATTATTAGCCGATATAATATTTTGTTTGATCCGATATAATTATTATCGATACAAAATATCCAATATCGAAAATTGTATTACAGACGATATTTTTTTGAAGTGAAACTTTGTTAGGCGCATGAGGGTAAAATTTTAGAGAACGTGTGACCGACTGGGGAACTCCACCTGACGTTGGCTTTTTTTTAATTTGTTATTTTTTTTTGTCAATTAGTTTTGCCAAGTGTTATTTTTATTTAAATGTAACTAACTAAACACTGACAGCGGAGCTTTGTAAAGTGCAGTTTTTCAACTTTCGCAACCGGACAAATACTAGTTTATGTAATACTAGCGACCCGCCCCGGCTTCGCACGGGTGCAATGCTGATACTAAATTAATATAAAATATAAAATAAATATTTGCAATCTAAGCGCAAAAAATGTGTTTATATACGACATCAAATTAGAAAACTTTAAAACTATCAGTGTTTCTCTACTATATTATTCATGTATTATACGTATAAACCTTCCTCTGGAATCACTCTATTTACAAAAGAAAACCGCATCAAAACCCGTTGCGTAGTTTTAAAGATTTAAGCATATATACAGACAGACAGCGGGAAGAGACTTTGTTTTATATTAAGTAGTGACAACAAATAGGTTTAAAATATTAATTAGAAGATATTAATACCTATTTAATTTTTGATATTTTGTAAATATTACCCAAAAAGGAATACTTATAAAAATACATTAATATTTTTATTGAGATTTTTGTACATTAAAATAATTTACATTTTATATGAAAATTACTATTGATAATATTGAGCTAAATACACTATTATTCTATAAATACAAAATCTTTTGAAAATTTTATCGATATATCGACGTCGATATTTATAACTATTTTAATAAATATCGATATAGCGACAGCCACCCCGCACAGTGGGCTGAAATTCGCGTTTCATAGACATTCAAATTTATTTTTTCAACTGACGCTTTTTTTAAGATTATATTAGAATACGATTGAGAATAACTGCTATATGCCTTATATAATGATCTTTCATGTTTATAATCGGTCAAGTTATAATTTTATTACGAAATTTGGTGAAAACTTACCATTTTATGTCCCAAACACACTAAACAGTTGTAAAAGAAAAAAGAAAAAAAAAATAAAAACTTGGTTTTTTGAATTTTTCACATAAATTTTGAGGTTATATGAAAAAAGTGTAAATACTAAAGTTGTAGATCTTTATATTACCTACAGCTTTGCCCTTGAACTTTTTTTCATAGGACTTGTAGTTTAGCCAGAAATTGAGATAAACTGTTCTTTTACTCTTACACCCCCCCTCCCTACCACTGCCCGACCTCAGATCGACCGTAATTTATTTTTCCTATCATTTTCGTTGTACTCACTTTTTTTCCAATGTGTTTCATCCTACTATAATTTTCTTTGATTTTTGCCATTTTTAAAGGCTAAAAGCACTTGGTCTATAAGCCTTTTAAAGGTTTTTAATGAATTTCACTTTCTAATATAGTACACAATTAATTTGAGTAAATGTAAAGTATATATACACTTATGTAAAGCTTGATATTAGTTAAAAACAAAAAAATAAAGAAAAAAAATTGGTAATGTTTTTAAAGGTTTAAAAAAAAGCACGTTTGACCTTAGCATGAAGTATGTCAAAAAATCAAAAATAATTTGTATTTTAATAACCTAAGAGGATATTAAGTGCAATTGTGCGATTATGGAGATATCATCATTTATGATGTCGACTCCATACAAATTTTCTTGAAAAAAAATTCTAAGTGCGCTGTTTACGATTATAAATCTGAAAGATCATTATATAAGGCATATAGCAGTTCTTCTCAATCGCATTCAAGCAAAAAAAGCGTCACTTGAAAAAATAAATTTGAATGTCTATGAAACGCGAATTTCAGCCCACTGTGCCCCGCTCTCGGCTCTCCGCAACCAATGGCAGCGCTCCTGCGCGGCCTCCTCCGCCGCTAGCCAGTGTTGACAACATAGGCGATTTTTCACCATTTAGGCTACTCTAAGTGGAAATCGGTGACAAAAATATCTAAATAGCGACTGGTCGCCTTTTAAATAAAATAAATAAATAAGCCTTTTATTATTTCCTATTTTTTACATATAAATTATTACAATTTTCATGTATTCCTTTTTTTTAACATTAAAGTAAACAATATTAATTTGTATTAATTTCCTTCATCATGTTATATTTTTTTAACAATATTTGTTATTAGTTTTAATGCACATTTCTAATTTTTGTTTTTTTTCTTTTTTATTATAGTTTGGTTTTTTTTTTTAAATGACATTTTGTTTACTTTCGTTAAATGTATGTATCACCTTATGGAGAAATACCATACCATATATTACTAATGTAATTTCTAATAATATGAAGAATAATCAAGATCCTTTTTTCTTTTATTTAACTTCTACTAACATTTACGAAAATTATCGCTTTTAAACAACATGCAAGAAATTAGCTTCACCTATAACTAATTCTTAGAATAACACATACTTTTAAGGTAAAAAATGAACTCTGGTCGCCTTTTAGGCTACTGAAAAAATTTTGAAGAAATGAACTAATCACAACACAAATGAGCATTTAAACGTAGTGTGAGAAAATTTAGAGAAAAAGATGGCCACACCCATCGTTAGTTTCGGGGAATACCTGTAGCTATAACCTGACCAAATTTAAGATGCAATCAAGATACAGTGTTTGCTTCGCTTTTCATAACTATTCTAATTGTGTGTATTATACTTAGCGAAATAGTTCGTTAAAACCGTTATTTTTTATTGAAAAGTTCTACTGTACATAATAAAGCCCCATCCACACGCTTGACGAACAATGGCGAACAGCGAACAGCAAACAGCAAAAACGGACGTGTGGATGGGTGTTTGTCGTTGTTCGCCTGTTCGTGTTTGTGTTCGGCAGTGTTCGGCATCGGTGTCGGTTTTTCTTCACAGATCAAAGGATGTTTGGCAAACAGTTCGCGGTGTATCCACACGTTTGGCCAGCGATCATTATGCGCGCGAGCTTCACGGGTGGTGGACGTGTCGCGGCTTAGAGTACATACATTACTTGTCGCTGTTTTTGGCGCGTTATTTACAGCCTTTTAGGTACTCAAAATCATGTTTTAATATTGTTTGTGTGACGTCATGTAAAGGTTTTATTTCTTCATTTAAAAATATTTAAATGAATTATATTAAATTATTATTCGATAAATAATCGTAAAACAGTATATTTATTTTACTAGTACAGTAGTAGTTAGTTACAGTAGTAGTACAGTATTATTTATTTTAGTAGTACGTCCGCCATGCCGCCGCGTTATTCGTCCGTCATGTTTGCCGATCCACAAAATACTAACACGTTCGTCAAGCGTGAGGACGACTGTTTGTGTTTGATGATTGTGGTCGATGTTTGGAACTTTGTTCGTGTTCGTGGCGAACACCAAGCGTATGGACGGGGCATATTACATTTGATCAAATTCAATTCAATTGGGCGCTAGCCAGTGAAGTGATTGTTGTGAAGCATACGACCCGGAATCTTTTTTTTGCTACAACAGTTGTTATATCTGATAAACTTCGGAAAAAGAAACGACAAGTGTGAAGTGACTGATGTTGATGTTGTTCAAATATCTTTTTCAAGTAAGAATTATTATTTAATATTTATAGTTGTCTCTCTTTTAAAATTGTCCAGTAATTAAACAAACCTTATCCAACCAGTGTAAATCATTGATAAGAATTTAATACCTGTATTTTTTTCGTCTTCATATATATTACTTTTAGTTTAAAAAATAATGATGTGATCGTTTTGTTTAAATTATCTATAATAACATAAATAAATTATCTATTTAATAAACAAAAGTAGCCTTAGTTACTCCTTATTACATAGCTTATGTAATTAAAAATAATGATGTAATCGTTTTGTCTAAATTATCTATACTATCATAAATAAATTATATATATAATAAACAAAAGTAGCCTTAGTTACTCCTTATTACATAGGTGATGTAATAAAATAAAAATTTATTTATTTTATACTCTGCGAACTGAACAATAACTTTTTTGTTAAATTCCACGCGGACGAAGTCACGGGCACAGCTGGTCTTAAAATATACGTATTTTTTTTATTACAGATGATAAAAAAATCGCTTTTAAAATTTTATTGAAGAAACGACAAGTGAACGACGACGTTTGATCTCAAATATCTTCTTCAAGTAAGAATTATTTATGTTTATCGTTCTCTCGTTTACAATTTTCCAGTAATTATATAAACCTTATCCAATTAGTTTAAATCATTTATGACAATTATAATATTCCTGTAGTTTTTAGGGTTCCGTACCCAAAGGGTAAAAACGGAACCCTATTACTAAGACTAGACTAATTATATAAACCTTATCCAATTAGTTTAAATCATTTATGACAATTATAATATTCCTGTAGTTTTTAGGGTTCCGTACCCAAAGGGTAAAAACGGAACCCTATTACTAAGACTAGACTAATTATATAAACCTTATCCAATTAGTTTAAATCATTTATGACAATTATAATATTCCTGTAGTTTTTAGGGTTCCGTGCCCAAAGGGTAAAAACGGAACCCTATTACTAAGACTAGACTAATTATATAAACCTTATCCAATTAGTTTAAATCATTTAGGACAATTATAATATTCCTGTAGTTTTTAGGGTTCCGTACCCAAAGGGTAAAAACGGAACCCTATTACTAAGACTTCGCTGTCCGTCCGTCCGTCCGTCTGACCGTCTGTCACCAGGCTGTATCTCAAGAACGGCGATAGCTAGAGAGTTGAAATTTTCACAAATTATGTATTTCTGTTGCCGCTATAACAACAAATACTAAAAACAAAATAAAATAAATATTTAAGGGGGGGGGGGGGGGCTCCCATACAACAAACGCGATTTATTGCCTATTTTTACTCGATATAAATAAATGGTAAGAGGTAGGCCCTTGAAATATTCACAAAATACTTAATTGTGTGTTACTTTAATAATAAATAATAAAATCAAAATTAAAAAAATTTGGGGGCTCATACAACGAAAATGACTTTTTTGCCGATTTTTGCCCGCTATTAAAATCAATGTACCTACTGGTGTTTACCTAGCCAATGGTACGGAACCCTTCGTGCGCGAGTCCGACTCGCACTTGGACGATTTTTTTTCGTCTTCATTTATTACTTTGTTTAAAAAATAACGATGTAATCGTTTGTCTAAATTATTTATACATCTATACAATAAATAAAATTGAAGTGTATGTTTGTAATATTAAAATAACCGTTTTTACTACATGTTTATGGATGTACTAGCTTCTGCGCGCGACTTCGTCGGCGTGGATTCCACTCCTATTGGTCTTAGCGTGATGATATATAGCCTATAGCCTTCCTCGATAAATGGGCTATCTAACACTGAAAGAATTTTTCAAATCGGACCAGTAGATCCTGAGATTAGCGCGTTCAAACAAACAAACAAACAAACAAACAAACAATCAAAGAAACAAACTCTTCAGCTTTATTATATTAGTATAGATAATACACGGTACAAATAGGGTTGCCACCTTTTTTTTTGTCAATTAAAGTACATTGGGTATTATAGGTAAGAAAAAAAAGTACATAGCGACACCTCCTACGCATAACTATGTATCTGCAAAAAGCAAATTTTACAGGAGAGCCATTTAAAGTTTTCGAAAAATTAAAATCGTCATATCTCAGCAACCGTAACGACTTATAACCTGAAATTCGGCAAGTACCCTTAAGTTGACGTAAATTTAACATAAACAATGAAATTTTATTGTTAAACCTATAGGTTGTTGTGTTTTAGCACATACATACTTATACGTTGTTCCGAAAAATTTATTAAATCTTGTATGTGCCCTATACATATATTTACATTGGAATATTCTTAAATTTTAATGGTGAACTGCCAGATATACAATTAAACTTAGTATAAAATCAGGAAGTATATAGTGTAACTGTAAAACCTGACCAATAAAAATAAAAAACCAGCTCTGAGGGCGGTCTATTTCTATTACAGCATCATGACGAAAGCTCTCCTGTCAAATTTAGTTAAAATCTCAAAGTTTTGACATTATTGACATTTTAATTTACTTCGTGATTTATCCGAAATATTTCGAGTTTTTTTATATTTATGGTCAGGCTTTAACATACATACATAGGCCTTTGCGTCTATTACAGACGATTTAAACAGTGCCTGAAGAGCATTTGTTCTGATGGCTGTACAAGTCGATACGGGAGCGGCAGACTCTACCACACACCGAACAGGGAAAAGATGCGCTAGTGTCATTATTATAGCTTTTTTGATGTTTTTGTTTCTCCTGTCCGATAAGAGTCCAAACCAGGCTTCATCATGATGTTTTTGACTATCCTTCACGCTCTTACGCCATTGGTCTTGGTTCTCGGCTAATTTGTCCCAGCTATTGTGGTTTATGTTAAAAGCCACCATATCGCGCTTGGCGCAGTCTTTGAAACGAAGCAAAATCCTAAGCATGATCTGCCGTGGAAGTTGGGAGGTATCCATTCGGTGCACATGCTCCAACCAAGGCAGCCGACCCTGTATAAGCATGGCAGTTAGACTGGGTAGCTGTGGACTGTGCTATTTCTGGAACCTTCTCGTTGGTCACTCTGTCTTTCCAACTTATACCCAGGATGTTCCGTAAGCAGCGCATATAGAAAGTGTTGATTTGGCGTTCTTGCTTCGCATAGGACGTCCATGTTTCCGCTCCGTACAAGAGTGTGCTCAAGACACAAGCCTGGAATACACTCTTGACTGAGCCGCCTGAATATAGTCGCCGCTTTCCCGATACGAGTATTGATCTCTGCTTCTAGAGAAAGATTGTTCGAGACAGCCGATCCTAGGTAGCAGAACTTATCAACAACTTGTAAGGTAGTGCTATCCAGCATTACTGCAGGTATATCTGCACTGCCTTGCGCTAGCACCACAGTTTTTAGGGGCTTATGGACATGGAAAACAGAGTGCATGCTTTGAAAAATTTGTCCATGATTGTGTGAAACTCGAGAACTGAGTTTGCCACAAAGGCTGCAAATAACAAAGAGTCAATTAGGTTGGCTGGTAGAAAATGCATGAATTAGCGTTAAGCCCGCCTTTTGTACTCACTTTTTTTGTACAATAAAGAATTTAAAAAAATAAAATAAAGAGTCGACGAAAGGGTCATCACGCTTTTGTTTAGCTTGAAGCAGTGAGATGTTGTATATCTTTCCGTCTACTCTTGTATGAAGGTGGATACCCTGTTGGCTGTCGCCGAAAGCATTTTTTAGGATAAGCGAAAAGAATATACCAAACAGGGTAGAAGCTAACACGCAGCCTACGCATTTCGAACTGATCAGACGTTTGGCCATCAAAAACTACAGCGCCTTTCATACCCTCATGAAAGGATTGAACGAGGCTCAAGAGTTTCGGTGGACACCCAATGCATTTCAGTGCAGTATAAAGACCTTTCCTGCTGACGGTATCGAAAGCCTAATTCAAGTCTAGTCTATTTGTAGAAACACCATATAAAATGGCGTTTTCTGTTCTCTGCACTTCTCCTGTAGTTGACGAAGGGAGAAAATCATATCAACTGTGGAACGCTAGGGACGAAAACAATACTTTGCCTCAGGATATACGCGATTTGCAAGTTTTTGGAGCTTTCCTAATATGACGCGTCCAAATAGCTTGCCGACTAAAAGGGAAATGCCACGGTAGGAGTTGCAATCGATCTCCTTTCCCTTTGCATAATGTGATTATGTTAGCACCACGCATATCCTGAGGCACGCACCCCGCTTTCCAGCACTTACTCAGCAGATTGTGCAGAAGAGGTGACACATACTTAAGTTTTAGAATTTCTGCTTGAGATTCATCACTACCAGGACTTTTACCGCGCTTAAGCTGCTTTACAGCAATATGGTATTCCCCTATAGTAGGTAGGTCGTCTAATTGACTCCAAGTATCCAGTTTAGGCATGCTCTGACCAGCCTCCGGTTCGATGCTGACTGGAATCGCATAGAAACTGGTGAAGTGTTGCTACCCAACGTTCCATTTGACGGTGACTATCTGTAATAACAGAGCCATCCGCTTCCTTAAGGGGAGCTGTCTTTTTGGAAACAGGGCCAATGGCCTGTTTATATTCAATAAAGAATTCATCTTTTCTTTGGTTAACGCAGCGCTTTTTCTTTGATTTAAAGATAGGGGGAATTCTAATGATTGGTGTTCTGGTGGCATAGGTGAGCTAACTGATAAAGTCATAGGTGTTGAAGTAATTGTTGAGCCATTAGAGCCTAGTTGAGCTATTTCTTGAGCTATTAAAGTTGAAAAACTTGGTGAATCTAAGCACAAATCTTTTGTTTCAACGGAACTAATATTTTGTATGATAGGTAAATACGGCAATGTAGGGTCATTAAAGTTACAGTCTGTAGACAAAGCTACTGAAGCTCGTGGTTCGCTTGGCGCCCCAGAAGAGCTACAAAACATATTTTATTTGCCGTCAGGCACAAAAGTTTGCTAAAAAAACCACCGCATTGAATCGGTTAAATGATTTATTTCTGATATAATTACGATGTACAAGTAGGTAACTGCCATAATCTTTTTTCAATCTTACAGGATTCCAACGACTAAATGTTTAACTGTACAGGTACATTTTTTGATCTTACTGGATTCCAAATAATAACTGTGTAAGTGCTAAATACATATCAGGATAAAAAGGAACTACAGTGAATAACTGTGTATCTACGTAGTTACATACTTAAACATCGGGATTACATCAAATACAAATTAGCAACATTGTTTATTAAAATTTACTGCAGTATGTGAATTACTTGTGATAAAAAACAGAAAACAATTGAATCGTGACTTTTATAAATAAATTTAATCATATTTGGTTGAATACAACATGCCTTGCCTTGATGGTACCTACTCTTGTTGGTCTAATAATAAATCTTCTCCGACATTGCAGGAAGATTTACGCCTTTTTATTACATCTTCTTACAATGTTGCGAAAAATTGGAACCTATTACTCGACATTTTTGAAATTAAAGCTGATCATCACGGAGCGCGTCCACACCCGCTCGATCGCCGTAGTACAACTGACTAACGGGTAGTTGCTCGTCGCCCGCGCACCTGTGCCCCCGCGAATTATAGTGCAACTGGTACTTACTTATTTTATCAGCGTCATTGTTTAGCAACATATGTAGATACATACTTATACGTCTGACAAAAATCAATGTTCTGGTCAAAAAAAAAATCTGATATTTTTTTACGTGATAGATATAAGTGCATAAATACCAAAAATGTAATAAAACCGATTTCGTGTATCTGGCAGATACATCCAAATACGTAGGACGTGTCGATAGTATCAACATAAAGTACAATTTATTTTTATTTTTTATTAAATTTGAAAACACGTTTTTTATTGCTTTTTGCAGCTTGTATCAAATTAGTATCTCAACTAAACAATTTCACAACATCTTTACACACACTTCAGCTTATCGCAGTCCACTGCTGGACATAGGTCTCCACAAGTTCGCGCCAAAAATGGCGCGAACTCATGTGTTTCGCCCATAGTCACCATGCTGGGCAGGCAGGTTGGTGACCGCAGGGCTGGCTTTGTCGTACCGAAGACGGTGCTGCCCGTCTTCGGCATGTGTATTTCAAAGCCAGCAGTTGGATGGTTATCCCGCCATCGGTCGGCTTTTTAAGTTCCAAGGTGGTAGTGGAACTGTGTTATCCCTTAGCCGCCTCTTAAGACACCCACGGGAAGAGAGGGGGTGGCTATATTCTTTACTGCCGCAACCACACAGCAGCCCACACCACATCTTTACAGTCTATATTTAAATTAAAAAAGTAACTCATTTTTTATCAAATTCAGAGACGCTTTGTTTCGTTTATCACAGCAAAAAATCTTTGAATGCTGACGTATTGGGAATAGGTAATAAGAATGAAATTACTTTATACAAGTTTATTAAATTGTCATCACCCTTATTAAATACTTGCTGCCATTTTTGTGCAGTTGATAGTTCTGCAAAACCCTTAGAAGTACATATATAATATTAAAGTAATTTCTCCATAAAGATCATCGATATTTACATTAAGTTTTCGCAGATTTAAATTTTCAATTATGTTAACAATATTATCTCTAAGACAACTGAGCTATGGGTCCTCATCTAGCCGTGTCGAAATTCTTGATATGATGATGTTAGGTTTTTAAGCAAACCTTGGCGTCGTCTATAGCGAGTTCTTTACAGATCCCGACTACTCAAAGATTTAATATTACAATGAATTCTTCGACAAGAGACGATACCATGCTATTTTTAATTCGTTTTTATTTTTATTTTTGTGTTACCCACACATGAGGAAATTATAAAGATTTTAAATCATATCAAAAAATTTTCGACCCAGCGGTATTTGAACCTGCGCCCTCTGATTAAATTAATTATATTATATTATTGGAGTTATCAGGGAATTGGACATACGGTGCCAATCAAAATACCAATTCTAAATTAATGCGACGTTTCAATCTTATATTAGATCTTCTTCAGGCATCTATAAATTTGATCAACATTTCAACATATGAAAAAGCTGCTTATGATTAAACAATATTGAATATAGAAAACTAACAAAAGATTTTTTTCCATTTACCTTTACATGTAGTGTATGACATCTTCATACTTAGGGTGCAATGTTAATATGCATAATCATAATATAATGCTTTATACATTTTTTTTTGTTTTTTATTTTAAAGAATTTTGAAATATTGACAATTCCAATACTATTTAAATTTATCAAGGCAACAATAAGTACATTTTTATATCATTTTATTTTGTTACCTATACATCTTTAGGACATTTGATTCTTAAAATTTAACTCTATTCCAGCATCTAAAACATTAATTACATGTATGATAATTATATATTATCATGCTATGCTATAGGTACAACACCACAAAATGTTAACAACCAAAGTATTACCTCCACATGCAGTGCAACCAGTATGTCACACCTATTATCTTTTAGATATGATAAATCACATCATCAAAGCCATTTTAAATTTTCTCAACAATTAAAAGTACATGTGCTCCATTCCAAATCAATGCAAAACTGTCAAGTCATTAATGTCAAATAAAGTACATTTGTATTGTATTGTATTGTATTGTATTTATATATTGGCTAGCCCGTTGGCGTAGTTTGTAGTGACCCTGCTTTCTGCAGGGTCACTACAAACTCTTCTGGGTTGTGGGTTCGATTCCCACCCTGAGTCTGGGTGTAATATATATTTATTTATATACTAGCTGCCCGGACAGACTTCGTTCAGTCTGTTATGTATATTTTTTATTTTTATTTTATTTTTTGTATAAAAACCTTCCGTGGGATTTTTAAGGAACATACAAAAAAAAATTTGCCGAATTGGTCGAGTCATTCTCCAGTTATGCGCTTAGCAACATTCATTTTAGGGTTCCGTACCCAAAGGGTAAAAACTAGTGTCCGACCGAAGTTTCGGTTTCGGTTTCGGTTTCGGCCGAGTTTCGGCCAAAAATCAAGTTTCGGCGGCAGTTTCGGTTTCGGCCAAAATTGGCCGAAACTTTTGCCGAAACCGAAACTGATTTCGGAAGTTGTCGTGCACGCTCGCCTAACTGTTTTCAATTCAAATGTTTACTGTTGCTGAGTAGTGGGTTACTTAATTCTAAATGTAATTATGACTGTTCTAATAATTGTGATCTAGGTACCTATCTTTATTAATTCTAAATGTGTGATTTGATTATCTTTGTCGAGACTGGAACTAAGAGTGTAATAGTAATTTTAGTAATTATTATTTTTATATAAGAGGTACCTAAAAGAGATTGATGGTTCTTCTAAGTACAAATACAAACCAAAGTATTCATTAATAAGATTTCAAAATACCAATACTTAGTATTTAATGAAACAGTAACAATTAGTGATTTGATTATTGATAACTGATAAGCATTTTGCTATGAGAACTTAATTTGAAAAAATAGTCAAAATATTATTAATATTTTTGAAGTGAAACTTCTTTAGGCGCATGAGGGGTAAAATTTGAACGACCGGTAACGTGGCAGAGTCATGACGTTCAGTACTTGGATGGGTGACCGCCTGGGAACACCGCGAAACGTAGTCTTTTTTTTCAACTACTTTTTTTTTGTGTATTTTAATTCTTTTTTTTTAATAAGTGTTAATTGCAAAACCTTGTCCAACACAACCAGGAGCACAAATTAAACCAGTACTAGAGATGCTTCAACTTGATATATTCATATTGATTGTTTAATAATTACCTACACAAATGTATGGTGGCCATATATGTAATAACAAAAAATAGTTTTGCCAGCGCGATTTAATCTACTACTGGCACCATCCAGTCGTAGATGTGTTAAACTTAAACAAAAAAAAAAACTTAAATAATTGTAAGTTGCAGCTTTAACGACTAGTTTTTTTTTTTTTTTTTTAATTAGTTTGCCAAAGAAGTTTCACTTCTGACATGTGTACTTTGTACGCACGCAATTTTTTTTCTTATATTATCTATAACTAATATTATAAAGCTGAAGAGTTTGTTTGTTTGTTTGAACGCGCTAATCTCAGGAAGTACTGGTCCGATTTGAAAAATTCTTTCAGCCTTGAATAGCTCATTTATCGAGAAAGGCTATAGGCTATACATCGTAAGGTTAAGACCAATAGGAGCGGCACACCAATGAAAACCATTTCAAAAGTCAGTCAGTCAGACGGTAGACGTCTAACCGCTCGCACGCATACTGACTTGCTACTCGCCAAAGTACACAACCAACGTTTCTCAAAGTTTACCAAATATAATATTCCAATATGTTTACTTGTAAGCGCTGTGATGTTGAAGCTAGAGATGGTGTTACGTGCTCATTATGTGAGGGTCGTTTCGATTTTCCGTGTTCGGGTATATCTGAAGCGGGTTGGAGAAAGTTGGGAGAAGAAAGAAGAAGCACTTGGAAATGCAACCCCTGCAGAAACCAAGCAACTGCTAGTCCACGCACTATTACTTCTAAGGCAGACATGGATAGCATATTATCAGAGCTAAAGAGATTGTCTTCTAAAGTGGAGGTACTCCCAACTTTATTGGATAACGTAAGGGCTATACAAAATGAGCTCCTAGAATTAAAGACCATCTCAGCCGAGTTCTCAGAGTTGAAGTCTTCTGTGGAGTTCGTGCATCATTCTGTAGAAACCTTGACAAATAGAGTATCAAGCGTGGAGTTGGAAATTACTTCCCTTAAATCTACAAAAGATGAGATTGCCGTTTTACAGAAGCGATGTGATCATCTGGAGATGCTGCAACGCGAGAGCGAGCAAAGGTCTCGCATGAACAACATCGAAATTAAAGGGGTGCCAGCCTCCAACAGTGAAGACTTATTCGAATTAATGGACAAGCTAGGGGGTATCATCAACTATCGCATACCCAAAGAACAGATCAATTATATCGCCAGAGTGCCCATGAGAGGCAACAGTCAGCATAAAAACATAATATGTTCAATACATAACAATTATATCAAAAATAATTTCGTAGCTGCGGCGAAAAAATACAAAGGTGTTATAAACGCAAGCATACTGGGACTTGGCAAGGACGGCAGCAGGATATATATCAATGACCACCTGACCATCGAAAATAAAACATTGCTCAATAAAACCAAATCACTTGCAAAGGAAAGAGGCTTCGAATACGTGTGGGTGACCGGATGTAAAATATTTGTTCGGAAAAACCATACCTCACCCAAGCACCACATCAAAATGGAACAAGACTTGAAGAAGTTTTTTTAATGATAAATCCATATCGACCCTACGGCAACGACTATAATCGAATTAAATTACAAATGTTGAGAACCACAGGTACTTGTTTTTTGTGCATGTTTACTGCTCGCCGGCCCTTTGTTCATTCTTCGCTCGGGTCCAACCGATTGACATCATCTATACAAAGCAATTATAATCGCTATTTGCATGATCATATAAATTATATTAGCTTGTATGTAATAATGGCTGTTTACTTAAATCAACGTATTTTTATTTTTAAAATTGCTAATATGCTAATTCTATATTATGAACTCAATTCAGTACAAATTTATGTTCAAAATTGCTCGTTTCGGCCACCTTGGTTAACTTCTTATAATTTACTATTTCTTTTGTTTTTGATTTACCTTACAACGTGTATTATTTATATTATTCAAACGCTATTTACAATGTGTTATTATGGCTCCTCTTAGCTTTTATTATCAGAACGTGCGGGGACTACGGACTAAAACATCTGTTTTCTTTAGAAATGTGTGCATTAATAACTTTGATGTTGTGTGTTTGACGGAGACCTGGCTTATTGACGGTATTGGCAACAGTGAATTATTCGACGATAGATATTTAGTATGGAGACGCGATCGGAATTACGTAAGTACTAATCAAACAATGGGAGGGGGTGTTTTAATTGCTGTGCGTCGGGAACTAGTTGCAACACACAGGGGTGATTGGTGCTCATCTGCCGAGGATATATGGGTGACCTTAACATTACATCAGAAAAAACCCAGGGTATCCTACAAAATGCACATAGGTGTAGTATATATTTGCTCTCAAAATTTAGGCAATTCTCTAAGGGAACAACTTGTTAATTTTTCTGATAATTTAATGGACATCGTCATCAAACACCCCGCGGACAAATTTTTAATTGTAGGAGATTTTAATCAGCCGAATATAATGTGGCTGCCGGGTGATCAAAATACCTTATTACCTACCAACATACAAGGTGAAAGTCAGATTAGCGTGTTGGATACGTTCGGAGTTTGTAATTTGTCACAATATAATCATCTTAGTAGTAGTAGCGGTAATATATTAGACTGGGTGCTGTCTAACAGTGAAGTTGAAGTGGATCACTGCAGTGATCCATTGGTTCCCGAAGATGTACACCATAAAGCCATATCCTTATCTGTTAATTTTGTGCAACTACATAAGCTACCCGTTTGTTCTGGTAGGAAGTATATTTATCATAAGGCTGACTACACTGCTATTGAAAAAGAAATTAATACCTATGACTGGTACACCGAGTTGTATTGTAGATCGTTTAGCGAAGCCGTGGTGTTTTTCTACGATATTATTGATAGATTAAAGAACACATACGTGCCAACCAGGTCATCTGTGGCAGTCGGTAGATATCCCCCTTGGTATAATAAACCTTTAATGAAGATTCTTAAAGAAAAAGCTAAATCACACAAAAAGTTTAAAAAATATGGTAACTTATCTGACCAACTTTCCTTCATTACACTACGACAGCGTGCCAGGGACTTAGAAAAAAGTATGTTTGACGAATATATGTCAAAAATTGAGTCGAATATTTCTAAGAACCCGCAAGCTTTTTGGCGATATATTAAATACAAAAATCAGTCGCATTCTTATCCCTCTGTACTAAAATATAAGGGACAGTCATCTGAAAATGGGGAAGATATATGCAATATGTTCTCGGAATATTTCTATTCTAACTTTCAACACTCTGATCCTCAAGATACTAACGTGACCGCTGGTTTACAAGAGTCCCAGCTGACTCATAATTATTATGGGAATAACTCGGGTATCGGCTGGATAGAAATACAAGAAGCCGAAGTGTTTAAGTTACTAAAACAGGTTGACCTGAATAAATCTGCAGGGCCCGACAATATTCCACCAATTTTCATATATAACTGTGCTAAATGCCTAACTGTTCCTATTACAATTCTTTTTGAACGGTCTCTCGTTGAGGGAGAAGTACCTGCTATTTGGAAGTCGGCATATATAACGCCAATACATAAAAAAGGTCCGAGAGACGAGGTGGAGAACTATAGACCTATCTCCAAGCTGTGTATATTCGCTAAAATACTCGAAAAAATTATTTACAGGCAACTCTATTCGGCTATTAGACTTAACTTTGGTGAGCATCAACACGGTTTCCTTGGTGGTCGCTCTACCACATCAAATCTTATAGTTTGCAGTGATTTTATATCGGAACACATGTCACAACGATTCCAGATAGACGTTATATACACAGATTACACCAAGTGTTTTGATAGAATAGATCATCTTATTCTCAGACAGAAACTGTTACAGATGGGTATATGCGGTAACCTGTATAGATGGTTTTCATCATATGTTGAGAACAGAAGTCAAGTTGTCGTTCTTAATGGTTACTCGTCGACGAGAGCTTCGTATATCCCGTCAGGAATTCCACAGGGGTCCTTGTTGGGACCTCTGTTATTTAATATATTTATAAACGATGTCATATCCTGTTTTCGTACGTCAAAAATACTCTTATATGCAGACGACATGAAAATACTATGTAAAATATGTTCATACGAGGATACTATTGCCCTGCAGGGCGATCTGGATCGATTCCGAATTTACTGTACAAAGAACAAACTGGACCTGAACGTCTCAAAATGCTATGTTTGTACTTTTACACGCAAGCCCAACCCAATAACTTACCAATACACATTATCTGGAATCGCAATAACTAGAGTAAACACTATCAGGGATCTTGGGGTAACATTCGACTCAAAGCTTTTGTTTGATGCACACGTTTCAAACGTAGTTAGTAAGGCAAATAAGGCACTAGGATTCATCATTAGAATATCGAAAGATTTTAAAAATATTAAAACGATCAAAATTTTATATTGCGCTTTTGTCCGTAGTCATCTTGAATATGCTTCTCAGGTGTGGAACCCCAATTATAATATCTATATCTCACGTTTAGAAAACATTCAAAAAAAGTTCTTAAGGTTTATACAATATCGTTCTAAAACATATTTGCCGGATTATTTCAGTCGATGCCGAAAGTTTCATCTACTCCCTTTGCAACAGCGTAGAATGATAGCGGATATTTCCTTTTTATTTAAAATTGCAAATGGGTCGACGGATGTACCCGAGCTGTTGAACAAAATTGGACTGTGCGTACCATCAGCTCAGTTACGAAAACATGACCTTCTGTACACTCCTGCCACCCGTACTATCTATAGGCAGAATTCATACATGATCAGAGCTTGTCGTTTGTTCAATGCGGTGTGCCGGAGGGTCGATATTGATCTCTTTAGCATGAGTGTGACAAGACTAAAAAGAGCGTTGTGTAACGATTTTTTCGCACATCAAAGCTAGTTGATTATTTCAAAATTGGTGTGTTCTTGGCTGTTCTATAGAATTATTTGCATATTGTTTTTTGATCTTATACTAACTCAAATTTATTTCATATATCTATTAATACTAACAGTGAAAACTTGTAATTGGCCATAATTTAATCATTTTTTTTTTTTATAATTGTAACTAGCTGTAAGTTTTCTAAATTTGAAAATAAAATAAAATAAAATAAAATCGGGAGGTTTTTTTTCTTCATTTTGAGAGCTTCCGCTGCGAGCACTGCGTAAACAGTTAAAGTTTCGCAAAAATCATGTATGACAGAATTGTTTCACTTTAAAAGTTCTAAAAAAAAAGTCCGCGACAGCATATGTCTGTTTTTTAAGGTTGGCTCACTATAACCTTTTTTATACGCTAAACAAAGTTCTAAAATAGTGCAATATTTGCGAAGGTGTTTTTATAAACATGACATAAATCCTTATGCAAATAAATACCTTTTTCATCACAAGTAGGTATTTAATTTAGAACAAAATTACCCTTAATACCATTCGATTTCAATAAATATCTTAGGTCCTAAGATATTTAGGATATCACTCGATCGGATAAGATATCGCAGTTTTTAAAAAATATCGCAGCAAACATATTATAAAGCTGAAAAGTTTGTTTGTTTAAACACGCTAATTTCAGAAACTACTGGTTGGAATTTAAAAAAATCTTTTTGTTTTGCATAGCCAATTTAACGAGGAAGGCTATTTTTTTCTTCAATTAACGCGTATGAAACCGCGGGGCACAGCTAGAATTAAATAAATGATTACAACAAAATTAATATACTGTGTTTCCATTTCATGTCAATAAAAAAATGTGTGTAAATGGGTAACATGCACCAAATTTCAGTATTTTATACTTGACCACGTGAGTTTCGGTTTCGGTTTCGGTTTCGGCCGAAACTGTAGCCACGGCCGAACATTCGGTTTCGGTTTCGGTTTCGGCCGGAAACCGACTTTCGGTCGGACACTAGTAAAAACGGGACCCTATTACTTAGGCTTCGCTGTCCGTCCGTCTGTCACCAGGCTGTATCTCAAGAACGGCGATAGCTAGACAGTTGAAATTTTCACAAATTATGTATTTCTGTTGTCGCTACAACAAAAAATACTAAAATCAAAATAAAATAAATATTTAAGGGGGGCTCCCATACAACAAACGCGATTTTTTTGCCTTTTTTGCTCGATATCAACAATGGCAACAGATAGACACTTGAAATATTCACAAAATACTCAGTTGTATTTTTACTTTAATAATAAATAATAAAATTAATATTTAAGGCGGGCTCCCATACAAAAAACGTCAGTTTTGCCTATTTTTGCTCTCATATAACAAAAGTGGTTTGTTTAGCCGCTTTTTGCCCGATATTAAAATCAATGTACCTAGTCAATGGTACGGAAACCTTCGTGCGCGAGTCCGACTCGCACTTGGCCGATTTTTATTGTATAGATGTAGTATTTATATGTATGTTTGTTGAAAAAAAAAATGTAACTATACCAGTCGGCTGTTACCTATAACACAAGCATTAAGTTGCTTACTTTAGAAACAGACGATCGTGTGTGTGTGTGTGTGTTGTAGATAATTATATTTATTTGTTTATATTTATTACTAGCCTCTGCGCGCGACTTCGTCGGCGTGGACTCCGCTCCTATTGGTCTTAGCGTGATGACACATAGCCTATAGCCTTCCTCGATAAATGGGCTATCTAACACTGAAAGGATTTTTCAAATCGGCCGAGTAGTTCCAGAGTTTACCGCGTTCAAACAAACAAACAAACAAACAACCAAACAAACAAACTCTTCAGCTTTATAATTATACTAGCTTCTGCGCGCGACTTCGTCGGCGTGGCCTCCGCTCCTATTGGTCTTAGCGTGATGATATATAGCCTATAGCCTTCCTCGATAAATTGGCTATCTAACACTGAAAGAATTTTTCAAATCGGACCAGTAGATCTTGAGATTAGCGCGTTCAAACAAACAAACAAACAAATAAACAAACAATCAAACAAACAAACTCTTCAGCTTTATTATAGTATAGATTAGTATAGATTTAAATATATTAAAATGAAAATGTTACCATACAAGTAAGTACCTACTTCTTAAAAATTATATGTTGCTACTTACAATTTATTTAGATTAATAATTTTTAATTTCTTACTAATTTTAGGAAAATATATACTATGACGTTATTTAACTTTTGATTTATTTTTCTATATACATAATTATATTGTTAATCATACGCAGCTTTTTAACCGACTTCCAAAAAAGAGGAGGTTCTCAATTCGAATGTATTTTTTTCAACTACAAGTACAACACAAGTACTTTTAGGGTATGCGGCTGTCCTTCTTATTATAGACTAGCCCGTTGGCGCAGTTTGTAGTGACCCTGATTTCTGCTCCGGGGGTTGTGGGTTCGATTCCCGCCCGAGTCTGGGTGTAATATATATATTTGTGTATTTATTTAATTCTTTGAAATAATTTTAATTATCTGCTTTGTCTGTGAATAAATTGTATAAAATATTGTATTAAAATATATTAAAATGAAAATGTTACCATACAAGTACTTCTTAAAATATTATATGTTGCTACTTTCAATTTATTTCGATTGATAATTTTTAATTTCTTACTAATTTTAGGAAAATATATACTATTACGTTATTTAACTTTATTTTTATTTTTCTATATACATATTATATTGTTAATCATACGCAGCTGTTTAACCGACTTCCAAAAAAAGAGGAGGTTCTCAATTCGACTGTATTTTTTTTACTACAAGTACAACACAAGTACTTTTAGAGTATGCGGCTGTCCTTATTATCGACTAGCCCGTTGGCGCAGTTTGTAGTGACCCTGATTTCTGCTCCGGGGGTTGTGGGTTCGATTCCCGCCCGAGTCTGGGTGTAATATATATATATTTGTGTATTTATTTAATTCTTTGAAATGATTTTAATTTTCTGCTTTGTCTGTGAATAAATTGTATAAAATATTGTATTTAAATATATTAAAATGAAAATGTTACCATACAAGTACTTCTTAAAATATTATATGTTGCTACTTACAATTTATTTCGATTGATAATTTTTAATTTCTTACTAATTTTAGGAAAATATATGGGCTGTCCTTCTTATTATCGACTAGCCCGTTGGCGCAGTTTGTAGTGACCCTGATTTCTGCTCCGAGGGTTGTGGGTTCGATTCCCACCCCGAGTCTGGGTGTAATATATATATTTATTTGTGTACTATTTATAAGTATGTATATCGAAAAAAATGTAGCTATACCAGTCAGCTGTTACATATTATAACACAAGCATTAAGTTGCTTACTTCAGGAACAGATGACCGTGTGTGTATTGTGTAAATATTTATTATTATGACTCGTTTTCACAACTTAAATCCACTCTTCATAGTATTGAGCGTGTTACAACGGAAACTAATCACAACTCATGTTCTCATCCTTAGTATATACCTATAACTCCACATTGTTAAACTTTAATGTATAGGTAGGAGCCAGCTGAAGTGACAGGATAGAGACAATAAATTTTTATTAATGATTATACTGAAATAAATTTTTAAACCTACACAGGATTAGGATATAATAATCATTTTAATGAATCTAGATTTCCTTGGGCTTTTAACCGACTTCCAAATAAGGTGGAGGTTCTCAATTCGATTGTATTATTACAAGCTTTTATTTAACTTGCAATGTATGTATGTATGTATGTATGTATGTATGTAACTTTAATGAATGTTTGTTCGGGTGAAATCTTGAAACTCAATTTTGAAGCAGATATCTTCAACCAATTGAGCTGAAATTTTGTATACAGGTTCAATTTGGATGACAATGCATGGTTTGTATGTATGCATGTATGTATGTTTGTTCGGGTGAAATCTTGCAACTCAATTTTGAAGCAGCTATCTTCAACCAATTGAGCTGAAATTTTGTATATAGGTTCAATTTGGATGCCAATGCATGGTTAACTTTATGACGTCATTCTAAATCCAATATGGCGGCATATCCAAGAGTGCGGACTAGTTATTTTTAGTGCACTTCTACAATATGGGTATCAAATGAAAGGGCTTGCTAGGAATAATTCGAATAAAGTGACGTGATAACCGACTAAAAAGTCAAAAATAAATTAAAAGTAAAAAACCTTTTTAAAAAACAAGCTTTTATTAGAATGTGCTAAAACGAATAAAAATAAATTTTTACTTTAAAACTTTTACTATCTACTTATAAAGTCATTACACATAATCTATATGATATAAAAGCTTGTCGCGAGTTTGCTTGTAAACAAGTAAATTAATTAAATTGATGTGATTGATTTTAACTATTAAATTTTTTAAACTATTTTAGTTTATCTGAGGTAGGGCACAGCAGGAAATTTCCTGCTCAAAATATGGAGCAGCCCGACTGGGGTAGTACCTCGACCTTACAGAAGACCACAGCGAAGTAATACTGTTTTCAAGCAGTATTGTGTTCCTGTTGGTGAGTAAGGTGACCAGAGCTCCTGGGGATAGGGTCGGCAACGCGCTTGCGATGCTTCTGGTGTTGCAGGCGTCTATAGGCTACGGTCTTACCATCAGGTGAGCCGTATGCTTGTTTGCCGGACTCGTAACATAAAAAAAAAAACTAAGGAAATACGAGTACTCATATCTCGCGACAAGCTTTTCTATCATATAGATTATGTGTAATGAGGAATGACTATAAGTAGATAGTAAAAGTTTTAAAGTTAATAACCAATCGCAATCCAGTGCTGTGACCGCTGCGCCAACGCGGCGTCATAAATAAAATAAAAGTTTAAAAAAGTCTGATAGCCGTTCATGTCCCAACGAAGTTCTTACGTGTTTTTTACCAGTTTTAGTTTTAGAAACTTCTTTCAACTGTTGCGATTTTAACCGACTTTAAAAAAGGAGGAGGTTACTCAATTCGACCGTATATGTTTTTTTTATGTATGATCGGGGATAACTTCGTCGTTTATGAACCGATTTTGATAATTCTTTCTTTGTTGGAAAGGGGATATCCCAACTTAGGTACCATGATAAGGAAACCAGGATCTGATGAGATTCTAGTGAAATCGTAGTGATGACTAGTGCGTTTGTTAATTTATTTATTATTTATTAATTGTTCATAAAGATTAACTGAATCCTGCAATAACCGATGTAGGATGTTTCCAACTTTTGGGCGCACGCTTAATCAGGGAAAAGGGGGATTGCTTTTTTTTTAATTTTGTCATTTCTGAAGTGAAAACTCTATAGGCACGTATGGCAGTTTTTTTTAATGTTTTTCCCGGGAAGCACGAGATTAATAGTGACACCGTGGATAATATTTTACTAATTTTTGCTTACACGCCTTAGGGGCCCCTGTTGCCCGGGGGCCCCGTATCATTGATACGGCTGATACGGCGGTAGCTACGCCCCTGCCAATAATTTTCAACGGGACATTTACTGGCAGGTAGCTGATGTAATAAGGAGTGACTTAGGCTTTTAATTTTTAATTTATTATTATTTTTTATTTTAATTTAAGTATTATTAATATTATTTACATTATAATGTACAATTGATTTACTAAAGGTTTTTTTTTTCAGCGAACGAATGTGTTAACTTATCCGAGCAACAAAATGATCATCAAAAAATAATAGGAAGTGACTCAACATCATCTGGATTGATCTACAAGTAAATTTGAAAAACATAGATCAATAAAGCTTTGCACTGTAAAATATCAACACTTAAATAATAATTCATTTTATAATATATAATACATAATAATAAAAGAAAAGTTGCACTTAATATGGAAAATTTGGCTAAAATCGGTCTTCAAAGACAGCAAGGTGGAGAAGTCTTAAACGGCTTAACGTGCTCTCTGAGGCACGGTGGAGAGACCCACAAGGACTGCACAAACACCCAGACCACGGCAAACATCTGTATGGCCAATACAAATGTTGTCATGTGCGGGAATCGAACCCGCAACCGCCCGCACAACAGCCAATCGCAATCCAGTGCTGCGACCGCTGCGCCAACGCGCCAACCCCACAACATACCGGACCTAAATTTTTTTTATGACGTCAATTGATTGGCCATCTTGTATTTGTTAGTTCCTTTACTACATTGGTCTACAAATAATTTTGAAAAACATAGATTTAATAAAGCTTTGCACTGTAAAATATCAACACTTAAATAATAATTCATTTTATAATATGTTTATTAATATTTGAATTAATTAAGATTTGATGAGATCCAACATCGTTCACTTGTCATTTATTCAATTTTAAATGTGATTCTTTATCATGTAATGAACAAATTACGTATATTTTAAGAGATAATTTAGACAAAACGATAACATTATTATTTTTTAAACTAAAAGTAATAAATGAAGATGAAAAATAAACATGAATATAATAATTCTCATCAATGATTTAAACTCCGCAAAACGAAAATAATAAACATGGTAAATATTCCGTTTTCGAATAGTTTTAGTAATAGAAGTACCCATATTAATCTAAAATCTTGTAATGTGTTTTGTTTATTAAATAAAAATTTTTTGAAAAGTACTGTTTTTTCTTTCAAATACCTTATTTTTTAGTTACGTTATAGTAGATGTCATTGTGGCCACTTAAAATCCTTGGATTTGGCGTTGTGACAAAGTACCTACATAATCATAAATACGAGTCATCAAAGATGACTCAAAATGTACTCATTATATCTCCATTATATTAAAATACAACCCACATGACAAGTATAAACTTTTGATTTATAAAAGAATCATCAAAATCGGTAAACACAGTAAAAAGTTATGACGCTTATTATCACGTAGGTCGACGAAAAAATTCAGGTAAACGACGCATTATTGGTTATAACTCGAAAAGTACTTGTCAGATCTCAATTAAATTTAATTGATTCCAAATGACACTCAATACCTTTCGATTGAAAAGTTGGAATAAATTACAGATGCTTATAAAAGTTAGCTAAAAATTATCACTACATAGTATAAAACAAAGTCGCTTTCTCTGTCCCTATGTCCCTATGTATGCTTAGATCTTTAAAACTACGCAACAGATTTTAATGCGGTTTTTTTTAAAAGATAGAGTGATTTAAGAGGAAGGTTTATGTATATAATTTAGTATAGTTTTATGTAAATTAGCAGAAATACGGCGATAAATGTTGAAGAAGTCGCACAAAATTGGGCCAACTGGGAGCTTTCCACGCAAACGCCGCGTAAACTAGCAAAGATACAGTGGAGTAATGTACTAGCGAATTCTAAATCTATAAAAATGCTACAAAAAAGTCCGCGATAGCATATCTCTATCTCTTACGGTTGACTTACAATAACCACTTTTATGTTCAAATTTTTAATTAAAAACATTACGTTATTTTCCAAGCTATTTTCTTTAGTTCAGTATTAATCCTTATCCAAACAAATATTTTAGTTAGCTTAGGAATTTAATGCAGATTAAAATTGCCCTTTACACTATATCAATCAGATGAATAGGTTTCCAGATATCGTCGTTAGAAGTAATTAACAGCGAAACATTTAACCCTTTAACCGCCATCGCCGTAATATTACGTGTTGTAAGAGTAGTACCTCAGCCGCCACGTCGTCGGAATATTACGTAAAGATCCTGTCATTTAAAAATGTCATCATTGCACCCGTGCGAAGCCGGGGCGGGTCGCTAGTTTAAAATAAAAAAAAATATTTTTTTTAAATATATTTAATGTGTTTTGTTTATTAAATAAAAAAATTTTGAAAGGTACTGTTTTTTCTTTCAAATACCTTATTTTTTAGTTACGTTATAGTAGATGTCATTGTGGCCACTTAAAATCCTTGGATCTGGCGTTGTGACAAAGTACCTACATAATCATAAATACGAGTCATCAAAGATGACTCAAAATGTACTCATTATATCTCCATTATATTAAAATATAACCCACATGACAAGTATAAGCTTTTGATTTATAAAAGAATCATCAAAATCGGTAAACACAGTAAAAAGTTATGACGCTTATTATCACGTAGGTCGACGAAAAAATTCAGGTAAATGACGCATTATTGGTTATAACTCGAAAAGTACTTGTCAGATCTCAATTAAATTTAATTGATTCCAAATGACACTCAATACCTTTCGATTGAAAAGTTGGACTAAATTACAGATGCTTATAAAAGTTAGCTAAAAATTGGTTCAGTAGTTTCAGCGTCACGTACGGATAGCAGCGCCACCTACCGGGTCTAACTGAGATAAAAACTACGCTATCTCCCAAGTTGGACCAAATTACAGAGGCTTACAAAATTTGATACAAATAAGTTCAGTAGTTTCAGAGTTACATAACGATAGCAGCGCCACCTACCGGGTCCAATTGAGATAAAAACTACCCTATTTACCTAGTTGGACCTAATTACAGAAGCTTACAAAATTTGATACAAATAAGTTCAGTAGTTTCAGAGTTACATACCGATATCAGCGCCACCTACCGGGTCCAATTGAGATAAAAACTACCCTATATCCCAAGTTGAACCTAATTACAGAAGCTTACAAAATTTAGTACAAATTAGTTAAGTAGTTTCGGGAGTTACATACCGATAGCAGCGCCACCTACTGGGACCAATTGAGTTAAAAACTACCCTATTTACCAAGTTGGACCTAATTACAGAAGCTTACAAAATTTGATACAAATAAGTTCAGTAGTTTCAGAGTTACATACCGATAGCAGCGCCACCTACCGGGTCCAATTGAGATAAAAACTACCCTATATCCCAAGTTGAACCTAATTACAGAAGCTTACAAAATTTAGTACAAATTAGTTAAGTAGTTTCGGGAGTTACATACCGATAGCAGCGCCACCTACTGGGTCCAATTGAGTTAAAAACTACCCTATTTACCAAGTTGGACCTAATTAAAGAAGCTTACAAAATTTGATACAAATAAGTTCAGTAGTTTCAGAGTTACATACCGATAGCAGCGCCACCTACCGGGTCTAATTGAGATAAAAACTACCCTTTATCCCAAGTTGAACCTAATTACAGAAGCTTAGAAAATTTAGTACAAATTAGTTAAGTAGTTTCGGAGCTACATAACGATAACAGCGCCACCTACCGGGTCCAATTAAGATAAAAAAGTTTCCCATGTCCGTCTCCTGGTTCTAAGTTACCTTCCCACCAAGAGTATAAAAATTATATGGAAAAATTAATTTTATTAATGTCACTTTTTTATTTAACCGATGACATGTTTCTTTTGACGTTTGGAAGGGACATTAATTTCGTATATGTTGGCTAAAAAGTTCGTATCCTTTCCCCGAGATGGCGTCGCTGAGCCAGTGGCGCCATCTCGGAGAAACGGTACGAACTATTTAGCCCATTATATACGAAATTAATGTCCCTTAACTCTACAATATTTAAAAAAAAATTCCTCAAAATCCCTATATATCCCTTTTTAAATATAAGGAATAATACGGTCCGTGTCCCATATATAAAAATGACCTAACACTATTCGCTCCATCGAAGAACCCTTTTCCCAAGATTAATTTTGTGTGAAAAGTAATTTCCTAAGACGTTTGGTGTTACATGAACATTGGGCTACAATTTTCCACGAACGAAATGTCTCGGCCCGTACTATACATTAGATATATATATATATATATATATATATATATATATATATATATATATATATGTATATAGATATAGATATATACATATAGAGAAATTTTCGGCAAGAAAAGTCATCTTTATTTTGTACTGTCACAGGTTATATTTGAAATAAAAAATTGCGAGCGTACAAAACATGTCAGAAGTGAAACTTCTTTGGCAAAATAATTAAACAAAAAAAGTAATTTAAAAAGAAAGACAAACACATTGAGTGTCTACAAAGTACACATGTCAGAAGTGAAACTTTTTGGCAAACTAATTTAAAAAAAAGGGATTCAAATAACTAATTTAAAAAAACGAATTTAAAATAACAAAAAAAAATTGAAAAAAAAAATAAGCCAAAGTCACACGGTGGTCCCAGGCGGTCACCCATCCAAGTACTTACTGTCCCTGACGCTGCCGCGTTATCGGTCGTTCAAATTTTACCCCTCATGCGCCCAAAGAAGTTTCACTTCAAAAGTTTATAAAGTTGTCCCTTACATGTAATTTAGTATGCAGGGGGTTTCGGGGGCGACAAATTGATCTAGCTAGGATTCACTTCAGCCTGTAATATCCCACTGTTGGGCACAGTCCTCTTCCCCATGTAGGAGAAGGATCAGAGCTTAATCCACCTCGCTGCTTCAATGCGGGTTGGCGGATATATTCCCATTTCCCTACTATGATAACGACCGGGACCGACGGCTTAACGTGCTCTCCGAGGCACGGTGGGGAGACCCACAAGGACTGCACAAACAGCCAGTCCACGGCAAACATCAGTATGATGATCTAGCTAGGATTCATTTTTAGAAAATGTCGTTTTACCCGTGTTTTCACAAACTATATGCCCCCGGTCCAAATCCACATGTCACCAGATCGATTATCTTTTTCCCTTTTTTTTTCTAATTGCACTCGTGTTTTTTTATTTGAATAACCATTCAATTATTTTTTTATTTTTATGTCGGTAAGATCGAAAAATATTATTGATATTTCATAAGTATGTAATTGGGATGTAAATAAAATTTCCAAAAAACACGATATAAACCGAGCTAAGCTCGTTCATCCATAGGTAAGACTAACTCCCGTTTATGACTAAGTAAGTCACAAAAGGGAAATTCCCACAAGCATAGACGTTGCCAGTCGCTACAAAATAAAAGGGATTCACCGACTTCGCCACAAAATAAGTAAAGAAAAATTCAGTGATCCTTTCAATCGGTCCGAATGTGTAATTCCGATAAAAATGATATATAATGGTTCAAATATTTTTATTTAAAAAAATAAAAAATAAAAAAATATTTTTATTATTTATTGTTAAATTTTGCCGCCCCCTAAAAAGTGCCGCCCGGGGCGGACCGCCCCCACCGCCCCCCATACGCTACGCCACTGCTACAAACAAAAAAAAACTTTAGTTTTACCATATTAGTAGGTTATGGTTATGTTCCTTATTATCTGGCTACGTCATGACAATTACGTATCTTCTGGTATACATTTATGTAACGGAATATTTTTGCAAATGCAATCCTTATAATAACGCATAATAACTCACGGCGATACTCCTACATTATACGCTACAGCCTTTTAATATCCCACTGTTAGGCATAGGCCTCTTTCCCCAAGTAGGAGAAGGATCAAAGCTTAATCCACCACTCTGCTCCAATGCGGGTTGGTGGGTATATTCCTACTATGAGTAACGATCGCTATCAGGTGTAGGTACATGATAACAACCGGGACCGACGGCTTAACGTGCTCTCCGAGGCACGGTATGGAAACCCACAAGGATTGCACAAACACCCAGACCACGGCAAACATCTGTATAGCCAAAACAAATGTTGTCGTGTGTGGGGATCGAACCCGCAACCGCCCGCGCAACAGCCATACACAAACCAGTATGCTGAGACCGCTGCGCCAACGCGGCGTCACACCTACATATTATGCTCATAAAAAATCTCTATACCTAAAAACCTCTATATTTTGTTATTAAGAGTACCTATTGACTATTGATTTTCACTTGGAAAACAGTAATGGACCGGAACGAACAACATACGGAACGACAAACATTTATACATCAATGAAAATCACGCTTCATTAAAAACTTTTTCAATAGACAGGTTATATTTTATTTCTCTATAATATGTACCTACCTATAAAATAAAATGAAGGTAAAGAGTTTGTCCGTTTAAACACACTGATCTGCGTAACTATTGGATCGAGGTGTAAAGTGTTTTAGATTTATAGACTTAGGCATTAGTTTGTTTATCAACGAAGTTTATAATATATAGGTACCTTAAGTAAATCAAGTAGTTTCCATGAACGCTTTTAAGTCGTCACTATACAAATTGCAAATAGATTAGAATAATTTGTGGAAATTTCAAGTGTCTAGCTATCGCCGTTCTTGAGATACAGCCTGGTGACAGACGGACGGACGGACGGACGGACAGCGAAGTCTTAGTAATAGGGTTCCGTTTTTACCCTTTGGGTACGGAACCCTAAAAACCGACTTCAATTACATCGACGACTAATACAACGTAAGTAGACGGAAAAAAAAATATTAACAAACACACTAGTCGCCACTCCCCACTACGATTTGCGAAGATTCCCCTCGATTTCTCTGGGATGCCAACATTAGATCCTGGTTTCCTTATCATGGTGCCATCCTTGGGATATCTTCTTTCTAACAAAAAAAATATCACGAACACAGAAAATAAAAATGTATACGGTCGAATTGAGAAACCTCCTTTTTTGAAGTCAGTTAAAAACACCATAATGTTTTTATTTTTATTTTGTGGAGCTCGATATTTCGACATTATCTCAGTTCACCCACGTTAATTAAAGAAAAAAGAGGTGATAAAATATATATATTACATAGCCTAGTAAAACACTGAAAGAATTTTTCAAATTGGACCAGCAGTTCCTGAGATTAGCGCGCTCAAGCAAACAAACAAACAGTTCAGCTTTATAATATTAGTATAGATGTCTTGTTCACGAGGCTGAAGTTTGCGGGTAGATGTTGACGCCATTAAGTGTCCATACCGGACTACCTCCTTTCTCGTACGTTTGCTACGTAAACACTGCATGGTTACCTACCACTACTATTGTCACTTCACCCCTGCTATTGTTCCTTATTTTACGTACACTCGAAAATCGATCCCTTGTTCTATAGACTAAACTCACCGTATCGATTCGCGAATTTTTTATATTATTCTTCAAGGGTTTTCATAACCTAATCACTAGATTCCACATCCTCGACATTTGTAACCCACCTTACCCATTGAAATTACTATATTTATTAATTTCTGTGGCTTCTTGTACCAGTCGGGGTATGTAATGCCGTTCTGTCGCGAGTATCTGAGCATTATGAAAATGAAAATCTATCCAATGTCTCCCCCCCCATTTCCCCGTGTCCCCGTTTCCCCATGATCATGGCGATTGAAACATTGCCGAAATATAAGTACCTCAACAAAACAATAAACGTGGTATACACACATCGAACCCGTAAACTGTCGGTGTTTGAAGCGAGTACTCGCACCACTACACCGAAGCGGTCAGATTTTAACTGCACGAAGAGTGCCAAGAAGCATGTTATAGTCTACAACTCTACAGAGTTGAAAGTGTTACTGAAATAAGAACAAAATTATTACAGTGAGCTAGCTGTTATCCATAGCCAACCAAATATCCTCCGTCACATTCAATAGCATTCCAACAGTGCTGTGGGAGAGACAGAAACCAGATTGATAGCGGAATAATAGAGATATGGAAATAAGGTAAGAATAAAGTTGTTGGTGAACTATAGATTCCAGGATTTTGGTCTTTGGATAAAATGGGAAGGATAGATATAGGACGGTATTGAGTAGGACAGGAGGGAATTGAGATTTTAGCATGTCGAAAGCCATGGTCGGTATTTTTGTTAATAATTGAATCTTAAATGTGACGATTCGTACAAAATCATAGCTTTGGCCTAAGCCTAAAGAATTAGAGAGCTGTAGTAAAAAAAGTCACATTTGTCACAGAATTAACAATTCTAGAAAATAGGTAAATCGTTGGAGTCCAGCTAGGTATTAGGAAGATGAAATACCTATGTGTGTACCTATTATGTGTGTGTTGACGAGAAAAGGGTGGTAAAATAAAGTTTCATCATCATGATAACGACACCTAATTTTACATAATTATCTAAATGGTACATAACAGACGGGAAACGGAGTTCCGTATTTTATTTTGATAGATAATACATGATGTGCAGGGCTGTAGCTAGAGTCGAATTTAAGGTAGGGCAGCATTGGTTAGAGGTAGGGCGGTAAAAAAATTATCAGAATTGATCTGCTCCGAAGCATGGGCTCCTAAATCAATCACCATGAAAAGCTATTATAAATGCACTTATATAACTGACCTCTATAGTCTAGTCAACAAGTTCAAAAACGTGTTAAATAGAGATAAAGCTCCTAAAAATATGGGCGATAACTCATTCGATTCGGAATTATGTCTAGAAAAATGTTTTTTAAGGGTTTATTAGCACATAAAAAATTGCGATTGTTATTAACAAAATAAGAAAAAAAAGAAGGTATTTAGTTTTTCGTTAATAATTTCTAAAATAATGAAATTGAAGGAATTTTAAAAAAAGATACTGAAAGAAGAGGAAATTTCCAATTAAATAATCCCAACTCCCAAAACTTTATCTGTATTTTTTATCATTTATTTTAACGCGGAAAATAGTACTCCGCGAGGTCGTTACGTCGCGTGCCGTCTAAAAAGCCGGTATACCACCTAAAATAATTTTTTTATAGTATTAAACAATAATTTAAAAATTTGAATAAATTGTGGTGTAATCTAGACACTTGAAGGAATAAAACCTCGGTGAAAAAAAAGGTTTATGCCAATTTTTCAAAAAGTTACACCATTGTTAATTAATTAATTATTTTCCAGTCTCTGTTTTTATAAATTACGGCATAAAAGTATAAATAATTTGTCTATAATTGTGTTTGCTCGCAAACGAAAAAAAACCGACTTCAATTACATCGACAAGTAATATATCGTAATAAGACGAAAAAATATATTTACTTGACTATAGTCAAGTAAATACGCACTATTAAAGATTACTCAAAAAGTTGCAATCAGTTTTCGATCTAATTTAAACAAGACTTCAAGACAAGTATTAGCTTTTGATTAAAGTAAGAATCATCGAAATCGGTACACCGAGTAAAAAGTTATGCGGTATAATATAACGTAGGTCGACGAAAAAGTAGTCACGTAAATACGCATTATTAGATATAACTCTAAAAGTAGTTGTCAGATCTCAATTAAATTAAAATGGGACCACATGACACGCAACACCTTTCAATTAAAACAAAATTGATCGAAATCGGTCCACCCAGTCAAAAGTTCTGAGCTAACATACATTAAAAAAAAACAAAAAAACATACGTGTCGAATTGAGAACCTCCTCCTTTTTTGGAAGTCGGTTAAAAATTTGATTCGCTTCATGGAGTTCTTATTTATTTATTTATTTATTTATTTATTAAATAGACACACCATCGACACATCATAAGAACATTACAAGTAGAAATATACAGTTAAACATAGTACAATACAGTATGATTTGTCTTTTAAGGTGTATACAGCATTTATTATTATACAACAGTTAGTGAACACAGATTAGACATGTATGAATCAATAATAAAAAAAAAGAAACAAAATTACAAAATTCCAATAGGTAAAAGAATACTGTTAATTTAATTTAACGAATTGTAAACTTCCAATCAATTTTTGACAAACTCTTTACAATCGATAGAAAAAAATATATCAATGTCACCCCTTAACAATAATTCGTTGTATGTTCCCATTAATCTGTTGAGAGGAGCATATTTTCCAACGTTAGTCCCGGTGCACGAGGGAAAGAAAATTTTATAATTAGGATGTCTAGGAATAGATCTAGGGACGTTGATGTTGATTCGCTGAACGACATTTGAACAACAAACTTGCCCATGTAGAATCCTGTGAAGCGTTTTCAAGTCACAAATTTTTCGTCGCATCTCGAGAGAACTTAAATTGAAGTGTAATAATCTAGTATGATAGTCGGCGCGATAGGGACAATTTGGATCCTTGTATGCAAGAAAGCGTGTGAAACTGCGTTGCACGCGTTCAATTCTGTTAATATGTATATTATAATAGGGGTTCCAGATAGGGGATGCATACTCAAGGACACTACGTATTAAGGCTTTATACAGGGTGAGGATAGATGCAGGGCTTTTAAAGTCTTTACATGTTCTCTTAACCATACCGGAAACCTTCCAGGCACGTGTCGTTATATTATCGATGTGTTCTATAAAGTTTAATTTTTTGTCTAGAATGACACCTAAATCTCGTACAGACGGAGCAGTATTTAGTGTTTGATTATCAACTGCATAGCTAGAGGGGTTGACATTTCTCTTTTTTGTAAACTTTATATAAAGACACTTTGAAGCATTTATGTTCATTTTATTAGTACTGCACCAGTGGATTACTGAGTCCAAGTCTGTCTGCAGTGCTTCAACATCCTCCTGGGTATTTATAATTTTGTAGAGCTTTAAATCGTCTGCAAAGACAGAACATTGACTATATTTGATGTGATTAGAGATGTCATTTATAAAAATAAGGAACAAAATAGGCCCCAAATGTGAGCCCTGTGGAACTCCCGATGTCGAGAAATAAGAAAATGACTTATAACCCTGCACAGTTACCCGCTGAGTTCTGTTGAATAAGTAAGATTTAATCCAGTTGAGAAGATTTCCATGAATTCCATAATATTTTAGTTTGGACAAAAGGATGTTATGGTTGACTGTATCGAAAGCGCTAGAAAAATCTGTATAAACCGAATCTATTTCCTTTTTCTTGTCAATACCAATTGATAAATCTGAGACCTAGTTCAGGAGATTGCTGAATGTTGATCTACCTGCAGTGAAACCGTGTTGATTAGAGGAAATTATATTTGAAAAGTACTTTAACAGAATTGGACAAATTATTTTTTCCAAACCCTTAGAGAATAAGTTCAAGATGGAAATCGGTCGGTAGTTTTTGATGTTAGATTTGTCCCCTTTTTTGAATATGGGAACAACATTGGCAAGTTTCCATTCGCTTGGAAAAACGGCCATGTGAAGTGATTTTTCATAGAGTAATTTTAAGGGAAGTGTTAGATGTTTATAGTTTCTACTGATAAAAACACCGGGAATTCCATCAGGACCAGCCCCTTTGTTAGGATGTATTGACTTCAATGCCTTTAGGACATCATACTCAGTAATAATAACCCTGCCTAGCGAGTTCTGAGGAGAGTGATCCCCCAAGTCTAAACACTCCGAACCCTCAACTGGAGAGAAAATAGAAGAGAATTGATGAGCAAATAAATCGCATATATTATCGCCGCCAGTAGCAACCTTGTTGTCCAGAAACATCTCATAAGGTAAATTAGAAGATTTACCTCTTAGCGATTTTATATAAGACCAAAATTTATTTGGATTTTTTTCCAGTGATTGTTCAGTATCAGCCACGTAATTTGCATAGCAAGAGGAAGTTAGGGAGTCAATACGTTTATTTAATAATTTTAATTCGAGTTTGTCGCGGGGGTTTTGATAGATTTTGTGTCTTTTACGAACTCTTTCTCTTTCCTTTATAATTTTAACCAAGTCACGCGAAAACCATCTTGGAAATTTACAACTACGAGGTTTTAATTTAGGTACTGTGGAATCAATTATGGAATACAGTATTTCATAAAATTTCTCGACTGCAAGATTCACATCATCAAACGCTGATAGCTCGGCAGCCCAGTCAATGTCTGTTAGTTTCGATTGTATAAGTAGGTAGTTTGCTTTTTTGAAGTTATATGGCCTTGACTGGTCTGCCGTACAGCTATAAGCGTCCGTATTGATATCAATATCCAGTGGAGGGTGATGGGGATCAATTTTACTGATTGGAGTTAGGCTTTTCCGAACTGAGATGTTGCCAATATTGGAAAGAATTAAATCCAGGGTCCGATGGTTACAATTTTTTACACTATTATATTGCCTAAGATCATTCAATGACATGAAATCAACCAAGAGATATCCCAAGTTGCAATAATAGTTAGTAGGAATAACATCGGAAAATACGCTCTCACCACTAACCCAATCAACAAAACCAAGGTTAAAGTCACCAAGTAGAACAACGTCACTAAACCGGGAACTGAAGGCTCCATTGCAATTTTCCAATACACTCTCCAGTGATGCCGCCCTGACTGGAGGGGGAACATAGATCGCACCAAACAAAGTTTCACTAAGATCGCCCTTTCCTATCTTTACCGATACCCATAGGTCCTCCGAAGAACTTTCGAGTCGCTGGATACGTTTGGAAATGTATTTAGTCGAAACAGCAATCATGACTCCATCCGCCGATCTTATCTCCTAGAGATGTAGAAATACGATCTCTCCGATATACGTTGAAATTATTATTAAACAATTCATGATCACAGACACTGTCATCCAGCCACGTTTCTGTGCCGACGATCATATCATAGTCGGTCGCCAAAAGAGCTAATCTGACTTCCTTAGTCTTTGTTTTAAGACCTCTAAAGTTTTGATAGTAGATGCTGAAATTAGCCATTGGTAGATATATATGTGTACGGTAACTTGGACAATTGGTGATAATTTACAGCTTATTTAGTGTATCATATCGTCGCTGAATAGGCAAAACTACTAAAGCGCCATTTTGGTCAAAATGAGTTATATATATGGTTCGACTGCATTTTTTTTTCTCTGTCTATTAGTTCGGGTCTCGTGGCGATCGGAGCATTTTTTTGGCGCTTTAGCACTCAAAATGGAGTTAAAATCTCAACAGATTTCTTGCGACTTTTTACTAATGTGTGGCTTACTTTGACACATTTTCTTATAATTGTCGGTTTAGTATTATGCTGCTGCAACTATCCCTATTCAGGTTTGTTAGTAATTTTCGAAAGTATACTTTTGTAAACCGATGGTATTTACATAACTTTTGCTTGAATCTTTTTTTTTACCACGGGTCCTTTAAGTCAAATGAGCTTAAGAAAAAACCACAATATATGGTGATTTAGTAGTTTCTGCTGATTGAAATCACGTATACTCAAGCTTATAAGTAAATAATTTTTCAGCAAGAATCATCAACCATGGCGCTTTAGTATTTTTGCTTTACTCAGTAATTTAAGTAACAGGATATTAGCATTTTTGAATGACTTGAAGATTATTATTTCTCAATCAATATTTTATTAGAATTAGAAGTTAATAATGTTCAGTTTTGATCTCTTACTTAAATTACAATAAGTATACTGATTATTGTTAAAATGGAGTCTTGTAATTGTAACTAACTTAAGTAACTCCGTCTAGGAATGTCCATGGTCTAGGATCACTGTTTTGAACGACAGGCGTGATATTGTTATTTTAAACTAAGCTTAGTATAAAATAACAATATAGCGCCTGAACTGAACAGTGATTCCAGAGGGAGTTATTTGTGTTAGTTGCAATAGTGAAACTCCACATTATATTTTTATTTAGTACGTTTTTATAAACAAATGTGGAAAATTACGGAGGAATGTGATTTCTTCTTCTTCTTTTACTTTGGCTCCCTGAAGGATTTGCCAGTGTCTGAGTGAAGCTTAGTTTATGTTATAAGGATTGTTATGTTAGGACGGGAAACTTTGCTTTGTGTAAGGCTTTGTGGGAGAGCAATTGTACGAGAAGAAATAAAGACTAAAAAAAAGAATCAGAACAAATGTCGGTGTTGTTGCCAGTTTATCATAAATCATAATGATATGTACCGAGTTAGTATCTGAAACAAAAGACAAACAAACATAGGTATATAAACATAGGTTAGTAGGGTTAATCAAGACAGACAGTGCTACAATCTAATGTTATTTTGATTAATATATGTACATAAATGTCAATAAACTGAGAATGAACTAATGATAAAAGAGACCTCAGGTTAGTTGGGCGAGGTATATCAAGAGGAAGAACATCATAAAGAGAAAACTGGAGTTTTGGACAGTTAAAAAATATGTGTTCAAGGGTGCCTCCCTCAAGACCACATTCGCAAAGTGAAGAGTCCTTTACTCTAATTTTGTGAAGGAAGACCGGGGTACAAGAATGGCTTAACCTTATGCGGCAGACAGTTGAGATTACCCACTTACTGGCCTTTCTATACTTGAAAAACCATGGTTTGACAAGGATGGATCCCTGTACACTAGCATAAAACTTTCCTTTTGTTGCACTTGAGTGAGACCAGAATTCAGACCAATCACGCATCATTCGTGTCTTCGCTAATGAAATCAAGTCATGGCTATAAACTTTGTATTGGCTGAGGCCACCAGATGTTGTCGCTTTTTTTGCGAAAAAATCTACTTTCTCATTCCCTATTATACCGCTGTGAGCCGGAATCCAAGCCATCTCGACACGGATGTTTTGTGCCAGACACCTAAGGAGGAGATGTCTAATTTTGAGAATAAAAAGGAACTTAAATTTAGTCTTGAATGGATTATTTAAATTACTCTGTAAGCAACTTTTGGAGTCCGAGAATATAACGGAGTTGTTTAATTGGTGTGACTCAATAAACGAAAGAGCCTCCAAGATAGCCAAAGCTTCCCCAGTAAAAACTGAGGAGACGGGAGGCATTTTGCAGTTCAGTACTACATTAACTCTCGGAATCCAGACAGCTGATCCTATACATCCCTGTTCAGTAAGTTTAGAGGAGTCTGTGAGTAAATGATACCAATCTTTGTAATGTGTGTTTATGGCGTAGTTAAATTGCTGATTTGCTACAGGAGATCCTTTATCTCTACCAAGGTTGAAAGAAATGTTGGGAAGCAGAACTAAAGCATCAACGGAACCTCATAAATAGGTAAGATTCTACACTGATGGACAGGGTAAGGAAGGCCAATAAACTTATTATAGCTTTTAATTAGACATGGGGGAGACTTGTGAGACCAGTAGGATGAAGAAAGAACTAATTGAGAGAGTAGGTGTAGTCTAGCCGAAAGAGGATGGGAAGAGAGTTGGAGGATTTTAAAGAGAAATCGGTCTGAGAGGTATTGGCGTCGCAATTGTAGAGGAGGTTCCGCATATTCCACCTGTAGAGCGTTAATAGGAGAGGACTTCATGGCACCTATTATTATGCGGAGCGCTTTTGATTGAATTTTGTCCAGATCGCGTATAATAGTTTTGTGACATGGCTCGAAGATAAAAGATCCGTAGTCAAGATGGCTACGTATCAGAGCGTTATATCTAAGTTTTTGTGTATAAGGATGGGAGCCCCACCAGACTCCAGAAAGACACCTCATAATGTTTAAGTTTTTTTCACACTTTCTTAGGACAATTTTTGTTTTATTTTCAATCTAAGAAAATGTTAATTTTGTTTGAACAGTTTTTTTAATTAAATAAAGATGTATGTTAAATTGGTGTTATTTATTTATTATACGGGTTAACATTTCATAATAAACATTTTTGTTGCTCACATTAGTAATAATATTTAGGCTGGAACAAGATAAAAAGTGATGAAAGTATAATCATCCCATTATTTAATTGGCAACTATGTCTTGAAAGTAAAAAGCTTTCGAGATTTCTCTAGTATCCGATGCTGAATGTCTTTTTGCTATATGTCTTTCTGTAGTAGATTTATCTCTTAGTAATTTTCGTTTACGACTATTATATTTTTTAAATAATGTTAGTATGTTTTTCCGAAGAGAATGTTAACACAGTCGAGTCTTTAGTAGTTGGCGACTCCCTAACCGTGAACTTAATGTGGAGGTTAGTAATTTTCCCTTGCTGGTTTTTATTCAGAACTCAGAGGATTTATCCTAAAGTGACAGCTAACTTCGTAAATAGTTAAAATGCGAACAATGTAACAGATTAATTACGTAGATAAAATTAAATCATGATTATGTTTCCTTAACAGTTCTTACTTTCACCCAAAAGAAAAAAAGTTGTGACAGGTTAAAGCAAAAAAAAAACTTTAAATTGATTTTTCTCGAAACAGCACTTTTGGAGGTTAGTAGTTTTGCCTATTCAGCGACGATATGATTTTATCTGCTTCGCCGGCGACTTATCGTTTTTGCGAACAAAGATATGACCGTTCCGTATCCAAACAAATTGGATACGGATTCTTCTCATTAAATACTTAATAAAGATATGCAATAAAAATTTACTAAAGTTTATAGTTTTGCTAATTATAACTTTTTTAAACTACCAAAAAATTAAAGTTCTAAAAATTGTTATCAAAAAATGTTTTTTTTTTAGTAATATCTTATTATTGCTGTTTTTGCATCTAATATAGCCATATAGGTATTAATTAACATTGGAAAAAAAAATTTTACGTCATTTGTTAAGAAATTGTTTATAAACAGACTATTTTGCGATTTAAAAACAAAGTTACTATCATATTGCATAGGTGAAATAATTATTATTTAAAAAAAAATTCTTAAATTTGTTATTTCATTTTTTATAATCTTATAATATAAATAAAAAATTATTTTATTCTTAAAAATCTTCTTTGACCCTTTTCAATTATTTAAACAAAATGCGTAATTAATAATTTCCTTTTATCCGTACGTTATAGTTTTTAAGATTTCACCAATAAAAATAAAATAATTGGGAAAAATATATTTTTTTTTTACAATGTTAATTAATACCTATATCAGATGCAAAAACAGCGTAATAAAATATTACTAAAAAAAAACATTTTTTGATAACAATTTTTAGAAATTTAATTTTTTGTTAATTTAAAAAAATTATAATTAGCAAAATAATAAACATTAATAATTTTTTATTGCATAACTTTATTAGGTACCTATCTAAATGAGAAGAGCTCCACGAAGCGACAAAAATTTTAGACCAATTATTTAAACTTTTATGCGGTTATGCCGTAATTTATAAAAACAGAGATTGGAAAATAAGTAGTTAATGAACAATGGTGTAACTTTTTTAAAAATTCCTTCAAGTGTCTAGATTACACTTAACTATAATTTATTCAAATTTTTAAATTGTTAGTTAATACTATAAAAAAATTATTTTAGGTGAAATACCGGCTTTTTAGACGGCACGCCTATGGCGTAATGACCTCGCGAAGTACTATTTTCAGCGTTAAAATAAATTATAAATAACAAAGATAGAGTTCTGGAAATTGAGACTTTTTAATCCGAAATTTCCTCTTCTTTCAGGATCTTTTTTAAAATTCCTTCAATTTCATTATTTTAGAAATTATTAACGAAAAACTAAATACCTTCTTTTTTATTATTTTGTTAATAACAATCGCAATATTTTTATGTGCTAATAAACCCTTAAAAAACATTTTTCTAGACATCATTCCGAATCGAACTTGCTATCGCCCATATTTTTAGGAGCTTTATCTCTATTTAACACGTTTTTGAACTTGTTGACTAGACTACTAGGTCAGAGTTGTACATTGACTAGTTATTCGTAGACAAATAATTTCTGTGATAGAACATGAGCATGGTCTACGAACTATTAAATCCTCAATGATGAACAACAATCGAAAAAGATGGTTGAACTTCCAGATTTGTATGTAGAGATCCACGTCTGAGTGAGACTGAGGTAATAAAATTAATTGTTGGGTGGGGTGATACGAATAAATAGATACGACTAAAAATACCACTTAGAATTTTAAATCATATTGTTTTTGCAAACTTATTATAATAATTGACATAATTTTTATTTCCATGTTTTGGAAAACCAGTTTTAGAATCAATGGCATTTTTCAGTTTCTCAATCCTGTGGAAGTGTACGCTTCTGTTTGCTTCCACGAGGTAAAAATGGCTGGATAGATAGCAAAAAGCACCACCTTTCTCGACAGAATACTGCAACCATTTTTAACGCTTGAACCAATCGAAAACAAAGGCCCTCTGTTATGTTGTTTTGGATATGTGTTTAAAACAACTTGTTTTATTGGTTCTCCGATTTGTGCAATAGCAGAAGAAATACCGTAGCTGACATTATTACAAAACACTCTTTAATCGTGCACTTCACTTAACCAAACTACAAACAATCATAATCAATCTCTAGTTTTTGTTTATTTTGGCTACAATTTTTTTTTATCCCAACTTGTTGAACAAACAATTTAATTATAATATTTTATTTTAGTTTTTGGCAGTTTTAAGGTAGGGCATTTGTGATTTCAAGGTAGGGCATTGCCCCTCAATGCCCCCCCCTAGCTACGGCCCTGATGATGTGTCGTAAATAGTGGATAATCCGTTACAACTGGGGTTAGCCTCGAGCTTCAAGAAAATGTACTTTTTATGTCAGGGTTGCCAACACGGTGAAAATTGTGAATATTTTTGTTTTTTCGTAAAATTTCTAGCGCGACTAGTAATTTGGTCATAATGTTTACAAATTAAGGTATTTTAGTGGACTTTTATTTTACTTGGGAATACTTTATGTAATTTTCTCAATTTCTTTGGTCCTGGACCTTTTCTATTACAAATTGAAAACCTGTGAAAAGCACGCGACGACAATGTTTACAGTCATTTATCATCCTTTATATTAGGTCCTTTATTTGACATTTTACAATATTGATAAATGATATCAAAATCTGAAAAATATTAATCATCGAAGAAGTACGATACGAAAACTCAACTTGAAATGTGTTCTTGCACATAGGTACATCAAAATATTTGTAAACATAGTCATCTTTCCTGAACATAATTGACTTATATTAATGTATGACTACCTTGGACTACTTAAACTGCGGGAGCCTTCAGCCATTTTAACTGGAGGGTCGCGGATCTGCAGGCAACAGGATCCCTCCAGCGACAGGCTGGCCTCGGCTAAAAGGCCAGACTTCTCCTCCATGGGGACTGTCCGGCTCACCTCTAAACAGTCCCGACGACGCCGTGTCTAGCAGGACCGGGTTCCCATCCCGGCCCGACACGGGCACAGGGGCGTTACCAGTAACGCATTAAGTAGCGCCTCCTACGCACCCCCAGTCGTAGCCCGCGGGTGGAAGCCACGTCGGCGGCCTCCTCTCTCACCCACTCGTCGGCCTCCTTCTGGGACATTACTGTCTCGCAGAAGACCATGGCCTTCCAGGACTCGGTTATGCTATTCGCTTATGGTATTCGTACGTATAATAAAAATTCGATAAATGATTCGTACTTTTTTTTTTTGTTTTATACACACATGAGGAAATTATAAACTATATCATTGCTCGTTTAATAGTATTAGATTATCTGCATTTAAATAAATAAACGCCTCATGAACTCAATCTTGAGATTGCTAGCACTGCATCCAAAGGTAATAAGGATTATTAAATAAAATAGCAATTATTTTTCAACTTCTATTAAAGTAACATTCGAAACACCACAATATTTTATTCTACATCTTGATTTATATATAATAACTAAAATTAATACCTATAAACATTCCTTTCATAACTAAGTAAATGCAATATGTTCATGACAACAGCTTAAGTTATTATGCTGTTCTGCTTTTATTATATTGTGGACTTCGTATAAAGGCACTAATGAGAATTTAACTCAAGTGTTTACCACGATTTCATTTTATAATACAAAACATAAATTAAATATTTCATAAAATTTCAAGCTTTTATAAAACCGAATTTTTAGTTAATTTATTTAAATATTTAAACCAGTGAGTTATTATATAACAACACATATCGTTTTTGTAAACTTTTGAAAATATAATTATGTAAAATGTATATAAAATATTAAAGCAAATGAAGTTTTTTAAGATATTTAGCTTGTATGTGTTTTACTCTACATAAGTGTAAAATGTGCATTTTTGCAATAAATTACTAATTAGAATTTGTGTCAGACTTTGCAACTTATATGTGATTATATCTAATTTGTACCCTTCAATGTATTTAACTATATAATTATATTGTCTAAAATGAGCAATTTGAAAAAAAGACCTCAAAATTGATTTTAAATAATTATGTCGGTAGAATGTCTCTACATAATAAATATACATCGTTAAATATATTTAAATAATTGACCAACATGCAGAATAATATAGGCCATTGCCATAAACCTAGCTTATAAACGAACACAATTTTACAATTAGGAGGAACACAATATTAACTGGAAAGTTTTAAGAAAACGAAAAAATATGCCTTCTAAAGGCCAAACTATAACTAAACACTGGTTACTCATATTAAAAATATAAACACTGCATTCATATTTAAAAAGAAAACTTCATCTTTTAAACAAAGTATTACATCTTACATATCAAGATCAAATATAAGATCATTTTTAAATTTAACCTCTAAGTATTTTCCCTTATTTAATTTATCCGGATTATAAAGATCCGTGTTATGTTTAATAGTATCACAAGTAACTGGTGCATCTTTATCTTTTTTTATATTGTTCTTTTTCTTTGTACTGTATGTTATAGAATCAGACTTCCATATTTGTTGATGGTCTTCTTTAGTATTACCATTTCTGTCAAGAATATTGAAAATAGAGTCTTTCTTGGTATTATTAACTTCATTGTTAGCATTTTCATCTCCATTACTATCGTACTGCAGATCACAATCGGACATGGTGTATTTACATTCCTCGGCATCTGATGTGTCTGCAACTCCACTGTCGTGTCTCTGTTTAAGTGCCGATTTAAGCCTTGATTTGGATGACTGCAAATCACATTGTTATTGATATTAATATTTTATATCTTGATATAAAAAATAAAAAATTATAGATCAATAATATTACACACACTAATACGACGCCGCGTTGGCGCAGCGGTCACAGAACTGGATTGCGATTGGCTGTTGCGCGGGCGGTCGCGGGTTCGATCCCCGCACACGACAGCATTTGTATTGGCCATACAGATGTTTGCCGTGGTCTGGGTGTTTGTGCAGTCCTTGTGGGTCGCCCCACCGTGCCTCGGAGAGCACGTTAAGCCGTCGGTCCCGGTTGTTATCATGTACACCTGATAGCGATCGTTACTCGTAGTACGGAATATATCCGCCAACCCGCATTGGAGCAGCGTGGTGGATTAAGCTCTGATCCTTCTACTACATGGGGAAGAGGCCGATGCCCAACTGAGGGATATTACAGGCTGAATAGTGATACATACTAATAAATAATTATTATACAGTCGAATATTGTTTTTTAAAACATTTTCGTATTACTAGTTGTAATTTATGAAATTTATTTTGTTCTTATTTATTAAATATAATAGAATCTACAGACTGAGGTAGGGCACAGCAGGAAATTTACTACTCAAAATATGGAGCAGCCCAACTGGGATAGGACCTTGACCTTACAGAATATCACAGCTAAATAATACTGTTTTCAAGCAGTGTTGTGTTCCTGTTGAAGAGTAAGGTGACCAGAAATCCTGAGGGTGAATTGGGGGGTAGGGTCGACAACGATTAAGAAAAGTTAGACCACCCACACAGGCCTTTTGATAAGGAATAGGTACATTATAAACAAATTCAATTTACCTGATTCATATTTGTAGTTTCATCTTCAGCTTCACTCTCACTTCTACGCCTTTCCAAATTGCGCTTTTTACTCTTTTTACGCTGATTCTTACGTTTTTGACCTTCTATTGAAGAATTGTATCTAAAAACAAATAATTGACCTATAGAACTGTATAAAAAATATTATAATTACAAATGACAAAATCTATATCTATATATATAAAAGAGATTTCCACCCATTGACTCATCACGATATCTCTGGAACCATTAGGCGTAGAGACTTGAAATTTGGTAGGAATATTCCTTTCGCCAAGTAGAGGTCAGCTAAGAACGGATTTTACAAAATTCCACCCACAAGAGGGGATTGCGGGGGTTAATAACATAAATGGCAAAACAACGTTTGCGGGGTCAGCTAGTTATTAATATAATATTTACCTTATTGTGAAATTAAAAATTAATAATTGTGTTTGCTCGCAAAGGAAAAAAAAACCGACTTCAATTACATCGACAAGTAATACGTAAGCCGAAGAAAAAAATTAACAAACGCATTAGTTGTCACTACGATTTTTGAGTGTTCCCCTCGATTTTTCTGGGATTCCATCATCAGATCCTGGTTTCCTTATCATGGTACCTAAGTTTGGATATCTCCTTTCCAACAAAAAAAATTTATCAAAATCGGTTCATAAACGACGAAGTTATGCCCCAACATACATAAAAAAATATATATATACGGTCGAATTCAGTAACCTCCTCCTTTTTTGAACTAAAACTCACCTGTAAACTTGTTTTGCAATAACATCACTAAATCTAACAGTTTTTTTCAAACTTGACTCCTCAGGAATACAATCAGAGCTGATGTAGTCCATAGATGATGCAACATCACCAAAGCTAGACTCAGAATAACTTCTTATCATAGGTTTACGGAGTATACTCTTAGCTCCAACTTCTGAACTATTGCTCTCAATCCATACAATATCTTTTTCATGTTCATCTTCATTATCAGCATTATGAGAGGTAGAAGAGACGAGAATGTTAGTTTCTCTACCGAAATTAGTAACTTCAACAACAGGACTTGTAACATCTTCATAAGTTGCAACATGTGCAATTTCTTTTGATTTTGAAGGCTTTTTAATTTTAGACACATCAAAGTATTCAGTTTTTAAATCATTTTCATTTAAGCCTATCTTAAACTTTTCAGTAATACTTCCTGTTGTTTCTAGTTGCAAAATAACATTATTGTCCCAGGCTTCCCCGGTAACACTTTCAAAATTAATACCTTGATCAAATACAATGACTGCAGCATAATGTATAGGTACAAAACCTGAACCAATAGAAGTAAACTTAATATATATTTTGTTTTCGACATTCTTAACTTTAACAGAATCCGTTTCAGTGTTTTTAATGTGAAAAGTAAATGCTATCACATCATCTAACACATTGTAAGTATAGGGTGGAAATGTAAATCCAATATTAGGTAATAAGAAGTCTTCGTTCACTGAGGACATTTGTATTTCTTGGGTTATAGTCGGACTGGGTTTATTATCAGATAATGTTATTTCTTCAACGAGATTTTCTTTTTTACAAGATTCCTCTTCACTATTTGAGTTATCTCCACTTTCTACGCCACTGTCTCTCTTGAGTAAAGTAGGTTTGCTGGTTAAGTCTTTTCTAATCACTGGTAACGTTATGATTAATAAATGTTTGGACTTATCAAATGTTGCATTTCCACACTCATCATTAACTGGATAAGGAAGGTTGATGTTAAGCTTATATTTCGCAGGTTTTTCAGACATCAGAGTAAGACTTTTTTCCCTGACATCTAGTACACAGTCCTTGGTTGATGACAGAAGTGGTAAATTGATTTCAACTGTCAAACTACTTGGAATAGCAGCATATTGCTTACTATCCTTGTGGTATGTATAATCTTGAAAATCTACATTTTGTTGTTGCTTTATCATGTATTTGGGTACTGTATAACCTTTATCAGAGGAATGGGTGAACTCGTTTTTACTATTTTTCGCTTTTTTTCTATGCTGTTCTTCTTTAGAAACTTTTTCTTGTACATTTTCTTTACTGTCTGCATATATATGCTGAGGATACAACTTATCGAGGATCTCTGCTGACATTTCTTGACTCTCCTCATCTGTCGGAGGTTTAAAGTTGGGATCTTCTTTTCTAATAACAGCCGGTACGGTCATACCTTTATATGATGACTTTGGAAAACGGCAGTTGTTACTATCGAAATGAATATCATAGGTTTTCTGAAGTCCATCGAAGGCAGTTTTATTTACTAATTCGCGAAACCGTTTGTTAACCTCTGCCATGCGCAATGTATCGGGATGAAAAACTACATCGTAAATAATACAGCGCTCTCTTTTCTGATTGTAATCTTCTCTCGGTGGAATTATTGTATACGGAAGTTGCCAGTTCACTCCTTTCTGCCCGTTTTGTTCTTGAACAGTGCAAGACGGTTTGTCCACGTTATCATTGCTGCAAATATTGATAAAAGCTTTTCTGTCTCCAGCCACACTTGTTTTAATGACATAACCACCCTTTGGATTGATAAACGTTACGTCGTAACCACGTTCCTTTTCTAGTTGGGTCATTTCTTTTTGATATATTGCTTGATTTGCCGGGTCACGTACTTCATCGCAATACTCGGTAAGAAGATCTCGAAATTTCTTATTTTTCATCGCATCTTGTATTGCTTCTAGATCGGCCCTAGTAAGGGTTGATTCTTCATCACGAGTTTTTACTCCTGTTGCCATTTTGTCTAGTTGTAGCGATATAAAAATAAACACATTTACTACGCATAAACACAGGAATCACGAAAATTTTCAGCTGACGGACGACCACAGAGCCACAGAGCACAGACGAAAGTTTTTAAAAGAGCTTGTCGTATTGGAATATGATTGGTCGATTATTTTGGTTGTTTTCCAGTTGTCAAAGTAACTTGCAAACAGACTACAGACTACAGAGTGCTGCCTGCATTTACTCCATAAATGACGTTATGATGTGCGTTTTCCAATATCAGCACTAAAGCGCATTATGCGGTATAATGCTCAATGCTCAACGTTGAAAGTTCCAAAGCTACAGCAACGCTTCATACAACGAGCACTCTCAAAAGTAGGGCTTCCGTGTGCGTGCTTGCAATGGATACCAACTCAGTGGTGGCTCAGTGGTTTAGTATTGTGCGCCACTGAGTCGCATTATGCTCTGTAATTGGAAAATGCACGATATGTCTGCCGAGACAAGTTAACGTTACCGTAATTTTAACGGTATTACAAGCCCTGGTTCAAAATATACTACCATCCATAATTATTATGTATTTAAGTGTTGTTTAAAAAAAGTCGAATTAAAATAATAGCATTCTGTCTCTTTACTCCACACCAATTACAATGAAATGTCACTAAATATAACCAATGACAAAAAAGAACATCACTCAATATTAACCAACTACTATGAAGCGTCACTACCGCATCACGTGACCGCACACAACGATAGCAGTGACGTACAGCGGCGTTGAGGCGAACGAAAAGTTATGACATTATCGTACTAATTTCTCATCATTGAAATTGGGCTTAGTTTCCTGAGACCGTGGTTTATTTTGTTTTTGACAGCTCACGCCTACAAATTAAATATTTTTTTTTCGGAATAATGTACTACAGTTGTGTCGTAATGGTGTCGTACTTTATTGACGAGTAGTGAAGTGCGTTGTGCATAACAAATAACCACATACTATGAAACAGTTCTTGAAATACGATAAATTGATCAAATTATGATAAAAATAATTTGACTTAGACATGTAATTATTGTTTCTATAAATTTAATAAAAAAGGAAATAAAAATAATATATAATATGACTCTTTAGCGAATGTATGAGCTATTGAACGGTTGAAGTAATAATAAAATTTTCGCTATATCCGCAAAGAATAATAATTATGTAAAAACAATGTATTCCTCGCAAAATATATAATATAATTACAAGACAACGCGTGCACGTAGTAAAATATAAAATAGAACTGATAAATTGTAAAACATAAATTATTAAAGAGGATTAAATATCATATTCTTTGACAACTATCAAAGAATATTTTCATAAAACTTAAGACGAGGTTTCATTATTATTTTTCATCGCGATACAGCCTGTAATATCCCACTGTTGGGCATAGGCCTCTTCTCCATGTAGGAGAAGGATCGGAGCTTAATCCACCACGCTGCTCCAATGCGGGTTGGCGGATATATTCCCTACTATGAGTAACGATCGCTATCAGGTGTACATGATAACAACCGGGACCGACGGCTTAACGTGCTCTCCGAAGCACGGTGGGGTAACCCACAAGGACTGCACAAACACCCAGGCCACGGCAAACATCTGTATGGCCAATACAAATGTTGTCGTGTGCGGGAATCGAACCTGCAACCGCCCGCGCAACAGCCAATCGCAATCCAGTGCTGTAACCGCTGCGCCAACGCGGCGTCATTATTTTTCATAAAGTCTATATATTATATTATGTGGAGAGGCCACAACTCCAAAATTAATTATTTGCCAGGAATTACGACAAAATTGTGGAATTTAATTTCAAACCAAGATCAGGTAAAGAACAATAACTGTTCATTCATTTATTTATTTTTAGACGGCCGCCTTATAATGTGACTATGCACGCATTAGTGAAATTTAACTTTAAAACGCATGGTTAATAAAGTTTATATCAATGAATGAAAGTGTATGAAAGTGTTGGAAAGGGTAGACCTAGGCGGACTTTTCAAGACCAGATCAAAGACGTCTTGAAAAAAGGCTAGGTCAAGAGTACCCTAAACCGAAGAGCATGTATGAAAGGAATAATGAAAGTGGAGGAAGCCAAACAAGTATGTAAGGATCGTAGCAAGTGGAAAGAAGTGGTCTCTGCCTACCCCTACGGGAAAGAGGCGTGATTTATATGTATGTATGTATCAAGATTAAATCAAGAGTTATGAACTTCTGATACTTTGAAAATCAGCCTACCTACTTATTTATTTAACAAACTAGCTACTTAATTGGGTACGTATATAAATGAAAAAAGTAAAATCTATAATTAAATTTATAAGAGATTTCCACCCTTATATTGACAAATCACGATATCTCTGGAACCATAAGGCGTAGAGACTTGAAATTTGTTAGGAATATTCCTTTCGCCGAGTAGAGGTCAGCTGTTAAGAACAGAATTTACGAAATTCCACCCACAAGAGGGGGTTGGGGGGTTAATATCATACATGGCAAAACGTTTGCGGGGTCAGCTAGTTATTAAATAAACTAACAAAATAACTAATAAACAAATAATAAATATTTTTATACTAATTTCATTAAATCGATTGAAAATTCTTCTTAAATAAAATCGATTATTATTTAAAATTGAATCGGTAACGTGTGAGGGAGTCACTAATTTCAAACTTTCTTGAGACTTGAACTGTCAAAAGTGTCAAAAAGAAAATAATTAAATAAGAAATAAACCTTAAACCATATTACCATAGCATAGAGTATATAACCACTACGTTTTAACCATAGTATCATAGCCTTAGTATGGAATATGGATACTGATCAACGAATTGAATAATTGGATTAAAATAAATATATGTGAATGGTAGTAAAGTAACAAGTGTTGTAAACATTAACACAAATAAAACTAAACAATAATAATGAGTCGGAATATTTACAGCCTTTCTAACTTTTTTCTGCAACAAATACCAAAGTTGTCTTCTGTTAGGTTATACGGAAGATGGATGCATAGAAGACCAGCTAAAGTTTTGTTACCATTTGAACCTAATTCTAACGTGAATTTGAAAGAAGAACAGGTAATTGATATTGGCGCTGAGGGTTTTAAAAAACAAAATGAGAATAATGAAATAAAAGAGAAAAAACCGCCTGCGCCGGTAATAAGTCAAGAAAAGTTTAAGGAAGTCAAAGAAAAAAAAGAAATAGCACTTAAAAAGAAAAAGTTTTATTTGAGCCAAAAAAAAGTATTTGATGACAATGGTGACGTTATTTATGAAAAATTGAAGGGAAATGATGGAAGAATAAGGTTAGTTTATTTTACTGTCTATTTCATTCTGTTCTACAGCGACTACAGCATTAAAAGTATATTTATGAACTTGAATATAAAGTACCTTATTATAATTATCACACTGCTACTTTATTGTCTTCCAAATTCCTACAAGATATTGTAAGTAACAAATACAAGAAAATTATAGCTAATAAATTTTTTTTTTTATATATTTCAGCAACCTACTTGTTAAATTAAAGTCAAAAAAGGAAAGATTAAGAGCAGGACAAATGTTAGTCGAAGGCTGGAGATTGATTGTTGATGGTTTGGAAGCAAATTGTGTTTTGAAATATGTAATATTCAGTCGCACACAAGATTTAAACAACTTAAGACCTTTTCTACCAAAAACTGGTGTCCAATTTTATAAAATACCATACAGTGATATAGAAATGTGGTCTGATGTGGAAACATCGCCGGGAATATTTGGTATGACATGTATATTGGTGTATATAAGTAATAGGCGTGACGAAAGTATCATATTTTTCTAATATTTTTTCAAATAGTAGGTACGCCCAAATTGCTGCAGGTGTCATGGCGTCGGCTCTGACATTACGCTTATGTAAATATGTCATTGTGTAAGAACAAAACACGGTGAATGAGAGTATTGACAGCGATGTTTACCTAAGCTTGACGTTATGCGCTGTGATTGTTGTTTCAATCAAAATATGTTATATTGCATTGAAAATCATAATAATCTGATAATTTAAAATTAAACTAAACCAGTATTTTAATTTTTTTAAATACGAGTGTTCCTCTATAATCATTAAATTGACGATTTTTTGATACTGTCATCATGCCTATTAAATCAATATCTATGTAATTTGAAATTAATTATAAAAATATATGTATGCCCATAACTTCTGAACGATTTCACTAAATTGGAATTTTTTTTTGTGTTGTTTATTGCCAATGCAAGTTTGTATTTAAAAAAAAAAAATAATTTTAATCAGGCCAGTTAGTATCAATAACAAATACAAACAAATTTAACCAATTTGTATCAATATATTTATAGTTATATAATTACTTACAGTTGTTTTGAAATGTTTCAGGTGTATTTGAAATTCCTAATGCTGGCAGTATTAAGAGATATGCAAAACCCATACCATTGCAGCTCATTTGTGACAACATTCGAACACCTGGTAACTTAGGTGCCATACTGCGAGCTGCAGTGGGGGTAGGGAGTGAGAAGGTCTTGCTAACAAAAGGTATTGCTTCATTTTTTTTTTGTATTTTCAGTTAGTTAAATAATAATTAAATGGAGTCATTAAATGGAGTCATTATTTTTAAATCTATTAAGAAATTCATGTACTGAGATATTTTATACATATAGTATAGTTCGCGTCATGTAAAAAGAACGCTGGCCTTCAAGCTGCGCAGTAGGCGATTTATCGGTCTGTCTGAGTCGGAGGGGCGGGGCGGGTGTATCACTCGCCGCATGCTTGCCTGTGTGCTATTGGTTTGACAGCTTGACGTCGACTATCAATACTATAGCACACAAAAGTTTTAAATTACGAAATGGTTTTACTTAGGGGCTGTCTCCACGAGCGTGCGTATCGCCGGCGATACGCTCGCTCGCGGAGACATTTCCATACAGATTGCTGTCTCCACGAGCGTGCGTATCGCCGGCGATACGCTCGCTCGTGGAGACAGCTCCATAGAGAGTGTATAGAAATAGGTGGCACGACGATACTGTCGCCGGCGATACGCTCGCTCGTGGAGACAGCCCCTTAGAGAAATGAGAAAAATTATTTATAATGTATATTGTTTTATGAAGAGAGAGGCTGATAATAATGCAGTTAAGAATTTAAAATAATGTATGAACGACACCCACGACGACTTAATGGAAGGAGTTTCACAACATTACTTTAATTTTTTGTAATTAGATTATACATTCTACACTGAATCAAACATGTTTTTAATTCTATTTAATGATATTCTATCTATATTCTTAATGCTACTAATAACTACCAATAACTATTATACGAAGCCGCGAGCGAAAGGCTAATTCGAAAATAAAACAATAGGCCTAGTGCTTTCGTGCGCGATGATTACCCATGCCCAAACATACCCCCTCCAGTTTCTTTCAGCGTTCTTTTTACATGACGCGAGTTATATCTAGCTTCTGTCTGTCCAACCTCCTGTCCTGCAACTGTGTCCACGTGGAATAGTTACTTTAGCCTAATGCTAACTTTAACCCACACAGCAGACGCTCTCAAAAGGAAAAAAAATATTCTCCTATGAATAACCCACATATAAAATTATACACATAAAGAGTAGTACTACCTAAATATGTATAGTATAATGAATATTTTGCAACCTAGGGGTGTTCAAGTATTACTATTATTAGTAAGTAGTACGTAACGCTAATTGGGGGGGAGGGGGGGGTCTTGTTAAACGTTACGATGCGTTACACGGGGGGGGGGGGGATTGGCGTTACGTAACATTGTTTTTTGTTTATTTAAAAATAATAGGGTATTAAAATCTACTGTTTTATTTATTTATTACTACCACAAACGCGATTAAAACAATAACAAAAGTAATTTAGCGACTTTCCGGTTAGTTTGCGCAACATAGTTGTGACATTTGGGTAAAAATGTGGTAAAAATGGTCAGTTGGGTGTTACGTAACGTTTATGGGGTAGGGGGGGGAGGTTAACAGGAAAACGTTACGGCGCGTTACATGGAGGGGGGAGGGAGGGTCAAAAATCTTTAAAATTTGCGTTACGTAATACTTGAACGCCCCCCTATCTATAAACTGATTTTGTGCCAAATCAGTGATACCTACTTTAATTTTTTTTGTTTTTATTTTAGGTTGTGTTGACCTGTGGGATCCAAAGGTGATAAGAAGTGCATCAGGGGCTCACTTCAGGCAACCGATACACCATTCAGTGGAATGGGAGGAATTGCCTAAATTATTAGAAGAGGATACATCAATATTCATTGCAGATAATAATACAAATGTATTAGACGTCCAGGAAAATCAAAATCTAGTAGATAGTATACCAGTAGTACCATATTACGGAGTAGATTTTGCTAATCTGAAGCATGTTACACTTATAATAGGAGGAGAAACTGAAGGAATAAGTGAAAACAGTTACAGGTAATAATGTTTTTCTATATATAAATAGGAGCTTTTAGATTTGTAACAAAAAATATATGGTTTACCTTAAAATAAAATAAAAAATTCCTTTAAAATGTTACGAATACTTCATATACCTATGTAATTCTATGACATTCCATTGCACAAGTTAATATTGATGAAATTCAAACCTATAATGCCTAATTTTTAAATGAATATGATTATGTTTTAGTGTTTGTTATATCCAATAAAGACAATGTTGTTGCTGTAACTATGTATTTGTATTTCAGGTTAGCAGCAAATAAAAATGGTCTTCGTCTAAATATACCATTGCACAAAGGTGTTGACAGCTTAAATACAGGAATGGCGGCAGCTGTTATAGCTTTTGAAGTAAAAAAACAGTTCATTCAAGCATGGGCAAAACTTAAATTAAATAATAAAGAAAATATTATATCTTAGATGTATATATTAGTTATTAAAAAGTAGCTTAAATTAAGATCATAATCCAAATATCTATGTTGTTTTATTTTACTTTCTGAAAACTGCTTGTTATATTGTTATTTTATGGACACAATTTGTCTTAACATACACACAACGTTAACTGAGGTAGGGCACAGCAGGAAATTTCCTGCCCAAAATATGGAGCAGGCCGACTGGGGTAGTACCTCGACCTTACAGAAGACCACAGCTAAATAATACTGTTTTCAAGCAGTATTGTGTTCCTGTTGGTGAGTAAGGTGACCAGAGCTCCTGGGGGGGGATTGGGGATAGGGTCAGCAACGCGCTTGCGATGCTTCTGGTGTTGCAGGCGTCTATAAGCTACGGTAGTCACTTACCATCGGGTGAGCCGTACGCTTGTTTGTCGACTTAGTAACATTTAAAAAAAAGTAAAAAGGTACAAACGAGTACCTATAGACTCGAGTACCTGAAGATTATAGACCTATTTAATCATATCATGTCATAGGTACATAATTATGTAATCACATTACGTTTATAAATGCTAACTACTTTGTGGGGTATGAAACTTTGAATATTATTAATTAATATTTTTGTTACAAGTAGAAAACTACATATTTTATCTTTAATTTAAAGTAATATACTGTATAGGTAACTTGAGACTAGATCCTATATTAGTAATTTGGTGGTATGCCAATTGTTAGGCCAAGCAAGAAATTTCGAAGTTGTTTAGTTAAAATTAAAAGCTTTCAACACAGAGTACATGCTTTCAATGAAACTGCATACAACTATTATAAAGTTGGTACCCGTTTTGGTGTAGCGGTTCACGTAAACGCCTAAACATGGGTGGTCGCGGGTTCGATTCCCGCCTGGAATTGATATTCGTATTTGTACAAATATTTGTTTTCAGGAACCGTGGGACGGTGGGACAGATCCTTGTGTTACCCTTTCAATAGCGATCGATACTTAGATTTTATGTGAAATAATGAGTGTTTTTAGAGGTTAATAGGAGGAGCAGTGCAACTCGAGAAACCGATGAAAAAGGAAGGAGCCCACCAGCCACGGCCTTTTATAAGGGCTTGCGCGGCCCTCCTCCTCTGTTCCCCACTAACTACATACGTAACCACCATACGTCACACGTACTGCGCTAAACGCCTAACACAAATGCGAGAGCAATATCCCCTTCAAAAAGCAGAAAGTAAATTTAATTAAAGAACACCAGTAACATTTATACAGGTGTCCCGCGATAAAGTGCAACCCCGAAAGAGGGTGAAACTAGACCATAAATTATCGACAAAAAACAGACAAAAATTTAAAAAATTAAAAAAAAATTTTTTATTGACGAATTAAGATTTTATAATATAGCTTATGTACGCTCTATGCACAAAAATGATGATTTTTGTACGTGTTTTTTGGGATACAGGCGTAAATATTTTTTTATTTGAATGGCAATAATTATGGTAAGAAATAATAATAAATTATAAAATTTTCTGGTACTGGAGGCATAATTCTGAGAAAATTAGAGATCATTGAAAAAAAAGTCATAAAAAATGGATTTTTTTTCACAAGAAGCATAGTTAAAGTCATAATGCCACTTTTTTGCAAGCTAATTGTTATTTTATCCTTACCGCCAAGTACGTGGCGTAATATTTTATTTTATTTTAAAGTAATCGACCCACTACTTTGGAAGAAATCATCATTTTTTGTACATAGAGTCTACGTAAGATATAAAAATTTTAATTCGTCAATTAAAAATAAAATATTTTGTTTAAAAAAAAGTTTCTATGTTTTTTGTCGATAATTTATGGTCTAGTTTCACCCCCTTTCGGGGTTGCACTTTATCGCGGGACAACCTGTATATTATGTTACATTACGTCGGCAAACAACCGTACGGTTCACCTCATGGTAAGCGATATAACTAGCTTATAGACGCCTGCAACACCAGAAGCATCGCAAGCGCATTACTCACGATTCAGCCTGTAATATCCCACTGTTGGGCATAGGCCTCTTCCCCATGTAGGAGAAGGATCGGAGCTTAATCCACCACGCTGCTCCAATGCGGGTTGGCGGATAATTATATTCTCTACTATGAGTAACGATTGCTATCAGGTATACATGATAACAACCGGGACCGACGCGCCGGGGACGACCGAAGCGCATTACTGACTACCGCCAATTCCCCTCAGGAGCTCACCACCGGAACACAACACTGCTTGAAAGTAGTATTATTTAAATGTGATCTTGTGTAAGATTGAAGTACTTCCGCAGTTGGGCTGCTTCGCATTTTGAGCAGGATATTTCCTGCTGTGCCCTAGTATGCTATCGCTACTCTAAATACGAAGAAAGAATATACAAGAAAGAATTCGAAGAAATCCTGTTCGAAAGCAAAAGATTTTATCTCGGGAGATGAATATAGCATTTAGAACCATGTCGCGTATTTAAAAAAATTAATTGGGACTTGCAGCCTCTAAAGACGCACCTTACGAGACGCACGGGTAATTACTTAATTGATAATTTAAAAAAGAATAGCGTGGTAAAATCAACTAAGCGGTACGCAAAGGGATCTACCTTTACAGAAATTTTTTGTTTACGGATGACAAATTGTTTACAATTGAGCAATATTTTATCAAACAAAATGACCGTATTTATGCTCAAAGCTCTAAGGAAGCTTCCCAATCAGTACCTAAACAGAGTACAACGTGGGCATTATCCGACTTCAGTGATAGTTTAACCAAGAATCAACCTTTTAGCAAGACTCGGCACCGGGTCATAAAGCTCGATCTACCTAATCTTGGTTAGAAACCAATGTTCAGGACTTCATCAGAACTGAATACTGACCGTCACCTAGTCCCGATCTTAATCCGCTGGATTATGATTTATGGTCAGTTTTAGAGAGTACGGCTTGTCTAAATGCCTGATAATTTGGAGTCTAAAACAATCCATAACATTGGCTGTGAAGAATTTTCCCATGTAAAGAGTGCGTGCTTCTATTTATAACTGGCCTCAACGTTTAAAGGACTGTATTGCAGCCAATGGCACTTCGAATAAACTTTATATAGGTATTTTTAATGGTTTCTATATCAATGTATCAAACTAACACACTGTAGTATAATAGTAATAAATATAACGTGCAATACAAAAAATGTTTTTTCTTTCCTTTGTAACAATATTTAGCGCATTATGTATAACTATGTTTAGTATTTTAAAATGACTTCAGTGTGTATAATAAACTTGCATTGTTGTTTGCGCACTCTTCCCGGTACATTTTTCCTAAAGTACTTTCATTAAAGGTTGCCTGGAAGAGATCGCTATAAGCGATAAAGTGCAATAAAATTTTAATCTATAAATATAAAAGAGATTTCCACCCATACCTATATTCACTCATTACGATATCTCTGGAACCATAAGGCGTAGAGACTTGAAATTTGGTAGGAATATTCCTTTCGAATTTGACGAAATTCCACCCTTATGAGACGGTTGTGGGGGTTAATAACATATACATATACCCAGGGCCATCTGAAGCATATTCCGCGCCGGGGTGCGGCAATTAGCCCGCGCCCCTGCTGTTTTAAAAAATGAGTTTAGAGGTCAATAAAATTTCCAATTTCTAGCATTCGGCGCCCCCTAGGACCCCGCGCCCGGGTGCATTGCACCCCTTGAACCCCCAGGTAAAGACGGCCCTGCATATACCTATATATATGGCAAAACAACGTTTGCGGGGTCAGCGAGTAAATAAATAAATAAAGTAGGTACATTAGTTTTAGAAGCAGTCTATCTATTTACAAAGATAAAGTATAGCTATAGGTATTTCCAATAGCTAATTTTTTTCCTAACTAATAATAAATAGTTATTGCTTTTCTTAATAGTACGCCATCTATATTAATCAAAACGCACTGTTGTTAGCAGTGTTTGGTTCATTGCGAATCTCACTTTTCAAGTTTTCATTCAAGTAGGAAGGTATTTTGAAAATATTGTAACAACTTATCTAGATGGAGCTGTGTAAAATTTTTATTCAAATTTTATTACTTTCAAAACTAATTTGTTTTTTTTCTACGTACCTATAATTTTTTTTAATATTTTTTACGTAGGTACCATGCTGTACCTACATGAAATTGTAGAGTTCGAAATTCACAATTCGAGTTTGCCCTAGAAATGACGACACAGAATCGGACTCGCGCACGAAGGGTTCCGTACCATTATACATTACCTACTAGGTAAGCTACACACTAGGTACACAAATTTCATATTGTAACCTTTTTTTATTTATCTTGTCCTGGTAACCAAAAATAGGCAAAAATGGCGTTTTTTGTATGGGAGCCCCCCTTAAATATTTATTTTATTTAAATTTTATTATTTTTACTATTAAAGTAGAAATACAACTGAGTATTTTGTGAATCTTTCAAGTGCCTATCTGTTGCCATTATTGATATCGAGCAAAAAAGGGCAAAAAAAGTCGCGTTTGTTGTACGGGAGCCCCCCTTGAATATTTGTTTTATTGTGTTTTTAGTATTTGTTGTTAGCGGCAAAAGAAATACATAATTAGTGAAATTATCGCGGTTCTTGAGATACAGCCTGGTGACAGACAGACGGACGGACAGACAGCAAAGTCTTAGTAATAGGGTCCCGTTTTTACCCTTTGGGTACGAACCCAAAAAAATTAAGGGTTTTATGTATATTAAATGTTGTAATTTTCCTGTAAATCCTATATAAAAGTTGTGACTTGGGACTATTTGCTTTTGAAGCTGGCATGAAATGAGCATCCGATGACGTCATAAAATACGCATTCCACATAAAGGGCCAAGTAGGCCCGATCAAGTCTCGAGCAAATATTTTTACTAACTTACAATCGTACATTCTTACATAAGACATACATATATGTATAAATCGATGAACTTTCTTTCAGTCAATTTAAATTTAACGTTTCATTAAATAGGCCTCGCTTAGGTAATATTATTTTGTAATGTAAGACATTTGATTGCTGTGATAAGTTTAATGTATCCTATATTTTAAACCTATATACATTTTATTCAATATTTATTTTAATCAATTAAGTAATTACCCAATTTACCTAGGTACTTTTTATATAGCGGTATAGTAAGTCTCTATATTTTTATTGGTCGCGCAAATTTTACACGTGCCATATCTAGATCGGAGCAAGAAAGTAAAAGAATCTTCAAAGGAGAATTCTTAGTACCTAGTTAAGGATGTTCGATGTGGAAAGGAGGCGTCGTCGGTCAATACTGTAGGTGGCGCGGTGCTAGCGAGGCGCGCAGGCGTGGTCCCCGGCCCCCTGCCCCCGCCGGCGGCCCACTCACGCAACTCGCGAGTCAGCCGCCGTGCGCTGTGATCGCGCGCGACCGAAGCTTTCGTAGCCGCTCGAGCCATGTGTAATGTTTTCATCACAGAGAGGATCTGTCAGTTAGCTTTCGGACTCGATATCTTGAATCATGAATGAATAAATTATTCTTATAAAACGGTACGTTCTTGCTCGTCGCGTTCGTCCCAAGGGAGGACAGCTTTCGCCAAGTGACTAGTTTTTCTCGTAAGCTTGTGGCCGTTGACACTGCAGCGTACGGGTCCCGCAGTGTGCAAGTGTGTGGTTGATTAGCGAGCGTAATACGAGGACGTCAGCTGAGTCGCGTAAACATTAAACTGACCGAGATTAACTGACGGGACGATAGCTATGCCTCCTTCGTAATTTTTGAACTAAAAACATCTCAAAGACTTGAGAAGGATACCAACATGCGGCGTCTAGTTCTGCTGTTATTGACAGGTAAGAATCTCTATAGCTAAAATTGCTGTTCAATAAATTGATATTTTAATCTTTTGTATGTCATAACTTGTTCAACATATATTTATTTATTTTATGAAATATACTTTTTTATTAGTAAACTGCAGAAGTTGTCAAAAAATCAGCTTTAATCTCTAATAAATATTATGAATTTGGATAACCCTTAGATCGAAAAGAGGAAACGTAAGAGTACGTATTGTAGAGTTTATGTAGAGTCGTAATTTTGACTAAAACGTCATGATACAAATTGTTTTAAAGTACAAACATAAACTGAAATGTCTTGAAAAATTTCGTGTTGGAAAATAAAGGTAAAAAATGATAAGAAACTTCTATTAATGACTGTTCTAATCACGAAAGTGGCTATGGTAAAACCGGGCCTCCACTTTCTGTAAACCTCATCCTTTATCACATAAAACGACAATAATTTAACAAATAAGTAATTTAATACAATGTTTTATACTCTATTTCTTAATAATTACATTTGAAAAGCAAATAATATATAAAATATCTCATTGTTTAAAAATAAATAACAATTTCATTTAATTGCTTTTACAGAAAAAATAACAATTTAGTACCTGTTGTATATATACACATTTAATCATAAAAAGTAACGTTAAAAATTTAACATTTAACACCGAAAACTTTAGAGAATTTCAATTTTAAATCAAAATTTCAAGGTAAACTAAAAACCTTAACGTTTCGACGACAGGTGCTAAGTGCAGGTAGACTTAAGATGATTGTTTGGTTGTGATTAAAAAAAAATACGCCTGACCACATGGCTGGGTGCTGTAGCCTTTTGTATTACTTTTATGAATGATATTTAAAAGTATTTGTCTGTGTTAAAATTATTGGGTAGTAAGATCGCAAACTTATAAATTAAGACGTATACTTAGTTTTTCCTTCTCCTACATGGGGAAGCCTATGCCCAACAGTGGGATATTACAGGCTGAATCGTGAAGATCGCAAAATCATGTATCTTTAATATAAAAGATTAATCACCTTATTACTTGTTTTACAAATATTTAATATTAAGTAAAAACTTATTTCTCTTTCAGTTATCTGAAAAAATTCTGTTTCGAACAGCATGATAAGTCTCAAAGTCTTTTTCTTGAGAAAGTTACGAAATATTTTCCCTTTTGGTTAGCGCCCTCATCAATCATTTTATATTTTGACATCGTTTTACTTTGAGCCGAAGAGGAAACTTAAGCGTATGCAGCGCTATGTACCTACGTACATAATAAAATGTACATGGATGTAGATACATATTTTCATACAAGAGAAAGAAATTAAATAAATATATCTCATCATGTCGAAACTCCAGAACAGAGCATTTCAAATGACTCTGCAACCTTAGAATGACAAGTTATTTCTTCTTCAGATTTTAAGTATCTGATATGTAGAGCGCATAACTACTTGGAAACACAATGAGAACGAAGTTATATTTTTAAGCGACCTACAAGATAGAATAATAGCAATTAACTTTAGTTTTGTTTTTTAGTTAATCAAATAAGTGAAGAGAGAAGGAAGAGAGCTTTGCTTACCTACTACTGTGTACTTGAAAACCAAAAAAGCTTTTCGTGCATTTTTATAAGTATCTTTTTGATATTTCGTCGATACCATCGTCCTTTACTGAATATTTTTTGTTAAAAAAAAATTAGAAATTAAATGGGATTAACGGTTTCGCTTTTAAAAACATGTAGAGTTAGATGAAAAATAACGAACGGTACAAAAAAAAAAATTAACTAGTCACACAATACCAGTTACTAGCAAATTCTTAAAGAATGAAAATGAAACACTCAACTTAGGTATGTACATACATATGACGTATACTTAGTTTTCAACTTATGCTTAAAGCGTCTAACAGGCGGTGTGTTGAGGCGAGATACATACAAGCCGGCTTGCAACTGCCACTTTTTTCTCATCTTAAAAGGCGGATGCTTGACGCACCTGGCCTCTAATATTTTTTTCTCGTAGAAAATCTGTGAACAGAGAGTTTTATTTCAAAATGCTTGCATAGATTTCTTTCCACTAAAACTTGTATTTTAGAGTATGTATAAGAAATATTTTTTTTAAATATATAAGTGCATATTCGCAATCAGCCTTTGGGCTATGAGCGGATCCGTTGTGTGCCGTTCATGTCGTGTATCATAAGAAATATTATGGTAATTTATAAAACGAGATTGATAGCAGCCTATTACAATCGGCCAATTCGTGGTGACTACTGGTGACATATGTTTAAATTCCGGATAAAAATAACGTTTCCTGTGGTAGAGCCCTCTTTAACTTTTAACTATGTTTTATTTGCAAATTTCATCTATTACAATTCCAATGATACTATACATATTTATTTAAACACTATACATATTTTTTTTGTAATATAGCTAGTATATATTCCAATATACTAGCTATATTACAAATAAAAAAACAGGTGAACTGCAGGCATTGTAATTAAGTAATAGGGATCCGTCGTCGGTCTTTGGGTATGGATCTCTAAAAACGATTTCCAATGTTCCCACAACCGGTTCATTAAATTCCCATCGACTTATTGTCACTGCTTAATTCTAAGCTCCTCACTAACTTTGATGTAACTTCACTAATAGGTAGGGATCCCTAGTACATTTTTTTAACCTGATCAGTATCAAGCTAATTTTCCGTGAGTAGCTTCATTTTGATGAGACGAACAAAAAGTTCCTCTTCGAAAACTCTCGATTGTGGTAGATAATAGAGTTAGCAGGAGATAGAGCAATAGTGAGCGTAGGACCGGGATAACGTAATACGCAATTTGTAGGACAATGTTACTATTAAATTATATAAATATTACCTAAATAAAAGAAAAAAAATCAGAAAAAAAAATCAATTTTTGATGACCTTACGAGGTCATCAAGTTGATGACCTCGTAAGGTCATCAAAAATTATTACTAACCAGCTGATTTTTTTTTCTTTTAGTTACTTAATATTTATATAATTTGATGGTAATATTGTCCTACAAATTGCGTGGTACGTTATCCCGGTCCTACGTTCACTGCTGCTCTATCTCCTGCTAACTCTATTATCTACCACAATCGAGAGTTTTCGAAGAGGAACTTTTTGTTCGCCTCATCAAAATGAAGCTACTCACGGAAAATTAGCTTGATACTGATCAGGTTAAAAAAATGTACTAGGGATCCCTACCTATAACTTTGATGTAACTTCACTAACTTTGATGTAACTTCATTGTTTATAGTGTCGAGTAATTTTATGTTGTGTCCGCCGTAAGTAGTAAATAGCTTGCTATTTTATGGGTAATGCATTATATTTATATGCAAGTAAAAAAACGTTAAATTAAAATTTATTTCAAAGAATACAAACTTTGGTACGTCCTATAATTTATGACCTTGGAATTCTCGTTATTTCGTTATTTTTGTCAGTTAGTCTATTTTGGGGTGCTGACAGTAAGCATACAGAATGGTTGTAGGGAACCGATAAGTAGTCGGGGCGCCAGCTTTCATCTGTGTTGTAGTGTGCTTGCGCTCGTCGGATTGCGCCAGCGCATATAAAGCAGAGTACAGATTGGCGATAGAAAGTAATTTTTTCACCCTGCTAATTACTAAGATTTTAATTAAATTAAAACTCAAAGAATCTTATCTTACATTGAAAATTTAAAGTATTAATAGATACATGTGCTAATAAAAACAAACTAGATAAAACCATATGTACAATGTACATGCTATGTTTAATATTATTCAATGCATTTTTTATTTATTTAATACATAGGTAGGGATCCCTAGTACATTTTTTTAACCTGATCAGTATCAAGCTAATTTTCCGTGAGTAGCTTCATTTTGATGAGGCGAACAAAAAGTTCCTCTTCGAAAACTCTCGATTGTGGTAGATAATAGAGTTAGCAGGAGGTAGAGCAGCAGTGAGCGTAGGACCGGGATAACGTACCACGCAATTTGGAGGACAATATTGCCATCAAATTATATAAATATTAATTAACTAAAAGAAAAAAAAATCAGCTGGTTAGTAATAATTTTTGATGACCTTACGAGGTCATCAACTTGATGACTTGATTTTTTTTTGATTTTTTTTTTCTTTTATTGAGTTAATATTTATATAATTTAATAGTAACATTGTCCTCCAAATTGCATGGTACGTTATCCCGGTCCTACGCTCACTGCTGCTCTACCTCCTGCTAACTCTATTATCTACCACAATCGAGAGTTTTCGAAGAGGAAATTTTTGTTCGTCTCATCAAAATGAAGCTACTCACGGAAAATTAGCTTGATACTGATCAGGTTAAAAAAATGTACTAGGGATCCCTACCTAACAGTATTACAATGATATTTAAGATTTTCTATGACAAGTCTAATAAGTTTTCGGCATTTTTTATTGATTCTATGTGTACATAACTTTACTCGAAAAGATCAAGGGTCTTGGTCGCAAATGGTAGTGACATTTACTGCTTCATTCTTGCTCTCTTTCGTTCATGGGTGATGTGCCGACCGAATGCCTTTATCTTTGAAGATAACCTATTTATTTATTGCTCTTCTTGTGAATATCGGTAAATGTTCGTAATTTATGGATGTAACCCACATTTATCAATTTTAGACAGAGTATTTAACGAATAATAATAATAATTACTTTTATGATATTGATGACCGCTCTTGAGTAATGGTGCGTGTGCCGTGTCGGTGGCGCCTAAACACCGACAGTCGCGGGTTTGATTCCCGCTTGGAGTAGACATTTGTGTTGATACAAATATTTATTTCCAATCTGGTTGTTAGTCCTTGTGGGTCTCCCCACCGTGCCTCGGAGAACACGTTAAGCAGTCGGTCTCGGTTGTTATCATGTACACCTGATAGCGATCGTTACTCATAGTAGGGAACATATCCGCCAAACCCGCATTGGATCAGCATGGTGGATTAAGCTCTGACCTGTCTCTTATATGGGCATAGAGGCCTATGCCCACCAGTGGGATATTACAGTCTGAACCGTAATAATAATTAGTGTGTTATGTTGTCAAAATGTATCTAAATAAGTCTAGATCAATAAGTTGTACCTTATATTTTACTTGGTGTTAAGATATTTTAAAGGTAGCCATAAATCTTATCTAAATAAACTACAAAGTATTCTACGCAAACGAGATTTCCCAGGTGCAAATGAATCTTATTTAATTTTCCCCGCCAGCCTGAAATAATCCGGATTGTGTTACATATTACACAACTTCTCTCATTCCTTCTTCACATTATAAAGAAGCTTAATTCAAAAAAATTGCGTTCGCAATTTTATGTTTATGATTTTATTTGCAAACGAGTGACATGAGTCACTTTTTTGGCTATTTATAGGTTTAATTTTTAAGAAAATTTGTTAAAAATATTTGTATTTAATGAAAAAATCGCTATCTTCTATCTTTAATCATTACAATTAAGTTATAATATTTCGTCATAGGAGAACAAGCATAGAGACATAAATATATAGTAAGTAGGTATACCCAATATCATTTACGACGCCGAAAAACGAGAAAATGATTAAATTTAATTTGACATCATTTTTATCATTATCTTAAAGTTAGTATATTCTAACTCCTAAGTAGGTATTATAACTTACTATACTGATATATTAATCATTTTTGGGTTTTCTTAAACAGCTTTTCCAAGTCTCTAAATGTCGATATGTTGATAGCGAATAAACAGTTACAATTAAGTTTTAGTTTGATTCATACTTCCAATTAGGTAATTAGAAGTGTCAGAAATACATTTCTATACGAAAAGTCTTTTTTGAGCCTGACGGTTCTGTCACAAATAAAGAATAAACCATTAGAATCAGCTTAATGACCTAAAGGTTTACCTGACGGATAAAAATTACTACGCCCGCCAGTTGAAAGGGGAAACGATTTAACTAAAAAGAGCTTTCAACCATCGGTTTAAATTATCTCATAATTATATAGGTTGAATCTATGGCAGTTTATAATAATAATAATAATAAATATCGCCGAAATATATATGTGTGAATAATTTCCGAACGATCGCATTGAATTGTTTTGTGGTATATGGTGGTACGAAGTTCGATGCGTCATCTATATAGTACGCATATATGAATTTAATCAAATTCAAGTGCCTGGAGCTGTCACTACACCACTCTGGACCACTACGTGTCCAAATTAGTCGAAACATCAAGTGACGCAAGGGTTAATGAAGTTATGAAACCTGTAACGCAAATTAATACCTATATAAACGTGTTTTTAATAACTTTGTTTATTGTTGGCTGAGTAGTACTTATTTATTATAAGCGGTTTCGTAAATGCTCATTTTACTACTCAATTTAGGTACTTCAGAGGCTTCTAGTGACTCTACTTTACATATTTCGCATATTTTTTTTAAGAGTTTAGATTTAATTTATCTTATGGGAAAATTGAGATGCTTTTCTGTGCGTATATAGGTATAGAAACTAAACTACTTTTTTATCTGATTGTGTTATATTTTATAACAAAGTGTTTATTTAACTACATGTAAATGTAAGAAACGTATACGTACGTAACGTATGTAATGTAAATGTAATTGTAAGAAACGTAAATTTGGATCACATCGACAAAAGTCGTTATAATTATCGTGGTATTGAATTTGTACTTGTTTATTTTAGGTAATAAAAAATGAGGAACTAAAAAATACGACGAAAGAAGATATAAATATGTCTATATTGTAGTTTTTATTTTTTTATTTTAAGTATAAAAACGTTCCGTGGGATTCAAGGAACATACAAAAAAAAATATTGGCGATCCATTCTCAAGTTATGCGCTTTGCGACATTCATTTTTATTATATCTACCTACAGATTTGTTATCAGCTGCTTTAGTAATTAATATAATCCCTTAATTAATTCATTACAATTGTAGTACCATGTATTGTGTACAATTTCTCTCTCTCTCTTGTCGGTCCCTCATGTCTGAGGATCGTGGTCAGCATCAGGGTTGATTCTGGAGCGGATGATTTGCCTCCACCGGTCTCTGTCCATGGCGTCTTTTACGACCGTGTAAAATTTAGTGGCAGAAGAGTCCTTGACTTGGTCTGTCCATCTCGTCGGTGAACGACCGCGCGATCTCTTTCCCTCAGTGTTCCCAACCACAATCAGTCTTTCCAGTTTTTTATCGCCTCTGCGTATCGTGAGGCCGAAGTACGACAAAATACGTTGTTGGCATGTGGTGGACAACCTGGTTTTTATATGGAGCTGGGCCAGGATCGATGCAGTAGTGCGTTTCGCAGTCCAAGGTATTCTCAGCATTCGCCTCCAGCACCACATTTCGAATGCATCGATCCTTTGTCTTTCTCGGGCCAGGATTGTCCATGTCTCAACTTCGTACAGGAAGATAGGGAATACAAGGGCTCGTACCAGTCTGGTCTTGGTGTGTACAATTAGTTAATGTTATATCAAAAGATTTCACGAACTATTATAAAAGTATTGTTTACAGTATTTTTAATTACAGTAACTAATTAGTTTTTACTTCTACAATTCCATTTCACAATCGAGTTAAAGTTTTAACATCCAATCTCTTTTCAATTACGAAGCGTGTCTAGAATGTGAAAAAGTATTAATAATATTGTATGTGTTATAATAACAGTTGTGAAAAGTGTTTTTTAGTTAATCACCTTTTAAACCAAATAACGACCAGTGTTAAGTTTCCCATATTATCTGTTCTCTTTCTTAAAACGTACATTCATAAATAAATAATTATTGATACATATACCTATTGTTTAAAAAACCGTTCAAGTTAAAGCAATATTGTTTTTTACGTAACAAAAGAAGTAGAAAAGAAAGGACAAAGACTGTCTAAATTATGATTATCGACCTTGACGGCCCGAGGGCTGCTTTGCAAAGTCGGCACGTGCGCTTAGTAAAACGATAATGATAGAGTAGCTGTAGGGGATTCATAATCAACTGAATAACTAATTCAAACCATTGCACTTTACGACTTACAGAAGCCCTTTTTTGCGGCACCCTTAGCTCTTTTGCGTAATGGGCTCTAGGGCTATGTTTTCATTTGATTGTTTTAATAAAATATTTTGAAAGGTCATTAGTACAATAGGCTTTTAAGAGACATACGAGTACCTTTTTCTTTGTTGTTTTATCTAAACCGACGTGGATATGTATGTATAAAATATAAATGTGGCGCCATGTTAATTGAATGCGAGACTGACATTGAACTTCATTATAAAGGGTACAGAGTGATTGGCCTGAACATTTACACTTATAAAATATATTTGTCGTATATTTAACGATATGTGACAGCAAATATTATATACAAGAGCTTAAAAATTTAATATATTGCGTGTAATTGGGTCAAAGAGGTGAAGAACGAAGACTCAGCGGGATGGGGAGGATTGTATTCCGCGGTGCGTTCAAATTGGTAGTATTCCAGGCCACGATATTACAACACCACATTTTATGCTGAAAACTTTATGGAAATTTGACTTACGATCACGACCCCTTTGGCAAAAGATACTTGGCTTCATTTTGCTTTCTCATCTTCTTATATATGTACATCTTAACAATAAGATATTTAACAAATATAGGTACTTTTGTGTTCTTTATCAAAATGAAAGCCTTGACTTGGCATGGAATGTGGTGTCGAGTCAATTTAATTTGACCTTTATTTATAAAGTACACTAAAAAAATAATAAACGATAAAATGAGTTTGGGATTAATATTGTATCATACGAATAGGGGTGGAATGGACAGTAATAAAATTTTATTACAGTTGATCATAAATCTTTTTTTCCATTACCTCACTTGACGTCACTGGCCTAGTCTCTGGTGTGGGAGACCAAATCCCGATGTTTTGACATACATGCCTCCAGTATTTATGACACACAGCCCGTCTCCACCGATCTGACATGGATTTATGAAGTCACCATATGTGCTTAGGAGATCGGATTGCTTTTATGCAATGGGCATCCATGTGTTGTACATTATCTAACAATAGGTTGTGTTATTATTTTAACAGGTATTATAATGCATACATTTATATTTCTTTAAACGATTATCACTTGGACAAGTTTTTTATGTTCTTTTTGGTTTACTCCTTAGAAACGATATAAGGCTCTTAGTATGAAAAAAATATAGTACTTAGGTAAGTTAAATCGCGTGAAACAGCTGACGCTGACGCTCAGTGACGCTGAGGCCTCATTTACGGAGACGCGGGGCGTCGTGCGTAGCGTGTGGCGTGGCGGAACGCGCTAAATTCAAATGTAGAGCGTTGGATGAGTTCATGAGTGCGTTTACGGAGAAGCGATTTTACACGTGTTCATTTACATACATTTTGACACACGGGCGACGCTACGCCACACGCTACGCGCAACGTCTCGCGTCTCCGTGAACGAGGCCTGAGAGTGACGTTTTACAATGATCTTATCTGTTTGTGTAAAATAATAGGTGTACAATTGTAAATTATTACATTACTGAAAATACGTAAATTTTTACATAGGTATTAGAATTTACTGAACCCACACGAGCATCAATTTAGGTCTTGATTAGAGATTTCTATTAAATAATAATTTTAATTTTTATATGTCACGGTAACAAATTAAAATAAAAATACTTTATATTTTTGTTTCATAATCAAAGGTCTAATATAAGGAGTAGCTACTTTTACTTAACTAACCATGTCGATGGTTAATTAGCACGATCAGTCCCACACTCATTAAATTTTGTAATTCAGAACAATTATTACCAATTAACTTGCAATCATTTTAACGATATGTCGATGACTAGTGAGTTTGTAGGAAGTTTTCTAAGTTTTAGTTATATTTTGAGAAACTTAGAAAGAAAAGAGTGACATTTCAAATTATTTTTACAATTTTTAACAATATACATTCAATTATTGATTTTATAAGTCAACTACTCATATTTTATATTTATCATTTTATTTGCAATTCTATATAGTTAGTAGTAGTATTTTATCGCTACATGCGGGGCACAAGCTTTTTGGGGAGATGCATTAGTGATCTACAATTTGCTGAGTAACGATAACTGTAGGGGCACCCTTATATTAAACTGCTGTACAATGTAAGTGTGTTTGTTAGGTTAAAGATTTATCGTTTTTATCTAATATCATTTTATCTCACATTATTTATGACGATACATTTATTCAAATACATACGAGGTTTTCTCTCTGTTACATATCTTTTTTAATCATGTATCAAAAATTAACTAGATTTCAGTAAACATCTTTGCAATTCACAGTAATAAATCAATACTAGTGTTCGCCTTGTGGTCGAAATTCGACCATAATTGATTTAAATTATAAGTTTGAACATTATTAAGGTTCTTTTGTCAAAGACTATAACTTCTATAATAATAAACAAAAGAGTATATCGACGGTGCCGTAGAATAACGTTACATGTGAATATAGTACGAAATCAATTTTATTTAATAATTTACTTCAGGAGTCGAAGATCTATCTATACATGCAAAAAAAATAATTTTACGATCAATAGTTTCTGAGATTCTGAGGCGAACAACGTCCCATGTGTTTGTGTCTCCGTATTATAATGAACTAGATGCATATGTGACGGAGCTCGCGGCCGGGGGTAGCACGCGTTGGCCGTGCCAAAGTCACTTGTTACGTTGTTGAGTGGAAAACGAGCTTGTGCGCACGAGTTACCGCATTCGCCGATGATAAAGTTATTTTTCTTAAATAGTATTCATAATTAGTACTAAAACATGTCCAAATATAATAACAGATCTAATAAAATCCTTGATTTGGTGAAAAACAACTGTAAAAATTCGGAAGAAGAATTTGATAGTGGAAAGATATCTGGTTATAACAAGGAAATTTCGAATTATCCCGGTAAGTTAATCTTATTCCTTATTAATATGTATAACAAAATTGCATTTTAACGATTGTTTTATATTCTATGGTTTTAATTTACATAACTAACGCCAAACTTCGCGTTTCATATTCATATGTGACGTTATTTAATGGAGATTAGTCTTTACATTGTTTCTTACAAAAATGCTCTTGCAAATTAAATCAAATTGTAAAAGACATCTTTGACTACTAATGGAAAACTTAATTTGTTGATATTAAAGTATGAGTTACAAGTAGTGATATGTCGTTTTACCACGGACATATTCTGACGTTTTTGAGTAATATGTGAAGATAGAACGTTCTTTTGCGGAAATCTTGATGACATATGTGAAGACAGAACGCTCTTTTGTGGAAATCCTGATGTAATATGTGAAGATAGAACGTTCTTTTGCGGAAAACTGATGTAATATGTAACATTGGTACGTTTTTTCTTCCAGAAAAATACTGTAATTTGGTTTAAATTGCTTTTTTCTTAATTAAATTATCAATTTATTCGTATTCAAATAAAATTGTTTTCTTTTATTTTTGTAATTTTTATATTTTATATTATTTTTTCAGTTTCAAAGACACCTGTAAGCCCATTATAGTCACCATTACATCCGGGTTCAGAAAACATTGCTTTAGAGCTAAAAGACGTATTAGTCAGTCAGTTCAGCCTATTGAAGTTCACTGCTGGACATACCCTACCCAAGTTCGCGCCAGACATCACGGTTTTCCGCAATCCTTCATGAAGACTACACCGGCAATCTTACGTAGATCGTCGGTCCAACGGGCCAGAGGACGTCCCACAATGCGTTTGCCAAGACGCGGTCTCCACTCCAGGATCCGTCTGCTTAAACAGCCATCGGTTCTGCGACACAGATAACCAGCCCACTGCCACTTAAACTTGCTCATTCTGTGGGCTATGTCGATTACTTTCGCTCGCGGATAGTCTCATTTCTAATCCTATCTTTGAAAGAAACCCCAAGCATAGCCCCTTCCATTGCACGTTGAGCGACTTTAAACTAGTGGACCAGTCCGTCAGTGTCCATGTCTCGGTTCCGTATGTCAACACAACCAGGACGCATTGCTCGAAGACTTTTGTCTTCAAGCATTGTGGAATCTTCGAAGGCAAGACTCGACGAAGCCTGCCAAACGCCGCCCAGCCCAACCAAACCATCCTATCAGCCTCCTTCTCGAGTTGTTTCAACCTGGTTGAATGGTGTGGCCAAGGTAGACATAATCCTGAACAACTTCGAAAAGGATACCGTCAACCGATAGCCGTCTCGGTATCACTTGGTTGTTAAACATAACTTTCGTTTTATCTAAGTTCATACCGAGACCCACTCGTTGGGAGGACTCGTTTAGGCCGGCCAGCATTCGGCCTAGCTCATCCGACGTCTCCACAAAGATTACGAAATCGTCGGTAAAACGAAGGTACGAGATGAATTCGCACGATGCCTCGTTTCTCTCATAAAGACATCCTCCAGCGCAGTAGTAAACAGTTTCGGTGAGATTACATCTCCCTGTCTTACCCCACGCCGCGCCGGAGGATAATGCACAGCCTGCTCCGGTGGGTGGAATTCGTCGAGTCTTCTGGCGAGACGATTCGTAACAACCCTTGAAAACAGCTTATAGACGTGGCTCAAAAGTGAGATTGGTCTGTAATTCTTCAACAAAGACTTGTCGCCTCTCTTAAAGAAGCACCACCACACTCCTGGACCACGCCTCTGGCGTGGTACCTCGGTGGATGACGGCATTAAAAAGTTTATATTTCTATTCTGCTCAATCAGAGTAGTAATCTCTCTCGTATTTGAGCAGCGGAGGTCTCGGCGTACAAGTTTCCGTATCCTCTTAGACAAAGCCTTCTGTTCTGGCGAAGCTGCTTGGGCAGCGGGCAACTCGCACCTCCGCCGCATCAGATCCAAGGCTTCGGGAGAAAGTTTAGACTGCTTCGTTGACTACCTCGGCGGAAAGTGTTTGCGACCCAGTGTACACACCATCTTCACCATGTTGTCGGTCATCTTGTCCACTTCGCCAGCGAATCGAATCGGTTTTGGAGCTAGAGTTGGAACTGCTCGGAGCCACATAGTATTTGGAGCAGCGTAGGTCAGAGAGTAGATTTCATCAAGCGCGTATTCAGAGTGCCCCGTAATAGCCGGTGGTCGCTGCTGGTGTTAACCGGTTCTAATTGTAATAAATACAAAGAAAGAACAAAATGTGATGTTGGAGACTGATAATTTTAGTATTTTATGTGAGTTTAAGAAACGTTGATTGATTTAAAGAAGTGAAGATATTTTTTATGTTTAATTATTATAAATGCGGTACTTTTAAAATAAAGGACTGATTTTGTTTTTAAAATGTTTTATTTTTAATCGATTTTATACAAAAAATAATAAATACTATTTATGACACGCTACTTATGAAAATGACTGCTCAAAATAAATCTGGAATATGCATATAGGACGAAATAACTAGCTTAAGTTTCATAAAAAAACGTTCCATTTGCATCTGGATCCTTAGAGCCTCCGGTGAATAACGTCACATGTGTAAATGTGACAGCAACAAGTCCATTATAAAACGTTATTATATAAACATCGACCCTACTATCTTTTTAAATAAAACTGTTTCAAAATAATTAATAATACTGATAGATAATCACAGGCTTAATGTAAATTTTTCCAAAGTATAAAAGCGCCAGGTTTTTCCGTTTCCGAAATATAACAATTGAAAACTTTGAACGGCTCTACTGTAAAACGACTATTTTGCAGATAGTACGTTATTCTACGGCACCGTCGATATATGCGTGTGTGTGTCAAATATATGGTAGTGTGTGTAATACTTTTTTTATTGATTTAATGTATTTTTATGCTTAATTTTAAAAATAAATATTAGCATTCTGCACTCCTTCTCTATATAAACTATAAGTGTGCGAAATTTCATAATTCTGCGTCCGCGCAATTTTCGTAAAAAGGGATACAAAGTTTTTGCTAATTACAAAGTATATATAGATATAAATTATTTAAGATTTATTCATTATTTAAAAAATTGAAAAAAAAGAAAAAACGTTTTTAAATAAAACATCAAGCCGCACATTCTACATTGGTTTATTTTAACATCGATTTATGTCAAAATATTTTTTTTTTTAATGTAAGTAAGTCGGCAAACAAGCGTACGGCTCACCTGATGGTAAGCAAATACCGTAGCCTATAGACGTCTGCAACACCAGAAGCATCGCAAGCGCGTTGTCGACCCCAATTCCCCCCTAAGAGCTCTGGTCACCTTACTCACCAACAGGAACACAACACTGCTTGAAAGCAGTATTATTTAGCTGTGGTCTTCTGTAAGGTCGAGGTCGAGGAATCTAAAGTCAAACATTGACATCCTGCTTGTAAATGAAATTAATGATTTTCGAAATGGCTTTTATTTTTCGTACTAATAAAATATTTGAACAGTCAGATAAAATGAAGGGATTATACATCCATGTGTTACTTCCGGGCAGATCGTCGGTCACCGGACGCGCCAGAACATGGAAAGCATTTTAAGCACTGATACCGTCTCGCCCATTGTTCCATTTATTTTGAGCTCGACCTATTGATCCTCCGCAATATCAAAGCGGCGTTTATATCTGTTTTTGTTTAGAGGGCTGAGTAAGTGAATAAACCTACATTTTTATGTACAAATAGTACTAGATGTGCCGCACGGTTTCAATACGGTTTCGTGGAAAAAAATAGCCTTTAGCCTTCCTCGGTAAATGGGCTAACACTAAAATGTTTTCTAATTCGAACCAGTAGATCCTAAAATTAGCGCGCTTAAACAAACAAACTTATCAGCTTTATAATTTTAGTATAGGTTTGTTATAAAATTTCAATATTCTTTAGGATAATTACTTAATGATTTACTCTTAATTATATTGCTGATTTTTCAATCGATTCTTACATAAAAGATTTATATCTATTTATAATATGTATTATTTTGAATAATCCAATTTTGTGCGTAGTTAAGTCTTGATACTTAGCTATTGTTGATTGAATACGTAATGGTTACATTACTCTGTATCTCTAATAAATAATAATAATCGTTTTATTATTGTAAGGTTGGCAGATAGATTATTGTCATATTTTTTCGCTAAAAATATTTTAATATCAGTTTTAATAATTTCGTACAATTATTGTTGACATACAATAATTGACAAACAGCGTATGTATAAGAGTTTTTTTTTTAAATATAATTATTTAAGCTATAAAATGTTAACTCCAAATTAATGTGGCGTGCGTTAAAATCTGGTTTTATAAAGAGAGGCTTATCTTAATTAAAATAAAGTGAAAAAGTATTAATCGTCCGATAACCCTATGAAGTAAACGAAGCCACATAATGCGGGTAGCTCAGTAGCAACCTGATACAAATCTCAAACGAAACACGAAGCTCATTTAGGGTTCGATACTTTAAGAGCCTTAATATAGTTTATCGACGTTTCCCTTGCAGACAATACATAAAATGTCTATGTTAAATTAAATATTGCTTTTTTATGTTATTATATAAAAATCCTATATATATTTAATACAAATAACATGTACTTATATGCATGACCAGACGTCTCACGTTGTTTTACATGCATTTATTTATATTTACAGAAACTGAGCTGCTTAGGTAAGGTACATAAATATATGTCATAGCGATTTTCATTTATTAAATGTTTTTCTATATAGTTTCTTACAAATAGGTTAAGAATAAGTAAAATAAAATCAGTGGCTTCTAAGTTTTTTGAATATAACAAACAATATATAAAAAGCAATGCATGATCCTTATAAAGAAAATAATTTTTGGTATCAAAGTTTTGTGTTTTTACCTTACTGGTTACCGTTGTGATAAAGTAAATGATTATTACATATTGAACCCTTAAATTATGTATTACGTTATTGTAAGTCTCCATATTATGTAACATTTATGTAATATGGATGTATAATTTTTAACACTGGTTATCACAATCTCGTGACATTTTAAAACAGTATATGAATGCTTAAATCACTGCAATGTAATTTGACCTACTTCAAATTTAAATTCATATTCATTTATCATGAATTAAGAATTCAAATCTCGAACGTTTATTGATTTTAAGTCTGTAAGAGTCAGTTGAACGAAGAGGCTGTGAGACAGCAGTATCGGTATTTGGTCCACATTGTCGCCCCGACCGGCGCCACACTGCAGGGGGATTATCCCAACTTCACCCCACATAACAAATATACTGAATTTTGTGTTTTATTTTTCCGAGATTTTACGACGCCATTGTCTCTTAAAATTGATACAAAGAATTTTATAGATATAAATAATAAATAATTTATACGATTCCAATTTAAACATATCATATTATAAGGGAATAGTGGATGTTGTTTTAATAAATGTACATGATGTGATTAAGGACATGTATTAAACGCTTATTTAAGTGTACTTACAATAAGAAAAATAATTGCGTTATGTCAAATTATTTAACTGTATTATGTCTTAGTACCTGGGTGACCGAGCCTGGCTCGGTAATTTTTTTTTCTAGGTATTTTTATATTTTAATTTTATTTAAAGAATAAATCACGAGTGAAATTAAAAAAAAAAGAAAAAATAATAATCTGGAGACTGAGATTTGAACCCGGTTCAACATGATTCGAAACCCGCGGATTTCCTAATTAAGCTATTACAGCTATGTTAACAATGGTGAAATTAAGCTTCGTATTCTAATGATATTTTTTCATTGCCTAAAAACAGGGATAAAACTACATTTTTTTAAAATGAGCCTAGCTAGATCAATTTTTCGCCCCCGAAATCCCCTGCATACTAAATTTCACGAAAATCGTTGGAGCCGATTCCGAGATTCAGATTCTATATATATATACAAGAATTGCTCGTTTAATAGTATAAGATTATGAAAAATTATTTATATTTTTAATATCAACTTTGAAATATTATATTTGCTGTTTTATGTATAAAGAACGAATACAAACAATTTTCAAATAAAATATTACGTTTATTGCGAAGATACTAAAAGCGATCCAAATTAAGCTTTCGTTACACATAAGTACAGGGACATCTGCGACCTAAGATAGAGAAATAGGGGCGACCCTTCCACCCTTAACTATTTATTTGGTTATCGACTCCCCAAAGTCATTACGAACTTATGTAATTTGTTTTTTTCCTTTTGCAAAAAGTTAAAATAGCAAAAATATAGTTAGTAGAAAACGTATAAAGTGTTTTAATTTTTAATACTTGTGTGTGGACTCTGGACGCATGATCCTATGATCTTATTATAATTGTTGTTATCGTATGTTATGTCCCTATTCTATCCATAAGTATCTTAGTAAAAGACCGATATTGCTTTAAACATAATTGATGTCACCGAGTTCACATTTATATTTGTTAGTCAATGACATATTATTGTGCGTATTGAGATAATGTACGTAACTACGTACGCAATTAATAAACTAACACATTATTAACGTAATTCTCAATTCAACCGACTTTTAACATGTCACATTTATTGATTAATATTTTCGATAATTAAAATAATCTAAATGTGATTTCAATATTATAACATTTGTAAATCTAATCAAAACACAAATCAATTGATGAGTCTAAAAGCTTGTTGCCGAATTTTATAAACTAGGAATAAAAATGCCTTATTTTGAGGGCGATACAAAGTTATAGCGTAAGTAAAAGATTGCCGTGTTTGGTATTACATGGCATTATTACTATATACTATAGGTACCTTTTATTATTACTTTTTTATGTTTATGTTTGTATACAATGTGTGTATGTGTATTGTATACATTTACGATATAATCTTTCTTTTATTACACATGAAACATGACATAATAACTTTAGTTACATATATTACTATCGATGTAGGTATACTCGTATTTTATGTGACGTGTGACGCCGCGTTGGCGCAGTGGTCACAGCACTGGATTGCGATTGGCTGTTGCGCGGGCGATTGCGGGTTCGATCCCCGCACACGACAACATTTGTATTGGCCATACAGATGTTTGACGTGTTCTGGGTGTTTGTGCAGTCCTTGTGTGTCTCCCTACCGTGCCTCGGAGAGCACGTTAAGCCGTCGGTCCCGGTTGTTATCATGTAGACCTGATAGCGATCGTTATTCATAGTAGGGAACATATCTGTGGCGACATCTATCAAGCCACAAACGAACTGAAGATTCTAAATCGCGCTATCGAAGTTTTCAGAGAAATGAACTATATATACAAGAACCCGACAACAACCGTCGGGGCAGTGGCCCTACCAGACACGACATCCGTCTGGTTGGAGGATCCTTCCTTTGGGATGGCGGATGAGGGACTCAACACTCTGTTCTCCGCACTCCCCAAACTGGTGACCCCGAGCATGAACATCAGCGCAGCCTTCGTCAATCTACATCGTGACGTCATCATCACTTCCTCAAGCTTTCGAGCAGCGAGTCCTACAGCCAGCCAGCATCTACGGCTACTACGGGTATCCTGACCACCAGCATGCAGCGGACGCGCATACCTGGTCATCACCCACAGCCTTCTCAGCGACCTTGGCACAGCACACTGCACTTCGACCGGTCAGCAAGCAGAGACGCACCTCTCTCCTGGTCGACGCAGCAGCCAGCCACTACGCAGCACTGCACCACTCCGACTCACTGGAGAATTTGCAGCATCACCCCGACTCACTGGGGCATCACCGCAGACAGTTCCGTCTCACTGTGAACTATGCGGCATCTGGTTCCGACTCACTGGAACATTCCACTGGCCCGGCAAGCATCACAAGATGTGTATGGACGACTCAAAAACCGCTATCGACCTCCGGTCTCGGAGGGGAGTGATGTGGCGACATCTATCAAGCCACAAACGAACTGAAGATTCTAAATCGCGCTATCGAAGTTTTCAGAGAAATGAACTATATATACAAGAACCCGACATATCCGCCAACCCGCATTGGAGCAGCGTGGTGGATTAAGCTCCGACCCTTCTCTTACATGGGGAAGAGGCCTATGGCCAACAGTGGGATAGTGTGTGCTGGCGGTCGCGGGTTCGATCCCCGCTCACGACAGACATTTGTATTGGCCAGATGTTTGTCGTGGTCTGGGCGTTTGTGCTTGAGGAATGTGTGTGTTTCCGGACCCCCGACACAGGAATAGATCCTACTGGGGGCCGTTGAGTGTGAAGCGTTTATATAATTTATTTATTTAATAAACTACAACTTTTAGATTCACATTTGTGAATAGAAATATCTCATTAATATTGTGGTATTCGGTGGTAAAAAGAATAATTTATCCTATATATACACTTTTATCTGTTTGATACCGTCATCCGTCAGACAGCGTTATCCACAACCCGTGAAACCGATTAACCGACCTTAGCGTAAGAGTGACCATGAGGGATAAAATATTATAACCCTGCTTTTATTATAGATTTACCGTTTGTAGAGTACCTAAATAACAATAATAGTATGAATATAGATTTTTTTTTAATGTTATTAAGTTCCCTAAATATCTTATACTATTAAACGAGCAATTCTTGTAGAAATATCTTATAGAATCTGAATCTCGGAATCGGCTCCAACGATTTTCGTGAAATTTAGTATGCAGGGAATTTCGGGGACGAAAAATTGGTCTAGCTAGGATTCATTTAAAAAAAAATGTCGTTTTATCCCTGTTTTTAGGCAATGAAAAAATATCATTAGAATACGAAGCTTAATTTCACTACTATCATCATATCTGTAATAGCGTAATTAGGAAATCGGCGGGTGTCAAATCGTGTTGACCCGGGTTCGAATCTCAGTCTCCAGATTAATTTTTTTTCTTTTTTTTTTAATTTCACTCGTGATTTATTATTTAAGTAAATAAAATTAAAATAAAAAAATACCGAGAAAAAAAAAACAAAATAAAATGAAAATACCGAGCTAGGCTCGGTCACCCAGGTACTTTGTTTTAATTACGAAATTTTCGAATACATGAATTTGAAATATATGAAATGAATATATAAACAAAACATTCTTACACAAGTACTTGTTTGTAAAAGTTAAGCAACACAACAAAAAGTAATTCGTAATAAATGTGAAAGAATTAACTCTTTTGAATAATTTTCTATTAGAGCAGTCTTATTCAGTTTGTTATTTTTTGAATTGAAAAAGTTCCCTTGTTCTTTCTGGGTCACAATCATGTTTTCCTACATTTAAAATAATCTCTTGAGGACAACTCGCTCGTAGCTTTTTAACGTTTCCTTTTTTAGCACTCTGTTTACTGTTGCAAGATACAATAAATAATCACTTGTAGATACATTTCTAAAACGTAGTGTTATGTAGGTATCAATAGTATTTCTTATTGTAGCCTACTTGTTGTTAGCTAGACATACAATGACCTATTTATCGAGCTTCTAAATATATTAGTATATTTTATTTAATTATCAATCAATACATATAATAAATCCTTCTCCTACATAGGGAAGAGGCCTATGCCCAACAGTGGGATATTACAGGCTGAATCGTGATCGTGACATATAATAAAAATGTAATGGATCGCTGTCTGTACATGGAAGATATATGAGAAAACATATTATTGGCACCTTTATCAACGCATATAGCACCTAAAACAATGATTGTTAGAATTTTTGTCTGTTTGTCTGTGAGTTTGTGCACGCTAATATCAGGAACGGCTTATACGATTTAGATATGGTTTTCATTAATATATTGTGGTAAGCTTAGCTTAACATTTAGTGTTTGTTTCATGTCAATCGGTTCATAAATAAAAAAAGTTATGCCAATTTAAACAATCACGTTGAACATGTTAATACACAAAACGCAGACGAAGTCGCAGGCACAGCTAGTAAATAATAAAGTAAAAAAAATAAAAAGATGTATGTTTGATCTTTATTAATTTGGCTTAAATCATAAATTGTTACATTACCACACGTCGTTCGGTCCACTGCGTTACAGGCTACATGCCAAAAATATGAATATACCAATGTACTTTATAAATAAGCTTACATAACATTGACCTCCGCCGACAGTTTTATTAAATAACTTAAAAATGACAATTTATAAAAGAGTTCACTCGTGCGCACTGAAAAGAAAATATCTTATTAAAAACGCATACATTGAAAAAAAATCTGAAACAAATGATTTAAAAAATACGAATTGAGCTTTTGTCCTTGTTAGACCTTGACTAACAATGGGATATTTATATGTATGTACTTTTGTATCTAGTTTTACTATATAGTATATAGTTTCTATATTATGGAATAGACAACCGTAGCTTAACACTACCGATTTTTTATGTGTAATGGAGTTAATAATCCAATTAATAACTGTAAGGTTTCTGCAATACAAAGCTCTCCCGCAAACAGTATAATGCCTAGCTGCTGGTAACATCGGTGGAACATGATAAGGGTGTTGAGTGCTTTAAAATTTCCAACCATAGTGGTAACGCTTGCCGTTTACGCGAATCTACTTACACTCTAGGGTAAAGTTAAATTATAAAGATTAACCACACAAAATGACAGGCCAGCAACGTACTCGCAACTTTAATGTTGTAGGTGTCTACGAGCGGTAGTAACCAGTTATTATCCGGTGGAGCTATCTGCTATTTTGTGCCGTTTTTTGTATTTAATAAATGTATAATATTTCTCCAGAAAATTTAAACCAAGATTAAAAAAAACAATTTTTTTTATTAGGTTAGACACATAAATATACATTGAGCAATACTTTTCACGCCAGTATGTAGAATGTGAGCAAACTCGGATTTTGTAAATTTGTGTGTTCTATTCAAAACAATCCTAGTTCTATTCAAGTTCAGTCGCATTTAATTCCTGTGGAATAAAATCGGGTCACAGGGCGCAGTCACATGTCTAAGCAATAAAACACTGCTTGCCGCCATGTCTCCCGGCTTTATTGCATTTAGCTGCGATGCAATTTTGAGTCCATTAATCTTCTCCACTATTTCGGTGTTTTGTTTCTAAGCTTCGATGTTAAACATCTTGCACCAGTTATATAATTGTAACTCGATAAAAAAGGACAATCTAATAATACCGTCCGTACAAAGTAAACGTCTCCTTTTTGGGTTATGGTATTCGCATGTATGATAAAATCCCACAAACAAACAAAAGTTTGTATAAAAAAGAAATTAATAGCTAAAGCTTATTATTTGGTGCAGGATTACATAAATGACGAAGATGTGTGGACTTTGTGACGTTGTATATCATGCAAGATATTTCCAAATTTGTATAAAAACACAATTTATATATTTAAAAAAAAAGTTAACGCCGGAATTTCTTGACCGTTCTTCTCTGCAGAATCTGCATTCCGAACCGGTGCGGTTGTAACTTCACTTTTAAAAATAATTAAAAAAATTATATGTAAAATTACGATTTGAAGGTGCTTTTGAAGCCTATTTGAATAAAACTGTTTTTGATTTTGTATCCTACAAAAATATAATTATTTATGTAAAAAAATTAAAAAATAGTTAAGGGGCAGTAAAATCGTCAGAACAGTAAAATAAAAAAACATTAAAAAAAGTATTACTTGATTATAAAACAAATTAAGCAAGAGTATATGAAAACTTGTGTACGATGTAATATTTCTTCGCTACTAAAGCCTGTCTAAAGATTTAGTCTCCTAGCAGTTTCAGCAGACGACTGTCGACTGCTCGGAAATAAAACGGAGACCCTTAGGATCACAGCTCATACAACAGATTTACTATTAAATGTGATATCATAGCAAGTAATTATTGCTTCACCAAAAGCTAATATTAATAATTCAAATTTGTACATTTCGATCGAGAGGGCAATCAGAAAATCGTCTGCCGTCGCTTTGAAGTGCTTCAGTGGGAAGCTAGTACTCGTAAAAGGAGATAAAGCGGTCTATTTACTGATTTATAGCCGCGTTAAGGTTCACAACTACCGGCCGTCTGGAATACGCACCATTAGTTATTGCTGTAATTAAAAATTTAACTTATTAATTTACATTGGATTGCTGTTGATATTACCCACTTGAGAATATTCTTTCAATATGTCGCACGTATATGTTACAGCCAATTGATTAAAATAGCCTCTCTAGTGTGTGGCTGACCCTTTCATTGAACAATATTGTCGAACTAAACGCGCCAATGTCGATTAGTTGATTGTCTGAACACAGCGTATAGCAGTCAGTATAGAATCACTATAGAATCATATATATGTATACGATTATGATTATACATAGGTATAAACATAGTCGTTATTGCACTTAAAAAACAATAAAAATACAATATATTAAAAATTTAAGCTCATAGCGGCCTTATTAGAAGAGATCTCTTCCAGTGAACATACGGTAGTGCGTAATCTATATATATAAAAGAGATATCCACCCATTGACTCATCAGTCATCACGATATCTCTGGAACCAAAAGGCGTAGGGACTTGAAATTTCGTAAGAATACTCCTTTCTCCTTTCGGAATTCCGTAAAATCCGTTCTTAGCTGACCTCTACTCGGCGAAAGGAATATTCCTACCTATTTCAAGTCTCTACGCCTTATGGTTCCAGAGATATCGTGATGAGTCAATGAGTGGAAATCTCTTTTATATACCTTTTGGATTGATTACATAGATTGTTGCGATAAAAAAAAATTGCGCGAGTACAAAGTACACATGTCAGAAGTGAAACTTCTTTGGCAAACTAATTGTAAAAGTAGGCGGTATCAAAATTGAAAAACTAATTGAAAAGAAACTGAGGTAGGGCACAGCAGGAAATTTCCTGCTCAAAATATGGAGCAGCCCGACTGGGGTAGTACCTCGACCTTACAGAAGACCACAGCTAAATAATACTGTTTTCAAGCAGTATTGTGTTCCTATTGGTGAGTAAGGTGACCAGAGCTCCTGGGGGGGATTGGGGATAGGGTCGGCAACGCGCTTGCGATGCTTCTGGTGTTGCAGGCGTCTATAGGCTACGGTCTTACCATCAGGTGAGCCGTACGCTTGTTTGCCGACCTAGTTACATAAAAAAAAAGAAACAACGTCACGCGGTGTTCCCAGGCGGTCACTCATCCAAGTACTGACCATGCCCGACGTTGCTTAACTTCGGTGATCGGACGAGAACGGTGTATGTGGTATGGATGTGTCATTCGTGACGCGTCACGTTAACGCGTTGCCGTAGCCTCAAATTTTTCCCTCATGTGCCTAAAGAAGTTTCACTTCAAAAATTCATAACCACGAAATCGATCAAGTGATGTGGTAGAAAAGAAATAAACCCATGCAACTCAAAGGTGGTATTTAAATAAGCCGATGGCTTAAACAAAATAATTCAAACACCAAACTATGCATGGACAGTTGAATGCGTTGTTCAATAAAAAGGTTATCCGTTCAATAGAACGGTTATTTTAATCTGTTACTTGTACGTGGTTAATCTTTATAGACTCACAGTCATAATATTTTTTATATAAAATACGATAAATAAGAAAATTAAGGCAATTTAACTAAATGTTTTACAAAAAAAATATGACTAAATATGGCTTACTTTATAAAAATACAAAAATAAGTTTTAAATTGCCAATTTGAGTTGTACTTTCGGGTAATGGATGTTTCAAACTTCCATTTCCTTTGACTGTTTTTTGGTACTCAAGCATCACAAAAAGTTACCAAGTCCAAATAAAAACTTTAAACCTTGCCAGCTTGCCTACCTAAAAATGCTCGAGGCATAATTCACTTTAAGTAAATAGGCGCTTCATAATGTAAAAATCAATATCGTTTCTTTGAAAGCGGAATTACTTTAAAAGAATTCTCCATACAAATGCTCCCTAACACGAAACCACTATAAACGTTTCCAATGTGAAGTAAATGTGAGTACGCGTGCCTTAGAATTAAATAGTTTCTTTTGTCGGTTAAACGTTCGACGATTAACTCAAACGGCTGCCATTGTGACCGCTACCTAGGATTGTTCCCGTAAAGCCAAGCGCGATTAATAGCGACTTGACCGTTCTAAAGACTTCATTCTCAACAAACGACCTAGAAAAAAGGAAGTATTCACTCATTATAATCTTCTCTTAAAATTGAGTTTAAATATTACTTATTACTTTTCAACGTAAATTTTTTTTTACACTGCATAACTTTTTAGTACTTCACTTAAAGTGCTTTAACTCAAATTGAGTAATTTGTAGGGCCAATACTTGAAACTTTTGAACAGGATTGTGGGCGAGTAGAAGTTTATACGACAACTTATTTTTTGTACTTTTTGTGATGAAAATAAATTTTTACAGCTTTAAAATTTCACGAACAAAATGTTACTCGTGTCTAGCTTATGTAAATAAGGAAAGTCTTAGGTAAGTACCCTAATGATAAAAGCGGGCGTCCCCTATTTCTTTCCCTTAAAGTAATTACAAGCTTTAAATTTATGGCCTTATTTAAATTTATACTGCATTGTAGATTGTAATTGCGATATGTGTGCAAGAACTGCATGTTTAGGTACTCTTATAGTTAGTTTTATTTCATTTGATACGTTTGTGGTATCGTATTGTTTTTTTAACCCATCTCTTTTTTAATGAACAGTTTTCCACATGTAAAATTTTACTGATAACTCCTGAAATCAGAAACTGTATTGTTCATAACATTTGTATATGTAATATAAGTAGATATATCATTTAAATATATTAAAGCTATTGTTCTTGTCAAATTCAGTACAAAAATAAGCAAAAAAGTAAAATTAAAAAAATATACTTACATACAAATTTCAACGTCTGGTTATGAAGATTCTTGTAAAACTCTAAACAAAAGGACTCAAATAATGACATGGAACTCGTTTGGGTAACGAAGCAGTACTTATAGTAAAATACGGTGCCGCGCCGTCTAGCCATTCACATTTCCGACGGCTGCGGCGGCGAGACATGTTACATAGAAGAAGCTGTACCTATGCAGAAACTCAACCGAAGTATCGTACATTTCGACTGCTGTAGAATTTCTACGAAACATTATTACTATTTTGCCATTGTTCTCGGTAAAAAAAGTCTTTGTATTATTAAACAATCAACCGTTTTTACAGACGTATAGAGGTGTATGTGCGAACAAATTAAGCTTATCCCAGAGAAATCGAGGGGAAAACTTGAAAATCGTAGTGATGACTAGTGCGTTTGTTAATTTTTGTCGTCTACTTACGTTGTGTTACTTGTCGATGTAATTGAAGTCGGTTTTTTCGTTTGCTAGCAAACACAATTATAGTAATAGGATATGTATCACCAAACAAATTTTTCTCCATTTAGGTACAGGCCTTTGATGTCTAAATACTAAATCAGCTTGTCTTACGGAATATAAAATAAAGAATCTGCATATGATTACGGCAAGCTACAAAGTTAATTATTATTATGTTTAATTTATTTTATAATACTTATAAATATTAAAATTATCGTAGGCTTATAAAAGTGATCAACATATTCTGACTTTATTATGTTGACTAAGGGCCTGTTTCACTGGTTGTGGATAATGTTGTTTGACGGATGACAGTATCCAACAAATAAAAGTATAGGATACCTAAATCTTTTTTACTAGTTAATTCCACTACATTGATCATACATCGGCGTTCGCGCAGCGGACACATAACTGGATTGCGATTGGCTGTTGCGCGGGCGGTTGCGGGTTCGATCCCCGCACACGACAACATTTGTATTGGCCATACAGATGTTTGCCGTGATCTGGGTGTTTGTGCAGTCCTTGTGGGTCTCCCCACCGTGCCTCGGAGAGCACGTTAAGCCGTCGGTCCCGGTTGTTATCATGTACACCTGATAGCGATCGTTACTCATAGTAGGGAATATATCCGCCAACCCGCATTGGAGCAGCGTGGTGGATTAAGCTCCGATCCTTCTCCTACATGGGGAAAAGGCCTATGCCCAACAGTGGGATATTACAGGCTGAATCGTGATCGTGATCGTCCACTACATTTATATGATATTTCTATTCGCAAACATGATTCTAATAGTTGTATTTTATCAATTGATGATAAAAAGTTCCTTAATATTTTTAAATCATATGAAAATTTTCGATCCAGCGGGGTTCGAACTCGCACCCCCGACATATCGTGTCGGTGCTCTAGCCAATTAAGCTATGGAACGATGTACCTTAGAGTTCGAAATTCTTGATATGATGATTTTATTCGGTATTTTGATACGATTTAAAAATATTTATGATTTAAAAAAAATTGATAATATGATTTAAAAATATTAAGAATTTCCTCATGTGTGGGTAACACAAAAATAAAAAATAATATGAAGTTCCTTAATGCCTATTTTACCTCCTGCTGTTAAAGTCTTTACGTAACTTATTTGTAAGATAAAAATTTCCACAACTGATAAAATCGACCCTACGATATGTTCAGCGTTTGGGTACGAAGGAACATAAAATATACCTACGTATAACGTATACATGTCATTATAAATATATACATAATATAATAATTGAAAATTACATGTTAGCAGAGATATTTAATACAAAAACACAAATATGTACAATTTTTTATGTTTTAAATTTAAAAATTTTATGCTTTTTCTCACAACTATTTTTACAAAGTTTTGCGCTTTACTTCAAAAGCTGATTTTCATTGCGTCGCTGCTTGAAGCTAAAGTTTTGACAGTATTTTCAGAAAAGTTTGCATCTGATTAGGTCGGAAGCTTACAAGACTCATATGAAATTCTACATTATTCAAGAATTATAGTAACGTTAGACCATAACTCAGTTTTAAAACTGTTATTAAGTTTTTTGTTTGTATGTATTATTTATTACTTGATATAAAAATATAGGTGCTATTTATTTATTTTTACACGAATTCGGAAACTTTAACTTAGGAATAAAACACAAAAAAATCTTTTTTGTTAAGTTTGAAATATTTAGGTTATATCATAACATTTTCTATGAGCCTTATATTCTATAAAAATATACGTTCATCAAAATAATAAGTAGTTCTTATAGCAGTAAAAGTAGTAGAAGCGTCAAGGATTAGTGGTGGCTAAACTGGGATATTTATATCTGTGGTTTGCTTGTCGTTTAATCCGTTTATTAAAGGTTAAAGGGCTGTTACTAGTGAAAAGCAGATTAAGTATCTCCCTTTACCCAATCAGACGAAACTGATATCAGCTAAATACCATCTCAGAATGCGCAGCCTCTTTAATTGCTGTTAATGAAGATGACGCCTTTAACTGAGGTAGGGCACAGCAGGAAATTTCCTGTTCAAAATATGGAGCAGCCCGAATGGGGTAGTACCTCGACCTTACGGAAGACCACAGCTAAATAATACTGTTTTAAAGCAGTATTGTGTTCCTGTTGGTGAGTAAGGTGACCAGAGCTCCTGGGGGGGATTGGGGATAGGGTCGGCAACGCGCTTGCGACGCTTCTGGTGTTGCAGGCGTCTATAGGCTACGGTCTTACCATCAGGTGAGCCGTACGCTTGTTTGCCAACCTACTTACATAAAAAAAAAAAAAAATAATAATTAATGCTAATGTTGACTCGAGCCATATCGCATCGCTCGTTTTAATGAAATACAACTATGTAAATCATTATAAATCTAATATAGTTAACATAAACATATTATTATTATGTTATCAAGCTATCAAACTTCATTATGGTAATTTTTTATCAAAAATTATTAGTAAAATTAGTAAACTTACTGGTGGCTGACTTATGAAAAAAGAGATATTATAAAACTTACAGCGAATGGAGGCGTCATCTTCATTAAGTGTTATATTTGTGATAAGATTATAAATAAGGCTGACAAAAGTAATAAAAGGTTTAAAGCTTTTATATTATTTAAAAAAAATTGTAAGATTTTCTGGAGTGACTTGAAGAATATGCTAAAATTAAATAATATCTAGTAAAATTTCAACCTCTACATTTTCAGCAACTGACAACGACATTGCGCTTACGCATTTACACGTTATTTTGTATTGCTACACGTATAGCGTTTCCATTTTCGTTATAATTAGATTTTTCTGATGTAAAAATACACTCACCCTAGACAAATTCAATATGAAGAAACTCTCGCCATATAATCATCGGGGCGATCTTACGAATGACAGTGGTGTGTAAATTCAATCAAGTGGTTTACAAGGAAACCCTTGTTAATCCTATTACACTAGAATCAATTTATCTTACGTAACTCGATTCCTTTTTAAGTGTTTTAATATAGAACTATTGTTCTCACCTGCCGTTTATTTGATGCTTGATTTCTTCAGTTACCGTTTTTAACGCTAATGTAATTAACTTTAAAATATACTAAAATATTATTTTTATTTTTAAAAAGACAACATATGATTAGGCAAGTGAACATTACACATTTACTACACGTTATTGTTTAATTTATACCTATGCGTTATATTTTATTTAGCTGATGTATAAAATTTGCGTTTTAAGAAGGTTATTCATAAAGAGAGCTCATATTATATTATAGGTTTCACAAATTTAAATATTAGGCAATTATTATATTTTTGTTCAAAACTTTAAATTGACTATTCGATTTTCGAATTCCTTCCTTCCTTTGAATTTTTTAATATTTTGTTATGTAACGGGAATACATTTTGTTCATAAAACGAGTTCATTATATAGGTAAGCTTTTTTTTAATGCCAAGCCTCTAGATAGTAGTAATACTTTTATATTCTGCAATTAATGTACGTTTGAGTTTAGTTCTATTGAAAAAAAGCTATGTAAAAGTAAGAAAGGAGCGAAAATATCAATTATTATTAAAAAATAATTAAACATTTTACATTATTGGTTGAATGGCGTTGACGTTAATGGTTACTACTTAGTTTGTAGACTTCGCCATAATGTACCGTTTTATAATTTGAATTATAACTGCGTTATTGTCTTTCAAGGGTTTTCATCTCTGCTACGGTTTTATATTTGACAAGCCTAAGATGAGTGTGCTAAGTTCCTAACTTAAGCAGCGTTCCAATACTTTCTATGATCAATCATACAACCTATTATTACTGTAATTTAAAAGCGATTCTATACCTTCGTGTTAAGTTTACCTCATGCAGATAAACGTACTAGTATTCTAGAACAGGGCTGTCCAAACTTCATACTTTCGCGGGCTTATTAAATTTACTACAAAAGCTGGAGGGCCGCAGAATTTGTTTTCAGTTTTCTAGTAAAAAACCCGGCCAAGTGCGAGTCGGACTCGCGCACCGAGGGTTTCGTACAAACAAAATTATTAAAAATATTTTTATTATATAATGTAACTAAAAATTTATACTTTTCGCAATTTTTTGTTTATCTGTACCATAAGACGTTACTTCGTACCGAATTTCAAGATTCTGACTTCACGAGAAGTACCCTGTAGGTTTTGATTCCCTTTCGAGTGTCGAAAAGATGCAGCATAAACGGCTGTATCTTTTGAATGCGTTGGCTTAGAAGTTTGATTTTTTACAGCTCTAATGGATAGTAGCCCTGAGTATTTGATATGAATTTCAGCTTGATACTTCCACGCGTTCCTGAGAAATAGTATCTTGACAGACAGACGGACAACAAAGTGATCCTATAAGGGTTCAGTTTTTTCCTTTTGAGGTACGGAACCCTAAAAATACAGGGTAATAATTTCTTTATACGTTTATTGGCCCTTCGTTAGTTCGATCGAAAAATCTTTTGAAATGCAGCCACTGAATAAAAATTATTAATTGACCGATATTTGTCTGATCGGTACTTTCATCCGAACATAATATAATACTACAGATTCAGTCCCCCAATTTCAGCTGCATGAAGCGATGAGCCGTCGCTGACTGGTTTTTCAGCTTTGGCTAATTGCAAACAAACTTCATAATAAGCAAACAAACTTTGTTCATTGCCTGTATATACTTTTGAAAAAAAAAAACTTGTCTGTTGCGTTAGTTTTTTCTTATACTCAGTCTCAACAATTTTTCTTTTTTCACCGACATGTCTTTTATATTTTTCTTCGTATAAAGTAGTTTAACGCTTAACATTATATTATATATTTACTCACAGACAAAACTTGCATACAAATCATACATTATATTTTATTATTATTGTTGAAAATAAAATAGTAAAGTTCCCACTTCTCATAAAATACACGACGAAACTATTTTCTGATTAATTTACACTTTAGAAAATGCGTCGCGGGCCGCATGAAAACAAGCCGCGGGCCGTTGTTTGGACAGCCTTGTTCTAGAACAACGTTATTTTTGGTCGGTATACCTACCACAAACGTAACGTTTAAGTGATGTAGGGCACTATGGTGTAGGAAATATCCTGCTCAAAATCTGGAGCAGGCCAACTGGGGAAGCACCTTCACTTTACAGAAGATCACAGATAAATAATATTGCTTTCCAGCAGTGATATGTTCCTATGGTAAGTAAGGTGACCAGAGCTCATAAGAGGGATGGAGGGTAGGGTCGGCAACGTGCTTGTGATGCTTCTGGTGTTGCAGGCGTCATTATGCTACGGAAATCACTTACCACCAAGTGATACGTACGGTTGTTTGCCGAATTGTTTGTTGTAATTAAAAATTATTATTAGACAGCTTAACGTGCTTTCCGAGGCACGGTGGGGAGACCCACAAGGAGAGATATCCAAACCGAAAAAATATATTTGTACAAATAAAAATATCCATTCCGAGCGGGAATCGAACCCGCAAACCGTCGAGGTTTAGGCGCGTATATGGCACACGCACAACTACACCAGAGCGGTTGTTGTAAAGATACATTATTTTTTTTTATGTAACTAGGTTGGCAAACAAGCGTACGGCTCACCTGATGGTAAGACCGTAGCCTATAGACGCCTGCAACACCAGAAGCATCGCAAGCGCGTTGCCGACCCTATCCCCAATCCCCCCCAGGAGCTCTGGTCACCTTACATACCAACAGTAACACAATACTGCTTGAAAACAGTATTATTTAGCTGTGGTCTTCTGTAAGGTCGAGGTACTACCCCAGTCGGGCTGCTCCAATTATTATGAGCAGGAAATTTCCTGCTGTGCCCTACCTCAGTTAAACATAATAATTATGAGTATGAGTAATTACATATTATACTTTATGTCAAAGTCAAATCAGACATTATATTTTCATAATTCTCTCCTTCATAATACGAGTAGATACAGTTTAGAGTTGGGCAAGGTCCTTTAAGATACGTTCGTAATATTAGTATCATCCGTAATAGATTCTTATGACAATTAATGCTCTTTCATCTTCCATTATCTTCTCTTTGTAATTTTTTTCCCTGTCCTTTGTTTCATTTTACTTAAGGTCAATAAAGTCTAATAGACTTTACCTCTTCACATTATTTAATATAGAAGTATAGATATAGAAAACTCAATTTCAAACTAAATTTATGGACATATAACTTCCATGACAATCTGATAATATATTATGATAGAGGTGGCCTCACGGTAGAGTCGGTAAGTGGTCATACAAACTTCTCAAATTCTGACTTAACTCTATCGTAGTTGCGCTCACTGCATTTACTTTGATTAAAACGAGCCGGATATGGATTCATCAAATTTATTTTAATGGTGTCTTGGGAAAGGTGTTTTAATGGCGATAAATTTAGTTGTGTTTTATTAGAATGACTATTCTGGTGTTCGATTTATTTCGACAGCAGCGCGACAAATTTGAAGGCGCCGCGCTGCTGTCGCGCGTTGTTATTTACATACATTTACAACGTCGCGCGTCAGCAGCGCTGCAGACGCGCTGCCGCCGCGCGGCTAATTTGAAGGCGCCCTAATAACTGTTGTAGGTTTCTTAAAACGTCATGAAAAAAGTTTTTTCAATATTCTTATATTTAATGGCATTTTGAAATTCAAAACAAATCGATTTTAGGATGGGCTTTCATGACGTTCTCTTTACATACATAGGTACTATATTAGTATGCCAGCGTTATAAGCTTCGAGTTGTTCTGTAGCAATAGATATATGATATAAATATATATGTACTAATAATACCTACTTTATATTTCGTTTGAACTATGAATGTACTTCATAAAAATTTTTTACGTTAGATGGCCTGTTTATTGAGAAAGATTTAAAGGTTACGACTCCTGAGGGCGAAGCATTGACCGTAAGCCCCAGTGTAATGAGGCGATTTTGCTATTATACAATACTTTTTTGTAGAGTAAATACTTAGTTTAGTACACCTTTCTAATCACGCGAAATGCCGCTTTATGCTATTGATTCAAGGTTGCCACATTATTTTTATTTACCCACTCTATTCTAAATTTATGTATCGTTTTGTAAACACATTGACATCGAGTATGGCTAAAGAACACGAACTTATTCAATTAAAAAAAATATATACGGAATTTTTATTTTCTTTATAGTAGGTAACCAAGTAAAAAAGCCATTCTTAATTATTATTGTTCAAAAAATTCGTAAAAAATAGCGTTGTGTTTTCTACAGCAACAACGAGAATGTTTTTACATTTTGGTTTTCTTATTGTGTTGGTATTTTATCTACACTAATATTATAAAGAGGAAAGATTTTTTGCTTTTTTGTTTGTTTGTATTGCACCAATCTAAATGATTTTTTCACTAATAGAAAGCTACATTATTAGGAAGTAACATAGGCTATATTTTATTTCTTAAGAACTTAGACATGTGCAAAAAAAACGGGTTATGTTCAGTTGTTCACCAAGATGTAAAAAAACGTCTCAAATATTTCTTTCCTTCGTGTGCGCTACTTAAATGCTTAAAGATAAGACAAAATGATGTACGACTGAATTATAGGACTAAAAAAGATCTACAAAAAAGTTCACAAAATAATTATTTTACCTGAGCGAAGCCGGGGCGGCCTGCTAGTTATGAATAAAAAATTCGTCAAAGATGACAATTACCCGAGGTAAACATGTGAATATGTTTTTGAGATTGTAAGGATTAACTAAAATACTGAAAAGACTAACAAACGTTACGTTAAGCAAAACAAATTGCTGTTTTTTTTTAGAGCGAGACTTCTTTTAGGTAGGGATCCCTAGTACATATTTTTCACCTGATTACTATCAAGCTAATTTTCCGGGAGTAGCTTCATTTTGATGAGGCGAACAAAAAGTTCTTCTTCGAAAACTCTCGATTGTGGTAGATAATAGAGTTAGCAGGAGATAGAGCAGCAGTGAGCGTAGGACCGGGATAACGTACCACGCAATTTGTAGGACAATATTATCATCAAATTATATAAATATTAACTAACTGAAAGAAAAAAAAAATCAGCAGGTTAGTAATAAATTGATTTTTTCTGATTTTTTTTTGAAACTCGATGAAATGAAAATGCGTCACGGTTAGAAACAAACACATAAATGCATAGGCTGAGAGAATGAGGTACAATCACTGCTCAAAACGCGTAAGCGACGTGTTTTGCATGACGGTTACAACCTTTTTCACAAGACCATGATCATTGTATATGATCGTATGATCGTACATACATCGTACAACGTGGATTGCACACACTTTTTTTTAATTATTAAAAGTTTCAAAAAATAGCATATGTAATGTAGGGATATGGCGAGTACGTATGTGTGTACCTATATGTTTGTATGTCTAAACAGTTTGTAAGACACGAAATTTCCCCTATATTATACTCGTAATATCTTTTGCTCATCAGAAATTTTATCAATAAGTGGAAAGGAAGCACCAATTTTTCTGAATACTACGTAATATTTTTATTACATTTTAATTTTTTTTAATTCAAAATGTTTGTATCTAGTAGCAAATGTTTCAGAAAATAAATGATTGCAAAATACTTTTTAACAGTACGATAATCGATTATTCCTAGCATTGAAATGTATTCGGTAACGAAACGCGGTACATAGGCACGAGTATGACGTCTGTCCAAATGAATAGTCGTATTAATTCGTTGCATTCGCTTTAGGTGCATTGGCCGCGTTGACATTTAATTAAATGGAGTCGTGTCCGCGAATCGCTGACCCGTCTCCAGCTCCTGATGGAATACAATTCCATTTGGTTTTTACTATTAGGTCGTGAAGCCATTTATATGGCTTTAAGAAATAAATAGCTTGTAAAACGGTCGTTTAAATAAATTATGGCAAATTGTAGAGTCATTAAAGTCCTCAGCTGTAAACAGAAACAGTGTAGTACCCACTTGAAGTTTATGATTTTGTACAACATTGTATTTTAAAGTTTAGTTCAGTCACAAAGTCTTGCACTTTTGCCATTGTAGTGCAATTTGATGTAACAGGTACCTAATAAAAAAGATCTGTTTTAATTTCACATAATATCAAGGATTAAAAAATAAACCATTTAATTAGTTTAAAAACTGTTTACATTATTGTTAAAACTGATTATTCCAGATTATAAGCGTATATAAGTATATATAACACTTTTATACTCTTGAAATACAGATTTTTTTTGTAGTAACACGTAAAAGTGACTGTTGCTTCGAGTTTTTAGCACAAACTTTTTTAAAACCGTATACACAGTATATGTTTAGGAGTTGTTTTTCACAAACGCACCTCGAGGCAATACAAGAGTGCTTTTCGCTCACTAAAATACTGTGACTAAATATATATCTTTGTCTTTATCCGGAGTTTTGTTTAAGTTCTTGTTTTGAAGGAGTTTTAAAGTATGCTGTATGGTAACAATATGTATTCAAAAAATCTTATTAGGTCAAATCTTGTTTTGAATTGCTGTGAAGTAAAAACCAAATGTTGTGTTATTTTATTTTACATATATAAGTGCTGTGTGGTTACGGCACTAAAGAATGTAGCCACCCCCTCTCTTCCCGTGGGTGTCGTAAGAGGCGACTAAGGGGGGATAACACAGTTCTACTACCACCTTGGAACTTAAAAAGCAGACGGATGGCGGGATAACCATCCATGCTGGCTTTGAAATACACAGGCCAAAGACGAACAGCAGCGTCTTCGGTGCGACAAAGCCAGCACTGCGGTCACCAACCCGCCTGCCCAGCGTGGTGACTATGGGCAAAACACATGAGTTCACGTCATAATGTCGGGCGCGAACTTGTGGAGGCCTATGTCCAACAGTGGACTGTGAAAGGCTGAAGTGGTGAACATATATATAAGAAAAAGAAGCTTTATAAAGAAGAAATACAGAGTTTATACTGTAGTTATATGATGCCTTATTATTAGAAACCCTTGTTATTAGATATTTAAAAGCAATTATGCTTATTTCAAGTTAAATGGTTTTGTATAATAAAAGGCAGTAATTGCGTTTGCGTAAAACAAAGGAAAATAATAATTAATTCTGTCTGAAAGGTTAAGGTCAGTGGAACAAAGAATTGAGATTAACTCATAATTTTAATTTATTTTTATATAATCGTATTATTGTACTTTATTGTATAAATTCCCTAACGAATGTATTGAAAGAACTATTTAAAATGTATATGTATTTCAATGTAGTATGTAAATGGTCTTTGTTTTAGCTAGGTCTGTTTATTTTATTAACAAGAACGAATAAATTAAATACTTTCATATACATACATAATATGTGTACAATATAGGATACAAAGGCTGAGACAACTAGTTGAAATTACCAATTCCGTTGCTGTTTCGTTAAGCAAATGTTTGTGTAATTAAATTACAAGCTACCTATTTGTAGAAAATGATATTTATTCTAACCTTATTAAGTTGTGCTTATTTTATCTTTTGTATCTTAATAACTTCTAGCTGGGCCTCGCGGTTTCGCCCACGTTAATTTGAGGAAAAAACTTATAAAAATATTATATAGCCTATATATAGCCTTACTCGGTAAATAGACGATCAAACACAAAAAGATTTTTTTTTATTCGATGCAGTAGGTAGTTCCTGAGAGAAACAAAGTCTTTAGCTTTATAATATTAGTAAAGATTACAATTTAGGGAAATAAAAGACTTAAACTAAATGAAGAGTACTTTAAAATACTTAAACTACATGAAGAAATTATAAAAATGTATTACCACAAAATGTTTCGCCCACGTTAATTTGAGGAAAAAACTTATAAAAATATTATATAGCCTATATATAGCCTTACTCGGTAAATAGACGATCAAACACAAAAAGATTTTTTTTATTCGATGCATAGGTAGTTCCTGAGAGAAACAAAGTCTTTAGCTTTATAATATTAGTAAAGATTACAATTTAGAGAAATAAAAGACTTAAACTAAATGAAGAGTAGTTTAAAATACTTAAACTACATGAAGAAATTATAAAAATGTATTACAATTATAAATTTCCGTTGCCGAAATAATGGAACAGTTCATTAAAGTTATTGATAACTATTACTTACGAAGTCATTAAATAAATGCATAACTTCCTGATTCTGATGGTTTACACGCATTAACATTGGTCCGTGTAGAACTTGTATAGTTGTCAGCGAGACCGCAGCCAGGACCGGGCGCGACGCACGAGTCGCAGCAGATTAAAAACTGTCTTACTTTGAGATATAAATTTATAATACTTGTGATAATAATTAAAAAAAAAAACAAAAAGCATAGAATTATGTTATAAAAACAAGTTTTTAATTTTTAACAGTCTCTATTAACAACTTTATTGACAAGACTTATGCTTACCTACGGGAAGTTGTCCTGTGAACATGGCGTATGCAACGCCGCCGAACTATCAAGTATCTCAATTTGATAATTACAATCTCTCTAAATGAAAGTAAATACTCTCTGATGAATTATTGAATAGTAATAAATAAAAATTGTTTATAATCGTTTTCACATTCTTTAAACTAAGTAATAAAGGGATATTAGAATTACCAGTGTGTACCAGCTAATTCAACTATTTTATTATAATTATGTTCAGAACATTTAATTATAGGTATTAACATTAAACAACAACAAAATAAAATGCTGTCTTGCTTCTTGTCTGCGCTCGACTTTGTACAGAAAGCAGACGCATTCTCACCCATGAGCGCGGGCGCAGGTCAACGGTCGGTTGCGCTTGCGCCTGGGAACTGAAGATAAATATTTGAATTTCAACACTAAATATATGTATATGCTTAGCAAATTGATTATGAAGTGTTCTGGTATCCGCGTTGAGATGTTTATGGTAAAGGATTCTGGGTCGAGCTAAAGTGTACATAGACGTCACGTGCATGTGTGTGGTTGTGCATGTGTAGTTTTTGGAGCTTTTAAACAGGTAATCCAATGGAACGGTTTCGATAACCACACAAAGCATGATTTTACAAATAAAATGGTGGAACCACGTACGAATTTCACTTTAAAACTGTATGAAATAGTATAATTTAAATTGAATGAGAACTAAACGCTTAGAACTTTGAACTAGAATTTATTTGCATTAATCTTTATTAAAATCTATTTTGAAATCGATCTCTTTGTTTAGTATTGTATATTTCTTTCAGAAAATCCTTATTACATTTTAAAAACAACGATCAAACGAATGAAAACAAAGAAAAAATACATATTTTGATTAATTATTTTTTATTATTGATATTTTTACACATTATGTATGCAGCATAATGATAAATAAAATCATTATCTATACTAATATAATAAACCTGAAGAGTTTGTTTGTTTGTTTGTTTGAACGCGCTAATCTCAGGATCTACTGGTCCGATTTGAAAAATTCTTTCAGTGTTAGATAGCCCATTTATCGAGGAAGGCTATAGGCTATATATTATCACGCTAAGACTAATAGGAGCGTAGCACCAATGAAGAATGTTTCAAAATCAGGGGTTTTTTCCTTTTGAGAGCTTCCGCGGCGTAAACGGTTAAAGTTTCCCTCAAATCATGTTTGACAGAATTAGTCCTATTCCACGGGGACGAAGTCGCGCGCAGAAGCTAGTGCTTAAATATGAATGAATATAAAATTGCCCAATGTAAAAATTTGCATATCAAGGATGTTAATTTTTGTTGTAATACCTTGTTATATTTAAAATTATTAATAAATATCCTATCGCAATGCCTTACGATTAGATTCCAGAAATATTTGCAAGTGAGTGAACAAAAGTGAAAAAAAAATGCAAGTATTTTGCATAATACGATAATAAACACGGTATCGAGTGAATACAAATAATATTATGATAAAATGAAAGAAATGGACATGCATTCCGATGAGAATGCATTGGAGATTACTCCTTAAATGAATATAATATCTCGGCATACTACTTTATATGTATTCTTGTCTCTTGGTGATCTCAACTGTGACATAATTCGATTCAACCTCATTGTCCTTATAATAGAGTATTGTCACTGGAAATAACAAGAAAGCATTATTACTGTTCACGTACTCTTATTTTATATTTATATATTTAATTTATAAGCGATGAAAATGTCTCCAGTAAGACTTATCGACGCGCGCATTGGAAGCCATTCTTTGACCTACATTTTTTAAAGTTGTAATGTAATAGACATTTAATTTACTGCCTGCGGTTGTAACACTAATTGCGCTCACATACACGTTGACCACCAGCAAATGACTGAAATAAATATAACCATAATATGTAGTTTGATGTAAATTTTGCATATAGTGAGTGGTTAGTGGTGTCATTCCCAATTATGTTTATTATTGCAATCAGTGCATTTAATCATAACGTATAATCTTTGCGTGCTTACATAATTTATAATGCTCTATTATTCAAATATTATTCAAAGTACATTCATTTGTGCTTAGTTTTAAATACTCGTACTAGTGGTCGCCCAGTGGTCGAAATACTACAATAATTAACTTAAATTATAAGTTTAAACATTATTAAGGTTCTGTTGTCAAAGACTATACTTCTATTGTAATAAATAAAAGAGTATATATGCGTGTGTGTGTCAAATACACGATAATGTATGTAATGTTTTTTTATTTATTTGATGTATTTTATGCAAATTTCAAAATATTACAAGTCTGCACTCCTTCTCTATATAAGCTGTAAGTGCGAAATTTCATACTACTCCGTCCGCACAATTTTCGTAAAAGGGGTTCTTTACTGCCGTAACCACACAGCAGTCTGCTCAGTATTTTTTTAATTGTAATAAAGAAGATGATGTCAGTCCATATGATGAAGTTTTATTTCATCAAACAAGTAAAATAGAGCTGCTAGCTCAACTATATAGTAAAACAATGAACAATCTTATTATTTTTGAAGGTAACGCGGCAGCGTCATGGCGGTCAGTACTTGGATGGGTGACCGCCTGGAAACATCGCGTGACGTTGGTTTTTTGTTTTCTTTTTCAAATAATTTTTTTTTGTATTTTAAATTCGTTTGACATAATATGTACTTTGTACGAACGCAATATTTTTCGACTGTTAGATAATATTTTTTATAAAATAACTGTAATAAGTTAGGATTGCAATTACACTTTCATTTCAGTTAAATGAAAAGATAAAAAGGAAGATTAAACACTATGTTGGTGTACTAGATATATCTAATTGGTTCTAACTATGCCTGTGAGAAACTTTAATTCCGATGTGGAAGCTATCTGTAGGTAATACAAGAGATATGTTAAGCACAAGTGAGCATAATCAATTAAGTAGATAGTATTCTGAGCAAAATCTTGAAATTCAAAAGATATGTATGAAAGTAAAATAAATAAAGTAAGCTGAGTACACGAGGACCTACTCTTATACAATACTCGTATTTTTTTAGTTATCCTAAAGGGTATAAAATTGGCCTGAATTTTGTAAATTAAACCTATTAATATTCGTAGACGTTTCTAATTAAACTTCGCGATAAGGGCTTCGAGCCTTTTACTAGATCCTTTTAAGATAAAATAATTGTTTTTCGGAAGATATAAAAATACAACAGAAAATGTTACTAGCAATTCGTTTGTTTGTTAATGAAGATAATTTTACGTAGTGGTTATATACTCTTTGATAATTTTAATCTCTTCATTTCTTACTAAACGTTATTCGGGGTTATATTTTGAAACCCGTCAGAGTTTTTGACATTAATTGTAATTGTTTTATCGCGAGAGGTTTTATGTTAAAGTAATACAAATAGAGATAAAATCATATGTTGAGAATTTTTATTTATCACTACATATTATAAAACAAAGTCGCTCCCGCTGTCTGTCTGTCTGTCTGTATGTATGCTTAAATTTTTAAAACTACGCAACGGATTTTGATGCGGTTTTCTTTAGTAGATAGTGTTTCAAGAGGAAGGTTTTTATGTATAATACTAATACATGCATAATATAGTAGAGGAACACTGATAGTTTTTGTAACCGTGCGAAGCCGGGGCGGGTCGCTAGTTTTTAATAATATTAATGGTTCGACCTTTACTTTTCAACAGTTTTTAAAAACAACTTTTTTCATTTGGACTATTTGATAGGCAAACTAATGTTTTTTTTTTTATTCTGGAACTTTTGATGTTTATTAAATATGTAATAATTTTTGTAGTTTTATTCTTACAAAATTATGCGTTTGGTAAACGGTAAATCATTCCCATAAGTCGTTTCTTTTATATAGCACAAAGAATTTTTAAGTTTTTTATTATGTTACTGTTCTGATATACTATTTCATAACACATATAAGAGTTCACATCTACCGAAAGGTATAAAACTACATACATTACATACATACATAAACTATATTCGCTCCACAATGAAATTATTTGTTGAATAATAATATTTTTTAACATCGCCTTCGTTTTACTGTATATGAATATTTTAACGATTCATCAATTATAACAGAATTAATTCATTATATGCAATGTATATATCACAGCGAATAGGAAATGGATTTGAACTAAGATAACTTGAACAGAAAATTGTCGAGTTAATTAGCGCGGTTGCAAGATATGATTCAGGAATGTAGGTGGTAGGTACTGCTCTACCAGTTCAAACAATACGTGAAATGAATAGAAATGTGAAAATTATACAACTGTCACTTTATATTAGGTATGAATTATTGAATTCAATTTACCTTTGTGGGCTAAAAGAGAAATTTTCATTTGTTTAAAAGTCTTATGTGTAACTTGTATTTTATTCATGCAATTCCTAAATTGTTATTAAATTACTTTGAAGTAAATATAGCATGATAAATGAAACCGTTGATAGTTTTATTCTAGCAATATAAAAATATACACTATTGTTTTATCTACCATATATTTTTTAGGAGACATTCACTGCAAATTTGTTATTAGAAAATATAATCATGTTCTAAAAATAAAAAAGGTGTTTTTACGTTTACAAGTCAATAAGCCAAAAGGTTTATTTTAGTTAATTTCAAAAATGCAAATAGGTACTCGTAGAAAATCTGACATAGTGTAACTTTGTTTAGTATTAAGTATTAATAGTTTATTATTTAAATTATTTTCGCTTCACTTCGTCTGGCGGCTAAAATTGTATAATATTTTTGCTCCTTGTCATATTTGAAACAATGAAATGTTTTATTCAGAAAGGAGAGGGAAATTTTTAAATAATATCCATAATTATTTTGCAAAAACTCTAAAATTTGGTTTTTGAAAGTGTTTACGTAGCTTCTTAGTGGATTCACGCTTACGAATTGGTGCTAGAGACACTTAGATCTATGTGTATATTGTATTTTGAATCTGAATACATGAATCAAGTAATTTATTTGATTTTCTTCCTCGACTCATTTAGTGTTACTTGTCGAAGCAAATTCATCTTTTATGCACGTTTCCGTGTTGAACAATTGTATTGTTATAATTTGAAAACATTTTGAAATGAACTCGCATTATATAAATTAATTTAAAAATATTCTCTACAAACTCGTGCACCCTCATTATAGCAGGAAACTCTAGGGGTGTTTTTCCGAGAGACACTTAATTTTTTGCTTGTTTGCGTTTTCCATTATTTTACAAGAGTTCTTTAAGCAAACAGATATCATGTGAATACATTGTTTCGTATGAAACACCGTTGTAATATCTATTGTTAGAATTCTTAGTTTAATTAGAGTTTTTAGCTAAAAAAGAAAGTACTTAAACACAATATTCTTAGTACAAAATTTTGCTATTGAATAGGACTTATAATTATTTTGATACCTTTGTAAATGTGATGATAAAAAATACGCTTTTCAAGTTTAATATTTATACGCTGAAAATATGTAAGGATATATTTTCTGTAAACTGAGTCCCAGTTTGCAAAAGGCGAAATCAAACTTAAATCGTTAACTGTGTAGCAGTAATTACTCAGAGTAGAGGTATGACGAGGTGCGCGGAACATTTTCCAATTAAAGTTTTCTCATGAAGTTTTCGGTACGCGATCGTGACGACGGGAATCGAGAATGATTTAAGATAAAAATATTGGCTAAGCGACTATTTGCGTTATGAATATTATAATTTTTCAGTTTTCATACCATTTAAATTAAAAAATTACATAACAATTACATTACCTACTTGCTTCTAAAGTACACTTGAGCTATTGCACGCTGCAACCACATCAGCCTTAGATTCAGACACATATATTATCTAAACTATTGCATTTTGTCTCTTTTGAGGCCTATGTATTGCGTACAGAACAGAAACGTCCAACATTATGCATTTACTATGTATGCAACTATGCACTTATACGTATGTACGATGTTCAGGACCAATTTTATAAATTGGTGTGATTTCACATTATTAAATTAAAGTCACTGAAACAGACTTTTAAAAGCTTTTAATTAATCAGAGGAGTTCGTTTTTAACTTACATACCCATGTAAATATTAATTCCAATATAAAAATGAATAATAATACTTTTTATTTAATCTGCACTCATCTCGAGTAAAGATTTGCATTTTTTATTAGTTTAGTGTTAAAAACAGTAAGCTTCTGTAATTTGTATATTTTTCCCTTCCTTCTTAAATCTGTGGTTTTACCTTTCTTGGTTTTACTTTGTTAATATTGTATTTGTTTGCCTATCATGACTAGCTCTTTCTCTAACACAAAATCTGTTCCTAAAGTTAAATCTCGAATGCTTTTGCACCGTAATTTTGGAAATGTAAAGTGTATAATAGACAAATCCACCTAAGCTACAACAGTCGTCAGTTGGAAACGAACTGAACATAATCTGTCTGAACCACCGCTTAGCAAAGGCCTCCTCTACCGCCTCTCCGTATACTGTATCCGTATAACTGAGGTAGGGCACAGTAGGAAATTTCCTGCTCAAAATATGGAGCAGCCCGACTGGGGTAGTACCTCGACCTTACAGAAGACCACAGCTAAATAATACTGTTTTTAAGCAGTGTTGTGTTCCTGTTGGTGAGTAAGGTGACCAGAGCTCCTGGGGGGGATTGGGGATAGGGTCGGCAGCGCGCTTGCGATGCTTCTGGTGTTGCAGGCGTCTATAGGCTACGGTCTTACCATCAGGTGAGCCGTACGCTTGTTTGCCAACCTAGTTACATAAAAAAAAAGTATAATAGAAGTTTTAGAGCTTAATGCACCATGTTACTCCACTGTGGCTTTGTGGATAAATTATTTTTCATAAAAACATCGTTACAAGTCTATAATAACAACCGATACCGACGTTTTTACGACCGAGCCATTATAGGAAAACCCTTTTTGTGTATTACCACTAGAAACAAATATTTGTATAAATATGCAATCTGTTTTAAACATGAATCGAATCTTTGAACGTATACGTTAAAGTGATTTCTCGCCTACCACACCAGAACGTTATGCAATACAATTATTATACACTAGCTTCTGCGCGCGACTTCGTCGGCGTGGACTCCGCTCCTATTGGTCTTAGCGTGATGACACATAGCCTATAGCCTTCCTCGATAAATGGGCTATCTAACACTGAAAGAATTTTTCAAATCCGCCCAGTAGTTCCAGAGATTACCGCGTTCAAACAAACAAACAAACAAACAAACAAACAAACAAACAAACAAACAAACAAACAAACAAACAAACTCTTCAGCTTTATATATTAGTATAGATTATTGTGCACAAAAAAAGACATTTTATATAAAAAAAAATAGATAAATACAAATATATGTAGGTATAAGCTGTAAATTTCATCAAATACTAAAGAAGTAATAATATAGAACATTGGGAGATTACAAACTTTTAGGAAAAAGTAATAAAACGGTGGAAAATTCCGGTGGAACAGCAATATCGATTATGGCGCGACACGTTAGCGCGATATCATCTAAACTGTTCCGAATGTAGCCTTCATTGCTATGACTATGTTAGGATGAGGGGGACGACGCGGAGGGACCCTAAAATTACATTTAGTCACGTTCTTACATGAAAATTGGATATCAACAATGGTATGAGGACAGTGTTACAGAGTATCCTATAGCAGTTTTTTTTTTTAAATATAGATTTGTATTAATAATTGGAAGGTTTTGACTTATGTCTCTGTTTATGATCATTGCTCCGGTTTTAATGGTCATAACGTGACATTTTAAATCTACGATTCTTTGGATAATGCAGCATTCTTACAGTGAAAGATTTATTAAATCAATTCAGTTATTTTAATTGTATCGTTGTAGTAAACTAATATTTGTAGCAATTAAATGAATCTTATTTTTATAAATACATACAGAATATTTACAGTAATGTCGTTCTAATTTTAGATTTTACTTGTAGTGTTCATGCGATCGTTAATTTATAAAATTTTATAGCTAAAAAGAATTGATCGTTTTCTTTTTAAGTTTATGATAAAAAGTTATTTTTATTTCAGGCTACATGAAATGAATACACATGAAATTACACAAATCAAAAGAGGTGTTTTTTATTGTAAATAGTTTTTATGTAGGTAAATGGCATCACTAAAGTAAAAGTTTTGGTTAACTAAAGACATATTCACTAAAATATTTAAAAACCGTTACTTACAATATTGAATTCAGATAATCCCTTTTCCACTTCCCCTTACACTCAACACGGAAACAAATCTTTGTTCATTTATCTTGTCGAGGCAGTGTCGAAAACACTCGCCAATAGCAATAGAATCCTGTCATCCTCTCGAACAAGCTCTGTGAATAGATCGGCTAAATGCGTACACAGTTGGAGCCTCCCATTTGCATAATAGATATAGACAACGATCTTCGTACAAAACCTGCTGCAAAAAATTTATTGATTGCAGTTGCCGGTGACACGACGAATGAATATATTATTATGAAGCTATTTAACATTTACCATAAATATACCGGTTGAACTGAAACTTTTTTATATCAGATGAATTGTACTCAAAAGCACGAAAACCATTGTATTATATACTTTGTGGAGTCACGCAATTGATCCACCGATTTGAAACCAACCTACTTTTCGAATATCCGTTAACACAAAGCAAGGCGTGGTTTATGTTTATTTTAACGTTGCAATGTTTTGAGACGTCCGTTGTCTTTCTTGTTTTTTTGTTTTGACGTGTGTAGAGTAAACATAACATTTCACAAAATTATATCCAAACATTAAACGTTTAAAAGTTTATCGCTATCTTTCAAAATTATGAGATGTCGGAATTTGTTTTACACTACATGTTTTGCATTTTCGTTAGCAAAGGATCGTTTTTCATTTCACGATAACGATAATTGTATCTTTACCTTGAATTATATAGGGCCGGAATCATAATAGTAGTTGTACTTTCATATAACGATTCATTATTGATTCCGGAGACCAGAAAATTCAAACTGATATCAATCGCAAACAGCCTTTATTCTGAAGTAACTAAAATACAAAGCTAAGAGTTTTAACTTGTTTCTTTTAAATTTAAATACAGAAAAGAAAGAAATTTGTATAAAACAACTAATAATCAAACTTTTTGCTTGAAAGTAAATTAAAACTTAACTCAATAAGGAACCTGTAGGGCGGGGAAGGTGTTTTGTGCGTCAGAGGACTCAGGACACATATCTATGATCGAAATGGAATTACGTCTAATAAGTATCTTTGAATCTGTCAAACAAATCTATGTAGAATATAATATCCTTTAATTACTTATTGATCTGTCATATTCCGATATCGTGTATCGTCGTGAAAAAATAGTAAACGTACATTTTAGTAATCCACGATCCAGGTGCATCTTTTTGGTAGATGATTTTTTATTAAATGAAGAAATGCTATTGAGTATAGTCCGGTTGACATTTATGTTTATTGACGTAATCTATTCTCCATGGACGTCATCACATAAATTGTTGAGTTATGTTTTATAATCTATGTCATTTATGTATATTTCTAATCGTAAAGATTTAAATTCAGTTTAGTAGTTTCAGAATTTACGTTCAACATATTTTGTAGAACGTATGTAAAGGTGTATATGTGTCCGGTAAAGAGTATATAGTATGCCATTGATTTTTTTACTGGGGCTGCTTAAAAGATAAAATTTATAATAAAAGAATACAAAACGTAGAGCACTGACGTGAGCAAATACTTATAGCTGCTCAAGAAATTTCACCATTAAATCTTAGGAAATTATAACGAGAATTTTTAAAAAGGTGCCCTGCGTGTATCTGTGTGGAGGGCCACCAATTTGAACATTTATTAAATGGTACCTACTAATCTATACTAATATATAAAGCTGAAGAGTTTGTTTGTTTGTTTGTTTGTTTGTTTGTTTGTTTGTTTGTTTGTTTGTTTGTTTGAACGCGGTAATCTCTGGAACTACTGGGCCGATTTGAAAAATTCTTTCGGTGTTAGATAGCCTATTTATCGAGGAAGGCTATAGGCTATGTATCATCACGCTAAGACCAATAGGAGCGGAGTCCACGCCGACGAAGTCGCGCGCAGAAGCTAGTGTTTAGTATTTGCAATAAAATATTTGCCTGTGTTTAAACTTAAATGTGTGTTTTATTTTACTTAATCTTTGTCTAGCTTATACACTGCTCACTGATTTATTCGAGTACAATACGTACAGTTTAAGTCATGACTTTTAATACCGAAAATAACAAAAATATCTTAAATGTTATCTTAAATCTTAAAGAATTCTTAAATTGGCTTAAGTTTTCACTTTTTCAGTAGTAACACTGCTAAGCGTTGAAATTAAATTACTGATCAAATTTACCCGTTATTCGTAAACTGTCCCTTACGGCAGTAAAAATACTCTAACTTTTTTATTTTTCAAAATAGGTAGGATTGTTATACTTTCTAAATTCCCAACAAAACAGGTAATTTATTGCCTAGTACATTTTTTTTTCAAGACTGGAGACCAAAGTTGAGTAAATCAATTTTCAAAAAATAAAATACAAAGTATTAATTTTTTACGCACAGCGACAAAAGATAGGTAAGAAAATGTCTTTTTTCCAAAAAAGTCCAAAAAATTTAATATCTTAAGAACGGTGAAACTTTTACTAAGGTTATTTTTTGATGGTCAGCCTTTCCTCTACCTTCCCGTTTTTTTTTGTCGTACTCTTTACCGGACAATCTGTATACTTTTTTACTAATATATCTGAAAAGCAATATTCCTTTCATTATCAGGTTGCAGTTGTCTGGAAGAGATTGATTTTTAGCAATAAGCGCCTGGTTGTACAATTTGTGACTATAATTGCTTGTAATGTTAATTTTGTTATTTGTTTATTAAGTGGTAATACCGTTTAATAAAATACACGTAGGTACCTATCTTTTGTTTCAGGTAATTATTTGGTAAGAACATTAAAAAGCAGCTCCAACCTTAAAGTAAGGAAATGGAAAAGCCAATAAAAAGTTATTTTCTGTTTTAGTACATTATAAGGAATCGTTTTTGGTTTTTATATCACTCGTTTAACTCGTCTTGGAAAGATAATTTCAAAGCATTTAGCCAATTTAAATAATTAGTATTAGGTCTCTAATAATGAAGTTGCTCTTTTAAATTTATATTACTTTCATTCTATAGAATTATTTTTGAAACCCACCCTTTATTGTACACACAATATTTTTTGTCAGTTAAAAGTTTTCAACGTAAGAAAGCTGATACCATAGCGTATATTTTTATTGTTTTATGTCGAAAGCTGTAAAATGTAACATTTATTATTCATTTTTATGAACTTGCAAACCCTAACAACGCCATTAAAATTTATTTGGTCTCAATAACCACGTAAACCTCTTTTTATTATAAAAAAAAGGTATTTTTACTTAGATTTTTTTTTTCTATTATTTTGCCTAGTAAGCTTAAGTTTACTATATTAATGTAAATGTAAAAAAGAATCTGTTAGTCAGTCAGTCAGTCAGTTCAGCCTATCGCAGTCCACTGTTGAGCATAGGCCTCCCTATTTTCGCGCCAGACATCCCGGTTTTCCGCAATCCTTATTCAGCCCCCATCAGCAATCTTACGTAGATAGTCGGTCCAGAGAGGAGACATCCCACACTGTATTTGCCAACACGCGGTGTCTACTCCAGGACAAGTCTACTCCAGTGGCCATCGATTCTACGACACAGGTGACCAGCCCACTGCTACTTCAACTTGCTAATTCTGTGGGCTATGTCGGTTACCTTCATTCTTTCGCGGATAGTCTCATTTTAATCTTATCTTTGAGAGAGACCTCAAGCATAACTCGTTCCACTCGTCCACTCGTCCACGTTTCGGCACCACCTATTAAAACAGGCAGGACGCTTTGCTCGAAGACTTTGTGTTTAAGCTTTGCCTAATCTTCGAAGTGAAGACTCAATGAAGTCTGCCAAACGCCGCTCAGCCCAACCAAATCCTTCTATTATTTCCTTCTCGAAGCTGTTTTTTAAGCTGTTTTTATAGAGTCTTGCCAAGGCCAGGTCAACCTGCGGCCTTACGAAGCTCTTTGTAACTCCGTTATCCACTGGAGCCCTGTGTATAAATTTCCCTATCCTCTTGAAAAGAGCCTTCTGTTCTGACAAAGCTGCTTAAGTAGTGGGCATCTCGTACCTCCACTGCACCAGATCCAAGGCTTCGGGAGAAATTTTAGGCTGCTTCGTTGACTTCGTCGGCGGAAAGTGTCATCTCGTCCACGTCGCTAGTGATTTTCAGCGAATCAAATCGATTTTGGAGTTCGAGTTGGAACTGCTCGAAGCCACATAGTATTCCGACTAGCTTAGGTCACAGAGTAGATTTATTCAAGTGGGCTCGCTCTTTTCGGAGGCATAATTATATTCAAAGTGCTCAGTAATAGCCGGTGGTCGCTGCCGGTGTTAAACTGATTACCTGTATTACTTTCAAGGAGTACCTGTCAGTGAGTTTAAGTAATAGGTACACTGTCTTAGCCGACACACTGCTGACTATTACAACATTCTAAAAAAGATTGTTATTTCAATATTACAATTTATTAAACTACTTAGAAAGACCTAAAATGTTGTATGCAGCAAATACTGTAAAGATAACTATGTCTTAACGTGAAAGAAAGCCCTTAGCGTGAATTAAAACGCAACTCTTATGAGAGAAGATAAGAATAATTTACTGGTGCTGCCGATGAATGTTATCAGATACGTTGGCTATCTCATAAACATCATAGGCTAGTTCTTGATGTGCTTCAAATACGGATCAAAATGCAAAGGCAAGTAAGCTTTTACCTTTAGACCGCTATAGTTGGGTCTGTTTTCCCGTACGCCTTAACAAAGTAACTCAATGTATCAAGTTGTCAGCTCGACATTACTTAAGACGCAAGATGTTACCCAAAACGTTTTTGTCACGTAACACGATGCTATTACTGTTTCGCTCAAATGAAATTCGTGCGTCAAATCTAAATACGTATGAAACTAAAACAATTGGGACTATTATAAATAAATAATTTATAATGAGATTTTTGCACTATGAAATCGTTAATGGTTGTCGTACGAGTAGTTTAAAAAAAATTCGAGAATTAAAAACGAATTTGTTTTTTTTTTTTTTTTATTTGACGCTCTCACTAATTTTATATATACGGTAGAGTATATAAAGTTTTAGTTACTAAATAAAATTTAACAAGGATTAATAAAAATAAACAGGTTCTTTTTATTTAAAAAAAAAAAACAGGTCAGATCGATCAAAATCACAAGTGTTACGTAAGTCTCGTTACAAAAAAATATATTATGTACAATATAATATGTCCTAAAAGTGTGAACTTGGATAAGTAATTGTTGAAGGCTTTTCTCGTTTTCTACTTCATTTATGTGTAAATCTTGTATAAGGTCTCAGCTTTTTCCGACAATGCGCCCATTCTGCGTGGGAAATGAAATAAAAGTGTACAAATCACGCGTGAAATTGAGTTCGACCCGGCGCTGGAGTCATTGTGTGCCTCGGGAACTAGACGTGATTCCGACCTACATATCACCTCACAATCTACCTCACTGACACTCAACTTCTACTTTACCTAGAAATTGAATTTAGTCGTAAGTTCTGTTTCATGACACCTACGAGTGTCTTTGAGTGCGCTCTAAGCTCTAAGAAAAAAATATAATAAATAATCTTGAAAGGTTTTTGACACGTCTTAAGTTAATCCATTATACGAATTGAATAAAAGTTAAAAGGATACTGTTACATAATTCAAGAGTTTGGAATTCAGACGGGGGGTGGAATGTGTCGCCAAGTTCCAAGTTTTCAGCTGGGACGACACCCTCGAGGCTCATTTATCTGTATAACAATAATAATTAATTAAAATTACACTGAAACTTAAACTACACGTATGATTATGAGATGGAATTTTTGAAATACAAAATATTTTTACCGACTAACACGTTTGTCATTATCAAATTTAATTAGTTGCGTCGCATTATATCATTACATAGTATAGGTATAGTCGCCTCCTGCCGGGCTAGCATGCGTACAACGAGATAATCTCTTGACGAGAGAGATAGATAATGTCTACATCGAGTATTTTCTCGATAACTCTAACATGCGCAATACGAGAGACATAATTCTCTTCCGAAGACAAAACGGAACGGAAACGCCATGGTATACAAAAGATATTATAATAATATTTATAATTTAATATATTTCGTTTATCGTAGTCTTTCTAATATTGACAACGAGTAGTTTATCTTCTTAACACGTTGAACGCCAACGAATAAATGTATATGTTTCCGGACAGGCCATGTCGGCCAATGTTGACCGGCACTAGTATGTCTCGTTCGGGCCATGGGGGACAACGCTGTCCGACGGTCAGACCAATTTTCAAACTTCTCCGTTGAGCCGCCGGGCATTATTTTAGGCTGTTTTGTATGTGGTATGACCCGCGCGGCTCCACGGAACAGTTTGAATATCGCAGCACTTAAAGTTTTTAATTACTTGTTAAGAAATTGCCTCTTTTTACTTAGACTTTTTTACAGCACCACTATAGACGAACTACTTACTTATTTAATTACTTAATTACTGAAATGTAATATTAATACGGCTAGTCAATGATGAAACACATTAATATCCAATGAAATTAATTTTTTTATTGATAATGAATATACAAATATCTTAAAATCTAGTAAAAAAATTCGAAAATATGAGATCTTTATGAGACCATTTTTGTTTTAAATCACATTATTGAGATAATCGCAACAGTTTTATTATAATAAGTTTAAAAAATTAAATAACATAACTTGTTTGTAATATAAAAATATTTTAAACAAAACGATGTGCTTTATTAAAACAACTCAAACATAGAAATGGTTTGTTTGGGCAATCGTCACAGAACGTTTGCACTTTTTTCACCTTGTTTTTAGCCTGTTTTCTTCCCTGACTCTGTACAATGTTCTTGTAACACTGAGAGCATGATCTCCTAACAATTGAACTATTTCCTTCTTTCTTTACCAGTTTGTGTTTTAACCTCTTAGGTCTTCCATCTTTAATATCTGTCTGCATACAAAAAGATTTCACGATATCTTTTCTAAAGTCACTTATAGAAATCTTTTTATTTGTGCATTTTTGGTAGTAAATTGGCGGGCGTGGTTCCGAAAGGCCGTCCAAAAAGGACTTTCGAGGATCAAATCCGAAAAGTCTTGGAAATCGGCCAAGTAAGAAGTACGCACAATCGCCGACAGTGTATGAGAAGATGCATGACTGTAGATGAGGCACGAGGGTTTGTCAGGATCGTGGCAGGTGGAGGGACGTAATCTTTGCCTACCTCTCTGAGATACAGGCGTGAATATATGTTATGTTATGTGTTTATTTTTGGTACAAAATGTAGGCGTTGACCAATGTTGTATTGAGCAATAAATTAATGGCAAGCTTCTTGTGCCACTTAAGAGATTTTCTCAAAGGTGTTGAATAAGCAGCCAATTGATCAGCCAAATCAACCGCACCTTTGGGTTTATTGTAGTCTACAATAATTTTAACGGTAAGTTTTACAAAAAAGTTTACAATGCGAAATTTTATTCTCTACAAAAAAGGTCTGAATAACTTTTGCCCTAAAGTGAATAGCTTTCGTGATATCGGCCAAAAACTTTTCTTTAAGATTGCGATCGAGGCTCCACCTGGATCTGTCAGCATTTTGTGTTTTTAGGGTCAGTAAGTGACCCTTAGTCTAAAAAAAATTAAAATTGGATCGGAAATTTAGTGCGAGGTTAAATGCTTTATTTACTGGCCTAACTATTTACCAATGATATTTTAATATCTTCAAGTTGCGTCTAAACGTCATCTGTAATGTCAAAACTATCGTCGAAGTCAGCAATTATAATTAGTAATTGGCGGAAAAAACACAGTGCTAACGTAAAGCGTGTAACGTCCGGCGCGGTGGCAAACAGAGTGACCGACGACGTGACCCGCGCGGCCCCATACGTATTAAATGCCGATGATCGTACGCAGAGGGCCGCGGGGGACAATGTTGGGTGACATGATCTATTGTCGTAATCAGACTGTTTTCGCCAGTTTCCTTAATAGTGATATAGTTTAAAAAGCTTAACTATTCATATGCACTAATAAAACAAAAATGGAATTTTGGACATTTTACTATTTTTTTGTATGGCCTGTGAAGAAAGTTAAGTGTCGCCCAACATTGTCCGACATGGCGTTCAACGTGTTAAAACGTCAAAATCACGTCAAAATTCGACAAAACTACTAAAACTATAAAACTAAAATTTCTTGTTATCTCTTCAGTTGTCGTGACGAGAAGAGTATCACGTGCACGCATGCTAGCTACTGTAGACAGAAAGAGATAATACGAGAAAAGGGGTAGACAAACTTTTGTCGTGGCGCGCATGCTAGCCCGGCTGGTGTCTGTATGCTTCGATCTTTAAAACTACGCAACGGATTTTGATGCGGTTTTCTTTAGTAAATAGAGTGATTCTAGAGGAAGGTTTATATGTAGAATACATGCATAATATAGTAGAGAAACGTTGATAGTTTTAGAGGTTTCTAATGTGATATAAATATTTATTTTATATTTAGTATCAGCATCGCACCCGTGTGAAGCAGGGGCGGGTCGCTGGTAGAGCTTTAAATAACCTAGTTGTATTTGCCAGCGTATATTTGGTTCGTGATTGCTTTTCGCCATATGTGACACGACGAAATTATTTGCTCAAACGTTAATAAGCTTCGTTTTCGATGTGCGCGTATGCATCAACGGCGCGAGATTGAATTCAGGCTGTAAATCGAGCCAATATTGACGAATTCACGTTTAGCGCCTGTACCGTTCCACCCTCGGTGAGCGACGGGGTCATTTCCATTTTATTCGTAACACGTCCGGTTATGTAAATAAGGTCTATACCTAAAGTGTCGGCGCCTGTGAGTTCACACGCTACATCATTACCATCAGTATCACCACTAAAGAACCTTTGACACATAATAAAATATTTTATGCTAATTAAATTTTGTTATTACAGTATAAATGAGAATCTTTAAAAACACTCTTTATAATTGACGAAATAGTAATGAAAAATGAAATATATAATTAGGTATGTTTATTCATATAATTCATATGTAAAATTGTACAATACAGTAATTACATTGAGTAGTAGATAATATTTTGTGCGTGTATATTATATGTATTTTAGAACTAAGCTTTCGTTGCGTTATTTTCTAGTAGGTTATTATTCTCATAATAATTATGGTAGTTGACATTGTTGATATTATAGTTCTTACAAATTTAACAGTAGAATTGCCAATCGATGTCCAATCTCTTTATCTCACGAAACACTTAAAATTTAGACTAAAAATCATATTTATGTCTAGTAAGTGTAATTCGTAAGGTCGTCAATTTACGACCGTTACTGGCTTTCTATTTGTTTCCTGAGAAACGGCTATATCCTAGAGAGAGAAAAAAGACAAGAAAAATCATTTGAATCTAGAAACAAACATTTTTATACTTTAATTCTGACGAAGGTAGTAAATAAAAAAGCTTTTGTACTACACCTGCTAGTAATTATTTGTCCGTAGAGTTAGAGTTTATTTGTTTGTTAGGTTTGTTTGAATATCCGAATTTGTTTAAAAAGAAGGATTATTGACCGTAAAAGGTTACAGTATATGACTCACAGGAGGGAAACAGCAACCTGTGGAATTTTTTTGGATCGTCTAGTAGATATAAGTATGACTATATATTTAAATACATATATACGTTACGCTTCAGCCTGTGATTCCTTCAGCCTTCAGCCTTCAGCCTGCTGGGCATAGGGCTCTTTCTCCATATAGGAGAAGGATCAGAGCTTAATCCACCATGCTGCTCCGATGCGGGTTAGCGGCCAACCCGCATTTAAATATATAATAATAATAAATGATAAAAATATTACAATTTCTACTAGTTGTTTGTGACATTACTATTTCACACAGTAGTATTACTCTGGTTTCGGTATGAATGTACGGTAACACCAAGCTATTGTATTTTAATACAAGCCGCCGAGTGTACAGCAAATTTTGCTCGTCGCTTAAAACCCATCCAGCAATTTGCATCAAATTGGATGCGCAATTTGTACGAACGACGTTGTTTACATAAGTAAGCCATACATAACGTTCATGCTTGCAATGTACGCACAGTAAATAATGACTTTGTAGGCGTAAATGTTGGTAATTGGTCTAATAGTGACGGTTGCAGCATTTAACGTACCCAATGAAGCACGAAACCTTTGATAATGGATATGACGTTGTAGCCTATATGTCGAAGGAAACGTACACCTCACACAACATGGGTAAATACATTAACGCCGGTAAAATTTTAGTAATGGCCAATGTTAATGCCATGTAGATACGATTTTATGTATGAAGTATACACAAAAGCTAGCTAACCAAATTTAGCGTCATAAATACTTTATTGAAAACTAGAGGTGTATTATACACATTGTTTATAAATACAAGTTTTCCTATCCAGGCGTTGATCTTCAAAGTTGAAGGTGGTTTTGGTTGGTTTGTAGTTTGGTTTTATAAATTAATAATTTAATATAAAGTTCAACAATTTATTTTAAGAAACAAAAATCTTTTTTTTTTAAGTACAAAATTCTTTTAGATGTACCTATATAAGTTTGTGTTTCTCACGAATACTGAGAATTCTTTAACATTATTAGTGCATCATTTCAAAGCTAGAGGAAGTAGCTCGAATATTCTTTTGAACAAATAAAAGCGAATTCCCTAGAGGATGTCCGGAATAGCGAAACGAAGTTCCCGTTTACCTCATCGGCATTACTAATGCGCTCTCAGTTTAATTAAATTACTGCACGGACAATCGAGGAGTGCATGCTGCATCCTGACTTCATCAGTCTTTGAAACATTACTTCTTCAGAAATGAATTTTGGATATGATTTTAATCATATTTATGAAATCTGATATCATGATGTCAAATCATATGACTTTTAATAGATAGATTTCGACAAAATATTATTTCCCTCGTAATTTTAAAATACAAATATTATTAAAATTATTTTATCAAACTAGTAATAATTTTTTTTTAAAGTTTAAAAAATGTAGATACTTATTTACTAAAATCTAAAATAGTTTCTATTCACAATATATTTTAGTAAAATTTTAATAAGAAAAAATACAAGGTGAAATTGTAGAAATTTAAAATTTTTATTTCGAGCTAGCCTTGAGTTGCGACCTGTACATATTCATCCTGAAAGCAAGGAAGACTAACACGTGCATTTGTAAAGGCTTTGTACCCGCCGCGTATCGCGGTGCTACTACATGACGAGCGTATCTTCAGCAATCTTGCTGATGGAGCCAGCCGCAGCTTCTTTGTCGCTTTTGATTTCCGAGCTGTGACATGTCTAACATATTACACATTTCTAATATTGAACAACGTTATATACACACTATCGTTTTATTGTACAGTTTTCTTTAGAAATATGTAGTTGTCATTGTTGTGAAATGTTATTGTACTTAGAAGGTGTAATTATTATATTTTATTAATGAAACCTATATATTATGTCTTTTATTGACCTTGATATAAGATTTTTGCCACATTCGTTACCCCTAAGTTACCCTTTAGTAGTTTTTCCAAATAGCAATAGCTATATGTACTTATGTTACAGCCTGTTTTAAACTTGTACGTTATCCTCTATTGGGCACAAATATTCTACTATGGAGGAGAAACGATTGCAATTTATTCCGACACACTGCGGAAGTCGACTGCCGATTAATAAGAAAACCTTATAGTTAGTTCTATTCGAAATTGTTATTATAATATTTGTTAGAAAATAAATATAATTCAGTTGTATACTATCAATATAATCTGGATTTAATATAAATAATAATATTAATAATAATACCTACGTATTTACATAAATATACTCGTAAAGAAGATCAATTTTTAAAAGATAAAATAGAGATACATATTATATATCTACAATAAATTTACATTCACTGATTCTTGAATCTACATATTTTTTTATGATTTAGCTTTAAATCCATTTCAAATAACAAAACTATAGTTTGAAGTATACAGTTAATTAAAAGGAGACAATTTTTTTTAATGTTGTTGAAAATTAAATCCTTAATTTTACCTGCTCTTTTTATGTAAATTCAAGTGATTGTGAATTTGCTTTACTGTAATAAGCCGAAAACGGCTCTTTTACAGAAATTATTATGATGCTTTTTAATTTCAGGAATTTCTACAAATTGCGTCGGTTTTGTATAAATGACTCTTTAAAAAAAAATGACACATTTAATTAAAGCATTTCCGTGATGATTTTGTTATGTAATATGAGCTTCGTCATCCTACGTAGAATAGGTTTATTTTTATGACTATCAGGTGTAATTTTTATTTTTAAATCTTTATATTACCTATTGTACTCGTATTGTACTTATATAATTACTAGCTTCTGCGCGCGACTTCGTCGGCGTGGACTCCGCTCCTATTGGTCTTAGCGTGATGATACATAGTCTATAGCCTTCCTCGATAAATGGGCTATCTAACACTGAAAGAATTTTTCAAATCGGCCCAGTAGAACCAGAGATTACCGCGTTCAAACAAACAAACAAACAAACAAACAAACAAACAAACAAACAATCAAACAAACTCTTCAGCTTTATATATTAGTATAGAGTATAGATGATATTAATATTTAGTTAGAGTTATTTTTTAAGCTAATCAATTTTTAAGTAAAACTCGGTATTCATAACACTATTACGACCTTTTCAAGAACAATGAGTACTCTTTTCAATAATTTTATAAGTCTGTACTTCGGAATGATATCGAACTAAATGTTTTTGAATTATCACGTCCTTATTTATTTATATCAACGTGTTTTGTTGTATTCTGTGTGTACAGTTCACCACAGCCGATTAAATCTTTTATTGTATAATAATATTCATGTTCTGGGTCATAAGAACTAACTACAAAAGCGTCATCGTTGCCCTCTGTACTTTCTTCGACTTGGTTCCCTGCTGAGAGAACGGCGTGAGCGCGGCAGGGGTTCATACTACAATTGGTTACGATTACAGTTTTTTTGAAAACAAAAATATTATAACTCTGGCGTACTATAACCTAAGACTATAACAATGTTTTTCAACTATTGTGACAATTTTTCTCAATTCCTAATAAATTGTACTAGATTTCAGCGTTTCGCTTACTGTAGGTAAATAAAATCCTTTTCTTAGATTTTGATGAACAGTGGTACTTAAAATGATTCTAAATTATTCTTTTGTTGAGTATTTACTTAATACAAATTCTAATATTATCCAAGTTAAAAATGACTTGTTCAACTGACATATCTTCATGCCTGTGAGTAAAATATCACTACATAGTATAAAACAAAGTCGCTTTCTCTGTCCCTATGTCACTATGTCCCTATGTATGCTTAGATCTTTAAAACTACGCAACGAATTTTGATGCGGTTTTTTTTAAATAGATAGAGTAATTCAAGAAGAAAGTTTATACCTATGTATAATACATGCATAACATGGTAGAAAAACACTGATAATTTTAGACTAGAGGTTTCTAACGTATCTTTTATTGTTGATAGTATTTAGTATCATCATTGCACCCGTGCGAAGCCGGGGCGGGTCGCTAATACATAATTTATAGTTTTATTTTACAATAAATTCAACTTTTACTACTAACAACAAACTAAACTGCAAACATAAATTACGTACCTATACATTGTAAGCCTTATTTAATTAAATCACGAAAATAAATTGATAACAAAAAACGATTAATATTTGGATTTATTTATCATTTAGAGTTAAACATATTATAGTAATAAAATTTCCGCGTCCGTTTTTTTTGTATAACTTGATTAATGGTAGGCTTGAATATTGAAAAGGCCCTAAATTGATGACATCTGCCATTCATATCTACTTGTTTGTGACGAAGGGCAAATATTTCACATCACGAAGAAAACTTTGGAATCATAAATATTTTTGTTGAAGAGAAATATAAAAAGAAGTGAAAATAAGTTAGGAGTATATACATATAATAAAAACATGACTTTTCGATTTTGTTCATCTACAATAATAATGAAAAAAACTTGTGTGCTTTAGACCACATAACTGAAGAAACTCTCTCTCTTTCTATCTTCACTAACTTATCAACTTCCGTTCACCTCGCCCGATCACACTTTTCGTAACGCTCTGGTTACGTATTCACCAGCTTACCCCCAAGTCAAGTGAGTCAAAATCTTGAATTCTGCGTCGCATACTGCAGTGAATTAAAACAAAAGTTTATTTGTTGTTTTCACAATTACCGGCTATCTGTTGTATTTGCTATCGGGTTACATGTTCGTTGCACATTTATTGAAGATAAATACTATTTCAATTAAATGAACGTGCAACTTGATGAACGTATGGATTTATTATTAACTAGCCGACCCGTGCCCACTTCGTTGCGCATTAATTATTTTTAATAATTACTTCTAACGACGATATCTCATAAACTATTCATCTGATTGATATAGTGTAAAGGGCAATTTTAATCTGCATTAAATTTTTAAGCTAACTAACATATTTATTTCGATAAGGATTAATACTGAACTAAAGAAAATAGCTTTGAAAATAACGTAATGTTTTTAATTACAAATTTGAACATAAAAGTGGTAATTGTAAGTCAACCGTTATGCCCCGTCCATACGCTTGGTGTTCGCCACGAACACGAACAAAGTTCCAAACATCGACCACAATCATCAAACACAAACAGTCGTCCTCACGCTTGACGAACGTGTTAGTATTTTGTGGATCGGCAAACATGACGGACGAATAACGCGGCGGCATGGCGGACGGTAAAATCTATAATGTACTTAATACTACTAAAATAAATATACTGTACCACTACTGTAACTAACTACTACTGTACTAGTAAAATAAATATACTGTTTTACGATTATTTATCGAATAATAATTTAATGTAATTCATTTAAATATTTTTAAATGAAGAAATAAAACCTTTACATGACGTCACACAAACAATATTAAAACATGATTTTGAGTACCTAAAAGGCTACAAATAACGCGCCAAAAACTGCGACAAGTAATGTATGTACTCTAAGCTGCGACACATCCACCACCCGTGAAGCTCGCGCGCATACTGATCGCTGGCCAAACGTGTGGATACACCGCGAACTGTTTGCCAAACATCCTTTGATCTGTGAAGAAAAACCGACACCGATGCCGAACAATGGCGAACAGCGAACAGCAAACAGCAAAAACGGACGTGTGGATGGGTGTTTGTCGTTGTTCGCCTGTTCGTGTTTGTGTTCGGCAGTGTTCGGCATCGGTGTCGGTTTTTCTTCACAGATCAAAGGATGTTTGGCAAACAGTTCGCGGTGTATCCACACGTTTGGCCAGCGATCAGTATGCGCGCGAGCTTCACGGGTGGTGGACGTGTTGCAGCTTAGAGTACATACATTACTTGTCGCAGTTTTTGGCTCGTTATTTACAGCCTTTTAGGTACTCAAAATCATGTTTTAATATTGTTTGTGTGACGTCATGTAAAGGTTTTATTTCTTCATTTAAAAATATTTAAATGAATTATATTAAATTATTATTCGATAAATAATCGTAAAACAGTATATTTATTTTATTATTACAGTAGTAGTTAGTTACAGTAGTAGTACAGTATATTTATTTTAGTAGTATTAAGTACATTATAGATTTTATCCGTCCGCCATGCCGCCGCGTTATTCGTCCACCATGTTTGCCGATCCACAAAATACTAACACGTTCGTCAAGCGTGAGGACGACTGTTTGTGTTTGATGATTGTGGTCGATGTTTGGAACTTTGTTCGTGTTCGTGGCGAACACCAAGCGTATGGACGGGGCATAACACGTTCGTCAAGCGTGAGGACGGCTGTTTGTGTTTGATGATTGTGGTCGATATTTGGAACTTTGTTCGTGTTCGTGGCGAACACCAAGCGTATGGACGGGGCATAATATTTTTTCAATTGTACATTTAATCTAAAATAAATGTATTCACATATAAATAAGAATTACTTTGCTCACTTGCATATAAATAAAGTAACCTTGTGGTTACGGCACTAAAGAATGTAGCCACCCCCTCTCTTCCCGTGGGTGTCGTAAGAGGCGACTAAGGGATAACACAGTTCCACTACCACCCTGGAACTTAAAAAGCCGACAGATGGCGGGATAACCATCCATGCTGGTTTTGAAATACACAGGCCAAAGACGGGCAGCAGCGTCTTCGGTGCGACAAAGCCAGCCCTGCGGTCACCAACCCGCCTGCCCAGTAGTGTCCGACCGAAAGTCGGTTTCCGGCCGAAACCGAAACCGAAACCGAATATTCGGCCGTGACTACAGTTTCGGCCGAAACCGAAACCGAAACCGAAACTCACGTGGTCAAGTATAAAATTCCTTAAAATACTGAAATTTGGTGCATTTTACCCATTTACACACATTTTTATTGACATGAAATGGAAACACAGTACCTATATTAATTTTGTTGTAATCATTTATTTAATACTAGCTGTGCCCCACGGTTTCATACGCGTTAATTGAAGCAAAAAATAGCCTTCTTCGTTAAGTTGGCTATCCAAAACAAAAAGATTTTCTTAAATTCCAACTAATAGTTTCTGAAATTAGCGTGTTTAAACAAACAAACTTTTCAGCTTGATAATATTTTTGCTGCAGTGTTTTTTAAAAACTGCGATATCTCCCTTTACTGTAACGGGCAATTTTGTTTTAAATTAAATATTTGTGATAAAAAAAGTATTTATTTGCATAAAGATTTATATCATGTTTATAAAAACACCTTCGCAAATATTGCATTATTTTAGAACAAATTTGTTTAGCATAAAAAAGGTTATAGTAAGCCAACCTTAAAAGATAGACATATGCTGTCGCGGACTTTTTTTTAGAACTTTTAAAGTGAAACAATTCTGTCATACATGATTTTTGCGAAACTTTAACTGTTTACGCAGTGCTCGCAGCGGAAGCTCTCAAAATGGAAAAAATCCTGATTTTTAAATATTCTTCATTGGTGCGCCGCCGCCGCTCCTATTGGTCTTAGCCAAACGATGTAGCCTATAGCCTTTCTCGATAAATGGGCTATTCAACTCTGAAAGAATTTTTCAAATCGGACCAGTACTTCCTGAGATTAGCGCGTTGAAACAAACAAACAAACAAAAAAACAAACAAACTCTTCAGCTTTATAATATTAGTATAGATAATACAAGAAAAAAAATTGCGTGCGTACAAAGTACACATGTCAGAAGTGAAACTTCTTTTGGCAAACTAATTTAATAATAATATAATAATAATATAATAATATCTTTATTTCACAAACTTAGTACTATATTACAATGATAATGTGGCAACAATATCAGAAGTAATGAGATTAGCATCTGTAACCGAACTAGGCGTAGCCTGTATTTCGGTTATCAGCACCATTCCCTTCGAGTAATTATTTATTATACAATAATAGGTGCCAAAAATATATATCTTATACATAATTGAATATTTAACTAACTTAATTTCTTATTTAAAACATGATTGTTTAAGCTTGTATGTATGAGTTTGTGTGTGTGTGTGCGTGTGTGTGTGTGTGTGTGTGTGTGGTGCGTGTGTGATTTAAAAAAAAAACTAATCGTTAACGCTGCAACTTACGATTATTTAATTTTTTTTTTTGTTTTGTTTAAGTTTAACACGTCTATGACTAGATGGTGCCATTAGTAGATTAAATCATAATAATAATATCAATACATATATGGCCACCATACATTTGTGTAATTATTGAACAATCCAATATATCAGGTTGAAGCATCTCTAGTACTGGTTTAATTTGTGCTCCTGGTTGTGTTGGACAAGGTTTTGGCAATTAACACTAATTAAAAAAAAACGAATTAAAATACACAAAAAAAACTAGTTGAAAAAAAGACAACGTTTCGCGGTGTTCCCAGGCGGTCACCCATCCAAGTACTGAACGTCATGACGCTGCCGCGTTACCGGTCGCTCAAATTTTACCCCTCATGCGCCTAAAGAAGTTTCACTTCAAAAATATTTATAATATTTTGATTATTTTTTCAAATTAAGTTCTCATAGCAAAATACTTATCAGTTATCAATAATCAAATCACTATATGTTACTGTTTCATTAAATACTAAGTATTGGTATTTTGAAATCTTATTAAATAATACTTTGCTTTGTATTTGTAATTAGAAGAATCATCAATCTCTTTTAGATACCTCTTATATAAAAATAATAATTACTACAATTAGGTACTATTACACTCTTAGTTTCAGTCTCGACAAAGATAATCAAATCACACATTTAGAATTAATAACCTACCTAACCTAGATCACAATTATTAGAACAGTCATACTTACATTTAGAATTAAGTAACCCACTACTAAGCAACAGTAAACATTTGAATTGAAAACAGTTAGGCGAGCGTGCACAACAACTTCCGAAATCAGTTTCGGTTTCGGCAAAAGTTTCGGCCAATTTTGGCCGAAACCGAAACTACCGCCGAAACTTGAATTTTGGCCGAAACTCGGCCGAAACCGAAACCGAAACCGAAACTTCGGTCGGACACTACTGCCCAGCGTGGTGACTATGGGCAAAACACATGAGTTCGCGTTATAATGTCGGGCGCGAACTTGTGGAGGCCTATGTCCAACAGTGGACTGTGATAGGCTGAAGTGGATACATTTACAATGTAGTTACTAAACATATATTAGGAATTTAAATATCTTCCCTATTTCGACGTCGACTCTGTTCTTGCTCTCTAAACAATGTAGTGTAATAAACTATGCGACGACTTTTATTTGCGTTTTATATTTAGAATAGTCCGGAAATCGGTTCAATTCCTCCCATCTCTGCCTAATCTCGTTTTCATCCCTTACGTTAGATTCTCGTCGATTTTATTAGTTTCCTGCTCTTTTAAAATATTCGTAATTTGCTATTCAGTTAAAAAATACACTTGATCATATTTAGAGTATTAAAAATGAGGTACCTAGTCGCTATAGATATACTAGCTGACCCCGCAAACGTTGTTATGCCATTTACGTTATTAACCCCCGCAACCCCCTCTCGTGGTTGGAATTTTGTAAAATCCGTTCTTAGCTGACCTCTACTCGGTGAAAGGAATATTCCTACCAAATTTCAACTCTCTACGCCTTATGGTTCCAGAGATATCGTGATGAGTCAATGGGTGGATAATATCTCTTTTATACATATATATAGATAGATTAAGCGTATTTAAGTATTTTAATTATTACACTGAAAACGATCATAGTATACTTCGATTTATTTTGGAATTAAGAATAATTACTCTAATAACAGGTGAAAATGGCTGATGGTTTATGGCTTAGGGTCAAGTGCTAATGTATCTTAATAATAGTGTATACGGCTTCATGTTATTAAATGAATTAACTAGTTTACTAGTCCTTCAAATTAGGCAATATAATACTTAGTTGTAATAAAATTCTGTAGGTATTAACTTAAATGTATTAGAAACATACACAACGGTAGTACTACCGCATGTGTACATCCGTCCGTGTGTCCCTCGTAATGTTCATAGTAGTCGTAGTATGCGAATCCTGCTTTTGGGGATCTGGAAGCGCACTCAATACACAAAGGCCTTAACAGTATAAGTATGTAGCCTATCTATACAAAAGTTTTTGTCAAGTGCAAAGATCTAACCCACGAACGCAAGCAATATGTAGTAAGTATATACATATATTAAAATAAAACATTAGATATTTACTGATATACATATTCTCAAAATATGATCCCCGAATCTTGTCCAATACTTACTCCCCGGTAGCTATGAATCAAGTTAGTAAACGTTGCAAATCCTTACACCACAACTACACAAATGAGGGGTGCGAATACAAAGATCAAGGGGCGTTCTACTCCATTTGCATTTAGATGAGCGAGACAAGATATTGTTGAGCACGACAATTCGCAGGGAGGAAGCGCTCTTGTCGCCACACAATCACCCTTAACCTTCCCGACTAATTACGGGCACTAACAATCTGCCAGAAATTTTCGCCGCAATTAAAAGTCCTGGTTCCATGAAGTCTTTTCGAGCTTACATAATTTTCTCCATTCATTGCAATGGAATGATGATTAACATAACCAGTAAACTTTCTCAGCGCTTGAAAATTAAACAAACAGAATACTTGTAGCACATCTTATACAAACATACATGTGTTTAGGTATACAGTAGTAAATCTTTGTCATCACACACCAGATAGAGGCGTACCGTTATGGACCGGCAGCGAATAAACTTGGACAAGGGCCTACGCATGTATTAACAATGCGAAGGAAAGCGGATGCATCAAACGCTGCATTCTAAGATGGATTTGTACATGTGTGAACGAGAAAGGAATGTGCGGGGGCGACATCTAAAAGGAACGGATGCTTAATTACATGGCAATTATAATGCAATATTGAGAGTAAGGATAGTTTACTAATTCGCGTGAAGTAGTTTTATTTTACTTTAGTAGAAGTACATAAGTGTATTTATTCTACGTAGTTAATTTTAAAATTTAATTATGCATGTACATACATTATATTAAATGTGACTAATGAAGAATAAGTACCTACTTTGAATATTAATTGTTCAAATATAACTTGCGAATATAAATTTTTAAACCCTTAAAAATAGTCAAAACTGTAGACACATTTATGTAACTTTTCGAACTATGGTAGGTACCTAGAGTAGTTGTGATACATAAATCAACTGCGAGAAATGTATTGCGTAACGAAACTTCATAGAAGTACTCTTAAGTTGAGTGCACAAGAGGTTAACGTCTAAAGTGAGATTCGAGAGCTCACTCCGACGACATTACTATACTTAGCCCATCCCTATTTTACAACTACACTTGTCATTTTAAGGGGTGCGCAGGTTTTTTTAATATCTGCTATGATTTTTTTAATAATAATATTACGATGTTATGTATTTTTCAATTAAATATCGATATTATGTAGGACATTTTGCTTACAGCTTTCTGTAACTGGTCTCAAATTAAAATCGATATTAACTAGATCAAATAATTAGATGAAATTACTTTGTTTATTAGGGCTCCGTACCCAAAGGGTAAAAACGGGACCCTATTACTAAGACTTCGCTGTCCGTCCGTCCGTCCGTCCGTCTGTCATCAGGCTGTATCTCAAGAATGGCGATAGCTAGACAGTTGAAATTTTCACAAATTATGTATTTCTGTTGCCGCTATAACAACAAAATAATATGTACTTACTAAAAACAAAATAAAATAAATATTTAAGAGGGGTGATAATTATTTTTGTTTTTTTTAGTCTAAAACGCCATCTATCAGAAATTAGGAAAACTTCGTCAATAGACTAATAATAGTTTTCTAATAGCGGCATAGATGGCGTCACAATTAAATAAATATTTTACAGACTTATATTTAGTTTAGTCAATGGTACGGAACACTTCGTGCGCGAGTCCGACTCGCACTTGGCCGATTTATTTAGTTTACAATTGAATTTAACGAAAATTTAACCTTACAATTAGTTTGACAACCTTAATGTGATGGCTGAGTTTATTTAAGAAAAATTATAACTTTACTAATAAATCGTATCGTTATTATAAATGACAATAAATATTGCTGTCTGGAGTCATGAGTCATTCGAACATTGTTCCACGAAACAGCGGCTCTGCTTCGTATCGATAACCACATGGTTCAATTTCCTTACTTAAGAAAGTACAGCTGTCTCATTTACGCTTTGTATAAATGAAAGAGACGATTGGTGATAACAATCAATTAACTCGTGTCGATGTCCAATGCTTTGATCTTAACTTTTTACTGCAAACCAGTATGGCATTCTGGTTACACTCAGCAAACAGTCTTGCACATAATTTATAGGCGTATATTTTTGTGTTAATCTGTATTCGTTTTTAAAAATCGAGTCGAGCAATGTTAAAAATGTCTTGTATGCTTATATCTTATCGATTTTTTCACTTTAGTATTTGAACCGTTAAGGTTATTAAATAACTGTTACTCATGAAAACATTAATAGCTAAACATTTCAACTCTCAGCTAAGACATTTCGTTTCATCATCAAATTTATCTGTCACTTATGTCATCACGTTGGTGACAGATATATTCAATGAGTAAACGAGCTTTACTTGTGCTGGAAGTTCTCTGAAAAAGATACTACCATAAGTTTTATAGAGTTTAGTTTTCTATAGACTCGAAAGCACCTGTAATCGTTCAATTGCTGGGAGAAAGTATTTTCTGTAAAGAAAGACGATTTTAACCTTACTATATGTTGTTATACTGTAGATATACGTGTTCCATATTTTCTTTAGAAATATGGAAAATACTTCAATATATTTTGCTTTCCTGCTTTAACCGAGATCAGAGATAACGAATGTAACAGTTGTAATGCCAATGCTGCCTGTCCTTTATTCTATCCAATGGATGATTCGCAGAAACCGCCGCCGCCGGCTTGATTAATAAAATTTATCGCACAACTATAGCTAAGATTTGTCAAGATCATTAATAATAGGTAGGGATCCCTAGTACATATTTTTCACCTGATTAGTATCAAGCTAATTTTTCGGGAGTAGCTTCATTTTGATGAGACTAACAAAAAGTTCCTCTTCGAAAACTCTCGATTGTGGTAGATAATAGAGTTAGCAGGAGATAGAGCATCAGTGAGCGTAGGACCGGGATAACGTACCACGCAATTTGGAGGACAATATTACCATCAAATTATATAAATATTTACTAACTAAAAGAAAAAAAAATCAGAAAAAAAATCCATTTTTGATGACCTACGAGGTCATCAAGTTGATGACCTCGTAAGGTCATCAAAAATTATTACTTACCAGCTGATTTTTATTTCTTTTAGTTAATAAATATTTATAGAATTTGATGGTAATATTGTCCTCCAAATTGCGTGGTACGTTATCCCGGTCCTACGCTCACTGATGCTCTATCTCCTGCTAACTCTATTATCTACCACAATCGAGAGTTTTCGAAGAGGAACTTTTTGTTCGTCTCATCAAAATGAAGCTAAAAATTAGCTTGATACTAATCAGGTGAAAAATATGTACTGATCCCTAATTCCCTACCTATAAAATACGAGAGTCTTACAAAGTATATCATTATATCATATCATATCGTTACCACATTTTAAAGCGCCATATTATAGAAATATAGACGATCGTTCTCATGTATCGTGTTATATTTTGGATTTGAATGTGTTGAGAGTCCAGCAACGTCTTAAGAGTATTAACGATGCAATGCAAAATGCTCATCAATTACAATCACTTAGTACATTTTTAATTGCCTTGAAAATTCCAAAGACTTCTTATATTGGATAGCGGTCGTGTACAAAACGCTTGCATTACTGATTTGAACGCTTCAAGAAAATTTTGTGACATGGCAGAACAATTAGCGTTGAAGTGTGAAGAAACAAATAATATCACATTTTTAATTGCATCAAACATTGGGGTTACATTTCGATTGCAACGTGGTACGTTTGTACCAACCTATGTTGCTCATCAGAATTTTGATGACATTCTCGATAGTTTGAATCTATAGATGCGGTCGTTGGCTTTCACTGTACTCATTAGTGAAGAAGGTATTGAGCGATTGAAAACTTTGACGATGATGTCAATGACTAGTAACAAACTTGTTGTGGTACTTAATGAAGTAAATCTACTCCTCTCGATTATGCCACGTCTTTGGGAAATTAAGTATACCATTCGTCCAAACACTACCTGACCAGTTCAGGTATTTTTTTATTATTTGTTACTTACAAGCTTACCTTTGCAGTTTTACACGAGTTTGTATTACTGTCCTCTTAAGTGAGTCCACGAGTGATGTTTTATATCTTCAAGCTTCTTAAAAAAGTTTCACTGTATCTGTATTTTATTACACTAAATATATTTGAGAACCACGGGTGTCATAGGTTAAAATCGTTCCCCATCCCCAGTTCCCCCCAGGAGATCTGGTCACCTTACTCACCAACAGGAACACAACACTGCTTGGAAACAGTGTTATTTAGCTGTGATCTTCCGTAAGGTCGAGGTACTACCCCTGTCGGGCTGCTCCATATTTTGAGCAGGAAACCTGCTGTGCCATACCTCAGTTACTTTACAGTTGCTTTTAAAAGTCCTTTGATTGAGAGAATAAGCCTTACTACGATTTTATCATAGACAATAAACGCACATGGTTTGAAATATTAGATCTGTAATTAAAATATTATCTGTTGTGTAAAGGAGTTTTTTTTTTGTCTGAAACTGAATCATCCTCCGACCAAAAAACCGTCGAATCAATACGGGTGAAATCTTCTTTAAATTTCAACATTGTTTGCCGCAAAATTCGATTCCAGGATATAGTTAACGTTAATCTACATATAATTTTGTAAATTATATAAAAATACCCCTTGTCAAATTTCAATTCGTTCTTGAAACATGTGGCTGTTGGGTTGGCTTTCTGAAATTGAAAAAGGCAAACAATTTATTTTGTATCCCGCCCCTGGTATCTGCGGTGGATAGCCATTATTTTAACGTTCTATTCTCTTGTCTGCATTATTTTATTTTATTGGTATTTCGAATGATTTTATTACATACAGTCGTGTTTTCCTTACCGTAATTTTTATTTTCGTATATACAACTACAACAAAATTATAGCTGGGGAGGCAGCGCTATAGTTGAACAAGTCATTTTATACCGGCTGAAAATTATAATAATAATAGTTTTCCCTTAACACATAACAGCTCCGAACGTCAGCTGCTCCGATAGCGGTGGAGCTAAAGGAGACAGCATGAGAAAGTAATTAGAAAAAAATCTGCTCCAATGAATTTTATACCGAGCGAAAATGTGTTTATATTATTGTTTCAATCACATACTTTAAAAAAATAGTCGTCAGCTGTATTGATGAGGGTGGGTTATATGTCAGTCACGTGCATGAACATCATTGAAAATTTGAGAAAAAAAGTAATTTTATACCTTATGAAATTTATACATCTAAATTTTTATGCTTTTAAAATTATAAAGAAAACCGTCAGCCATATTTTTGATGGGGGTAAGACCGTCAGTCAGCGTGATAAACATTTTGCACGCTCAATGCATTTGAGCGTTGCATAGTCTCTTTGGAAAATAAACTGATGATCTTTACACCCATAAACATTTTTTTACATTCAAATTATCTTATACTTTAAATTCAATAAGTATAATATCAATTTAATATAAATAATTGTGTTTGCTAGTAAACGAAAAAAAAACCGACTTCAATTGCATCCGCAAGTAATAAATAATAAATAAATTAACAAACGCACTATTCGTCATTACGACTCTTTCCAACAAAAAAAGGATTATCAAAATCGGTTCATAAACGACGAAGTTATCCCCGAACATACATTAAAAAAAACATATACGGTCGAATTGAGTAACCTCCTCCTTTTTTGAACTCGGTTAAAAAAACCACATTTTATTTATTAATTTTGTTTTGGTTTCAAATTATATACAGAAATATATATTTACTAGCCGACCCGTGCCCACTTCGTTGGGCGTTATAATCCATTTCACATAAGAAGGGTACGGTGAAATTTGATATGTTCCAATACACTCTCACTATTTTCAGCAAATCAGATAAATATAAATGTTTTAAAATCACCAATTAATTTCTAAGGCAAATAATAATGCTTGATTAGATTGAATTGTTGACACGGCACGTCAGAGGGCGCAGGTTCAAATCCTGCTGATTTAAAATCTTTATATATTTTTATCTTTTTCCTTTTACATCCTCCATCCATCTTGTCACTCCTGAATAGTGTAGCTTTCTGTTAGCGAAAGAATTTTCATGATCGGATCAGTATTTGCGAAGATTACCCCGTATATACAAACAAAGTTATAAACTTTACCTCTTTATAATATTAGTATAGATTAGAAACAAATTATATACAGAAACATATATTTATTAGAAACAAAATATGTACTACGTAATTATTATTAAAAAAAAAGTTGTTAATGAACATAAATAAGAAATAAAAGCTTAGATTTCTATTGATACATAAATTATTACTTTACTTCTTCATATACATTTCACAGCTAAATAATACTGTTTTCAAGCATCATTGTGTTCCTGTTGGTGAGTAAGGTGACCAGAGCTCCTGGGGGGGAATTGGGGATAGGGTCGGCAACGCGCTTGCGATGCTTCTGGTGTTGCAGGCGTCTATGGGCTACGGTCTTACCATCACGTGAGCCGTACGCGGTACGCTTGTTTGCCAACCTAGTTACATAAAAAAAAAAATACATCTTCTTCTGTGTCTGTGTCATATCCATCACTTTCCTCACAACTATCATCGGAGCTGTCGATGATGAGATTCCGTTCTTATTTCTCATTCTTCTGCATCATCCTCTTCGATATTGCCTGATGTTTATCCACATGACTTTTATTTAACTTCAATGTGCTATAGAAACCATAGATAAATACCTGCAGGGTTACTTATGGTGGAACTTGGTCACCGTCGAACCATTTCAAAGTTTATTTATTATTTTCTTCCTTCCATCCATAGTCTAACGGTGATAATACTGATGGAACTGCCTGATGAGCATGACTCCAAAGATGCGCTATATACCTAATATAGGATGTACGTAATACATGCTGGTATAATTCAGATTGACATGCAGGGAATATTGCACAGTCAAGTGTACTTTTAAGTGTGAATTTGTCTTTTGAGCTATTCATTTTATATGTTTTGATGAATGTCGCTACTCGTGCTGTATTCACTTTTATCTATTGCTTTCAGACCATACATTCTGCACACAAATTCTTTGACCTTTTTTAGAAGTTGATTTATATTAGAATCGTTTATATTTGCCATATCTGTAAATGTTCTTATTAATGATTCTGACTGTCTTAAAATTTCGAACGGCTTTTTTCCTCTCCTACAAAAAGTGGGATTAAAGTCGCATCCTGTGAGTGCATGAAATCCTGGCAACAATGTGCACAAGCTAGGTCCTAATACTTCGTACAGTTGAGTAACATCGATATGACGTTGTGCATTTCCAGTTACGAATAATAAATAAATTTTAAGATTGCTCTGAATATGACTCATATTCTCCAATAGAATCATTAAAATATCTGTATCAGAACATCTTATTACTACGTTATCTTCCTTTGTTATCTTCGGTATTTAATTGACAAATGTGGAAAACTATTTTGGTCTTTGCTTCTTCATTCGTTGTATAATTTAAATCCTGCTGTACGCTTCTTTCTATTTTTTCATTATTTTATAATTCTACCAGAAAGAAAAATAATTTTTAGGAAAGGTATGTTAGAGTAGTGAGACCTTTAATGCTTGAAATTACTTGATGCTGCAGTACATATTAATATATTATGTATTATGAAACCGATACAAAATTAATAAATAAAATGTGGTGTTTTCTATGTTAAATTGATATTATACTTATTGAATTCAAAGTATAAGATAATTTGTATGTAAAAAATTGTTTATGAGTGTAAAGATCATCAGTTTATTTTCCAAAGAGACTATGCAACGCTCAAATGCATTGAGCGCGCAAAATGTTTATCACGCTGACTGACGGTCTTACCACCATCAAAAATACGGCTGACGGTTTTCTTTATTATTTTTAAAGTATAAAAATTTAGATGTATAAATTTCATAAGGTATAAAATTACTTTTTTTGTCAAATTTTCAATGATGTTCATGCACGTGACTGACATATAACCCACCCTCATCAATACAGCTGACGACTATTTTTTTAAAGTATGTGATTGAAACAATAATATAAACACATTTTCGCTTGGTATAAAATTCATTGGAGCAGATTTTTTTCCAATTACTTTCTCATGCTGTCTCCTTTAGCTCCACCGCTAGTGTGACAACTGACGCCCACTTTACCGATTTCTGACCATTAAACAACTGTTTGAAATACAATTTATTCGGTATAAAATTACTAAAAAAATTGCTACGCTACCTCCCGTACTATTATGAAGATTAATATATTTATTTATTTATTTATACTTCATGTACACCGAAATACAGACACATACAAAGAGAGATACAAAACAAGATGTACAAAGGCGATCTTATCGCTAAAGAGCGATTTCTTCCAGATAACCTTTATATAAAATATATTAAAAGTATCGTCAGAATATAACGATATTTGTCTCTAGTATAATATTTATTTAAAGCGTTTAGAAGTGCTGTGTGGTTACGGCACTAAAGAATGTAGCCACCCCCTCTCTTCCCGTGGGTGTCGTAAGAGGCGACTAAGGGATAACACAGTTCTACTACCACCTTGGAACTTAAAAAGCCGACGGATGGCGGGATATCCATCCAACTGCTGGCTTTGAAATACACAGGCCGAAGACGGGCAGCAGCGTCTTCGGTGCGACAAAGCCAGCCCTGCGGTCACCAACCCGCCTGCCCAGCGTGGTGACTATGGGCAAAACACATGAGTTCGCGTCATAATGTCGGGCGCGAACTTGTGGAGGCCTATGTCCAACAGTGGACTGTGATAGGCTGAAGTGGTAGTGGTGGTTTAGAATAAAATTATTGGTAAAAAAATCCATGTAAGGAAATCGTTGTGGTATTACTCCGCGCCAAACTCATCCCACTCTCATTTAACAAACATCAGCCTCCGAGAATAGATATTGATCGATGACTTCTGAGTAGACTACACGGTAAAGTTGCAAGCACATTTCCTTTTTTCGAGGTAAAAAATTCGTCGAAAACAAAAGGTTTACGAATGAAATCGTACTTTACACTCATATCGATTGCTCGATAGAATGCAAATACAGCGGGCGAGGGGGTGAAGCTAAGTCCCTCTAATAACTGTCTCACGACTAATCCAAGATAGGCAGGCGTGGCCGTAATTCGATACCAGCCGGCTTTATCTTGGTGACCTTTGGAGGGCATCGATATATTCCACCCGCGTTCAGTTCGTTTATTACTTGGTTTTTATACCGAAATATAGGTATACGCCAATTATGTCAACCTCCATTAAATTATTTAATTTCATAAAAAGCTTTTATGAACATTAATTCAAAACGTAGTGTGATATATTTCTGTAGAATTATTAAGTGTTTCAATAAAGGGGAAAACAACGAATGTGACTCCATTAAACCGGTAAATATTTGTTTGTCGGGGTACATGAATCCAGTTAATGGTTTGACGTCAAACTGTATATATGTGTATATTGCAATGTATAAAGTACTTCAGTTGAAATTTTTGGCGATGCTATTAATAAATTATATTTACTTCATAATTGAATTATGAGATGAAATTATATTTAGTCTTCTTTGATCTGATTTGTTTAATTTTACTTCTGAATTATACGAATACCTAGTAATTATTTTAGTTGTAGTAATTATTTTAGTTGTAGTAATTATTTTAGTTGTAGTAATTATTTTAGTTGTTAATTTTAAGAAAAATGAGTTTGTCACGTAACTCATTATCATATTTTCATAGCTCAACGTTCTTTGGATTACTTAAGTGAAGTTGTGTGCTTGTTCATATAATTTAAAAGCCTTCCACACTCATATGGCATAAAATTTCAAGACAGCAATTTAAACTTGAGATGTAAATTAATCAGAGAAAGTTTATTATTATGAAAAGAAAAAATCAGAATGTTTATGATCGTATCATTGGCGAAACTAAGATATTTTTAAAGTGTTTTAATTAAAATTTTATAACTCGATTCAATCCGAAGTAAGACATAAAGAAGTAATTCATTTGTTAAATGTCACGAGCAACCCAAACAGTTATCATTCAAACAAAAAAATGAGTGTGCTTTAGACTACACGACTGAAATAAAACTTCGTAAAAACGCAACTCTCTCTTTTTCTATCTTTATTAACTTATATCTTCCTCTCAACTTCCGTTCGCGTCGCCCGATCATACTTTTCATAACGCTCTCGTCACGCATTCACCAGCTTGCTCCCCAAGGTAAACGTGCGTACAGAAGTTTTACTTCAAAAAAAAATACACTACATACTTATATTTGGTGGTATCTATTTATATTAACAAGTTCTAGAATGGGTACGAACGACGGTAATATGGACACTTAGTCAGCCTTACTACAACCATTAATTATTCATTAAGCCAATATTTTATATTCGTATAAAAATTAAAATAAAATATACTATAAATATATGTATATAAATAATAAATAAATAAAATTTACATAAAATGGGTAGAGCAAAAGTGAAATGAAACGTGTTTTTGGAGAATTTTCTTCATAACAGTACTCGTATAAAGGTATCATATCTCGCAGAGGGATTGAAAGCTTTGCAAGTGTTCTTTGTTTTAAGTGCGTCACGTGCTGGAGCTTTTTATTATCCTGCTCTATTCCATGCGCGAGACGTGCACTCCGAAAAGACGTTTTCTTGTAAATGAAGCCCCTTATTGTTGTATTCCTAAAATTGTATTATATTCGTGTGTATTATATAATGTAATAAGTTTTTAATTAACATTATTTTTGTACAAAAATGCCTACGCATTTCACAAAATGAAATTTAAAAAATTGTAAGTGAGTATTAATTTTTCATAAATATGGAAAGAAGCACGAGTGTATAATTGAAAGCATTTTATCTTTTAATATTATATATATTTAAAAAGCAAAAATAAAATAATTTCACACACTTATATAAAAAGATAAATGTTGATTACAGTGACAGCTACGTAATGAATTCTGTGAAGAGAGCTTAACACTCATATAGAGGGAATGCGACATGAATCCCTGCAATAACCGAGGCGAATAACGAGATCGCGTATTCATGTCTAACGCTCTCCTATACATTCGTCGTTAAGAATGTTCATGCGCTACTTTAATTATGTCTATTCGAAACGTTGCTAGATTTTAAATTCTAACATATATTTTTTCTATAATTGGAAACATTTATGTAACACGTGGTTCAATAAGTCCCGAGACTAAGTACTAAAAAAGGTCTTTTTTATAAAATTAATTTTTATTCATCAACATAGTCTCCTCCAAGAGCGATACAGTCCCTCCAACGCTTTTCTAACTTTTGTATCCCATGTGTGTAGAACGGTTTGTCTTTGGCTTCAAAATAAGCCTCCGTTGCTGCGATAACTTCACTATTTGAGTCAAATTTCTTACCCTGAAGCATTTTTTGAGGTCTGCAAACAGCCAGTAATCGCTGGGGGCCAAGTCTGGCGAATAAGGGGGATGAGGAAGCAATTCGAAGCCCAATTCGTTAATTTTGGCCATCGTACTCACGGACTTGTGACAAGGCGCGTTGTCCTGGTGAAACACCACTTTCTTTTTGTTCATGTGAGGCCGTTTATCCGCAATTTCGTACTTCAATCGCTCCAATAAGCACATGTAATAGTCACTATTTATATTTTGCCCCTTTTCAAGGTAGTCGATGAAAAGTATTCCATGCGCATCCCAAAATATAGACGCCATAACCTTACCGGCCGATCTCTGAGTCTTTGGACGCTTCGGGCGGCTTTCACCAGCCGCTCTCCACTCCGCTGCCTGCCGATTGGATTCCGGAGTGAAATGGTATATCCAGGTTTCATCCATTGTTACATACCGACGTAAAAAATCCTTTTTATTATGATTCATCAGCGCCAAACATCGCTCTGAATCATTGATACGTTGTTCCTTTTGATCAGTTGTAAGCAAACGCGGCACCCACTTAGAAAAAAGCTTTTTCATGGCCAAATTTTTATGTAAAATAGTGAAAACACTACCAGCTGAAATCTTCACTATATCGGCTATCTCTCGCACTTTTACCTTCCGATCTTCCAATACGATTTTGAGGACTTGGTTAATATTTTGTTGAGTCACTGCTTCATTTGGACGACCTGAGCGTTCCCCATTGGTGTCCATGCGACCGCGTTTGAAGTCGGCATACCACCGACAAATGGTTGCTTTAGAGGGAGCTGATCCTGCATAACATTTTATAAGCCATTGCTGTGCTTCAACGGTATTTTTTCCCATTAAAAAACAATGTTTTATCAACACGCGAAACTCGTTTTTTTCCATTGTTTCGAAATTACAGCCGTAGCGTCACTTAAATGTTTCAAAATCAATAATTTTATTGTTCCATTTTTAATAATTTGACACATATTCTTGTATTGATAGCCAGTACTTTTTAAAAATCAAAAGAGGTTTTAATATATGCGCCATTTCCAGGTTAGTCTCGGGACTTATTGAACGATCTAGTAAATGTAACGAATACATTTTAATATAAGCAAAGTATCTATGTTTGGCGCCGTGCCTATATCTTTCGCAAGATCTTTTATATTTTCTATAACAGAATTTTGTTATATTTATTTAATTCATAATGTAAGAAATAAGTCGTCGATATTATTATAATCATTTTTCTTTTGTTCACAGGCGTCGCGTTCGCCGTGGAAGTCCATTTTGAAAATAAAGATAGTGGTTTTTTTCTGAAGCATACAGCACGATGGAGTGGAACAGGTCCACCACCTGAACCAATGGGTACAGCTCTTCCCGGTGCTCTTCTTTCACTTGACCGATTTACAGTTCTTCAAGGCTCTGCCCCTGCTTCTGTTCGGGCAACGTACGGACCATTTTCTACAAAACAAACAGTTCCGGCTCGATACGCGGTACCCGATCCTCTTGAACCACCTCGAAGGAATGCAACTTTAGTTGAATTGCAAGATGCGACAGCCCACAGACTCGACGTGTCGGCACATCTTGTATTTCGAGAACTACCAAAAGATGCACCTGTACTTAGAGTTTTATTTCACACGGGTGGAGAGGGCGGAGCTCGACGTGCAGCGGCGAGGCCACGTCGTGTTTGTATAACTCTCCACGCTAGTCTCGGCACTAAAACATTGACTGCGACTTGCGGGCCTGAAGGCGAAGAAGGAGCTTGTTTGGCGGAATTAACTGTTCCAGCTGCGTGGTGGCCAGCTGATGGCAAAGGAAAACGGCCGCCGAGAACTATGAAATTGGCTTATAGTGCAGCGGAAGCAAGTAGTGGTGAAACTGGAGAAGGAATATGTGGAAAAGTATCAGTGCAACCAGCGTGGCCTTTGGGCACTGTGACTTTGTCTGGAGCTCGCGCTGGTTACAGAGAAACGCGTGCTGGAGACACAGCACTGTTGTTACCTAGAGCGCCTTTATACCCTCACTTTAGGCTACATTTGCCTTTCGTTATACGACGTGAAACAAGTCCTTCAATAGGCCACGTTGTTATCAGGTCAGTTAGTTGAATTTTTTTATAATATTGTACAATATGTACAATACATAATTGCCATACCACTTGAAAAGTAATTAAAGAGTTTAAAATTGCCCTCAATAAATTATCACCTCACATCTGACATCATCATGATTGATTTCATGTTTAAAAGTATCTATACTATCTTTTGACTACGCGTTGGCGTAACGGTCACAGCACTGGTTTGTGGCTGTTGCGCTGGCGGTTGCAGGTTCGATCCCCGCACATGACAAACATTTGTATTGGCGATCCCGGTATCCATGTACACCTGATAGCGATCGTTACTCATAGTAGGGAATATAATTATCCGCCAACCCGCATTGGAGTAGCGTGGTGGATTAAGCTCTGATTCTTCTTCTACATGGGGAAAGAGGCCTATGCCCAGCAGTGGGATATTACAGGCTGAAGCGTATACTATCTTTAGAAATAATAATAAAGGTAGGTACTCATTTTGTATCTACGAACACTTGTGTTAGTTACTTATACTCGTAATAAATATGAATTACATTGCAACATAATTATGTAACCTATAAATTACGTAAAGTGAAAATTATAAATTTAATTTTGTTTTATGATCCATAAAAGGCAACTGTGAAAACCTCGTACTTATTGAATGGATGGAAAAATATAAATGTTTTAAATGTTTACATAAAATGTATACGTAGGAAACAAGCAACAATTCACAAGCGTGTTGTAAAAGTTGTAAGAGGAAATACTCGTAGTATACGATATGTTCAACAATACAGAAGAAACTCATATACTAAGTAAAACTAGCACGTGCTTCACAAATTTTTCAGATACATTTCTTCTTTTTAGTTATGAAGCAAAAGATCTCTGGAGAATTCCGTGAGCTCAAACGAAAATTTAATACGAATCTAATTTTACATAAAAGTAATATTCGAAAGAATTCCTTTTGAAATTATACCTAAAAAAATTCTCTTCTTATATCGTCTTCATAGGATGAAAGTAAAATCTGGACTGAGGTTGGTGAGTGTTACATCAGCGAGTTCTCACTGGGCAGTGACTGCGGAAGTAAAACCACGCGCTGCGACCGTCACTGCAACGCGTCTTGAACAACCCTTGCGTGACAATGATAACCTTGACACGTAAGTAAAAAGGAATTCTAAAACTAATAAGTTCATTTTAATTTATTGAAATGTTTATAGCCTTTCTGTGATATACATTATTAAGACTAATATAATTTAATAGAGGTATAAGATCCGCTCTAGATTTGCAATTGAACTTTATATTTCGGTATCGTTTTATAAAACTGTATCGTAACCGGAAAGTTTCAGTATATTAAATTATATGTGCTAGTGTAACATTGTATTCCTTATTTTGTTTAAAAGTATGTAATTATTTATTTATTTATTATCACTACATAGTATAAAACAAAGTCGCTTTCTCTGTCCCTATGTCCCTATGTCCCTATGTCCCTATGTATGCTTAGATCTTTAAAACTACGCAACGGATTTTAATGCGGTTTTTTTTAAAAGATAGAGTGATTCAAGAGAAAGGTTTATGTATATAATTTAGTATAGTTTTATGTAAATTAGCAGAAATACAGCGATAAATGTTGAAGAAGTCGCACAAAATCGGGCCAACTGGGAGCTTTCCACGCAAACGCCGCGTAAACTAGCAAAGATACAGTGGAGTAATGTACTAGCGAATTGTAAATCTATAAAAATGCTACAAAAAAGTCCGCGATAGCATATCTCTATCTCTTACGGTTGACTTACAATAACCACTTTCATGTTCAAATTTTTAATTAAAAACATTACGTTATTTTCCAAGCTATTTTCTTTAGTTCAGTATTAATCGTTATCCAAACAAATATTTTAGTTAGCTTAGGAATTTAATGCAGATTAAAATTGCCCTTTACACTATATCAATCAGATGAATAGGTTTTCAGATATCGTCGTTAGAAGTAATTAACAGCGAAACATTTAACCCTTTAACCGCCATCGCCGTAATATTACGTGTTGTAAGAGTAGTACCTCAGCCGCCACGTCGTCGGAATATTACGTAAAGATCCTGTCATTTAAAAATGTCATCATTGCACCCGTGCGAAGCCGGGGCGGGTCGCTAGTATATATATATATATAAATCAATTGCTGTTCGTTAGTCTCGCTAAAACTCGATAATGGCCAATTTGGCTAATTTTGATCTTGAAATGTTTGGGGAAGTTCAGGGAAGGTTTAAACGGAGAAACATAAATAATATTTAACGGAAAATACTAAAAACGACGATTTAATTTTCCAATACAAAATGTTCCTAGCGGGGAAATTTAATATCTTTTGGCAAAAACGGTGTCAATTGGTTGTCAAATATTTATAGGTGCGTTCACAAAGTGTTTTATCCATATTTTTCACAAATATAATTATGTAGGTGATACGAAGTTCACCGGGCCATCTAGTAGATAATAAAGATATTTGATTATTTTTAATTGTTATTGGATGTACCTTTTAAATAAGTAACATAAATAAAAGTAATCCTATTTTTCAAAATTTAAAAAAAAATTAAAAATATTTTTGCGTACTTTTTTGTGAATAATATTTAAAAAAAAAATACGAATTTATGTTCAGTTTTAAAGCTACGAACCACACTAATTTATAATACTTTACTAATTACAAATAGGTACTCATAATTTAAATTCCTGTTAGTACATCCACGCCGCCCCTATAGTGCTGTGAATTGGCAAAACGCCTATAGCACTAAAACGTTGTTGAGTCTTTTGAAATTTAAAGTGAGCATTGGTCAAGTTGTTCTTGGCTAAGTATCAAAAATGGCAAACGAGGGAAATTCATTTGTTACCATTTGAGAATTGAATTCATGCGATAGCTTCAAGAACGAACGATACATACAGTTACTCTTTGAGATACCTACCCTTAATGTGTATTTAGGTATGTTAGCTTGTGTAGAGTTAGTTATTCGTTTTATTTACATGCGTTTTATTATGTTGTAATTTGTTACTGTAACGTCCAGAGATGTGGAAGAAAACACTGGAGCTGGGGGGCCTGGCTGGGAAGAGATCCTCACTTGGCTGGTGGAAGTTGGAGCGGAAGGTGAAGGCGATGCAGAAGGCTCAGAAGGTGAATCAGGACGCGGAACAGCTCGTATTAGCTGGTCTGCAAAAGTTTCTTCATCGCCAAGCGCTACTTCGACTACTGAAGAAACCCCTCATGAACACAGAGTTAATACAAGACTTGATATAGAAAAAGACGACATTCAAGCTGTACTTCCTATCTCAAAGGTTTGTTAAGATTATCTTATTATTACTATTTTTTTGTTTTGTTTTTTGTAATATTTCTTATTTAGCTGTCCATTTTGTTTAAAAATTGAATATAAACACACAGTTACAAAATGCGTGTCTAAAAATAACAAAGAGTTTACTGTACGCTTTTAACAAACATACATTATTAATTACTAACTGGCTATAAAAATATGATTCAACATACTTTTACGGAAGACAAATATATATTTTCAGATAACATGTCTGTATTTGTTATAACACTTGCGATTAGTTAAAAGCAAAGTGACATCACCCATATGTTTAAGAATTGTGAGCTAATTCTACACTTTTGATGTCAGAATATCGTTAACAACACGAAAATAGGACATAGGAAACTGTCAACACGGAGAGACGTTAGGTGAATCCCAATCTCGAAATATTCCCAATTTATCCTCAGTAACGAATAAATAACGGATAACAGATGGTAATAGACTAAATTAAGCATCTGATACTCACGCGTTAATAATAGTTCAGAAGCAAGAAACTACGAGTAATGAAAAGGAAACTCTTAATGTTTATTTTAATATAAATCATTGCAAGTTAAATAACCTATGTATAATCGAAACATTTAAGAAAACGAAATACATAATTATGTTTTTAAAAAAAAGTGTGTGTGTCAGCTCCGACGCACGACTGGAGTTTACTTCTTCAGATCGACTCTCTAAATATGCACACAAAAGACTTTATAGTCTAAGAAAAAGATTAATACCATATCAAATTAATGGTAAATAAATGAATCAAATAACAGCATCTATCGATGGCATTATTAGAAAACGTCGTAACCGATACCGTCGTAGCCGATACCGTCGACGTCGTAGCAGATAGATAGCGCACAAAAACGTAACGAGGTCATTCGTTCAGTAGATTTTACTCCTCATATTTTTTTCATACCGGGGGCCTTATATGAAAATCGATTCTTAAGGAGTAAACTCCAACAATTTTCTGTAAGCAAAAAAAATCAAACTCATTGAATAGATTCTTTAATTCGCCTTTCACAAACTCTTTATAAATGAACCATTAACAAATGTTTTATTTTTGTAGCCGTAGTTGATAGAGTTACAAAACTTACAAATAAGGAACGGCATTTTCATATTACTCCGTTGATGGATGAGCGCTTAGTTCTGAGCAGTAGATTGAGATACGAAATACCGCTTACATTGCGTGTTACCAATGAGAGACATATTTAATATTGCCGTAATTAATTGTGTGCTTTCGTTGTTAGTCTCAGAAATTCTTATTCAAACGGAATTATCCGTTAGCAACTCTTCAATAATTTAGTTCAATTGTCAGTTACTCTTTGCGATACCCTTAATTTGTATGTATGTAATCATCTGGTGATATTATACTTTAAACACTGTATTTTATTGTTTGCTTAATAATTTAGTATCTATGAATTGAGTGCTTATAAAATTAATAAACCTTTTTCGTTTTTAGAGCTAATTATAAATGAAATAAAAAGGCGGTAGACACGTTCTTGAATATTTTGTAACTGTTTTGATTGTTAATAATTTTTATTATACTCCTTTATAAAGCTCTGTAATGCCGTGCCTTATAATAAAGGATTATTACTTTAAATATTCCGGCATTATAACAGATTTGTTCAAATAAAATATGCTAGATTTAACGCTTCGTTAACAATATTCTATAATTTTTACAATTTCGTGTTTAGAATTGGGAAGTGCTGAATACGGCTGTGCTAACCGGGAGACAGGTGTCGCAGGCTATGAAGGTGTTGATCGTATCACAGGCCGGTCAAGTGGCTGACGTCACGCTGCAGAGCTCTTGCCATTCCGAAGACGAGAGTGTACTTAAGGTAAGTCGAGGTTTTATAAAATATTTAAGCGATAATATTTATTTAAAAAAAATAATGGTATAAAAATAACGATTTTCTTTAATAATTTATATTGTGTGTAAGTACACACAGTATATTGTAGTAAATTATTAAGAAAACTTAAGTAAAATCGTAGCTAAGCTTAAATTATTTTCCTAAAGTATACTTTCTTTAAAGAGGTATCTTAAATATGGGAAAAGGTTAACGATTACTATTCAGAAAAAGCGGAAAGTAACCCCAGAGAATTTGTTTGGTAGAATAAGGTAACTCTAAAAAGGGAATGCTTTAGTCGTTATTACAAATTAAGTGTACTTTGCGTTGAATTAAAAACCTGTTACGAGTATTGTTTGTGGAAATGAGTGTTATTATTTTAGTAATTATAGGTAGGGATCCCTAGTACATATTTTTCACCTGATTAGTATCAAGCTAATTTTCCAGGAGTAGCTTCATTTTGATGAGACGAACAAAAAGTTCTTCATGGAAAACTCTCGATTGTTGCTCTATCTCCTGCTAACTCTATTATCTACCGATAATAGAGTTAGCAGGAGATAGAGCAACAGTGAGCGTAGGACTGGGATAACGTACCACGCAATTTGGAGGACAATAGTACCATCAAATTATATAAATATTAATTAACTAAAAGAAAAAAAATCAGCTGGTTAGTAATAAATTTTGATGACCTTACGAGGTCATCAACTTGATGACCTCGTAAGGTCTTAGTTAGTTAGTTAATTAATATTTATATAATTTGATGATAATATTGTCCTACAAATTGCGTGGTAAGTTATTCCGGTCCTACGCTCACTACTGCTCTATCTCCTGCTAACTCTATTATCTAACACAATCGAGAGTTTTCGAAGAGGAACTTTTTGTTCGTCTCATCAAAATGAAGCTACTCCCAGAAAATTAGCTTGATACTAATCAGGTGAAAAATATGTATTAGGGCTCCCTACCTATTACTATTAAAGGTAAAATAAAATTAAACAGCAGTGTACTTAACGATAATAATTAGTCGTATTAAAGAAATAAATATAATATTGCTATTGGTATTATTAGATCTATACCAATTGCAATATTATAATTTTTTCTAGTATAGTCAGCTAGACTATCAGACAAAAATTCTAACAATCATTGTTTTGGGTGCCATTTGCTTTGGTAAAGGTCTCAATAATATTTTTTCTCATATAATTATATATCTTCCATGTACAGACAGCGATCTGTTACATTTTTATTACCTATATGTATTGATTATTATTTATTTGTTATTTTATTTTTTGAAAACGAATATTGCCCTTTATTGTGTTCTCGTATCACATACAGGTATCATCGTCGTGCAGTTCCGTGTATGTAGATGGATCGGAAATCCGAGGGTCCTCAAACGCTTCCGTTATCGTAAAATATGGTACCTACACTGGCTTGGCGAGATTTACAGTATGGATGCCGGAGTATCCCCTCGAAATTGATGTTGACGATAACAGACTATCACAAATCAAAGGTAAATAAATAAATGTCTATGTTTTTCCAAACGAGAGTTGCTTCAGTAATTTCGAACATGTTATACGATACGTCTAATTCCCGTTAATGCTCTAATGAGGAAACCTTTACTTGAAACAATTAACCCTCTTAAATTAAAGATCAAGTATCGATACAGCTTAAATAAAAAAAGGTGTGTGTGCGATTCACACACGATAGAAGTGATACTTCTTTGGCAAACTAATTAAAAAAAAAACTAATTTAAAATTAGCGGCAGCGCGGCGTCCAGCGCGGAGAGGCCTTCCCTGTCGTTTTTTCGTTGCATCCGGTTTGAAATCACAACGATTCTAAAGAAGTTTCACTTCAAAAAATGTCCTTTATTAGTAATGAATTCATTATAAAAGCGGATACAGCAATTTGTGATTTAATAAAAAAATTTAGCTAGTACCATTTGATTGGATTTTTACTTTATTTTTATATTGACCTAAATATGTTATATTAAAAGGCTGGAAAGTATCAGACGAGTCGAATGCTAAAGACAGATTAAGAAGGTCTGTGTCGTCTCGAGGGTGGGGCGGCTCGAGGCCCGACGCCCCCAACTCATTGACTGATCAGCGCTCTTGCAGACTTAGATACCAACAAAGCAATGTTGAGGTTTGTATAGAGATTGGTTTCTTTGTAAGTAAAGTAAGATTGTATAGATGTATATATACGGTTGTACAGCCTCCGCTTTAAATGGAAAGCGTGATTTAAAAAATGTCTTTCTATTTTATTAAGGTTTTTCCGTATTTTTATGTTTAGCCACGTTTGAATAAGAGTTTGAATTTACATTATTATTTAATCATCGTGAATTTTACTCGTTAAATAATTAATATTAAATGTCAATAGTGTTAAATAATTAGCGTATCGAGACACGCGGCAGCGTGTCAAGCCAAGTTCAAGCAAAAGAACTGGCGACTCAGCGCCGTGTGTATATTTTTATATTTACACGAACCATTTCGAGCGACTTTTGACCCCTCCATAACTCAAAATCTATTCGACAGAAACAGATCAAATTGCATATATTTATTTATATCCGTAAGGACAACTAGAACTCCAAATTTCATTAACCTAGTTGAAACGGTTACAAAAATATGAAGGTTCAAAAGTCGCAAATTTTCCACTGACTGACTCATCAAAAACCTAACCCACTTCCAGATGACCTAGGAAGTCGAAATTTGGCATCTAGCTAGGTAATTACGTGTAAGCGCAGGAAAAAATCTGAAAACAAACGAAAGTTAAAAAATAGAGGGGGTCCCCATACAAAAAAAAAACGTTTTTTAATTGTAGCGTCTGAACCGTTATAAGTGGATATTTGAAACTTGCACAAAATATGAATTGATACATTTGCTATATAAAACAAGTATAAAAATAAAATGAACTCAAAAAATAAAGAGTGTCCCCATACAAAAAATTTGTAATTATTCATCCGATTGCTTTCAAAATCGATATCTGGGGACATGGTTGGTCTTAGAAAACGAATCTGATAACAGAATGAGAAAAAGTAGCCGCCATCTTGAACTTTTTAGTTATTTGACCGATTGCTTTCAAAATCGATATCTGAGGATCCGGTTGGTCTCCGACATCGAATCCGTTAACAGAATGAGCAAGAAAAAAGAATAAATTTCAAATAAATATCTCTACAAAAAGTAATGTTAACCCACCAAAAACATAAATGTGAAAAATGGCAGCCAAGTTCAATAATAAGAATATGTTGTTTGTGGACTTCGCCGAAAAAAGTATTGAGATCTAAATGAGCGCCAAGTTCTACAGAAAATATTAAATTAAGCTAAAGATTTCACTTGGCTAGTTTTTACCTAAAATCAACATTAAAAAGCTATTAGCCAAATAAAAGATGAATTATTAGTGAAAACTGGCAAAGTGAAATCTTTAGCTTAATTCAATATTTTCTGTAGAACTTGGCGCTCATTTAGATCTCAATACTTTTTTCGGCGAAGTCCACAAACAACATATTCTTATTATTGAACTTGGCTGTCATTTTTCACATTTATGTTTTTGGTGGGATTTTGTATTTTGATTAACTACGCTAAAGGAACACGTTGCCGTCACAACAATTTACTAACATTTTAGCAGTTTGCGTTGATAAGGAAGTTAACCATTAATTAATAAACTATGTTACTGAAGCACGCCTGGATGTTAGCCAAATAGCAAGACTTACTCGTATAATTTACTAATGTAACACAGGTAGCAGCATTCGACATTTATTAATGTATGAAACAAAAATACACCTGTATCAAAATTTAGTGGTAGAGCAGTGACCTGACAAAACATGTTTATATAAAAAAATAAGTCAGAAAATGTTGCATGTACAAAAACACAAGTCTCACCTAATAATACATACATAGGTACTTACAATATTATAAGTGAAATAAGACGTTGTTTTTCTTGTTAAAAGTACTGAAATTGAATCAAAATTATTGTGTTCGACATCGCTCTGATGTAGTCGTGCGTGTTGGCGATTCAACTCCACCAGTCGCGGGTTCGATTTCCGCTCGGGGCAGATGTTTTAATCTTTAAAATATTTTTGTCTGGTCTAGATAGGGTAATTGTAGTCTTTACGGATCTCCACAACGTGAAAATGTATCTTCAAAAACACGTAAAACTTTCACGTAAGCATTCAGTTTTCCGTGCTGGGTGCATAAAACAACTGTATTACAGGAAAAATAAACCTACAAAATCATAAAATTAATAACAGCAAAATCAATTTGGTTAGGTGTACGCCCGGTTCCTCGCTAAGGATCATGACTCTGGACGAGTATCGTACTTCGTGTCTCGACGAACATGGCTCAAGGTGACGGAGCTCGTGCTCTCCTTGATGCGCGTGTCTGATCCTCGTATTGCATCCCTACGCGACCGCGTGCTTCAAGGTCGCAGCCCTGGCCGCACGGAAGTACAAGTACTCTCACCTATTACTGGTATGGTATACTTAATTATCTTATGCATCTATATCACAATTAGCTGACCCTACGGATGTTATCCTGTTTTTTTTTTATGCAACTAGGTCGGCACCACGGTTGGCAGGTTACCGTAGCTTATAGACGCATGCAATACCTACTAGAAGAATCGCAAGCCGATCCTACCCCCATCCCCCCCCCCTCTCCCAGGAGCTCTGTTCACCTTACTCACAGCACACGCACAGCGATCACACATCACAGCGATCACACATCACTGTGATCACTGTGATCTTCTGTAAGGTACTTTCCCAGTCGGGCTGGTCCAGATTTTGAGCAGGATATTTCCCACTCTGCCCTTTAAACTTAGAACCTACCTCAGTTTAAAATCATCTCGTAAATTGTCAAATGCGTGAAGATGAAATAATTAATCGTTACTTTCTGAAATTTTCTAATTTTCTTAGTTTATCATTCCATAAAAGCTTTCTACACAAAATAGAACAAAATAGCCGAATTGATTCAGCCGTTTTTTCGTTCGAGTTTTAGTGATTCATTATGATTTATATAGAAATATTGTTATTGAAAATAGGAAATATTTGTGTATTTTAAACAATAAACTGTAGTTTTACTACAGCTATTTTAACGATTATATCTCGCATTTATAAAGCTATATTTTTCAGCAATAAAAAAGGCTATGAAACGGAAGCTATTAGTCATAGTATCGAACAATAGCTGAAAATATTAACACTGATGAAAAATCTAGATATGACAGTTTTTAATATTCAACTTTTCGTAAAACGAAACAATAGAACTTATATATTACTTATTTAATTAAAAATTATAGTGAATGACAATTTATTCATTCTAAGCTGTTAGTTTAAATTATACCACCACTTCAGCCTATCACAGTCCACTGTTGGACATAGGCCTCCACAAGTTCGCGCCCGATATTATGACGCGAACTCATGTGTTTTGCCCATAGTCACCACGCTGGGCAGGCGGGTTGGTGACCGCAGGGCTGGCTTTGTCGCGCCGAAGACGCTGCTGCCCGTCTTCGGCCTGTGTGGTTCAAAGCCAGCATGGACGGTTATCCCGCCATCCGTTGGCTTTTTAAGTTACAAGGTGGTAGTGGAACTGTGTTAACCCTTAGTCGCCTCTTACGACACCCACGGGAAGAGAGGGGGTGGCTACATTCTTTAGTGCCGTAACCACACAGCACTCGTAACCACACAGCACCCGTAACCACACAGCACGTTAAAACAGTTTAAATTATAAGCAGAAATAAATTAAAATGATTTTGTCTGTTTTAACAGGGCGAGTGATTGGTCTTCGCGAAGTTCGTGTAGTTAATGATAAAGTATCAATATCTCGTCTGTTAGTTCGCGTTATCTCTGGTCTACAATTAAATATATCGCCGGACACAGCTATTGAAAATGGCTATGTTTCTGAAACAACAGTGACTAGACGCTTAACAGCACAGTATCAGGTATAGTAAAATATTTATCTTTACATAATTCACTCTATGTTTCTCAGACAACCAGACTCAGATGACCTAACTATGTAAATCATTGAACACAGACCATTTAAGATTTAAGATTTATGTGCCGACTTATTCTTCTTTCAATAGGTATAACGTTTCTAAACATTTATACATAATATATACGAGTATATAGAAACAAACAAAACCGTTATTAAATTTAATTTTAACTCAAATAGCGCAAACATTACGTCACTTATTTAATAAATACTACCCAGGCTTGTAATTTATTTGTCCAAAATAAATAATTATATATTATTAAATCTAGTTAGTAGTTATATTTATTGTGACCTTTAACCTTTGAACTTTAGTAGCCCTCGACGTAAAGGTTCGAACATTGAGTTTCCAAAGTTTCATTAGAAGCCTTGATGTGGGCTTGAGAAATTATTTAAGCAAAGTAATTACTATTTCAGGAGGGTTTGTTGGATATAGATATTGAGTTTTCTGATGGAAGCCATACAGCTCTGCGGGACGTGGCCGTACCTGACTATTACCTGTTGGTAGAGAGTTTGGACACAGAAGTTGTGGCCTTCGCGCCAATGTTAGCCTCACGTCATCCCCGTGTTATTGCTGTTGGAGAAGGTGGTTATTATTATTTTTTTTTCTTATTTATGATTATAAAAACGTATGTTATTAATATCAGAAGGGTGCCTACATTAAATACCTATTTTCATTTTGGTATTTATTTAAAAAATATACCTATGTAATTTTTTTACAAAACTATACCAAAAGAACACTTCTAATACTACAATAAAATCACAGTCGTATACATACAACTGCAGTACATTATATTTATACCTAATGTCGAATTTTCCGACACTTTTACAGGAAGCGGCGAACTGCTCAGAGTAACGCTTCTAACTCCAGAGCAATGTCGTTCTGGTCCGCTACGTCGAGTCGCCTTGCCGGGAAAGGGCGATACGAAGACTCCCGCAAACATTAAGAATATACCGGGGGCTCTGGCGACTGCGGCGGCCGGGGTCGACGTGGACTTCAGCGGGGGCGACGCGCCGCAACGCCCGGACACGCCGCAGAACGACGACATCATGGCGCGGGGCGGCGTCCGAACGGGCATGTCCGACCTTAGCGACGTCCTTAAAGGTTTGCTTTATATTAATACTAGCGACCCGCCCCGGCTTCGCACGGTTGCAAAAACTATCAGTGTTCCTCTACTATATTATGCAAGTATTATACATATAAACCTTCCTCTGGAATCACTCTATTTACTAAAGAAAACCGCATCAAAGTCCGTTGCGTAGTTTTGAGGATCTAAGCAGGGGCGTAGCTACCGCCGTATCAGCCGTATCAATGATACGGGGCCCCCGGGCTACAGGGGCCCCTCGTGTGTAAACAAAATTTAGTAAAATGTTATACACGATGTCACTTAATCTCATGCTTCCCGGGAAAAACCATATGAAAAACTGTCATAAGTGCCTGTAGAGTTTTCACTTTAGAAATGACAAAAGTCAAAAAAAGCAATCCCCTTTTTCTTTTGTGAGAAATCTTTACCCTTCATTTGGGCCCCTAAACTAATTTTGAACAGGGCCCCTCCAAGGCACGCTACGCCACTGGATCTAAGCATATATACAGACAGACAGCGGGAAGCGACTTTGTTTCATACTATGTAGTGATTATTAAAGTGAAACTTTTATTACATCGTCTTAAACTTTTTCTTCTGTGTGTTGCATGTCGCGTGACTGTCGGCCGCGCGATTTTATTTTTTTTATTTTTTTATGTAACTAGGTTGGCAAACAAGCGTACAGCTCACCTGATGGTAAGACCGTAGCCTATAGACGCCTACAACACCAAAAGCATCGCAAGCGCGTTGCCGACCCTATCCCCAATCCCCCCAGGACTCAGGAGCCAGGTTAAGATTGATAAAGCGATTTTTATACCCTTAATGGAATATTATTCCAAATTTTTTTAGTTAAATGTCTATAATGTGAAAAAAAGTTTCACTTTTACCGTCGTTTCATAAAACCACACAGATTTTTTTCTTGCTTTGTTCCTTAACTTTTTTAAATTTATTTGTCATGGGTGAATCCGATTTTATTATCTCGATTTAAGTTAAATAAAAGTGTGAAGAATAAGCTCTGCAGTTACGTGTGAAATAACAAGGCTTAATTGATTTTTTTTTAACAATTTATATTTACACTTCATAACACTATAATTGTAGATAGGAGATTGCTCTGTAAGCGCTACTGAAATGAGCTAATAGTACATAATGTAAATAATTTAACCCCTTTGTGTCAAGTAATATAAAATTTTCTGTTCGTTTCAGGGTTTTCTCCGTTCAAAGATGAAAATAATCACGAGCCTACAGTGCAAGCGCAACAATACGGTTCCATATTTCGAAGTAACAACGTTCTACATCCAAGGCAGCCACCTCCGACCAACATGTCACAAGTTGAAATAGGTTAGTTTCTACTTCGATTCACTATAATAGGAGTGTCATAAAAGCAAAAGTACCTAATTTTGTTTGTTTGTTACTTTATTGTGGCTATATATTGTGACATATAATTATACGGGAACTAACGAGGTAGAACGGGATTGTAATAATATTTTTGTATAGGTATGTTTTATGATAACGATAAGAAAAATTTAATGTAATATTTTCGTTTGCAGGCATGTTCGTTTTGTTGGGAGCATTCTGCTTTGCAATAATGGTAAGTTTTCAGTTTCAAAACATGTACAAGATTCTTTGTTAAAGCTATGCATGAACAAGATTTTCAACTAAACACTTGTTATAATTTTACTATCCTCAGTCTGTCTAACTGATCAGCACTTGAAATTGTTTATTTAAAAAAAAATCAGAATATTATAACAATAATGATTTTCATTCCACTATGGACATATCTAATTGTGTGTGTGTTTGCTTGTAATCGAAAAAAACCGACTTCAATTACATCGACAATTAAAACAACGTATGTAGACGAAATAATAGTCAAGTAAATACGCATTATTAGAGATAACTCAAAATTCAATCGATTCAATTTAAATGGGACCACGTGACAGCTTTCTATTATAAAGTCACCAGAATCAGTACACCCACTAAAAAGTTATGAACTAACACACAAAAAATGCAGTTGAATTGAGAAGCTCCTCCTATTTTGAATTCGCTTAAAAATAATAGTCGTTAGTAAATTAGTTCAATTGCGTGCCATTGCCATTGCCGTAATGGTACCCAAGAGATGGAAAGAGGAAGAGGGGTAGACCACAAAGTAGGTGGAACGACGATATTAGACGATAATAACATGGGGCAGAGTGGCCATGGAAAGGCCAGAATGGAGACGATTGGAGGAGGCCTTTGCCACGTGGCAAACGGACACGCAAAAGTGGTGCAAAAGGAAAATTTACGAATAATAAATTAGAGAAATATTGTCGTGTCCGAATGAAGGCTATTAATCACGATTCAGTCTGTAGTATCCCACTATTGGGCATGGGCCTCTTCCCCATGTAGGAGAAGGATCGGAGCTTAATCCACACGCTGCTCCAATGCGGGTTGGCGGATATATTCTCTACTATGAGTAACGATCGCTATCAGGTGTACATGATAACAACCGGGACCGACGGCTTAACGTGCTCTCCGAGGCACGGTGGGGAGACCCACAAGGACTGCACAAACACCCAGACAGTGCTGTGACCGCTGCGCCAACGTGGCGTCACGCTAAAGACTATTAATGAATGAATTTAATAAATTCCCAGATATTTGTGGTGTCGTGCGTGGTGTACGCCTACCGCCTGAAGCCGCTGGGCGTGGAGGGCGGTGCGTGCGCGGCGGCGGAGGGCCCGCGTCTGCCCGGCGCCGCGCTCGGCCTCGCACGCGACAAGCCTTCTCGAGACTCCACTACCAACGCGCATGATTGGGTTTGGCTTGGTACGTTACTATATCGTAACTCCACACGTACAACTTTATTAATATCGAAATTAATTATAATCAAATACTAGCTGAGTGCTGACCCCGCAAACGTTGTTTTGCCATATATGTTATTAACCCCCGCAAACCCCTCTTGTTGGTGGAATTTCGTAAAATCCGTTCTTAGTTGACCTCTACTCGGCGAAAGGAATATTCCTACCATTTCAAGTCTATACGCCATGGTTCCAGAGGTATCGTGATGAATCAATATGGGTGGAAATCTCTTTTATAATATATATCTATAGATTATGTCCTAAATAGCTCTTAGCAATAGATTCTAAGACTATGATTTTTTGTTTTCTTAAGTAAAATTGCCGTCAAAACCAAATACTAAATACACTATTATTACGAGTTAACATCTTGTAGTAAACTTCAGTTTATTATTATAACATTTTTCATTTCATTGTATATAAGGATGTCTGGAGGAGATCGCTACTAAGCGATAAGACCGCCTTGCATACTAACTCTATGTGTAAATATCTGTTTTATGTAAATCTTTTCTGAGTGGTGTGGAATAAACTATATTCTATCTATCTATCTATTTATATTTCTTTCACTCCACAAGCTCTTTGCGATAATTTATTTATTTATTTATTCAAGGCTCATCAACGAAAGGTACACAGCAAATTATCTAGCGTACCTACGTACATATAATAAAAAAAATATATAATCTCACCTTACATTTTAGGACGTGCAACTATTGAAAGAAACGGTAATCGTCAACCCGCAAACGCGGACCGAATTTCGACTCACCCCGTCGACAAAGGCAACAACAATCGGGAGATGAGAATCACATCGAACCCTCTAAACTACAACTATGTAGACCCGGACGATGCGATACGCGAGAATGGAAACGTAATGGTGACCAGTTTCGACAACCCTAATTCGATCGAGCTACCGTCGCAAAACGAGAAACGCGAACGAGTTATTGACTCCACGACGTACTGCAAGAAATCTGCAAGGCACAATCGTCAAAACTCCGGAGACGGTCATTGGCAGTAAGATTATCATTGTCATCATTAGTTGCATCTTTCACAAAATCCATACGAACATTGAAATATTATTGAATATTTTATAAATTGTATTTCAGTCTTATTTATCTATTTTCACTTGTAGGATGGACACCAGCAACGAAGGCGACTATCGACCTCCCGTACCTCCCCATAGAAACTCTTCAACGCCACAACCTCAAGTCCCTGTGCCACCTCGAAATTCCAAAGTAAATATTATCCGTAATTTTATGTTTATTTGATAGTTTGTTGGGTTTAAGGGCTAATCTTTGAAACTGTTGAATCACTGGTAAAATTATGACGTTACAAGTAAATATTATTATTATTTTGCTGTGTGGCTACGGCACTAGAAATTAGCCACCCCCTCTCTTCCCGTGGGTGTCGTAAGAGGCGACTAAGGTACCTATAACAAAGTTTCACTACACCATGGAACTTAAAAAGCCGACCGATGGCGGGATAACCATCCAACTGCTGGCTTTGAAATACACAGGCCGAAGACGGGCAGTAGCGTCTTCGGTGCGGCAAAGCCAGCCCTGCGGTCACCAACCCGCCTGCCCAGCGTGGTGACTATAGGCAAAACACATGAACTCACGCTATTTTTGGCGCGAACTTGTGGAGGCCTATGTTCAGCAGTGGAATGCGATAGGCTGAAATGTAGTAAATATTATTATTTCCAGAATCGAAAACATGAATTATTTCTGGAAAAGTAAAATACTTAGTGTAAAGAAGTAAAACACATTTTTGCCATACACAGATATTAGCAGAAATCAATTTTACGCTTCAGCCTGTAACATCCCACTGCTGGGCATAGGCCTCTTTCCCCATGTAGGAGAAGAATCAGAGCTTAATCCACCACGCTGCTCCAGTGCTGGTTGGCGGATATAATTATTATCTACTATCATACTATGAGTAACGATTGCTATCTGGTGTAAATGATAACAACCGGGATCGACGGCTTGACGTGCTCTCCGAGGCACGGCGGGGACACCCACAAGGACTGCACAAAAACCCAGACCACGGCAAACATTTTTATGGCCAATACAAATGTTTATCATGTGCAGGGATCGAGCCCGCACCCACCAGCACAACAGCCACAAACCAGTGCTGTGACCGTTGCGCCAACGCGTCGTCATTATTATCAATTTAATAAAATTAATTAAATTTTCACTTTTATTAAAATAAAACTATTAACTTTTTTTCAAACAGATTTTACCAGAGGCCGTTATGCCACCTAGCCGACGAAGCCAATCCAGAAATCACCACAAAAAGCACGACCGTGAACACGATTCCAAACGCTCTCCGGAAAATGGCCGACGTTCAGACCGGTAATTTATTGTACTCGTTTTAGAACCCTGATACATTAACACTTGAGCTTCTGAATATAACCTTTAAGATCTCACGAAATTAATAATTAGTTGTTATTGAATTTATTGGCAGTATTATAAAAAAATATATTATTTTCAGAATTATTGATTTAAACAGAATGGATGCTCCGTATATGTCAAGTCGAGATATCAAGGATCAATACAAACGCGACTCATACCCCTTGCAATTACGAAACGAATTTGACGATAACCCCGTAGAAAAACTCACAAACAAAGACGACTGCGCTAAACTATTTGAATTTGATAATGACGCTCCACTTATCATGGAAAACAAAGATTATAGAGAAATCGTGGGACTCAACAGAGGAACAGATGATTCACGACGTACTTTCGTAAAACCCGAAAGCCCTGATTATATGCATGACTCTGGAATCGGTAAATATACTTAAAAACAACATTTTACAAATTTCATTTCTTATCTGGTATGGTGAATAAAAAATAATGTTTCAGGTCTACCAGAAGTACAAATGAGACATAAGTCAAAGAACAAGGAATCTAAGGCTAAATGTGACTTCGTCGAACCACCGAATCAAACAAAAGGTAATTTGACACACGTGTTACTCAATTTGCACTTTTTATGCCTACAGCTAAAATTATCTTATCCTGATATCTTTTAATTGTAGGAGTTTCAGCGTAATACAATATTTCATATGAAAAGTATAATCAAGCTAGGAAAATTTTAGTTTTACATTTTAACACTACCTATTTTACTATAAATTGTCTGTAGCTCGTACACCTATGCTGACGCCATGTCATTTCCTTTGCCCTAAGGTTGCCTGGAAGAGATCGCTTGTTAGCGATAAGGCCGCCTTTTGTACCTAATGATATATTGTTAAAAAATTTCTTTCTTTGCTATATTTCTGTCTTTGGTGTACAATAAAGTGTATTATTATTATTATTATTAATTTATTTTATTAGACTTTATGATACAGTAAGAGTTTAAGCGTTACATAACTTGTAATTGTCTCGTCAGGTGGCAGTTCGCCAGAAGTGAAGCGTGCAACAATCGTCGGGAACCCGATGTACTCCCGCAGAGAAGGCGAGCTGCGCCCCGACGCCCCGGGGGAGTCCCTCGGCCTCGACGACCTCCACATGGACTACGATCAGATCATGCACTATTTCCACAACCTCAAGGTATAAACCGCCACACACCGTCCTACCATGCTTCTAGCGTAGACGTTGCTGTGTCGCTTGCATCGATACCCGCTCGAGCACCGGCCACGACACAAATTATATCATATCCTTTATCGTATTTCGATGTTTCGATGTACTCTCTTATGAATGATAGAGCCTGAATTTTGATGCATTTAATATTATATTTAGGATAGTATTTTATATAAATACGTTTTATACAGATATTATATAATATATACCTAAATCATCAAGTATTATAGACATATAGGTAGGTATACCTATGTATCCTCATTTAATTTTCTCGAATTTAGTCTAGAACGTCAGTAAACTAAGTAGATGTCACGCCTAAGGACACAATGCTCGCGTTTTCAAATTAACCATTTATGTTTTTTCATTAAGTAGAAAGCTAGCAAGCAAATTTTTTCTCACTAGTTTTTAGATCGAATAGAATTTCACAACATTTTCTCTTCACAGCGTATAAAAATGACGCTTAAAATTTGACTTATGTCTATTTTCGCAGGAATCAAACGCCTGAGTAGAGCAGATCATTGCAAAGATCCGGCAGATATTGTCTACGTTTAATTATCAGCATATCATCAAAGCTCCTCCAATCGACGTATTCAATGCACCCATCGGTTCAGCCGGGGTAGAGGATAGTACCGTTGACGCTTCTAACAGCGAGTCGCACATATACGAAAACGTTTCTAGCGGTAACGTTGCACCGACTAAAATGCTTTGCGACTCGATTGCTCATAAAAACAATTTCATGAAAAGACAACTGAAATTCTTGTTAGAGCACTTGAGCGAAGCATACGAATAAAGTCAACGTATTATCCTCCTCACAATATGTGTCTAAAAGTGGATCCTTGCAGTGATCGAAAACGAAGTATAAACGATGATGACGTAACTTTTATACTAATTTAGCATTAAACGTATTTATTTACTCTAGTCATCTACAGTTGCACACATTCAAATCAACCCACGGTTATTGTGTGCACGTAGTTAATTAATACTCATATGTCAATGATTATGGTATTGTAGATAATAAATTACGCGCGTTGTTTTTATCTGTAAATTGAAATTGATATATTTACTTCTATTCACGGTCTAATCTATTTAACAGAGCTATATTATACCTACCTATACATAAGCGTAAGTTATTTAACCTTCAATATGTTATTACTATTCCAACTTAATCTTAATTAACCCTTGCATTTGTTCTAGATCTGTAAATATTTTCCACTAGAGACAGTAAAAACGCTACCTCACTTATATATGTCTTAGCTTAGCCAATATCTGTATCGCAAGCGAAATGTACAATTTGATCTATCTTATAAAATTCTTATAAAACATTACCTTATCAATGAGCTGCATATAGAAAGCAATTTTAAATATTTATTTTATCCCTCTAGCCTCTTTTAAAATAAAGGTCTATAGGTTTTAAGACTACAAAATGCCAGTGTTTAGAAATAATTGTAGTTTAGAAATGTCATAGCATAAGGCAGAACTAGTCAAATAATTTAACAAAGGGCTAATTATTTGCTCAAAAATATAATGCTGTTTATGCTTAATTTTAAATGACATATTGTGAAAATATTTATTTTTCTTTACGTTCCTTGTAATATACCACCGCTATTTAAAACCGATATTAAATTTCTTTAGTTTTGTACTCGGCCTAATTTATTATTAGTTTAAAATTCGCAAAACGTTTCAAGGCTTTAATTATTCCATTACCCACGTTAAAAGTCTTGAAATTATTTAATCGATGCATTTGTAATCAGTGAGTTTGATGATGGGAGAATGAATCACAGGATGAAAATTTATTATGTGATAACCGACTGCTACGGTTAATTGAACGCAGTCATCTTTATAAATAAAAAGCCATATCATATGAAATATAGCGCTTGTATTATATAATATGTAAACACTATTATTAATTTATTGAAAATGTACATTGCATTGACTTGTAAGTTAGGTTTTTAGGCTTTGTAAATATTGTTATGACGTTATATAATTTATAGTTACTTGTGGAGACGAAACGATGGATATAGTTAGTAAATGTGGTAGAGTTGCTTGACATACTATAAAAAAAAAAGAGTAGTTGCACTCGATTATTAACGAAGTATTACGTGTCTGTTACAAATGTACACTGAATAGTAAATGTTTTCATCTTGTAATTGTATTATTGTGACCCTGGATATTATTACATAAGACGATTAATCGGCAAATGTAATTATTTGTTAGAAAGTAAGTTTGGCAGTGGAAAACTTTAATGTCGCTATATCAATATGTTTTCAGGATATTGGATCTTTACTGTTGGGCTTAAACTAGAAAACTATTGTAAAACTTAATATTCCATAGCCTAATGATAGGGTGGTGTTTGGCTTTCGTCGTTAGGTTAGACGAGTCACAGGAACTATGTACTGCTGTAGTATTTGTTATTGTATTATTTGTTTTTGTTGAGTTTTGCCGTATTATATAAAAGAGGAGTTTATAATAATTAATCAATGCTACAAAATTTATACATGTATGCAAATTGAGGCTTGTCACGAAAATCCTTTCATAAGATGTCAAATATAATTAAAAAAATATTAAATACACTGATCTTTCATTATTACCCTAAAACCTATTAAATCCTACGCAAAATAAACATTTCCTTACTCATATCGAAGCGAAAGAGTCGTGCTGGAACGAGTGGGCGCAGACTCTGGATAGGAGATAGGAGAGATCTCTAGGGGCAGGCCATAGCGGGCAGTTTGTAAGAAGCTCCGGGCCTGGGCTCCCCCTTTGACAAATAGCCTGCAGCCATAGCTCTTGGAGCGAGTCTTACAGTCCTTTTTCCCTCCCCAGTTTTCCAGTTGTTGAATTATGGAATGCACTACCTTTGGTAATTCGTCAATCTCCTTCTATCTTTGTCTTTAAAAACCGCGTAAAGCACTTCTACCTAACTATGACTTAAATAACATATCTTTTGCGTACGTTTATTCATTCGCTTTTGTATGCGTATTTATATGTGTATGTATGTATTTGTGTATGTATATGTATATATATATATATATTTTTTATATTTATATATATAATATATTTATTATATATTTGTATGTATGTATGAATTTGAATAATATGCTTTTTTTTAGTGAACTTTATTACCGATGCGCAAGCCCGTTACAATGCTAGCTCCTTTCTATTGGGTAGTCTGGAAGAGATCGCTATTTAGTGATAAGACCGCCCATTGCACTAAATGTATTATTTTAATATTAAGGTTTGCTATGTAAGCTAGTTTTAGTTGCAATAAAGATGTTTATTATTATTATTTTCTCGCAATATTATACTGTTTTTACTGGCAGCAAAAAATTACGAGATATTTGCCGAGAACACTCTCTCCCCTACGTGAAATTGAGTGAGATTTCGCTCAACCCCCTCCTCACGTTAACATGTCACGTAATTAATATATGATGCCCCTTTAAAGCACTGAAATAAATTTTGGTGAAATTTGATACAGAGATAGACAGAGTCTAGATCTTGTAAAGGGGCACAGGCTACCTTTTATCGCAAGAGAAATGCTTGAAAGAGTTGAAATAGAGCATGAAAATTTGTATGACTGTTTGTCATCACGATACTTCGTAGTTTCGTATATAAGTATTGTATGGCTATTTGTCATCACAATACTTCTTACTTAGGTACTCGGAAGTAAGTGTCATTTGCAAAAGAAATCCAAAAATTGAAACAGCTGTCCAAAGCAACTGTTTCATGCCGACAAAGTCTTAACCAAAGATAGTTATAAAAAATAATTATAATTTTTTATGAATTGTTTTTTTTAATTAGTGGTAAAATAAATAATGAAACAATTATATAACAACTACTTATTTATTTAACGCTAACAAGTTACAGCATTACAAATTACACATATTTACCGTACCATTTATGGTCATACTTCGAGATATGCCTGTGACACCCTCCCATATTGTTTTGTATAAGATATTTCAAAGTGTATTTGTTTTGGTTGTTTTCCTCCTTCCATTTTTCGTCGGCTGCCATTTTTTCCATAATAGTTTGAGAAACAGGTATCGCTTTAAATGGCAATCTCTCTGCTATAATTCTTAGCATGTCATACACCTGAAATTTTTGAAAAAAATAAACATATAAATAGTATTATTAGGGTTCCGTACCCAAAGGGTAAAAACGGGACCCTATTACTAAGACTTCGCTGTCCGTCCGTCCGTCCGTCCGTTCGTCTGTCACCAGGCTGTAGAACAGGCTCAAGAACGGCGATAGCTAGACAGTTGAAATTTTCACAAGTTATGTATTTCTGTTGCCGCTATAACAACAAATACTAAAAACAAAATAAAATAAATATTTAAGGGGGGCGATAATTTTTTATTAGTCTAAAACGCCATCTATCAGAAATTAGGAAAACTTCGTCAATAGACTAATAATAGTTTTATAGTCGTTAGTAGTTCGTTTTATAATAGCATCATAGATGGCGTGATAATTAAATAAATATTTTACAGAATAAATATTTTACAGAAAATTTACTTATATTTAGTTTAGTCAATGGTACGGAACCCTTCGTGCGCGAGTCCGACTCGCACTTGGCCGATTTTTTTATTACTGTAATTCTGTTTCTGTGAGTTTTAGCCTAATATAGTCTATAAACTTTCTTTACGAAATTGTTTAAAAAATTCTATTTCAAAAATATCTTCTTTCATTATAATGAAACAACTTTTTCCGATTTTATCGCGGTTTATTAGGTTTTTTAATTTTTACACGCCCGACGTTTCGGATACTTTACAGCAACCATGGTCAGGGAAGTCTTCTTCTTTCATTGTATTAAAATTATATTTAAATGACAAATTATTTTTTTACTTTGGGGGTTGTCCATGAAATAGCTTTGCAAATAAGGGTTTGCTTAGCGTGACGAGATTTAACAAAGGGAAGACCTTTTTATGTCTTCAACAAATAACAAAACCAAGTTAATAACCCGCATGCTATTTTAATAACGAAATCATTTAAGGGGGAATGAGTTTAGCTATTGTGACGTAATATTTCTGAGAGGGTCACTGAGAGTGTGACTTAGCGTGACAAGGAGGGAGGGGGGTCCTAAACGGTAAATTTCCATTTGACGTATTTAAGAGTGCGCATAATGCAAAATTACCATCTTCTATTTGTTTTGACATAAAAAGTTCCAGACCAAATCTTAAAATAAAAATATATGACAAACTACGTGATATTTGTAAGGGTTGACCTTTATCAAAAACATAAAATAAGGAAATTTCCTCGATAAAATATAATCACGAAGTAACCTCTAATTTTTATATTTTTTCTATTTATACTCGATATGGTTATGACCATTAAGACAAAAATTTGATAATTAATTACATTTAAATATGAGTAAAGGCTATGCTTAGGCATTTAATGTAATTACTTTAAGTTTCGGAATTATATACAAAATAACATATTTGTCGTTTTTTACATTCGTAATGCGCTCAAAACTATATCGTCTATCGCACTCTGACACGAGGCTTTGTGTATATTTTGTTTCATCGGGCGCGCGGGTGAAATCTGATTTTTTGCTCGCCTTATGCACGCTCTTAACAGAATGTGTAAAAGTTATTAGACTTATTTTAATAGTTTTTAAAACCTACTCGTGTAAAAGTAATATACAATGTATGTGCAAGTGAAAACCATATACCTCGGCATATTCACATTTACCGCTGACTTCGAAAATAATTCTTCCAGCTTTGACAGGAGTAACATAATGATCAATGGCGCCTTTCCCTCCACCCATACGTTGCCCTTGACCCTTCTTAGTAATAGGCTGCCACGGTGGGTCTACCCTCCAAATAGCAAACATCCTCTTCATATCCAATCTTCTAGCCACTTGTAGACGTACCATTTCAAAGTGTTCGTGACGCAATCTACCACCACCTGTGGCCTTAGGAAAATTTGTATTTTAATATTGTTCGATCAGTAAGATTTTTATTTATTTTTATATTAACAACCGCTCTGGTGTAGTCGTGTGAGTAGTTGCCTAAAACACCGACGGTTTACAGGTTCGATTCCCGCTTGGGATGGATATTTGTATTTGAACAAATATTACCTAACGGTTTGAATGTCTTTATCTATTTAAGTCTTAAGTATTAAATAAAAATAATTGAAGAAGCAAGTAATCTATCAAAACAACTGAATTGAACTGAACTAAAAAAAATGTATGAAAATCCTGCTACTTGGTGAAAGCCTTATAAAGGAATAGAGTTTGACCTTGTTGTCATTTTACATGTTGTAATGTCTGCACGTGTAGTTACGTTTACGGTTCATAAAATTAAACTAACACAAACAAGATAAGACATCAACATACGACTAAGTTAGATTATATTTAAGCATGAACAAAAATCGACAGCAAAAGTATTAAAAATTATATTTACCATAACACCATATTGCTTCAGTTGCAATGTGTTATGCAAAAGTTCAGGTCCTCTCATATATCGCAGACGTTTTTGCATTTTGGGTGGTTTTAAATTTGATGGATAAAGTGGAACTTTATCATATATTCTCAGCCTCTGTCGCTCCGGTATTACAATATCTGTTTTCAAATTTTAGCTTATTAGGGTTCATTGATTTATTTTATTAAAAAAACAGCAAAATTCTAATATACATATATTTTTTCTTAATACCAGTATTAAAAAAAGATAATTTAATATGAATTTAAGCCTACAGTAAAAATAATTTATATTTTATAACTAACTCGGCGGGAGACGTGCCCCATATTGTGACATGGACTATCCCTAAGGGGGCGTTCAAGTATTACGTAACGCTAATTGGGGGGGAGGGGTGGTCTTGTTAAACGTTACGATGCGTTACAGGGGAGGGAGGGGGGGTTCAAACAACGCGTTACGTAACGTTGTTTTTTGTTTAATTAAAAAACCAGGGTATTAAAAGATATTGTTTTATTGGTTTATTACTACCACAAACGCGATTGAAACAATAACAAAAGTAATTTAGCGACTTTCCGGTTAATTTGCGCAACAAATTTGTGACATTTGGGTAAAAATGAGGTAAAAATGGTCAGTTGGGTGTTAGTGTTACGTAACGTTTATAGGGCAGGGGGGGGGGGGTGTACAGAAAAACGTTACGGCGCGTTACATGGGGGGAGGGGGGGTCAAAAATCTTCAAAATTTGCGTTACGTAATACTTGAACGCCCCCTAACCCGGTAAAAAACCACATTCAATTTATTGTAAAAATGGGGGTTTCTAATAAGTATTTCATAAGACATGTTTTTCTTTGTTCAATTTTAATTATAATTATTTAATTATTCAGCCATTCGAACTGGCAGACCGTTTTACATTTCTCCAAAGCTACTAAAAGCGGCGCAGCACAAAATTAAGCAGAAAGCAAAAAAAATTCAATTCACTATGCACAGTGGTCCCGCACTCTAAGAAGGTCATAGGAAGTCAATTTCAGAATGACCGTAGATACTGTGTGTTAACGTTAGTAAAAGTATATATTAGTGACAGTTAAGGTAATTTACAACTAAAAGGCAGCATATTTTTTATAAACAGACATTTATTCGTATAAAAAAGAACATAAAAATAAAAAAAGGTATGAAAAGTTTTTACTTAGTACTGTATACTAAATTTTAACTTATATATTTTATTTATTTATTTTAAATAATATATCTAACATATCCAACACCTCTAGATAATAAAGATTTTTTTTCTCAACATCTGGCAGCAACTGTGTCAGACTTTGAAAGACTTGACGACACCTCTCAACATCGCTTTTGCTGTCCTTAATAGATAGCCAAGTATCTAGGACAAGTATTCTTGGGAAAGAACACTTAATAGCTGTACCTAAAACAAAAAAAAGGTTACTAAAAATTTAAAAATACTATATATTATTATCTATCTCTTAACAAAGTTCTCCGCGGCTGGATGTGCGGTGTTGACCTTTAGTGTACCATTCACAGTCACAACTTATCACAGATAATTTTTTTTTACTTTAAAACTAGATACTTAAAACAACATTTTCATATTAAAATCATGCACGGAATATGACAGCAAAGTAGTTAAAAGTTTAAATATATAAAAAATTATAACAAAAATAAACATACTTTCATTGCTTTGGCGTAGTACGGTCTGGTTAAAAACTTAATTCGTCAAACATAAATGAGAATACATAAGAAAATAATACATACCTTCAACTTGAATATCCATTGCACAGAAACAAGTCACAATTTATTCTCGCAAAAACACGGGTCAAGTATTAAGCTAATTAGCACTTGGTGATAACGCTAATAATCACTAATCCGATCCTTTCACTTCTGATGCAAAATAATGAATGTTGCAAATAGCTGATTGCTATTCCTTTTACCTTCAAGTAGTATGTCTTTAAGTAATTTAGGCGAGGTATCATCGCGTAATTCAAAGATCGTGATTGGAGCCCTATGACCTACTACGGTACGACCGTGCTATGTGGTAAATTTTATCAGGAGCGCCTCCTGCCGGGTTACTATCAATTATTTAAATTTCCACATTTCATGTTAATTATAAATATTTACCATCGTAATTTTTTGGGGGCGCAAAGTATTTAATGCCTGATGCTAATGTTAACTGTAATTTTTCGGGTCGAAGAAAACCTAAAAAAATAAAAATTCATAATTATTTTGATATGAATACCTACATGAAAACAGTACATTTAATTTTTATTTAATTTTATTTTAAATAACATACCTACGAACAATTTCATTGTACTTGGTATCATTTTAAAAATTACGTATAATTTAGTGTATTTAGATGGTTTTCTTTAAAAATTTAGTACTAAATTACTGTAATACATAAAACTCGTAGGTTATATCATTTCTTCAAGTCTTCATGAAGTGTCATGAAGTCTTCAACTGTCATATTGACGTAAATAGGGATGTAATACACAAATTTCTTCGCTATTATAACAGAATAAATGTAAAAGTCATTTTTGCACATTAAAGATTTTCTTGTTTAATATTTAAAAAAAATAATACTTTTATTTATTTAATAAAAGTTTATATTTACACCTTATCGAGTTCAAATTATCAAAACTTATTAGGAATTTAAATTATCCTGATTTATTATGTGACAAATCTACTCTGGAGCTATTACAAAACATAATTATCATTAAAATATTATAACATTCAATATTATATTTATGCGATACCTACAAGTACACGTTATATAAAAAAAGCCCATAGCCTTTCTCAGTAAATGGGCTGTCCAACTCAAAGAGAATTTTTCAATTTGAATCAGTAGTTGCTGAGATTAGCGCGTTTAAAATGTATAGATTTGCTCGCAAAAATTGTTGTCCGTAATAGAAAACACAGTAAACACGATTTTTTGCCCGTAACTCCCGATTTTACTGGAATTCTGGGTTAAAGAGTACCTATAGTCTGAGTAGATTCTATGTTGCTCCACAATCTTTTCTATCTTCTAGTGAAAGTCCCATAAGAATTGGTTCAGCCGTTCCGAAGATTAGCCCGGACAAAAGACAAACAGACAAAAATCTTGTTAACAGTTAGGGGTAGGGCTTGGAATACCGGTAAAAATTCGGTACCGGTACTTTGTCTCGGCAGACGTATCGTTATTTATGGAGTACCGGTACTTTAAATACCGGTACTTTGGAGCCATTTTACCGTTAAATTTTTTACCGGTAAAAACTCGTTTAACGTCATTTTTACCGGTACCTATCCATACCGGTACCGTTAATTGCTACTGTTACCTTTATAGGTACCGAAATTATTACGCTAATAGAATACTACCTACTTTTCTTTATTTTTGATCTCACAGCGTTATAATCTAATGTCACGCGCTGTTGCCGCTCTTATCAGCCCCCCGCGCAGCTTCGAGTTGAACACTTTTCTTTGCACGGAGCGGCAACGTCGTAGAGGTACCGATAAAAATATCGTTAATCGTGACGTCAGAGGTACCGGTACCAGTATCGTTAAAATTCTATTTACCGTTAAAAATCGTTTCCGGTACCGAATTACCTTTAAAACTTTTACCGGTAAAACAGGTATCGGATAAAATTAACGCTATTTACCGGTATTTTTTTAGGGGGCGTTCAAGTATTACGTAACGATAATTTGGGGGAGGGGGGGGTCTTGTTAAACGTTACGATGCGTTACAGGGGAGGGAGGGGGGTCCGAAAAAGGCGTTACGTAACATTGTTTTTTGTTTAATTAAAAAAACTAGGCTGTTAAAATTTACAGTTTTATTTATTTATTACTACCACAAACGCGATTAAAACAATAACAAAAGTAATTTAGCGACTTTCCGGTTAGTTTGCGCAACATAGTTGTGACATTTGGGTAAAAATGTGGTAAAATTGGTCAGTTGGGTGTTACGTAACGTTTATGGTGGGGGGGGGGGGGGGTGTACAGGAAAACGTTACGGCGCGTTACATGGGGGGAAGGGGGTCAAAAATCTTCAAAATTTGCGTTACGTAATACTTGAACGCCCCCTTATTTTGAAATCACAGACAGACACTTCAATTTTATTCATATGAGTTCCTATAGATGTAGAGAAAAGAGCAATTAAGTATAACTTTTTTGAATTTGCAAATATGCTTTTTAATTTATTAACATGTGAATAGATCTTAAATATTCTATTTGCTACATAAAAATCGATAGAAATTGTTTTAGATGAGATAAAGAATTTAATTTTACTCCAATTTCTTGTTAATTTAAAAAAAAAATCCTATTATAAAATAGGTAGAGTCAAGGGGGCAAAGTGCGCCATACTTTTTTCATAGTTGACTTTGGTGCAATATTTCTTGTGTTTAAGTTCACGAGTGATACTAAGTCATGGTACCATAAGGATCTGTGATGTTTTGCAACAACAACCAATGTCGTGTCATTAGAATCTGACAGCAAATTAATGAATTTTAGCATAAAATTTGAAAACAGTCTGACCAGGCGCACTTTGCGACAAATCGGGTAAGTGCGCCTTGTATTAATAAAACGCAACAATAAAGCATTAGAGTAAAAACAGCTTTATATTATTATAGGAAAACAAGCAACAAAACGAATGACATTTAATTTTTTTTCATAGCCACATTCTAGAAGAATCTGTGTACTTAAAACCAAATTTCGGCTAAGTGCGCCATACAATCTTAAGTCAGAGGCTATGAACATTTTTTCTAAATATTGATAATCGAGTATCAAATATATTTTTTCTTTTATTTACGATGGGAATACCCCATGGTATTCCCATCGTAAATGGAACTACTTAAATATTTGGTATTATAAACGGACTGAAATAAGAAGTTAGTCATTGAAATTAGTTATTAAGTGTAATATTTATTTTTTCGCCTTAAAACAAAAATAGGAAACATGACATTTTTGAACAACATTACGATTTTCTTGAATTTTAATATTTCGTATTGCCTCCTCGTGCTTCCATTACTGCGTTTACCCAGTTTGGCATGCTGTACACCAAGTTTTTTGTACGATTTTGGGGAATATTCTCCCATTCCTCTGTGAGAGCAATTTTGAGCTCACGAAGCGTAATTGTTTTACGCATCTCCCTAGCTAGTCCCAAGCATGCTCGATCGGATTGACATCTGGGCTGCGTGCTGGCCACTCCATACGAGTAATGTTCATCTCTTGAAGGTAGTCACTCACAATCCAATCTGTATGAGGTCGGGCATTGTCATGCATAAAAATAGCATTCTCACCCAAATTGACCATAAATGGACCAACGTGTTCATTCAAGATTTCTTTTTCAAATTCATTTGCAAGATTTGACCCGACCATACAAACAAGCAAAGAAACATTGCAAGTTAAATAAAGACTTGTAACAAAGACACATTTTAAAAAGTTTGTAACCTCTGGATTGCGGCGAAGTGCGCCATATAAGAAGTCAGTATGGCGCACTTCCCCAACTATATAAATTTTAAGTTAGAATATTTAACTGCAAAAAAATATATAAATTTTACTAGATAGGAGTGAGATATAGTCAGAAACTTAAAGAAAAATATTTAAATTGTGCATTTACCTCACTCGTATATTGGTAAAAACTATATTTCTTGAGATTTACGAAGATGATCAACCCATAGTCATCTCTGCTCACCACTTTGAATAGCAGTGAAAATAAAATGGCGCGTATCTCAAACTCACATGACTAGAGCCATCTGTGACTTTCACCAAGAACTATGATTTAGTTTGTAGCATCGATATATAGTGTCACTATCACTACTAGTATCCAAGCGGTAGTTTTCGAGATATTTGTGGTAGGTGCACTTGCCCGGTAGGCGCACTTTGCCACATTAACTCTACATAATTCAATCGTTTCGTTCAACTAAAATTTGTTGCCATGACAACATAACGTACCACAATATCAACAAAAGTATTTTACACAGTACATAACGTACCACAATAACAACAAAAGTATTTTACACAGTAGGTACCTAGGACCCTAGGTACTTATTTACGGTAGTTTAAGAATGGAATACAATGTGATGTTGTGTTTACAAAAATGTTTGTTTATTAATTTATATCTTTATTTTGCTTGGGTTGGCGTTAATTTTTATTTCTTGTATTCAAAGGTAGGTTATCAAATTAAATTGGTAATGATATATATTATGCATAACTAAATATTATAATGATCAATTTTTAAGTAAATAAAGAAATATCTATCTAAGAATCTATATATAGTAGGTATATTAAAATATACTCAAATTAATTTTGTCTTGAGATTTATCATAGTGTAGAATAGGACAAAAAGATTATGTTTAATAAGCCTATTTAGGGCTGGTATTATCTCATAAGTTTTCAGATCAACGAGGTCAATTAAAAGTAAATTTTTGATGTTTATTTTTAGCTAGGGCGACTTGGACATCTTTCAAAATACTTATCAATTACTGTATTTATATTGTTAACGGTATTAGAGATTATAAGGCTCTATCTAGGTCATTATGGGAACTTGTCTTGCAGAGTAAGTTAAAATTCTCTAAAATTCAATTTTTTACTTTTAAATATACATAGTAGGTACCTATATATAATATAATTTTTAATTTGAATTTTAGGTACCAGAGCTAGCAGGTTTCCTGATGCAAACAGTATTGATGCAAACACCTCTCGTATCTTTTTTCTTATTTAATCCATATTTAGAAAATACGCCAATTGAACTCATTTTGCATGCAGGGTTGTGGACAACATTGATAATTGAAACAATATATAGTTTTTTAGTCTTGAAACAAGCATCTTCCGTCGCAAAAACAATTTACTTATCTCATTCTAAAGATTTAAGTATAAAGTAATATTGATTTACAAATTAAAACAATAAAATACTTTCGAGATTTATTTATTTATTTTAAAGCTTTCTCACATTGGTAAAATTAATATAATGCATTTTTATGGCTACACATTATTATTAATTTGTGTAAATTGAATACCTATGCATTAGTTTATAATTAATTCTTGTTTAAAAATAATGGTCATTTATATCATACAAAAATATTTGATTATAATAGACTCATCAAATGAAATAAAAGCACTTGAACATTTCTAGATTTAATACTAGCATCATTACAAAATAATTATCATAGGGCAGGTTTTTAGGACACGACAGGAAACATGTTGAGAGCACCAATGTATCTATTGCCAATTCTCACTTAAACTTAACATTAATTTAAATACTTGAAGTATTAAAATATTATATGCTCTTAGGTATTTCTTTCCATTTCATTTCATAAACTACATTATTTCGATGTTGTACATCCTATGTATCTAATTATTTTTGCTTTCCATGTTACGAAGATCCAATAGAATAGTTCAGAATTACAAAAAATGGAAAAATTCTAAAAGTAAAAAAAAAACTTAAACATGTATAATAAATTAATAACACTTAAATCACCTGATTTCTGTTTTCTATATTGTACAGAGCAGGAATATGACATAAAATAACATGCAAATTATTTATTGGGGCAACTCTAAGCTAAAGAAATAATCATAATATCATTTACATTAGACTGTGAAAATATTTAATGATTTTTTTAAAAATAAACAGTTGTATATCATTTTTATATAATACATATGTTCATTAATTTTATTTGTTTTACAAGAGCTTCAGATTTATAATATCAAGTTTAAATATTTTCATCAATCAAATTTAAAGTTATTTTTCGAATGTGTCTGCACATGGTCATAAATTAGCAAACCCTAGTGTAGTAGCTATTTAACTAAATGATTTACATTAACTAGTTTCAGACTTTATAATTAAAATTATATAGATAATTGCAATAATTAAATCTGTAAGATTTCAATTTGCCAACTAAAATATTGCTAATTTAATTTTGACTCAAGCTACTTTGTTAGTCCCCGTTTTTTAAACTTTTAGCTATTTCTCGTACGACAATAAATATTCACATATACTTGCTTGTTATGTAACTTACCAACACACTTATCCAATTTATAATTTATGTTTCGTCGTACTTGTAATAATGTATTATATCTCCACCTAACATATACACAAGATAATATTATTTTTATAAAAATATTTAGACATTCATTTTTCATTTCGAATTTTACGATTTCTTATTAATAAACTAATACATCTGATAGGAAAAATCTCATTTAATGAGAAACTAATACTTTGGTTGCATAGCCCTTTACAATAATAAATATAAAAGTACACTAATTACTATTAGCCTCGTATTGTTTGTACATGTCCTTCCTATCATCATTTTTATTAAAGGTGACAAAGCAGACACAATTTTTTTTATTATAACCATAGTAGCTGTATATGAAAATATTTACATGATGACAGATTTAGGTACATAGTAATACCATCACAAAAATAAATAAATGGAACAGATCGAAATAAGTTTAAAAAGATTGTTGTCTAATCATAATTTTGTAGTACTTTTGATATACACTTTAGATTAAATTTCAAATTATAAAGTCCACATTCTGGTTAACAAGGATTTAGAATTTAGACCTACTTGTCGTTTGTGTGAATAGCTTCAATAATAATTAATTAAACTAATTTTAAATAAAAATTTCTATCAGTCACTAAACAAGTTTCGTTCCTTAAAGAAATCATCAATCTTTGTTCTAACCGGATGTAAGGTAGAATTAAAACTTGTAAGTTTTTCTTTAAATTGGTTTAGATTATTCTCTCCTTCGAATGATTTCAATATTTGAGTGAAGTTTGGTGCCACTTTGCAGATGAGCTGGAATACAAAAGTTTTTATTTAATTATATTACATTGGTTCGTATTATAAAAACAATAAAATATTAAAGACACGACATGTCAATTTCAATTTAAATTGCAAAAGCAAATTTATGAAATTTTAATCAGTAGACAGTAAAATCTATTACTCTGAATTAAAACTGATATATATTTTTTGTTTAAGAATTCTTTGAAAAAGTAAATATTATAACATTGTTATTACCCAAATTATTGTAAACTTCAGGTACATAACCTTAGAAAATTATAAGTATGCATATTTCATACAAGTATAGATTAATTTTTTTTTAAATATATAACTAGGTCGGCAAACAAGCATATGGCTCACCTGATTGATGGTAAGCGATTACCGTAGTCCCCAATTCCCCCCCAGGAGCTCTGCACCTCACTCACCAATAGGAACACAACACTGCTTTTAATGCAGTATTATTTAATAATATATAACAGTTTTATTTGTATTACATTTCATTTATTTACTATCATATCATTACATTTTATAACAAATCAACATACCGCAAACAGTTGTTGAGTAATCCAGTTATGGTACTTCTTTACAGAACCTTCATATGCCATATTATATATTTTGTTCATGTCCACTTCATTATTATTTGTTTGTAGAGAGACAATAATTTGTTGAAATATTAGTTCAAAGAATAGTAATGCCCTGAAATTATACATATAAATATTGTATTATCTAATATAGATGAATAAAAGTCCATCTTATAATTTAATCATTATTTACATTGCAGTTAATTAACAATTCTCTTTCATTTATAATATTTTTAAGTCAAGTAATATTCAGATTTGAATGCTTGAAACGTAACGGAAACATAAAAACATGGGTTTTATATGATTCTTAATAACTTTTAAAAAATTGAACCTATACTTAGTAGTAATTTATTATACAGTCAGTAATGACTATTTTTATTTGATGAGAGACGCCGCATTGGCGCAGCGGTCACAGCACTGGATTGTGGCTGTTGCGCGGGCGGTTGCGGGTTCGATCCTGGCACACGACGACATTTGTATTGGCCATACAGATGTTTGCCGTGGTCTGGGTGTTTGTGCAGTTCTTGTCGGTCACCCCACCGTGCCTCGGAGATCACGTTAAGCCGTCGGTCCTGGTTGTTATCATGTACACCTGATAGTGATCGTTACTCATAGTAGGAAATATATCCGCCAATCCGCTTTAGAGCAGCGTGGTGGATTAAGCTTTGATCCTTCTCCTACATGGGGAAAGAGGCCTATGCCCAACAGTGGGATATTACAGCCTGAATCGTAAATAACCTTTAAAAAATTGTACCTATATTTAGTAGTAATTTGTTATACAGTCAGTAATGATTATTTTATATAAAATATATAATGCTCACCTATTTAGCCACAAAATACCTTCAGCAGCATCACTTTTCCCTTTAGTATATTCTTCAGCCATCAATTCAAGTAAACAAGAGTTGTTGTCATATTTATAATACTTCTTAATTTTCTAGATAAGCAAATACATTACAGTAATATACATATAAAAAGAAATTGTAGATAAAGGTATTATAAGTAACAGCTATTTAAAAAGACTACTTGAAACTACAAATCGGAATGAATGAACATTTTTAAACCTGTTTTATATTTACCTCCACATTTCCTTCCATATCATATTTAACAGGTGCAAAAGCTTTTCCAAGACGTTCTGGAATTGAAAATAATTCTGATAAAAACAGATATGCTTACGTTTGTACTTATCAGTGACAATGTTGTGTACATACTACATACCAATCACCTTAATTAAACTTGATGTTGCTTCTAAAAATTCTATTACGTTAATTTTTCCGTTTACATAAGAAAATGGTTTTAAATCTTGTTTATTCAAATTATTCTGTTCGGATGTGGTCATTTCCATTTTTGGGTCACTAGAATATACTTCTTACAATAAAGCAGTTAACATACTATGAAAGTAATTACTTTATGTAATATGGTTCTATGTTATCAATTTTAATCGGATGCTTTATCACCAGGAATACGTGTATTCTTATCATTCATTAGGCATTGTGGTAAATATGTCATCTGAAAATTCATAAATAAAATAATTCTTGTTTATCGTTACAGGGAGACTTCTTCATACTTAGTTCAATGAAATATTAATTATAAATTATTTGATTTTATGTGAGCTACTTTTGTTTAGGTACTAAATTACGTTATCTATCGCTCGTTCATTTTAAATTTAATTAACATCCACAAAACATAAACAATATTTATGTATACGTACTGTAAGAAGAATAATCTTCTGACACATGTTGCTTTTTATTTAAAAAATAATTTACCATTTTATGTATGTAATGTAACTTTTAATTGTTAGTAAAAATTATTTCAAAATTGATTATTCATTTTAATAGGTAGAGAGGTTTCATATTTTCACAAAACCAAATAAAACAAGAAAGTCAAAAAAGTTAAGCTATTGTCCATTTATTATCTTTTTGACACTTCAAGAAATTTTGATATTAAATTAGTGACTGCCTCACACGTTATTGATTCGATTTGAAATAATACTCGATTTTATTTAAGAAGAACTTTTAATCGATTTAATGAAATATTTTTAGTTTTAAAAAAATTATTTATTTATTCGTTTATAAGTTTTTTTTTTAAATTATAAATGAAATATATAAATAATAAATAAATGAATGAACAGAGTTATTGCTCTTTACTCTTGGTTTGAAATTAAATTTCAAGATTTCGACGATACTATTTTTATTTCCTTTTTTTATTAAATTTATAGAAACAATAATTACATGACGTAAAATTATTTTTATCGTATGATCGATTTATTATCGATTTATTATTTCAAGAACTGTTTCATAGTCTGTGGTTGTTTGTTATGCACAGGGTACTTCACTCAATCAATCAAATTGTCAATAAAGTATGACATTACTGTAGAATTTTTTGTACGTTATTCGGAAAAAAAAATAACTGTAATTTATAGGCGTAAGCTGTCAAAAAGATAATAAGTGGCCGGACGGGGTGGTATACGCATAGGGTATACGTAAACCTTCGTTTTGAACTCTATGGTTAAGATACGGCCTTTACACACTTGCAAGAAAATCATTTATGTATAATAAATAATAATCTTTTTATCGTGAACGAAACTCGTTAATTATATGAAAATAATATTGATTACTAATTACATTTAATATAAAAAATAGCAACGATAAACATAACTATTGAAAAAATAGTTTTTAAAGCTGAAAGCTCCATCTCTTAATTTTTTTTATAATTTATTATTATTATATCATTATTATTTTAAAAAAAAAACTAATAATTGTTACCAGTTTTTTATAAAATAGTGCGCTTTTTAAGCAAAAAATTGAACATGTTTAGCCGGTAATAATGAAAGTAAGAGAAATAAATGAAAGAATTTTTTTATCAAGTAAATATTTTATGACATATTAAATTAATCCAACGCTATAATATGATCACTGATAAAAAGGGGGATGTGTAATAAGCGGCAGTCTGAATTTTTGAACCATACATCTATACAAATAAATAAAATTGAAGTGTCTGTTTGTAATATTAAAATAACCGCTTTTTAGTAGTAAATGCATACGGATGTATACTCAGTACACATACCAAAATAACGTTTTGTACAATTTTTGTCTGTCTGTCTGTTCCGGCTAATTTTTAAAACGGCTGGACCGATTTTGACGGGACTTTCACTGGCAGATAGCTGATGTAATAAGGAGTAACTTAGGCTACTTTTATTTTACAAATTTATTTGTTTTATAACTCTGCGAATTGAACAATATCTTTTTTGTTGGATTTCACGCGGATGAAGTCGCGGGTACAGCTAGTTAAAATGTAATATATAAAAATTGGCATCAGAGTGATGTAAAAAGCGAGACAACGAAAAACAGAAATTTCAAGCGTAGGTATATAATTATATATCACTGGCTGCCCGGACAGACTTCGTTCTGTCTGTTATGTTTTTTTTTTGGCATAAAAATCTTCCGTGGAATTACAGAAACATACAAAAAAGTTAGCCGAATTGGTCGAGCCATTCTCGAGTTATGCGCTTAGCAACATTCATTTTGATTATATAGAAGACTAGCTGCCCGGACAGACTTCGTTCTGTCTGTTATGTTTTTTTTTTAAGTATAAAAACCTTCCGTGGGATTTAAGGAACATACAAAAAAAATAAGCCGAATTGGTCGAGCCATTCTCGAGTTATGCGCCAATCTATATTATTCTAATATAGATTTGCATTGTTCATTTTTCGCGCGATATCGTGTTTGAAACGAGTACCAAACCTAATTTTCAGCTTTAAACGACTAGCATTACATTACATTAGCAGTTCACTTTTACTTTTATTTAATTTTACAGTCAATTGTTCATGATTTTTTTCTTATTGCAAGTTTATTCGTGATTTCGATATTTGTTTATTTCCTTTTTGAAGTTAATAAAATTTTTTAAAAGCATAATACAATTGTAAAAGCAAAAAAATAGAAGAGTTAAATAATATATATACCTACTATTTTAAGTTTTGTTTAGGTGAAATTACTAGGTGCGATTAGAAACATAGGTATTTCAATAAGCCATAGTCGTTTTAATCGGATTATAATATAAAATAATTAAAATACTTATATGTGTTTTATACATAAAGAAGAAGAAGCATTTTTAAAGCTATTGTATTATTTATAAGTACCTTTTAAAATGATGTTTTGTAGAAATATCCCTAGTTGTGTTCGTAAAATAGAATTGTTTGGAAATCCATCTAATGGAAAAGTTTCCGACGATCATGTAATCGAATCAGTCTTTTAGCTATATTACAGTTAAGTTTTTGTTACAAATACAACATCAAAATTTATTTTTCACTTTTAACACGTTTACTATTTAGAACTTTGTAAGATGAAATTTAGAGTTTTAGATAAGTCATGAAATATAATAACACTTTCTAGTCAACGATGACACAAAATATCTTTCAATTAGTCTTAGTACTACACTTCAAAGTTTCAATAGGAAAATGTTTGTTTTAATACATTTCCTAGATCGTCTTCAACCACTATGGTTAACACTTTCGTTTTTGGCGAAAAAGTAAATGGTACTAAAAATCGCTTTTCTGGCAGTGGGTTTGTGAATTCATACGAATCTAAGACCATACCATTAGAATCGTCTCTTACTTCAACAATACGTATACCCGCTGTCGATATTATCATCATTTTATTTTTATCAAATTTCAAGTATCTTGTTATAGCTTGTCTCTCTCTTCCATACTCATTGTTAAACCAACGATGATAAGACAAAAGAACTGCACAGTTCCTTGTCCAAAATGTAGAATCGTTTCCATTGTTGCGATTGAGGTTTTTCTTGGACTCAGAAAGCCTATTGGTAATAGTTGAGTAAACACTAGATGGCCTTGTTATAGGTGTAACGTTTGGACTCCGTCTTACAATATCAGACTTTGACATCGAAGCAAAATTACCTAATGTAGTTTTACTCCGTGGCCCTAAGACTCGTAATGGTTCTGCTACATTCATAGTTACACTGATATTACGTTGAAGAGAAACCGTAGAATGTTGAACTGGTTTACCATTATAGTTATTCATATTGTCTTTTATTACAGTTGATTTTCTTTCTCCAACAATAAATACGCGATCGAGATTATCAAAACCTCTTCCCATTATACCATCTTTTGTATGACCAAGGTCGAATGTATGGCCTAGTTCATGCAACACAGATCCTAAAGTTGTAGCAAAACATCCACCTAACGTTCCTCTATATCCACTGTCATCCATGAAGCGGCGAGAGTTAACAGGAGAAACGTCAAGAAGTCGTGGAGCTATTTCTTCCACAGATGTGGGCCACGTATACAAACAAGCAGTGCCAAACAATGCTAAGCCACCTCCTCCTAAAGCTGCGTACGCTTCTGTCAAAGAAACTATTTCATCGTGAGTCATTTGCTTGTCTATATCAATACCTTTAAACCTAGTACATGAAATAAATCCAAGGAATTTTCTTTCATTGCTCCCTAAATCAGAAAGCATTAGTTCTCTCCCAAAATGTGACCACAATTCACCTTGCCTCATTTTTCTCGCTTTATTTACGTTCAAATTGCTTCGAAACACAATGCATTCTGGTTTTCTTGGATTAACTTCATATTCAAGTTGAAATGTTTTTCTTCCATATCCACTTTCATAAAGTTTTTCAGCTGTGATGCACTGTATTAATTTAGCTCCAATTGATATACGAGAGCAGGCGCTTTCAATTGAGTTATCAACATCAGAAGGGCTTTGAAAACATCCGTCATGTCCTTGACAAATTATATATACTGGTGTTACTTTAAGATTTGTTCGCCTCGGTTCATATACTAAAAACAATGTCTTTTTTTGTGAAGAAAATTGTAAATTGACCTCATTTTCACCTCGTTTTAATTCAACTATTATTTTGAACTCTCTATTGTAAATATCCCAAAGGGATTCATTCTTATTTCCGTTGTGCGAAACAGAACATTTAACTTTTTCTTTATTATTGCAAGTTCCGCTAGTTAATAATCCCTTAATTAGGATAAGGGAATAGTTAACTGTCTCTCCATTTTGAAAATTTGTGACAAATATAGCCGAGTCTTGTTCATTTTTATTTTCTTCATTCGTTCGGTTGTCCATTACCTGAAAGTTTTCATACATATACTGCACATTAAAATCACAAGTGTAGATTGATCTTTGTTGATTGACCTTGTTATTATTTCGTGCCAGTGCAGGTTTCTCGAAGTTATGTTTTTCATATAATTAGGTTAAGCCAGGTAATATTATTATCTTTTTCTTTGACGAAGATTGTTATCAAAAGTATATTCCAAACGATATTATTGCAATTATTTATCTGGCTATATTTTTAGTAGTCTTATTTAAATATTTTTTCACTAAAGGTCGTCCGTAAATGAATTGTTTCGCACTGAACAGTGACTCACCATGATGCGGTTAACGTTGAGCGCGCAGAACCGGTGCGGCGGGAGGACTGCGGGTGAGGGCGGTGCGGCGCGACGGCGCGGCGGAACGGCTGCTACTCGCCAGTGTGCAGCGTCGAATCTCCTCACTTCCTCCTGAGCCGATTGAACGGTTTGTTAGAGTGCGCATGCCCAGCGATGCAGACCGACGCGCTTTGTAACGATTGCGACGCCCGCCGGAGGTTTAGACTTGCTGTCTCCGGCGCCAAGAGGGAAATTTAAACCATGCGATGCAGCAAATATAAACCTGAATGCGTCATCGTTGTTTATTTCTATTGTATCATAACATTACTTCTATGACTTGTAAGTCATAGAAGTCTTCTATGACTTAATATACTTTGTAAGAGAAGTTGCAATAATGAAAAAGGCATATAAAAAATTTAAGATTATGTGTAATTGTGTATGTACGTCTCTGATTTTTTTATTTGGTAATTTGAAAATTATAACTGGGTAAACATTAAATATATTTAAATAAAATCCATTATCCATCACCGTTTCGTATTCAATGCCCTCAACTAAGATAGGACGTGGTCTTAAAAAATACCCACTAACACATCACTAACTCCTAACTATAGATTGACTCTTAACGACTTAAACAAATATTATTATAAATCATTTAATGTTGTGTCCATTGCTTATAAGTACCTATATTTTAATGGTTCTCAGGAACGTGGACGTGAGGTGCCAATCAAACCACCAATTGTAAATTTATGCAACGTTTCAATCCCTTTATTGGACCATCATCAGGCATCTAAAATTTTTTTTATTATCTAAAATATTTAATTTGGTGTAACTACACTAATTTCTTTATAATTATTATTATCCACATAATATTATGTTCATCACTTATGTACGAATACTGTAACGCCTAATGGATTTTGGTTGTAAATTCTTAGATTGTTAATGTAGCTGATAAAATAATGTAGGAGAATAATAAATTGGACTAAACAATTTTAATATTATAATAATTTTTACAAGCCAGATGGTGTGTGTGTGTGTGTGTGTGTGTGTGTGTCTGCTTTCTGCTTCGTGGGTTGTGGGTTCGATTCCCGCCCCGACTCTCGGCGTAATAATTATATATATGTATTTATTTAGATATGGAAAATCGTCTTTTATATATCCTCCTAACTACGTTCTTTCGAATGGAGGCTTCTGTATGTGTTATATATTACGTTACACGTGAAAATAAAATTCCTAGCCATTTTTTTACTATTTTGGCAACGCAACATGCATAACCGTCCAATACCTACTATTTTTCTAAGCCCTAAAAAAACGTCAAAAAAGTGTAATATTAATGTCTACTAAATGTCGTATACAAATAAAGAACCGCATATCGTCCCCTTAGTAACACAAAAACGTATCTCGATTTATATCAATTTTTACCAAGTTCTATTTAGTCACAAAGACACGTATCTCTATGTCATTTTATTTCTAAAATGGAGGTTAACGTATCTATATTATGCGTAAAACAGAAACGAACACAGAAACTTATCCATCTGAAGATACGTCTGTGTGTAACTAACAATATCCGTAAAACAGAAACAGAACCAATATCGAGATACGTTTTTGTGTTACTAAGGGGACGATATGGAAAATAATTTTTTTTCTCGTAGAATGTTTTTCATTGTAAATTATAGCCGTGCTAATACGCGCTCACGGATATCATGACGAACTAGTCTATCAAAGTAGCTCGTTTATTTAAACAAAGTCAAATTTAAAAATGGGCTTGCATTTTTTTTCACGTGGAACACATTACACCCACCATATTACACCTACAGAACTCCCCATTGGAAGGAACGCAGTTAGGAGTCGCAGTTACTCTGCTGCATCTACCTTCTCTATGCATATTGTCCTCTATCTAAAGGTTCTCTGGAAGATATCGCTATTTTGCGATAAGACCGCCTTTGTACATTACAACCTGTATGTTAAATGGCTATAATGTAAATCTTTTGAGGTGTGCAATAAAGTATAAGTAGGTACCTACTCTATTCTATTATTTAGATATATGTTTTTTTATCAACAAAAAAAAATGTAGCTATATCAGTCGGCTGTTACCTATAACATAAGGATTAAGTTGCTTACCTACCTTAGGAACAGAAGATCACGTGTTGATGTTATACTCGTAGATAAAAAAAATTGTGCGTAATTCACATTCCTACGGCAGAAGTGAAACTTCTGAAAAGTAGCCTACGAGAGATTTTTTCACCGAGAGTATAAAATACTGTGTAATGTATTCTATCTCATTGTCTACTATACCCACATTTATGTGTTTGTTTCTTTTTTGTGATGCATTTTCGTTTCATCGAGTTTCAAATCACAACAATTCTAAAAAAGTTCCACTTCAAAATTAATATTTGATGAGTAGGTAGGTACTTTTATACGGTGCCTACACGTTTTAGCTTTTTCGTTTTCGTTGTTAAGTAGGTATGAACTACAGTCTAGAAAATAGTCAAAATGATTAATACCATTTACAACACATTATTATATTAAGCTAAGAATTAGTACTTTTAATATATTTTTACGTCATGAAATCGATTAAAATGGATAAGCGTCTTTTATATAAATTTTAATCAAAAGCATAATAATCACGACGATTTATTATACATTAAGGTTATCATTACAGTCATATTGGATAGTAGATGCAATTTAGTTTTCTATTGATAGCATACGCGCATGTGTTGTGAGCGCATCTGTCTTCTGTCACAAATATTCTCAGGTCAATTTTCTCTCGTGTCATGTTTAGCCTATATAGGTATATCTTGAGATGGTGTTTGGTTTTTATATTATCTTCTTTGTATGATCATAAATTTCGTATCTAATGATTAAGAAAATTGGATTTTTTGATTTAAATGTATAATTATAAACTGTATTTTTTATTTTAAGTATAACAACAGTCCAGCAACATACATAAAAAATTCCACGTTCTGATCGATTGACTAAACATTGTAAACTACCGAACCTATAAAGGCTCGGCATACCGTATGGACCTGTTAGGTAATAGTGTTATTACCTACTAGGTTACTACATAATATAACGTCTACTGTGTAGTTTGTCTTTCAACCATTTCGACTAAGGGCTTTCAAAAATTAGTTAAGAAAGTAAAGTATTAGTAGTATACTAATACCAAGTAGGTATCCTTATCGTTTCTGACTGTTACTCAAAAATTGGATATTATACTTAGTGATAAGGATTCACAATTTTATTTATCTTATACCTACTTGGACTTTTGTCGCATCGATATAAAGAAATAACAATTCAGCCTATCGCAGTCCACTGCTGGACATAGGCATCCACAAATTCACGCCAAAAATGGCGTGGACTTATGTGTTTCCCCATGGTCACCACGCTGGGCAGGCGGGTTGGTGACCAGTTCTGGCTTTGTCGCACTGAAGACGCTGCTGCCCATCTTCGGCCTGTGTATTTCAAAGCCAGCAGTTGGATAGTTATCCCGCGATCGCTCGGCTTTTTAAGTTCCAAGGTGGTAGTGAAACTATGTTTTCCCTTAGTCGCCTCTTACGAAACCCACTGGAAGAGGGGGTGGATAAAGAAATAAACCTCATAGCAATTTATAAATATATAAATTAATATGTTTAACACACAAACATGGTTGTCAGTTTCTAAAGTGAGCCAATTACTGTCTATGTTTTAGGAATAGACGACTAACATAAATACGTATATGTTGTTTAATTGGACCTAATATCTCTATATATATAAAAATGAATCGCTGAATGTGTTGCTAAGCGCAAATCTCGAGTGTGGCTGAACCGATTTCGCTAACTCTTTTTTTATAATATTCCTTGAAGTACGAGAATGGTTCTTACGGAGAGAAAAATTTAAAAATTTCTATATTCCCATACAAAAGGTTCGTAATAATACTTAAAAGTCAATTTGAACTTTAATACCATACGTTAAATTTTAAGTGTTAGTGGAGGGGTTCCGGGAAGGATAAGTATTAAAAATCGACTGTTAGGCGGTACGAAGTTCGCCGGGTCAGCTAGTGTACTATAAATATGTATAGAAACTTATAGTAGGTACTACCCAAACTGAGTGTGGGAATTAAATCTCCAATCCTGGAGCGGAAAGTAGGGTCTATCCCAACTGCGTAACGAACCAGTCGCCATATTTCTTAACGACGTAGTGATGTCACTACCACTCTGGATATTACATACAGTTACATAAAGTTTCCCTTATAATTAACAAAAGTTCAAATTGTAGGGACTGACGGAATGAATTTTGTATTCGTAAAAATATATCTTTTCGGTCTGGGTGTCTGTCTTTGTGAATCTCCCCATCGTGCCTTGGAGAGCACTTTAAGCCTTCGATCCCGGTTGTTATTATTAACACCTGGTAGCAATCGTTGCTCATAGAAGGGAATTTATCCGCCAACCAGCTGTGGAGCAGCGTGGTGGATTAAGTTGCGATCCTTTTCCTACATGGAGAAAGAAGCCTATGGGCATTTTTACTTTTAAGTGTACCTTGATAAAAAATACGAATATTTTATTAAACTGTGTTCTTAAGATGTTTAAAGGTCCTAGTTTGTACATCATAGGCTGACGGACAGGGAAGAGTATTTTATTTTGAATAATTAATATATTTTCCTTATTAAAAATGCAAAATAAATGGACATTGTAGAAAATAGTGGTCAGTTTGGTGACAATATAAAAATCATCCTGTTTTAATATTTTACGTAATACGACTTAATTTTTTGTTTCTATTAATAGTGAATATTGCAATCCATCGAAAATAAATTACAATAACCATCAATTGAAATCTAATTCTTCTAAAATTAGATTTTAACTACGGTTTTGTGACAAGTGACGCTACCAAGATCGCTTTTCTTTATATATTCATTTGATAATGTGGTTAGTCTTCGTTAATATTTTTAGTGTTTAATGTAGTTACTAGTTAAAACAATATCCAAACAGTTACTTAGTAAAAAAACTAAAAATAAATATGTAAAAAAATATTTTGTCCACCTGCAAATTAGGACAGTCACTGAACTGACACATCGAAAATCCTTAGGCTGAGGTTACATGGTACAAAGAAAACAGCATTGGTAATTATTATTTTTAATGTTTATAAAACATATGGTTTTATTAAAGTTATCTAGCGACTATGAAATAATGTAATTTGAATATTAATCAATATACTAAAGGAACATCCTCCATTAAGAAATAGCTGCGCAATTAAAATTAAAAGTAATTCAGTCTTCTAAAGTTCTTTTATAAACGTTGCTAAGCTTTTCGCTCTTTTAGTTTAGATTAATAGATTTTCAGATTGCCTTTTGACTATTGGCGTTTAAAAAAAAAATGATATTCCTCATTGTCGATGTGATCCCAGCCTTACGTGTCAGTTTAGTGACATTTGTAGTCAGTCTTATAAGTGACGGAATAAAAATGTCACTGAACTGACGTCACATTTACGGGCAAGTTTATTGGAAAAATGTTTTTTAATTACAGTTAAACATTTTGCACTAGAAAAGTATGTGAAACTCTTTCTAAATATATCAGATTCGTTTGAAACAGCTGGAAGATGTAAAAAGTGCTATATGGAAAGAGAAATAACATCACATACCTGACAAATAAAGTTGGGACAGCTACTGGCACCAACAAAAACCCCCTTTTACTCGAGACGCTATGGCAATTCTGATAATTTAAAATGGCGGAAGTGATCTTCTTTACAAAATGTCACCATTTTCGGTGCCATGACATTCTTTATTAATATTTTTGAACAATAGGGACCGTCACTAAACTGACATGTCCGACCGGCATCAAATAGGAACATTTTTTGAAAATGTATTTTGAGCTTGTCTTATTAGAGTTAAATTGCACAAATTTAATCTATGTGACGATAATGATGTATTTATAGTCGTACCAAAATTACTTGTACAATATGTATTCGTGGTACTATTTAAATTTCGGTTAATTCCATGTACGTAAGGGGTGGGACATGCTCATAAACAGTGACTCTTGATTTTAAAATATTCGTCATTTAATAAGTTGAACATATTTTACCAGGATCGCAGATGAATTCGTAAAATTAATGTAACGATTTACCTTTATATTCCAAAAATTAGAAAATGTGGCACTTATTAAACTTGAAATAAAATTTTGAATATTTGGGACAGCCTCAAATCGGCGGGTACACTTAAAAAAAAAAATGCCCCTATACGGAGCAGTTTCGACTTCACAAGTAAGGACTTATAAGTTATACGTTACTAATCGGTATAAAAAAATAACAAAACAAAACCACCATAGAATTCCTACAATTAACAGGACACGCGACTTTTTCATGTGTACAAAAGTGCCGTAGCAATTTGATCTAAGATTCTCCAATTTCGTAAGGAAGACTTACGTGTCTAAAAAGCAGCATTTATACGCTACAAGATTAAACGTAGCTTAGAAACCTTGTATCAAGTGCATTATAAGGTCCTAGTAGTATAAGTCAACAACTATACTTGTCTTTGTTTCTACTAGAAACTTTCTATATTTGTAAATTTTTTCGAAACTGTATTTCAAGTAACATTTTAATGTTCTGTAGGTAGATGAAAGATACGATGTAATGGCTACGGATAAATTAAAAATGAAATTTTAGTTCATCAAAGATAATGAAAGGTTGCCGGTGTAATAATGTCTATAGAGTAGGTACTCTTGATTGTACGGAAATAAATGATTTTATCATTAAGCTATAGCAATAACAGCTACTCTAAGAAAAATGTATTGAGTATTTAACTGAGGTAGGGCGCAGCAGGAAATTTCCTGCTCAAAATATGGAGCAGCCCGACTGGGGTAGTACCTCGACCTTACAAAAGATCACAGTGAGTAAGGTAACGACAGCTCCTGGGGGGAACTGGGGATGGGGTCGGCATGGCGCCTGCAATGCTTCTGATGTTGCAAACGTCTGTAAGCTACGGTGTTACCATCAGGTGAACCGTACGCTTGTTTGCCGATCTAGTTACATAAAAAAAATTCATAAGATATCTACATTCAAAGGTCAGTAAACGTTAATTATCAATATGCGAACGACCATTTTTGAAACATTATGTTAATATATCGACAGGTACATTCACCTTGTCATAACATTGATTATGTTTGTAAGTTATTGTAACATACACACATATCTACAGAGTCGAAACAATCTATTGCGCAATTTGATACTGTTGTCAGATTGGTTATTTCAACAATAAGCAATAGGTAGGTACCAGGGGCGTAGTGAGCTTAACTCGCGCCCGGGGCACAATACCTTTTTAGCGCCCCCCACATTCGAAAACTATATAATATCTCCAGCAATTTTTAGTTTTGCCGACCATTTGGCGCCCCTTTGTGAGATGCGCCCGGGGCATAATGAACTCCTTTGCCCACCCCTCACTACGCCACTGGTAGGTACGTATTACAGCTTATAAAGTTATAACCTTGGTTGCTTAACTTCTGACACGTTTAGATATTTTTAAATTATTTTTTTAAAATAAATAAATAAATATCTACACAATACACACACGGTCGTCTGTTCCTAAAGTAAGCGAATTAATGCTTGTGTTATAGGTAACAGCCGACTTGTATAGCTACATACTTTTTTTTCGATAAATATACTTATAAATAATACATATATAAATATATAATTGAATATGTATGTTACACCCAGACTCGAGGTGGGAATCGAACCCACAACCCCTGGAGCAGAAAGCAGGGTCACTACAAACTGCGCCAACGGGTTAGTCAAATTGATCCAGTAGATCAGCAAACAGTTTTATATTATTAATTATTATAATTTACTAGCTGACCCTGCGAACTTCGTACCGCCTAACAGTCGATTCTTTCATTTTTAATTTTTTTAAGACTTATTTATGCTTTCTGCTATTCGTGACACCGGGTTACTGGTTAGCTATAAAAATTAAAAATATATATTAAAAATATTGACAAATATTGACATTAATATTTATACGATACTAACGTCACTCAATTGCCTTCCCGGAACCCCTCCACTAACTCTTAAATTTTATTGTATGGTATTAAAGTTCAAATTGACTTTTAAGTATTATTACGAATCTTTTGTATGGGAATATAGAAAAGTGTTGTTTTTAGACTTTTCAGGGAATTTTTAAAATTTTTCTCACCGTAACAACCATCCTCGTACTTCAAGGAATATTATAAAAAAAGAATTAGTGAAATCGGTTCAGCTGATCTCGAGATTTGCGCTTAGCAACAAATTCAGCGATTCATTTTTATATATGTAGAGACTAGCTGACCCGGCGAACTTCGTACCGCCTCTGTGGTACCGCCTAACAGTCGATTCTTTAATTTTTTTATTATTTTTTTTAAATATTATCCTTGCCGGAACCCCTCCATTAACACTTAAACTCTATGGTAGGGTATTAAAGTTCAAATTGACTTTTAAGTATTATTACAAAGAATCTTTTGTATGGGAATATAGAAAATTGTTGTTTTTAGACCTTTTCAGGGAAATTTTTAAATTTTCCTCTCTGTAAGAACCGTACTCGTACTTCAAGGAATATTATAAAAAAAGAATTAGCGAAATCGGTTCAGCCGCTCTCGAGATTTGCGCTTAGCAACACATTCAGCGATTCATTTTTATATATATAGAGAAGATAGAGATAAGCGTAGGTAAATGTCATAATTATATTTCAGGCGAATTCTTAATCTATTTTTTGTAAATCGAATTCGTCTTAGCTTAACTGGTATTTGTAATCGTATAATTAGCTGAACATGATCCTACGGGTTGTTTATGTTCTTAGGGCCTATGCAAACCGCGTTTTTTAAACGCGATACAGACGCGATGCATACGCGCGTGTGACGCGATACAAACGCGCGTATGTCGCGATACAAACGCGCCGTCGACGCGCGTTTGAATCGATACAAACGCCAACAAACTGCTCTGTAGGATAAAAACGCGCCGTCGACGCGCGTGTCACGCGATACAGACGAGATGCAAGCGCGCGTATGTCGCGATACAAACGCGCTGTCGACGCGCGTTTTAGAAACGCGCGTCGACAGCGCGTTTAAAAAACGTGGTTTGCATAGGCCCTTAGAAATGCAAACCTGCAAGTCGATCAACATTCCCATGAATGACATGTGATGAAGAGTCGGGTGCAGTGAGTTGAGGACAGTTCGCAGGAGTCGGTCGTTGTCCCAGTGAACGCAGCACTTTCGCTTTTACCGGCGAATGAACCCGGCCCATTACTATCGCGCTCACGCATTTACACCATTACGCAGCTGGTCGGTTTTGGTGCGTTGTCGCCTCGGTATGCATGCTAATCTCCATTCTTTTAGGGCTGTGCTGTTTAGATTTCACTAGGCTATACTGTGGTTACGCATTTCTATTTCGTGATTAGTAAAGACATGTTTTTTTTTCTGAATATTAATTACGCTAAGATTTGTAAGAGTTGTGAGTAAATGTAACTCAATTATTATATAATTTATATGTGTAGTGTATTTATATCTTTTTATGTAATACGTTCATTAATATTTAGTATCGTTAATATTTTTTATAATATGTGTATATATGCATATGTATGTTTGTGTGTATATTTGGTTTTCTTCCTGTTTTATTTCTTTTTAATTATGTACACCCTTTCCGCTTTTTTCACATTATCTCCTCCACGCAGGTTGTCTGGAAGAGATCGCTGTTTAGCGATAAGACCGCCCGTTGTACATTTCTTTTTGTATACTGTTCTATAAATTGTAAACTATTTCTTTTTTTATGTGTACAATAAAGAGTATATAAATAAATAAATATAAATATATCATTAAATTTAAAAGAAGAAACTAGTAAATAGCAAATATTGGAGTATAAGTATAATATTCTATGGTTGTTATCATGTACACCTGATAGCGATCGTAGATCGTAGATCGTACTCATAGTAGGGAATATATCCGCCAACCCGCATTGGAGCAGCGTGGAGGATTAAGCTCCGATCCATTCCCCTACATGGGGAAGAGGCCTATGCCCAACAGTGGGATATTACAGGCTGAATCGTATCGTATCGTATTCTATGACTGGTAATTGTAAAAAAATGTTTGTCGTTCACTAATTTATTTATCTATAAGATAGCTAGTTATGTAATAGATCGTAATTTTAGTTGGTAGTGCATTTTTTAACCTTGTTCATCCCATTCTTTGCAAATATGATAATATTTAACAATTATTGGATTAATAAAAAAAGAAATTGCTATTTCCATTAACATTTTATAATTATTTAAAGTTAGTATAAACCTCACTTATGTGAAAGGGTAAAACATTTTATAATTAACTAGCTGTACTCTGCGCGCATTGCTACGCCATATTTTTTTTGGTCGTACCAACTCAGAACCCTTTGTGGGCTCATGCACAACACTTTGCTAAAGATCATTTGGACATGATCAAATGCATAGTTTACGATTCTATAAAGGACATACAGACAAACATTAATTTTTATATATATAGATGAGTAATTATTACATTTTATGAAACCCATAATTTATTTCAATGTTATTTTAAACTAGCTTCTGCGCGCGACTTCGTCGGCGTGGACTCCGCTCCTATTAGTCTTAGCGTGATGATATATAGCCTATAGCCTTCCTCGATAAATGGGCTATCTAACACTGAAAGAATTTTTCAAATCGGACCAGTAGATCCTGAGATTAGCGCGTTCAAACAAACAAACAAACAAACAAACAAACAAACAAACAAACAATCAAACAAACTCTTCAGCTTTATTATATTAGTATAGATTCAATTTTAGCGTCCAAATAATTTTATACCTTTTACCACGTTCTCTTTAAAATGGCATGTTAAGTTCAGAAAATCTTCATTCTGCTTGGTCTGGTTGCACTCGACTTGCACTTTACTACTCTACCCTACGGTCGAAATTTTTTTGTAGATATCTCTTCCATTCTTTTCAGTCATCTGCCATCAGGCATTTTTTATCTATTGTCTGTTGCTCTCATTCTATCAATAGCTCCACTAAAATTGATATAAATCTCAATATAAAATTTTAATCCCGTTGACAAATATATAGATTTTGATACAATAATAATCACATCAATACTGATGTCAGGCTTTATCTCCGTATTTGCCAACCGTTAAATTTTAAATATTCATTATTTTGTAACTTTGTTTGAATGTTTTATGGTAATTTAATATTTTGTGGTTCATTTTAAGCATTTTTATTTTAATTATATCTGTTGGGCAATCAATAAGGAGTGACAAAAGCGAACAAAGTCCCGGTTGGAACAAGTATGTAGGTATATACTATTGAACAAAAAAGAGAAAACAGGAAGAGAATTATTTACTTGCCTGTAAATTTAAAATTGACTGCCCAAGACACCAAATTTAATGATGTTTTCACAGTTTGTATATATAACTGTGTGTATGTGACGTACTTTTTAATTATGTTTAAACGATACCTACGTAATAAATATGCCATATGACATGCATGAATTTAACAGTAAATACAAATGCGGGTGATCGAAAAAAATTGAGATCTATGCTCTATTGCAAGTCAAGCTAATTAAGTAAAATATCGAATACTAGGGAAATAAAGATTTGAATTCCCCATTGATGGTATGATTTCATCTAACCAAGGAGTTATCTTCAGATTAACAAAAAATCTTAATACGGTTAAATTAGAATGTTTCCTAATAACTAAATAATTAGGTTATCTAGGTATACCTATCATACTCGTAGTATTAGATTTATACTAAAGACTCATCTAGGGATTTTATCTGCTAACATACACATGTTGGTGGTTGTGACTTTACATTGACTAAGTACATATCATTCAAGGTTATTTTCTATAACATTGCCTTGAATTAGCTAGCAGAAAATATCTTTATTGTAAGCATTGAATGAATACATATTGTCTAATCATAAGAAGCTGTTTTGAAACTATTTCTTATGACAATCGATAGATTTATTGTAATTTATATATTTTATTATAATTTATAGGTAGGTATATTTGTAAATCACGTGAATTTTTATTTGAAATAAGTAGGTAATTCGATCACGATCACGATTCAGCCTGTAATATCCCACTGTTGGGCATAGGCCTCTTCCCCATATAGGAGAAGGATCGGAGCTTAATCCACCTCGCTGCTCCAATGCGGGTTGGCGGATATATTCCCTACTATGAGTTACTATCGCTATCAGGTGTACATGATAACAACCGGGACCGACGGCTTAACGTGCTCTCCGAGGCACGGTGGGGAGACCCACAAGGACTGCAAAAACACCCAGACCACGGCAAACATCTGTATGGCCAATACAAATATTATCGTGTGTGGGGATCGAACCCGCAACCGCCGGCGCAACAGCCAATCGAAATCCAGTGCTGTGACCGCTGCGCCAACGCGGAAATACGTAATTACTTACATTTATTACCATATATTAGCTATTAATTATTATTATTATAGGCATAATTGATTATATTGCAAATATTATTTATTTATTTACACTTTATTGTGCACCAAACAAGAAATAAAATAAGCAACTTTAACAATAATTATTTAAAAAAAAAATTGAACAAAAGCGGCCTTATTGCTTAAAAGCAATCTCTTCCAGGCAACCTTAGGGCAAACTAGATGATATAATGATGAATGATGATAATATTAATTCTTCTTCTCGTAGCCGTGTTTGTAGTTCTCCTGTTTGGCTAAATATGGGAGTATAAAGATGACATACGATGATAGCAGTTAAATAAATGATACATCTTCGCGTAAAGATAGAGATAACTATAAGCTACAACATTTCATAACAGAAAAAAATACGCAAATTTTTTTAGATATTCCGAATTTCTTAACATAAGCGGTTTAAATTTCGAAACTGCTTCTTAATTCCTTGCCATATTTGAGAAATTATGAATCATATTTAGTATGGGTTTTACTACGAGTCAAAAATTAAATTCTACTTTTACTTTCCCGTACAAAGGAAATAAAATATTTTTTAAATATTTTAATCTAAATACTACTTTAATAATATCCAAACTTAACCGTTGGCACAGTTTAGCACCATGCTTCCTTTAAAAACGAATGTCTATATTAAACTAAAAACTAATATGAAGTACGAAAATGGTTGTTTAAAAATTACTTTTAACGTCAATGAATAAAATTATTAGGCAGATCCATAACCAAAGCTTGTCACATTAGGAACGTGATGTCGGTGATTAACTGTCGGTAGGCGATATAAGTTAAGGTCGGAAGGTACTATTGGTGAAAGAAACAAAGCTCAAGGATAAACGCTGAAAGTAAAAAGTAGCGAAAAAATATTGGCAACTAACTGTATGAGGCATCCTTAGGTCTCAAAACTTCACAATTTTCATTAAAAGGATTGCAAAATTAAGAACATAAGTAACAAAAATGTATTATATAAATGAAACGATTACTTACAAGTGTAAGTTATTACCTTTTACTTTTATACTTACAAATATTTACGAACAAAGGTAAGTCTTTTGAAACATATTATGTTTTTTTATTCACATTTGTAATGTATAACTTACATAGAGTGTGTTAAATTGTAATCAAAATTTTATCCAACTAACAAATTAATTTTACAAGTGAAATAATTATAGTGTAAATTATAATTGTGTACATTAAACAAAAATTGTATATATGCTTTTTAAATAAATATTAAATTTAGTTAGCATAATACAACTGTTAAAAACATTGTAGTGTTAGAAGGTTTTTAAGATTATGATTTTTTTTTATCCAAAGAGCCTGCTAGCAGTATGAAATAAGGGTGTTTGGTTGGCAGGTTGCTTAGAACCTACACTTATCTTTTTTAGGGTTCCGTACCCAAAGGGTAAAAACGGGACCCTATTACTAAGAGTTCGCTGTCCGTCCGTCCGTCCGTACGTCTGTCACCAGGCTGTATCTCAAGAACGGCGATAGCTAGACAGTTGAAATTTTCACAAATTATGTATTTCTGTTGCCGCTATAACAACAAATACTAAAAACAAAATAAAATAAATATTTAAGGGGGGCTCCCATACAACAAACGTGATTTTCTTGCCTTTTTTTGCTCGATATCAATAGTGGCAACAGGTAGACACTTGAAATATTCACAAAATACTCAGTTATATTTTTACTTTAATAATAAATAATAAAATTAAAATAAAATTAATATTTAAGAGGGGCTCCCATACAAAAAACGTCATTTTTGCCTATTTTTGCTCTCATACAACAAAAGTGTTTTTTTAGCCGCTTTTTGCCCGATATTAAAATCAATGTACGAGTCAATGGTACGGAACCCTTCGTGCGCGAGTCCGACTCGCACTTGGCCGATTTTTTAAAAGATAATTTTACACAATTGAAACTTCAGCGATTAAGGTCCTATCCTAACTTACGAAGTGTTCTGTATCATAGAAAGAAAGAAAAGCAGACATACATATGTACCTATATACATAAGATAGAAAACATAAGATAGAGGTACATAAGATAGAAAAGAATATACGTATGGTTAATTACTTTGAGTTTACTTTTCCTATGGTACATTTTTTATATTACCAACCCCTCTTTAGTATCGATTCAAAAGTCGTAGGCGAATGGAATTACCCACAATTAATAATTTATAATGCAGTGGCCTACTGTCGATTCTCAAGTAGACAAATGTTCAGAAGTAGTTGGAAACGGTTTTATTCGATTTTATTAGATTCATATTGTAGGTATGCTGTTTATACTAAAATAAATAGAAAATAAACACAACAACATACTTTTTTGGATGGTTCTTTATTATTTGGTCACGTTATTCAACAAGTAGGTTATCACGGCTAGCATCTATTTAACTGGACAAGATAAAATTTAGTTTACTACGTTTCTATTGTAGGGCAACATATTTTGGCTATGCCTAAGGGCTCGCGCGTAGGTACCTACTTACGTATCCAATTTCGACACGCAGGGCTTTGTTAATAATAATGAAGATCTGTGTAGTTTCATCACAGTGCGCTCGTTGAATAATAACGTCCGGTTGAATGAACCATTGCATCGTGTCCTTGTTTTCTGTGATTTTCCATGGCGAATAGCGGCGGGCGGCGGCACGTGCGATATCGCGGAGTTATATATCATAAGTTCCATTAGTTCTAATTTTAAGATACTCAATGTCTGAAATCGGAAAACTCGGCTTTTCCGAAGGAAATTACAGTAGGTAAATTTAATTGCACGCCACACGCTCTCGCGTGTAGGTGTGCTCTACTATATATCGAAAGACGGCTCTGTGTTGATTTCGCAAGATAAAATCGTTCTAATAATTATGTGAAGTTAGGCACTAAATTTATAAAAAAAAGGATGTTTCGGAAACTAGACATGCTAAACTATAAAGTCAGCGAATTTTTTTTCCATTTTGTATATATATATATAACAAAAAAATGTAATCAAAAAATGATATCTACAACTGTCCGTTGGTCTGTGTCCTTTCGTTGTCTTTACGTTTGAGAAAAATATAAACAATTAATTGTAATAATTTCTTTTGAATAATACTTCAGTCACTCTAAGGATGAACTGTATGTCTTATTATGATTGAACTCTTAACCTTTTTAAAGATATTAACGAAATTCGAAAGATTTTATGGGTTTCTTTCATAATTTTTTTTCTTTTTTAACCACCGATGCAAAACGAGTGGTGTTATAAGTTTAACGTGTGTTTATCTGTGTATCTGTCTGTGGTATTGTAGCTCCCAAACGTATGAACCGATTTTCGTATAATTTTTTTTTGTGTCATCGATAATGTTACCCCGAGTGTTCTTGGCCATGTCTCTGAAAGTGTATGGTAAGGTAACCGTGACCTGATTAGCCTTTTGAAGATCATCAGCTCTTTAATAGTTGATGAGTGGATCTGACTACCTTCCATATGTCCTATAGATTCGAAATTTGGTACCGTGTTCCTTTGAAAGTATTTTTTTTTCAAAAGAGTAATTGCGGAGTTTCTTGCCGATTCTTCTCTGCAGAATCTACATTCCGAATCGTAGCTTCTTAAAAAAACTTAATAATGACCTTAAATTAAAATTTTGTAAATTGACGATTCGAAAGTGCTCATGGGGCCTATTTGAATAAAGTTATTTTTGATTTGATTTGATTTGATATGGTAAGGTAACCATGACTTTAAATATGATATGTTAACAGTGGCATAGCGAGCGGGGGGCATGGGGGCATCATGCCTCGCATGCTACGCACAAAGGTCGCGCCAAATGGTCAGCAAAACAAAAAATTGCTTCACATATTATACGATTTTCAAATGGGGGGGGGGGGGGGGGCTAAAAAGGTATTGTGCCCCGGATGTGAGTTAAGCTCGCTACGTAGCTGCATGATAGGGTAAGGTTTAGATTTCGAAGGTGGGCTTTGGCTTTAGTATATTCAACTCAATTACCATTGAGTAAATCTGCGCCTTTTGGCTTCGTTTCGAGCATTTTTGGTTTTATTGCTATGGATTATTTATTTATGCACCTAGCTATAATATAAAAAATAACCAAATAGTACGTTCCTATTTGAAACCTAATCTAGCGAATTAAAAAATACCAACCTAACCTGAAACTAATACATAAAAAAAAGATTAATTTATGACTAAATTGCTTAAACTAATCACAAATACCTACACTAATATTTAACCTAACCTTAGAGTAGTTAGTTAAAACTTAATCTAGTAAATTAAAACTAATATGATACCTAGTACCAAACTAAGATACTAACTCAACTAACTAATCACTATAATACCTTCCTAATATTTATATTTACTTTAAAAAGGACAAAATAAAAGTAAAATTAAAAAATTTAAAAACCCCCCTGCACAAAAAATAAACTCTAAAAACTAAAAAATAATATTTTAAACCTATTATAGTTATTATTACAATTGATTTATCTTTTAGGGGCTATGAGGTCCTATAGTGCTTTGAATTTGGTATGATGCGTGCGATTTGTCTTGCATTCTGGAATATTCTTAAATTAGGGTTGTCTCAATTTTAGGCCGGGGCGAGCTTAAACAGCGAAAAAATAAAATAATCTAGAAAATAACAATAATACTGAAGCAAAATAAATTTATAAATTTTAAAAAATTATCTGTGTAACATATACTTGCACTTGATCACTTCTTCAAGTACATTTCCTATACAAAACAATTATTCTATCACGGACGATACTCGATAAATAACTAATTCATTGAATATACTTTAAGATAACTTAAAAATACGTATGATAACGTAACCTTGTGCTCCTTAACTCCAAATAATATTTAGACGAAAATATATAATTATGATGATGTCAATAACCGGCTCTTTTTGGCAAGGCTATTTAGATATAGTACCTAAGATCAATTATTATTTATAATATTGTTTTTATTTTTTTCTTATGTTCTAGTATATTTGATTGCAGAATGTGTGGTTTGTCATTTGACACGAATAATAGAATTGTTATGTTATTACCTAAATATTATAGGTTGTTGAAAAAAAAGGAGTTGACGTTCACGACGACGATAAATGTCTAAACTAGTCTTCCTAAAGTTAAGTCCTTCTTCCTAAAGCTAAGTCCTTCTTCCTAAAGTTAAGTCCTTCTTCCTAAAGTTAAGTCCTTCTTCCTAAAGCTAAGTCCTTCTTCCTAAAGTTAAGTCCTTCTTCCGAAAGTTAAGTCCTTCTTCCTAAAGTGAAGTTTAAGTAATAGTTGAAAAATGAAGGGTGATCAAATATGAACCCGGGATCGTTTAAAGTCGTTTCACGTGTTTTATTATTTAGGCTCTTACAGTGAATAAAATAAATTACAGATTTCATATTTTATGATACGTATGATTGTATTAATTTCACCAGATAAATATAATACGTATCTGTGTTTTAAGATTTAAGTTTTTAACGCGCTCGAAAAGAAAGATTGCTCCCATTTTGAATCTACTTATAATAATTCGACACAGCCTCGAGGCTGTTCCGTTGCTATGCTCTTTGTGGAGCAGTGGAGCGCTATTCTGTTAGATTTTTAATAAGTACGGTTTGTTTTTTGCTGATGTCGTTTCCAAGTATCGAGCCCTTACGTTGAAATCTCTTTAGTAACTACTACTACTACTAAATACTTTAATGCCGATATTGATTTATTTTTAAATACGGAAAGTATAAGAAATTAATTAAATAAAACCAACTTATTTCGTGAAATTAGGACCATGTACGTGATGGTTGCATTAACGATAACGAATAGAAATTTTATTGCGCTGTGTTTTGTTACACAAGTCGAACCTATAAACTTTTTAAATTAAAAAACATAACGTAACCTAATTACGTATTAAGCGTAGTAAAGAAATAAAATATATTTTTATTTGTCGCTTCAGTCTGTAATATCCCACTGCTGTGCTTAGGACTCTTTCCCCATGTAAGAGAAGGATCGCTATCAGGTGTACATGATAACAACCGGGACCGACAGCTTAACGTGCTCTCCGAAGCACGGTGGGGAGACCCACAAGGCTGCACAAACATCCAGACCACAGCAAACATCTGTATGGCCAATACAAATGTTTATCATGTGCGGATTGAACTCGCAACCGCTAGCGAAACAGCCACAAACCAGTGTTATGACCGTTGCGCCAACGCAGCGTCTTTTTATTTGTAAATTATTATTAGGTATTACTATTTTATTGTCAAATAAAATGATTATTTTATTACATTAATTAATAAAAAATAGTCTTTACATCTCTCATGTTCGTAAGTAGGTTCTTATAACATCCAAATGGGGCTTGTAGGTGACTAATTAGCGCTCTATGGTAATAATGTAGCTAGAAAAGCCCTAGGGCGGTAAGTAATTTTAAAAAAAAACTTTTTTCTTTCAAAAAGTTCATACCGTCATACTGGCAATAGACATCATGCATTCAGCCCAATGACCAAAAAGGTCGCTTTGCTATTCAGCTTTGTCTTCGTGTGAGTATAGTCTATGACTCTATGGTATAGTCATCAATTTTAAATATCGAACAGCGAAGCTCAATTTCAATCTTGAAAAAAAAATTGAAAATTGTTCTCATTTCACTATAAATTTCAACAAATAAAATGTTTTATTCTTGTAATAATGCCGGTTTTTTTCTACTTACCTCACAATCGAGATCTAAAGCAGAATAGTTAGCTCGGGTGTAAGCACAGAGCTGGGGCACCCTCGAACTATAGCTAATCTACTATTGTTTTTAAATGGTACGAGACGAGTGTTTTTTGGTGGAGAGTTGATTGATAATTGAAATCATATTTTAATTTTTTACTATTTCAAAATATTATAATGTTTTTATATTTCCAGTCCGTTAGAGAAAGATACCAGTACTTGCATACGTGGTTGTACTCGTAGTTAACAAAATGCATACGTATGTACGTCCTCGCATCAGTTCATAGTAACAATAGCTACTTGCTCACTACCTGACCTAATCGCATCGCCCATTCAACATCCGTTCAAGAAACTGACCACACATACTGAATATGAAATGCACGCAGTTTAATGTGTCACTTTTTGTCAGAAGTAAGCATTTTCGAGTTCGGTCGTTGACCCTAAAATTGCGTAGGCTTGCTACTTTCTCTTGATGTTGGGGCGAGGCGGGGTGCGGGAAGTGGGACGAGAAGGGGGTCCTGCCAAAATAAGTACGTGAAAGGCGTAGTAGTTCCTTTGGTCAGGTAGGCATACAACTATTGTCAGTTGTAAGTGTCGGTGAGTATATATTGCAACTTCATATTCAAACCAATTTACGAGTCTTGAACAATTTATTTAGTGATACAAAACATTTTAATGTATCAGAGGTCTTAATCTACTTCATAGTACTTGAGCGATTTTTTGGCACCAGCACCCGAAGAGGGTATCTTCATTAGTAGCATCGAGGTCAGTGAACTCTGATGCTTGTAAGAACAATCGCAAATAAATAAACACTTTGGTAACTCGAGCCCAGGGGCTGCCGATCACGCGCGCTGTTAAAGAGTTGTATAAGCACTTTGACACTTTCTACGACTTAAAATCAGAATAAGCAAAGAAGTGAGCGGAGAAATTGTCATCGTACAACGGTACAATCCACTAAAAAAGGAAACAATAAAACAAGAACAGATACTGTGAAATAACAATTACCTACTTTTTCTCTTTAATTTCTGCAAATAATAATTAAAGAGCGAATGATATAATCACAAACCTCTTTGTTAGTATTGCTGTGAGATAATTTTTTCAATAAATAAATTATATGTTTTAATGTTACAAACTTCAATAATAAGGTAAAGTAATGAAAAATTTTAGGAGTATTAGTAAAGTACGATATATTTTTTTTACTATGATTATTGACCATATTAGAGATAATCATATATTATCATTGTTACTGTTTTAGCAATAAACATGTCACAAAGACAAATTTCATTTGATTATACATAGATATATTATAATTATGTAATCATGCCTCTCATGCCTAAATACATAATTATATAGTCTAAAAATGACTTACGATCCATTTGTATCCTACGTTTGATCTGATCAGCTGGATGTATGGGTCTCACGTTACATTCACTCGTTGCGCTGCAGCATGGGTTACGAAAAGCATACACTGGCGCCACGGGAATACCAATTGGGCTGAATTGGGCGGCTCACAAAGGTCGAAGGCAAAATAATTTATAAAAAATTGCGAAACATCTACATAAAAAGAGTTGGCACATTGGACGTGCTTACGGCACTACGTTCTCTCTTTTGAAGGTTATATGGCTGAGCTGTGCGTGTATCTACCGTTAAAATAAAACTGTCATAATTTGGAAGACCTAGTTTATTAAAACTAAGTAACTGTATCTAAAAGTTGATCAGTTACAGTCCCACTTGTTTGTTAGTGCGAAACTTGAAATAGACGCAGAGTGATTTTTCAAATAAAACTGTATACTATTTTAGCTATTCGATGTGAACACAATATGTTTAACGATTTATTTTAAATGAAATAAATTAAAACCAAAAATATTAAAATTAGCATTGAAAAATCGATTATCAATAAGTTCTACGCGACGTAGTCGCATCGTCTACGCATCGAAGTCAGGGGGTAGGGCGCAAGAGTAAGCGGCAGCGGCAGCGTCGCAGCGTAGTACGCAGGACCGGCACGCGACGGCCCAGGCGTGCGGTTGCTCGGGGTCGAGTGTTGTATTTCTAGAGCATTGAACCTCTACAACCTTGTGCGTTGAGCCCGGCCGCTCTCCGTGTGTTGACGCAACCGCTTTAGCCCCTTCTCCTCTCCAAAGAATCATATAATTGCTCCTTTAGGGCAGATCTATCCTTAAGCTGCCACAATGATTTTGATACGAACTAATCGATTCATGAAAGGTTGAACTTAATTGTAAACGATAAGTTGAGGCAATATACAATGTTTATCTATTATATTTGGATTATAGAGATCTCAGTCTGTTGAAATTAATATAAAATTACTAATGTCGTATACTCTGCCGTTACTGATAGCATAAATTTAGCAATCTAAATTGTTTTAGTAGTTTGTATGTTCGAACGTAATGTGAATGTGATAAATGGTTTAAGAATAGTCAAAGTGTTAACAAGGCGTCCGGTCTGCGTCCGCAAATAGTCCGCGAGAAGTGCGAAACAGTGGCGGGGCTACAATTGGCGCCTGCCCGAGAGCGTTGCGAGGCGACGGCGACGCTTACGTAAAGTGCTGACATAACCGAGTCGACGACCGCTCTTGCGCAACTATCGTTAAACCCGCAACCCCACGCACCACACCTCATCTCCTTCCCCACCACCGATGAAAATTACCTAATTGTGCCAAAAATGCAGCTAAAGGACACTAGTTAGGCGCTCATGTTACGAAACTGGCAATCTTTAGAGCAACAACTTCCGCTAAGGACAGAACTTAAACATATAGCATGAATACATTTCGATCAACATATTAATACCCTATGTAATTTAACTTACTGTGCTAGTAAGATATGTTTTTACTGAAACCTTTAAAAAGTTTCTACCATGCCTATGACGATTTTTTGAGTTATAATGTTAACGTACTGATTTGGTAACAAAACATTAATTGTTATATGTATGTATAACGTGATTGCGAATTCGTAAATCCTAAGCGAGCTGCCGGAATTACAAATTGATACCCGTCTCCGACGGAATTGTGAGTGCATACGCGAGTGACGTATAGGTATGGTACAGTTATCCTTAGTGAACGAAAGTGAAAACTAAATGTGGGCTTGGTCATCGACCCCGAGCGGGTCATCGACCGCGCTGAACTGCAAAGGCCGTTTGTGAGTGCGGAGGCCGTGTACGCGACATTTAGCTCCGTGCTGCTGGACGCATCCGCCTAGCCCATTCAACCCGCGTCGGCGTATTGCACACAACAAGCTATAAAATAATTTTGCTATCAAAACTATTATTAAAAGCGAAATTATATTGACCTTCGACAAATTATTCTAATATCGAAATATCTACGAGTATATCAAAATAATCCTGACGGACGACGACGACACAGAAAATTTGTTTCACACGCAGGTGTTAGTTAATGTCGTAATAAACTACATTTATCTTTATAAAATATTTAAAATAAATTTTAATTTGTCTTTTGAAATTTTGCATTAATATACTTTCTAGTGCCTAATATCTTTATGAAATAACTAGCCGACCCGTGCCCACTTCGTTAGGCGTTATAATCCATTTCACATAAGAAGGGTACGGTGAAATTTGATATGTTCCAATACACTCTCACTATTTTCAGCAAATCAGATAAATATAAATGTTTTAAAATCACCAATTAATTTCTAAGGCAAATAATAATGCTTGATTACATTGAATTGTTGACACGGCACGTCAGAGGGCGCAGGTTCAAATCCTGCTGATTTAAAATCTTTATATATTTTTATCTTTTTCCTTTTATCTTGTCACTCCTGAATAGTGTAGCTTTCTGTTAGCGAAAGAATTTTCATGATTGGATCAGTATTTGCGAAGATTACCCCGTATATACAAAGTTATAAACTTTACCTCTTTATAATATTAGTATAGATAATAATAATAATATATTATCATATTGTAAAAAAAAAGTAAAAATAAGAAATGTATTAAGAATAGGAATGGTTTTCGTCGGTCGGTAATTTCCTAGTATTATAATTAAGCGAAAGAATGTGTGTTTTGGTTACATTGTTCTATACTTAATGTATTTTAGAAGCCTCTACATTGAAACTAAATTTACGAATGTACCTGCGGTTTATAAGTTGTAATATAAACTACTAACAGTCCTACGGTGAGGTTTAGTTCCTACTAGCTGCTGTGCCCGCGACTTCGTTCGCGTGGAATTCAACAAAAAACATCTTGTTCAATTCGCAGTTATAAAAAAATCTAAAATAAAAGTAGCCTAAGTTACACCTTATTACATCAGCTATCTGCTAGTATAAGTCCCGTCAAAATCGGTCTAGCCGTTTCAGAGATTAGCCGGAACAAACAGACAGACAGACGTATATGTACCGTGTATAGATCCATATGCATTTAGTAAAAAGCGGTTATTTTAATATTACAAACAGACACTCCATTTTAGGGTTCCGTACCCAAAGGGTAAAAACGGGACCCTATTACTAAGACTTCGCTGTCCGTCCGTCCGACCATCCGTCCGTCCGTCTGTCACCAGGCTGTATCTCAAGAACGGCGATAGGTAGACAGTTGAAATTTTTACAAATTATGTATTTCTGTTGCCGCTATAACAACAAATACTAAAATCAAAGTAAAATAAATATTTAACGCGACGCGATTTAATTCCAACGCCATCTATCCAGAAACCAAGAAAACGTTGTCGATAGACTAATGTAATAGCTTTCCAATAGCGGCATGGATCGATAGATAGATGGCGTATTTGACTAGTTTATTTTTCCTTTTATATGGTACTAGCTTCTGCGCGCGACTTCGTCGGCGTGGACTCCGCCCCTATTAGTCTTAGCGTAATGATATATAGCCTATAGCCTTCCTCGATAAATGGGCTATCTAACACTGAAAGAATTTTTCAAATAGGACCAGTAGATCCTGAAATTAGCGCGTTCAAACAAACAAACAAACAAACAAACAATCAAACAAACAAACTCTTCAGCTTTATTATATTAGTATAGATTAATCTTTTTCTTATTTACTAAGTATTTTGTTTAATTGTTGTAATTGTTAGTCTGGGTCGCTCCTATAAGGCATATCCTGAAGTTTTGAGGTCTATACTCTATAGTTTTAACTCATAAGATCACTAATAAAGCAAAATACATATTTGTTCAAATAAACTCCTGAAATATTGACTTATAAAACAAAAAAAATGTTGTTATATGAAAAATTGATTTCAACGAAATTACATTTAAGTAAGCAGAAAAACAAGGTAATGAACAAATAAAATCCTCAGCATTAAAATATTTGTGTATTACGGATAACTGGCTATTATTGCTGCAGTATGATTATTGTAAAAGATAATGCTATTTTTTTGAAAGTTCTTTCATGTACCGAGCTTTTAATACGATATAGTTACATTATAAACATGTTGTATTGAGAAAATGCCAGTGAAAAATTGATATGGTATAGGTGAGTTGTGAAAATAAAATATTATGAATATATAAAATAGTAGCTGACCCGGCGAACTTCGTACCGCCTAACAGTCGATTGGTATTAAAGTTCAAACTGACTTTTAAGTATTATTACGAATCATTTGTATGGGAATATAGAAAAGTGTTGTTTTTAGACTTGTTCAGGCAATTTTTAAAATTTTTCTCTCCGCAATAACAATTCTCGTACTTCAAGGAATATTATAAAAAAAAAATTAAGAAAATCGGTTCAGCCACTCTCGAGATTTGCGCTTAGCAACACATTTAGCGAATCATTTTTATATATGTACTAGCTTCTGCGCGCGACTTCGTCGGCGTGGACTCCGCTCCTATTAGTCTTAGCGTGATGATACATAGCCTAAAGCCTTCCTCGATAAATGGGCTATCTAACACTGAAAGAATTTTTCAAATCGGCCCAGCAGTTCCAGAGATTACCGCGTTCAAACAAACAAACAACCAAACTCTTCAGCTTTATATATTAAGTATAGATATAGAGAAATGTTTGCACCATATATTCGTTTTTCTCGTAGTACAAAGATTGGTTAAGAAAGGAGAAATGTTAATACTTTCTCGTGGAAGTGTTCAACTTTCTTCGACAGAACAGCGTATCAACATACAGATTTACTAATTTGTCGGATTAATATCGCAAAACCCTGTTAAAAAACTAATACAAAATCTAATTAAATAATTAATGACACTTTAGTTTTAATTATAAATAATATTTCCTGGTAATTATTAAGAATAAATTTAAATTAAGTTATATTTACATGATTTACAAGGATTTATTCGCGACACATAATATATTATTTTAATTGATCTAGTGTAATAAAACGTTTATTTCATTGTGGTTTCATAAAAAAACGTATTAAATATGTTAATATTTTCTTCAAAAATATTTATAGTGGTTTTAAGAACATTTTGGTTCAACAAATTATGATATAATGTCGAGTTTAACGAACGGGCTATACCACGATTGAGTAATCGTTGGGAAACTTATAATAAAAGTTTTTTTAAAGTAATTTCTTTATGATATTACTAGCTGTTTGGCTGTTGCGCGAGCGGTTGCGGGTTCGATCCCCGCACACGACAACATTTGTATTGGCCATACAGATGTTAGCCGTGGTCTGGGTGTTTGTGCAGTCCTTGTGGGTCTCCCCACCGTGCCTTGGAGAGCACGTTAAGCCGTCGGTCCCGGTTGTTATCATGTACGCCTGGTAGCGATCGTTACTCATAGTAGGGAATATATCCGCCAACCCGCATTGGAGCAGCGTGGTGGATTAAGCTCCGATCCTTCTCCTACATGGGGAAGAGGCCTATGCCCAACAGTGGGATATCACAGGCTGAATCGATTACTAGCTGACCCAGCAAACGCTGTTCTGTCGTATGGATAGACCATAATAACCTAGAATTATAAAAAATAACCTACGACCAGACTACTCAGACTTACCAAATATACAAAAAATTAAAATTCGTAAAAATCGGTCGAGCCGTTTCGGAGTCCTGAATCTGTAACAAACACTGTGGCATGAGATTTTTATAAATTAGAATTATTAAATACCACCTTTATTTAATACGTCATTCACCTAAGGATTGAAGTAATTTTCAGTTTAAGCATATTTAATTTTGCTATTAGTTTTGTACTAAAATTGCAAAACTCGTGAACACACTGTTTCATGACATATTGAATAATTGAATATGATTTACAACACATTTTGTTTCACGCGTTCGTTTACTTAGAATAATTTTGAATTTCATTTATAAAGTTTTATGAAATTCTTGTATTTGACTTCCAGCAACGTTATTAATACGTAGCAAATATTGTTTAAAGTAGGTTTTTTCGTTAGTGAATCTAAGATACTAAATTTAACTTCAAAATTGACACGGAGTTACTTTTTTATTTTTTTATTTTACTTGAATTTACAAATTTCACAATATTAAAAGCTACAAAACGAAAAGGCTTCTTTTTGAAATTTTAAATATTTAGATTAAATAATCGTCAGTTATCCAGTGTGTGAGTTAAGTAATTAAATACAAGTATAGACTTATTTCGTTAATACATATAAATGATTATCTTATTACGTTTCAGCCTGTAATATCCCACAGCTGGGCATAGGCCTCTTTCCCCATGTAACGTACTTAACGTGCTCTCCGAGGTACGGTGGGGAGACCCACAAGGACTGCATAAACACCCATACCACGGCAAATATCTGTATGGCTAATACAAATGTTTGTCATGTGCGGGGATCGAACCCGCAACTGCCAGCACAATAGCCACAAACCAGTGCTGTGACCGTTGCGCTAACGCGTCGTTGTCTTATTAAATATCGTGGAAATATTGTTATATGATGATTTAAAAGTGCTGTAAAATTTTGATTTTATTCGGATTAATATAAGCCATATTAATCTAAATATAGTCCAGTACTAAAATTCTAATAAATTTAATAAAAAAGAGATTATTATTTGTTTTGTCGAAGTATATACTGATGTTTAAAATTTTATCTTTGTAAGTTTGTAAGCTTGTCATGCCTAAGGCATGACCAGCTTACAAAGTTATCTATGTGTGCCGATAGCATAAAGCACTTTTTTTACAGTAACGTGAAATCTCAGAATCACAATGTCCAGTTAATTTCTATCGACTTCATAAACACAACAATGAAGATGACCGCTGCCTTACTGAACTCATTCATAGCTCAGTTGGCAGAGCGCTGACACGGCAAGTCAGAGGGCGCAGGTTCAAATCCCGCTGGGTCGAAAATTTTTGATATGATTTAAAATCTTTATAACTTTTTCGTAAGCTAGTAAATAACATGCGTTGCCAATTTGAATATTATCTTAAACTTAAAATATGGGTAATAGTAGGGCTCAAAATACTTTTGAAATGCACTGGAATAGAAAAAGTATTTGATTAAATCTTAAGGATTTTTACCAGAAAATTTCAGTCCAGAGAAAGTCCAAAGGACTTAGTACCTATATTCTAATACGCACAATCTGAATCTTTATAATTATTTAAAAATGAGGCATATAAAGTAATATTACTTTGTCTAAAAATATATATAAAGAAAAAATATATCTAAATTTGTAGTAAATTAGTAAATATGTGTACTATTAAAATATTATGTATGTCTTATACATAACAATATAACCTGTATCTTCATAGAAAAGTTCTGTTTCTGTTGACACCTTTTAAATAGGAATACTGAACGGTGTAACTTACTTATACTGCTGGGAAACTTACTCATCATATGTGTGCGAAGATGCAGTGTATTATTCGAATCTCAAACAATTCCATCGTGTCAAAAGACTATATCGTTGATAATTTTCGCATAAGTTGAAGAATACTACACGTGTTAGGGTACTTAATTGTATGTTGCTAGTAGATAATTAAAGTGTTTTATTGTTCAAATGCATAGTTGAAAGCTTAAAGTTTGAATTGCGGTCGGTTTCTTCAACACAACTAGGCCGCGATCCAAGCGAACGGGTCTCGACTTTTTGTTCGTGATGATGCGGAACAGAAGAGAGAAATTTAGCGAGATAAAGCAGTACTTGCTAAGGAGGACACGGTCACGAGGAGTCATCGCCTCCAAATTCATTGAATGTAGAGCAAGCGAAGTGTTTCTTCTTGGGCTACCTGTCCGCCATGTGCTATGACTGCACCGGGCCAACTACAGAGCTGGTTCTTGGACAACTGACTAGGTGCCACAATGTTAACAACGAATGACTTATCGTAAAAATATCGATTTGTATTATAAAACCAATTTCAACTTTATTAATTAGCTAAAACGTCAAAAGTATTACAACTTTAGTTTATTAGCATAAGGCACTACTGTTGGGTTACTTTTTTTTATACAGCGCACATAAAACTTTAGATAGCAGAGAAATGGACAAAATAGTAGAATACATTTTCGAAAGCACCTCCGATCCTTATGTAAAGCCTGATTTACACCAAAGCAACAACGTGCGGCATTGTGGCATGCGGCATTGACGCATGAAAAATGTCGCACGTTGTGGCAAGAACCTTGCGGCACGGCAACACCTTGCGTCATGTGGCAGAGTGTCGCAGCTTGTATCCGATCACGATGGATTCCGTGCGACAATTTTTGATGCGTCAAGCCAGTTTCTAGGTTATGTTTTGATTGTACTCATTTATTTTATTTACAAAATGAGATAAATCGGACATGGAGTGGTGTAATGATAATTATATTTGTTAGCAAACGAAAAAAACCGACTTAGATCACATCAACAAGTAATACAATGTACCTACGTAGACGAAAAAAATTAACAAACTCACTAATCGTCTGGTATCTCTAGAAATTGTACCCTTACTACAGAAAATCTAAAAAAGAAATATATAAAATCTACTTTTTTTTGTGTTTTTGTCTGAAGAAATTCTAACCTATCTCTATCAATCAAGTAGGCAGACTAAAATTTGATAGCACGACGCTTAAAAACTGTTGCCTTGGCATAAAATACGCTGTCGCATGCCACATATGCCGCAATATGTCGCATGCCACAAGATGGCGCACGCCACAATATGTCGCATGCGACAATGCCGCACGTTGTCGCCTTGGTGTAAATCAGGCTTAAGAGTTCAACGTGACACTTCACGTGATACGGCGTGCGTTCAGCGCGCCACTTTCTTTCAGCCAAATATTTGGTTAACTCCTTACCTTTTTATGTTTATATCCATTTAATAAGCTGTACGTTATTGATGAGTTTTATGCCCAAATATTTTAACATAGTTCTAGATAGTAAAAGTTAAAACTCTTAAAGTATGTTTTATAGAAAATGATTCAGCGTGATTGTATTGTATCGAAGCGGAACGTGAACAAATGCAAATTGAAATTAATACGTACATTAAATCCCCAGAACGAGTATCAGATTTATAGACCACCTTAGCGCTTACATTGTTGCAAGGAATAAAACCGCAGCTTGTGATTCTGATAAATTTACTCGCTTGGCTATCAAAATGTCTACACGACGAACTGTGACAAAAATCTTAATATCCTATCGAATTTATTATCGATCCCTATTAAATCCGATTGGATTATGAAAAATAAAAAATAAATTTGTTATTAGACGTAAAAATAAAATATCAGAAAACTTCTGTGTATATGAATTTATGGAAAGCAATAACAGTAAATTTATCTGCCAAATACATAATCCTATTTTCTCACAAACAAGTAGCTTTTACACAAATTGGGAAAAAAGTGACACGGAGACGAAAATACAGAAAAAAACGGGCTGCAATATGTATAATGAACTATATTCTGAAGTTCTATGTTATTTTTACAGACTCAAATAACATGCAGGCATTAAAGTCGATTGAAATATGAAACGCTAAACAGAAGTCAATAGAAAGAGTCAATTTGGTAGGTCACTAGTAAATTTTGTTGCAAACCACTAACGTCTCTCCAATTATATAATGAGTGTGTCTAAACTAGTTTTGACCCCGACTGGCAAATGAACTTTAATTCTAGACTTCTTCTAAATATGTTCAAAAAGATACTTTAAGAGAGTTAAATTATTGTTTTCTTAAAAACTTGATTAGAAAGTACCACCACCTCTATAATTCTCAAATTAATAAACTACAAATGTATATATATATATATATCAGACAACAATTTATTATACGAGCGAAATTAGATACGATACCAAACGTCATTGTTTTTGAAATGCCTATACTAATGAATTACATGTTACTGATTGTATAAGTGTTGTCGGTTGTATAGGATCGAGTGTCATTCGAAGAAGAATCTCGGTTTGACAGCAGCTGTAATTCGTACTACTGTAAAGGTCATCGACCTCGAGCTACGCTTTACATTTTGCGAACAATGATTTGGAGTGGCGAGGTGAATGGCCGCGCTCGGAGGGGCTGAGCGTGGGCAGTTATTGACCCATATTGGAGGTGAAATGTAGATCAGTGGGCGAGAGCGGCGAAATTCGCCGCGGAGTCGAGAGTCTGCGTACGGAACAACCATCGCGCACGTATGCGCCTGCGCCACCCTGGCCTGACGCGAAAGTACATTTACGATTTTAACGCCTTTGTAATTTACATTTATTTTAATACCATTTAAATCTTATTTTATTATTTAAGTGTATGGAAAATTACATTCAGAATTTTATTTACTTGAGTCGATGAGGCTCTTTATGTTCAAATGTACATGAATGTAATCACTTTCTATTACATTAAAAACATTTATTTAAAAGGCTTTTTTTTTGTAATTTGTAAACCAATTTAATTACAACACGACAAAAAAAATGGAATCAAATTTTAACTTATCTCCCATTTCGTTTAATTCTCGCTAATTCAAAATTCATTATGAAAAAAAAAATATCATTCAAAATAATTTAATGAAAAATAAACTTAACGAAAGTGTAGCGTATCACTTAATTTTATTTCGAACAATTGCATCAAGCTCAACTCTTAAAATAAAATTGTTTTGATGTACTAGATTTTATCACTAGTGAAATATGAGTGTCACTTTCGCACTTGACCCAAACAGAACTAACTCGTGAAATGAAGCCAAGTGAGGCTCGAGGCAATCTATTAATTTATAACTTCAATTTTTATCTATCTACCAATGTAACTGCTAGACTGGAAATAATTTAAAAAAAAAAGATCTTTATAAAACTAACGATTTATAATATCACCTGAGTGAAATTATTAATATTCTACCTAATGAAAACTTTGTCTTATAAATACATTAATTATTATTCATTAAATTTAAATAAGCCACAAATTGCTTGTTTAAATTTCAATATAATACGCAATGCGTTTTCGTATATATAAATCATAGCTAAATAACTTGTTTTTATTATACTCTTAAAAGATAAAGCAAATATAAGAGTAAATATAACGAGTAGTAGTAGTAATATAAGAGTATAATAACGTTAAAACAAAAACTTCTAGGAAACCGTCATAAATTTTTCTTTTTTATTTACTGTAAATGCATTTAACCCAAATGAACACGTGTGCGGAAAGGCCACGATAAAACAATGAAAAACCATTTTATTTCACATAACAGTTAAATGATTCTTTGTTGCCTTCCAGACATAAAAGTACCAAACTTTCGAAGGCTCTGTTTTATAGCTTACGGTTAACGGTTCCTTTGTTGTCTGCAGGAATAATTTGAGTTTCAGAGTCCAGAAGAGAAATCTTTGTACAACATAACTATAGTCCAACAGCATAGCATATAAAGTCAAACTACATTTCCCAGTAAGTAAAAATTTAATAAGTCAATAAACTTGCGTTTCGCGTTCTTAAGATTGTTATGATTGAGACTACTAAAAGCACGAAGATAATAATAATTATAGGTGTAAATAAAATGTCTTATTCATTGTTTCTAGCCAGCAAATGATTTCATCTTTGTTATTGCAACAACTTTTTTTTACTTTTTTTGTAAACCGTCCAGAACAATATGCATATTGTTGTTGTCATTATGTGAATAATTTTAAATGCGTTAAAAAACAAATATTAATACATAATGGTCATAATATATAGTAAACTTGTAACATACATACAACTTGTATGGTCGATTATTATTTGTTTACTAGCTTCTGCGCGCGACTTCGTCGGCGTGAACTCCGCTCCTATTGGTCCTAGCGTGATGATATATAGCCTATAGCCTTCCTCGATAAATGGGCTATCTAACACTGAAAGAATTTTTCAAATCGGACCAGTAGATCCTGAGATTAGCGCGTTCAAACAAACAAACAAACAAACAAACAATCAAACAAACTCTTCAGCTTTATTATATTAGTATAGATAACTTCTTTCGAGGGACGTTGTGTGCTCTATACTAATGAAAGGTCTCTCGAACAAAGCTTTACGTTGGAAGCTTATAATATTAGCATACAACTCTAACAGAACGTGGATCAGTATTGACCCCACTCGTGACACATTCCGTGATTTCCGCCCGATACGACAGGAGAGAACTCGTAATTCTTAACCGTAAATTATTGTGCATTAAATTATGCAGAAATAACGACTGTAGTTTTATCTATTGCTTATGTTTTCTAAATAATAAGTTTTAAAACTAACGTTTACATTAAACAAACATTTACTACTTTTGAAGTAATGAAGTTACATAACTTAAGTACAATACCGAATTGTTATTTTTATAATTAAAATGTACATATATGAAGAATTTCACATAAGTAGTAACAAAGCTTTGTCAAGTTTCCATTACCAACAAACAAATATTAGTGTTAACATTGGGGGTCTCACGAAGTGTAGAGGCGCGGCTGCATTGATAGCCATTTCCAAGAACGGTATAAATACGGCGGAGAGTTCTAATCATAGTGCGTATCGACGCAAACACCTTATGTCACGTCGCACAAGGTTACCATGGCGAGGAAATTAGTTCTAGGCTACTTTCCGAAAGCGGCTGAAAGAAAGTACTTTTACTCGGAGACGTGCACCGCGACACAGTTTCCACGAGAGCTAACTCGTGTCGTCCACCGGCGTTTTAATTCTGGCTTTCCAACTACTTTATAAATTTAACAAACATGCACTCGATCGGATCAACATACGCGATTAGTGTAATCTTTAACGTGTCCAACCTAAAATCAATAGGTTGGACATTTCCGACTTACACGGTGAACGAGTACTGTGAATAGAGTAAATTATTTTTTAACATCAATATATTAATATTGATTTTTAGTTGACAAAATCTGAGGAATTGTATTTATAACTTTATTATTAATTTATGTAATATATAGATACAATAATTAACTTTCGAGGGGTTAATAAGGTATAGGTAGATGTTAGTGTTGAACAGAGTATATTTTCTATATGTTAATATAATTATATAAATTAGTGTTGTTTTTCCGCGATGTACTGCTAAAGTACTAAACCGATTTTAATCAAATTTGCACACCGTGTGCAGTTTGATCCAACTTGAAAGATAAGCTATATTTTATTTGGATATATATAATTTTTATATTCAACAAAAAAAAGTAAGGCGGTATGAAGTTCGCCAGGTCGGCAAGTTTCTTTATATAATTCTAAACAGAGTAATACAATCTCCTCTAAAGTTTAAAAGGACAAATTTTTCATTTTTTTAATCATTTTAACAAGCTATTTTTTATACTGAATCACCTAATAAAAACTACTGTTTTTTTTCATTTTAAATAAAATTGTTTGTACCTAGTTATGTCAGGCCAAAGCATGAAGACAATTTATAGAGAAAAATGCTTGATCGGCAGAATAGAAGCACTCGCATTGTTTCACGCTTTGGAATCGAATGTCATGAGAAAATCATTTTAGAATTAGATCGGGGATTCAACCAGACCATGTATTTATTCTGTTCGGTCGTGTCCATTTTGTAATTTTAAATAATTATAATTAAATAGTTTTAAAGTTGAATTATTGTAATAATTTTTAAAAAGTCCTTTCGCGCTCCCATATAAACCGTCTTAGTTCTTTCTATGAAATTATATTAAAAAAAAAACTACTTCTTGATAGTGATAGATTTTCAATATGTTACATAATTTTATACTGAACTACTTACAGTCAATCGGGGTAACTTTGACACATCATTTCTATATTATTTTAGCTAACTTTGACTTATTCAACATTTGAATATGAGACAAAAGAGTTAATTTAATAGGTGCTCTCGGGTTGGTTTTCATACTCTCAAGTTATTTAATGTCTATAAAAATCATATGTATCAAAAATTGGCAATTTTGTTGTGTGTCAAAGTTACCCCCCGTTTATGGGTAAGGGTAACTTTGACACAGGTGAGATTTGTCGCAGGAATCATAACTTTAAAATACACTCGAGAGCATAGAAATTGTACACCTCTACATTATCATTTTGACCGCAAATATTTAAAATTATCTGTGTATCCAAAATTAAACATATTAAAAGTTTTAATATGTTTTAACATACTTTGATAGTGGCAAAATTTTCGAGTTATCTTATCTCTCTATCTAAAAGTTTTCCACTGAAAAAAGTACAAAAATTACGCGCGGAACTTTTAGCAAGTTTTTGACATCAACTTCATTTAACAGCATCTTTTTTTCAGAGAGTTCATTTACCAAGTTTGTTAAGTAAACAAATTTTATAAATTTAACTTTATGCACTAAATGTGGACCACGTAAAATTCAAAAAATAATTTTGCGATTTGACTGTCAAAGTTACCTGGTCAATCAAAGTTACCGCGATTGACTGTACATTGTTGAGACGCCTTTTTTATTTACAATTTTATCAGAGAAAATTACCCGAAAGAAAATAATCTTAAAATATATACATATAAGCCAGAAATATATTTGCGAAAAATTTATATATTTTGCAAGAAATAAATAAATAATCAATTAACTACGCATTAGTAGAGATAACTCAAAAAGTAGTCGTCAGATATCAGTTACATTTAAATGAGACTACACGACAATCTATGCTTCCGATTAAGAAAAAAATCATCAAAATCGGTAAAGGCAGTAAAAAGTTATGTAAAAGAAACATAAAAGAACAGTCGAATTGAGAGCCTCCTCCATTTCTTGAATTCAATTAAAAAGCTGCAATGTTTTCCATCATATTTAAACTTTCGTAATGACTTGACATTTAAGATATCTTTTGTTATTTGTATATTTTTTGCGATGTTTGTTTCAGTTATTTAGTGTTGTCATACTTACTCACTTATAATAGTATTGTGCCTAATGAATTTTCAAAGTCAAATGGAACTTTTTCTTTTCATTTTAGCGTTTGGTTTGTTAGTTAGTTTTACTATATCGTACCTAAAATATTCACAATATAATGTTTATACATAAAACAATAAATATGCAAAGTATGACTTAATACTTTTCTTTATAAGAATTCATCAGAAATATCTTTAAGGTACCATAATTGATTCGTTTAATGTCTGAGATCCAGAAATAATGCAGTTACTATGCGGCTGTCCATCGAGAATGCGATAAAATTAAACATGATTCACAAGAGTAGAGTCGATGACGGAGCCGCGCAAGGGTTGAATGGATAAGTGGCGCCATCGGTATAATTGCTTTTGTATGACGCAAAAGACATCGTTGTGAAACAGAAACTTTACCTATAATTTTTTTTCCTTTTAAAGTTAGTCACAACTATTTAAATCATATATACATATTTATGTACACATATTAACTTATTATTATGAAATATCTACTGTGCTTTAGTTATATTACACAGAGTAATGGTCTAAGATCCGGTATATAACAAAATATTCCCTCATCTGTTAATTATGAAACAATTTTTTATAGGCTGATTTTAATATTGTGAATTTATAAAATCAACCTCTGCCACCATAAGCCTGCTGCAAATTTTTATTTTATTTTTTATCTTTTCCCTCACATTTTAATTACATGTAGTAAGCTAAAACCGTTAATATTTTACATTATATACCTGACTGTAGTAGGCAGCCATCTCTGTGATTGCTACACTTACCTGCAGCCAGGTCAGTAACCTCAGTCAGCAGTAACCTGGCTGCAGGTAAGTATAGCAATCATAGAGATGGGTGCCTACTACAGTCAGGTATATTATGTAAAATATTAACGGTTTTAGCTCACTACATGTAATTAACATGTGAGGGAAAAGATAAAAAAAAATTGCAGCAGGCTTATGGTGGCAGAGGTTGTTTTTATAAATTCACAATATTGAAATCAGCCTATAAAAATTGTTTCATCTAATAACCAGATGAGGGAATATTTAGCTATCTCGGATCTTAGACCATAAGAGCGAAAAATTCGAAGCAAATCTGTGGGAATGACAAATGATTTAAAAGACAAATTGCACGTTTTCCATTTAATAGTATTTTTACAGAATGTTATAAGCATCAGCGATGTAACCTGTCCAACAGCAACTTAGTATGGTTATATTTACTTGGAAACTCTACAACCTCTTTGTTTGCTACTAACAATAGGGCTTATAAAGTTGTTACGACAACGCTCAGTCAATATCATGCGAAATATTAAGATGCAGGCGTTACGTTTATTTTTATATCAACCATTTTAATTTTAATTTATACATGAATATTGATTGAGCCAACATGAGACTTGCATGGACAGTCATAAATTTTCTTATAAATATAAAATAAGACCATATCATCATATCATGAAGCAAACACTATTCTATCTATTATAAATTTAATTTATTTACGAACACTGTACAAATATTATTTAAACTAGCTTCTGCGCGCGACTTCGTCCCCTTGGAATATTACAAATAATTCTCTAGGAAGCTCTCAAAAGGAAAAAAACCCCGATTTTGAAACATTCTTCATTGGTGCTACGCTCCTATTGGTCTTAGCGTGATGATATATAGCCTATAGCCTTCCTCGATAAATGGGCTATCTAACACTGAAAGAATTTTTCAAATCGGACCAGTAGATCCTGAGATTAGCGCGTTCAAACAAACAAACAAACAAACAAACAAACAAACAAACAAACAAACAAATAAACAAACAAACAAACAATCGAACAAAAAAACTCTTCAGCTTTATTATATTAGTATAGATATAGATTAACGCTGATGTTATTTCCAAAACAACTGTATCCTTGTTTCTTAATGATAGCATATTTATATTATTAATGATAATTTCCTACTCGTATATCAGCGATACATACAAATAGTTAAATAATACAGGATGAGGAAAATGTTTAATCGAATACGTACTGAGATAAGCTTTATGGTCCGGGATTCATCCATTCTTTATTATCCTGCATGACGTCATGGCAGCAGATTCACTACACCGTCTAAGGATGTTGAAGAACTGGTTCTCGGAACGCTCTCACGTTTCCATGAAATATATATCTGTTAAACACCTGGTCTTATTCGGTCCTCCCCATTTAATTGTGAGCGTGTAGCGAGTGCAGCTATCAATTATCATGACAGTTTATTTTTATATTCACTCGACTCGTGAGTAATGACTTGCAAGGCGCACCGGCTAAGCCTCAACGTGTTTCAAGTTGTTAATGTTTTTATATTTTTAAATAGCAGTTGGGATTGAACATTTATTTATTAACTAGCTGCTGCCCGCGACGTCGTCTGCGTGCGTTCACTGCTCGTTCCCCGTAGGTGATAGCGTGATAATATGTAGCCTATGTTCTGACCCGACTTCTTAATAATATTCGTGCCAAATTTGAAGTAAATCCATGCAGTACTTTTTGAGTTTATCCTGGACATACATTTGAAGAAATAAAGGTTCACTGCTCGTTCCCCGTAGGTGATAGCGTGATAATATATAGCCTATGTTCTGACCCGACTTCCTAACAATATTCGTGCCAAATTTGAAGTAAATCCATGCAGTACTTTTTGAGTTTATCCCGGACATACATACAGACAAACAGACAAAAATTCTAAAAACTATATTTTTGGCTTCGGTATCGATTGTAGATCACACCCCAAGTATTCTTTAAAAAAAATATTCAATGTACAGTTTTGACTTTCCTACCATTTTATTATATGACATAGATAGTTTATTAAAGAGACATACTCTAGTACTGTATTTTATGGTATTATTATACAATACACAGTTTATTAGCCAAATGTGTTCAAGTTATATTTGTTTACCTGTTGTTATTTACCAAAAAAAAAAAAAACCTGACTATAATTATTCTCCGGAAAACTTAAGTTCCGTATGGTCTAGACCATATGTAATTAATGACCATTATGTAAAGAATGATAGTCGTTAATTGTATAAAAGATATATATATCTATATATATATGAGATAGGTATATGACATATATATATATATACATATATATATATATATATATGTCATATACCTATCTCATTCTCTCATCTATTTATAAATCTACAAGCTAGTTAGCATTTGAAGTAAATATGTGTTAAGAAGTTAGGTACCTGTTTAAGGTTTTTTCTTTTGTCAGCTAAGTTAATGTGTTATCAAGTTTATAATGTAGCGTTGGAAGGGGGCGTGAGTGAGTTGCCTCCCTATTATCTTCCTAATGCACGTTACGTCATCACTATGACATGAAAAATATGTGAATATTTTAAATTAGAGAGTTATTTTATTAATTTTATTGATCACTTTAGTTAAATTTAATCGAGGTACCTTATAGTTTTTTTTAATTATTAAGAAAATCATATTTGTTTATGAGTAACATACTAATTAATAATTATGCAATTAAACTTCTTGTAACATTTATATATAGTTTAGCGAAAGTTAGTTTTACACCATACACTCATAATTTTGTATCTATAAGAACGTATGTCGTGTAAAATGGTACGTACCTACTTGAAAAATAAACGTAATATTTAGGTAAATATTTAATAGTAGATATTAATTGAATGAAAAAAGTTTGTTAGACTTAACAAGTTGATTTGCTATTTGTATCGTTAATTTGGTGTGCTACCTACTGTCATTACCTTTTCTAAAGCAACTCGTTTATTTATCCAAGTACACGCCCATTAATTGAATTGCGTAGGTGCGCACACAAGCGCAGGCACCATTGCCAATAGAAATGTACTAGTGTGCAGCAGTTTGTGATCGGCGATAATGAATTCAAAGGTCATGCTATCACTCGAAGAGTGCCCGCTCTGACCTTGCTCCAGATCACTTGACCTTGTTCTCCAAGCTAACGAGCACCGCTTATCTTATGTAGCTATGCATTAGTTTCAATAGCTGGCCCACTACTCTTAATTAAGCGGCATTCCCTCTCGTTACCGTCGATACCGAAAATGTTTTATAATACACCCAACACTTAGAATAGCAAACAGACAGATTAAAAATGGCTTTTTATCAACTAAGTAACCCTGCACCGAATAATACGCTTTATCTATTACTTTCTTTTTAATAAAAACTTTAAATTGCATACATGCGAATACCATAACCCAGAAAGGAGACGTTTACTTTGCGCAGTCGGAAACTTGGAGTTACAATTTTGTTATTCCTTCTAGTGTTTACACTGCGATTAATACTATTTATTTCAAAACAATGAAAATACTGGTGAATATACATAATATTGTTATAAATATATTGAGACGTAATTGTTAAAATGTCTACCTTTGGAAAAATACCCCGTAGGGAGACTCGAGCTCCAAGATCGAAATGCCGCGAATAGCCCTTTTTGCACAATAAATACGGTCTCAATATCTGTAGCAGTACCCCACAGTAACAGACCGTAAGACATAACACTATGGAAATAGCTAAAATATATTAAACGTGCAGTAGCAACGTCGGTCAGTTGTCGTACTTTTCTTACTGCGAATGCTGCGGAGCTGTGTCTACCATTCAAGGATGACAAATGAGAATTCCACTGAAATTTTGAGTCCAAATTCATCGCTAAGAAAACTGTAGTATTATTGACAATAAGCCTCTCGTTGTTTATTTCTAAATTATAATTTTGATGCTTAACATTAGACAACGAAAACACAACGCACTTCGTTTTTTTGTTCTTGCCATGTTGTCCCATTTAAATGTTCTACGAGTACTTTTTGAGTTATATCCAAGAAACAAATTTTAATTTTACGCTGAAAAACTTCGTATTGCCTCAGAATTAATTTCATTTTAGTACATAACAATAGGTAATACTTATTATTAATAAAATGTTAAATTACAACAATCACTTATAATTACTACTAGTAGGAGTAATTAACTAATTTCTTAGTTTTCTTGATTTTTTAATTTTTTGTATATAATAAAAAGTATCTACCTATTAAAACCCAGAATGTATAGGTATCGGTAAACTTACGGTTCATCTAAGTTAGTGTACGTAGGTATACTTTGTCTAATCAGCTTGATGAAAAGAATAGCAATAGCTATAGCGTACAATTCGTACAAAGTCGTAAGTACAGCTAGTTAAAAAATGTACGAAATGACGCCAACTAACTATTCAATCAATATGCGAGACAATATATCTTTAAATCTACTAATATATGTTACTATTAGGTATACTTTATACCTATTTAATATTACTTTTAGATTTAACATTTGTTTCATTTGTCAAGTAGGTGAAAAAACTCACGTAAAAAATTATGTTCGCGACCTAAATATGTACATTATCTGTTGCTTACGAGTTCTAAATTACCGCAGCACTTTACCAAAAAGGGTATGGGAAGAATTATTCATTCTATATTAAGGTACCTAATTGCTTTTATTCTTGTATAACATCAAAGGATTTTATAAATGAGGGTATGAGAAGGTTGTAAAAAATTAGCACCAAATTTTTCATGGGTAATTTAAAATTCTGATTTTGTTTTAATGAAGATGCTTACCTGGTTATTTATATAGGGTATTCAATCACTAACTGCGTTCCTTTAAGTAAAGGATACTGTAGGTGTTAAACAATTACTTCTGCATAACCGTCCAATACTATATTTTTAGCCCTAAAACGTCGATAAACTGAAATACACAAGTGTATAATGTCGAAAGTAAAAATGCATTCAGTTTTCGAAGAAATGTATTTGTTTATAAAACGTGAGCCCGCCTATGCGTCGTGTATAGTTTCTAGCTTTTTGCGAGCATATCGTGCTCCCCACCCCCGGCGTGGGGCGTGAAAGCACTGCGATCGTGTGCAGGCGTAGCTAAGTATGTCACGCAGGTCGACGAACGCCGGCCTAGACCCACATACTGCAATTGGGGCACAATCAGCGACAGTACAGCGAGCGCATTGACCCCGCGCGGTGAAATGCCCATCTTTCTCCTTTACACTCTTTCTCTCAACGTCGGCACTTAGCGACGGCTTTCCCATCGCTTTGCCGACTCTCCAGTGCTTCGCTTGTCTTTAACGTAGGGAAGTTGTTTGAAAGTACTAATTTTATATAGACATTGTAGTACTGTTTCGTTATAAGATAAAAGAAGTATGGTATAGAATTGTAACTAATAACTTTCATAGTAATAAAACTTTCGAAATAAAAAGTAAGCACGTGTAACAAAATACAAATAAATATACAAAATCACCTTTTGTTTTTCCGCCTTGAATATACTATGTACGTTATATAGAGATGTCGTGTTAGATTGTCAATGTTTTTAATTTCTCTCGGGGATACCGATTGCATGTCGCCATTCGAACTATTTAACGGAAATGACACATATGAAACTGTCATTAAAATATCAACTAATACGAGGCAAATTTTTTGCTCTAGGTACTTATTGGTATTTAATGCGATGAGAGGAGACAGAAGCAACTGCTATAAATCATCTCAAACGAACGCTGCGCGTGTACGGCTCGTGAACAGAGAGTTACGCGCGATGCATGTAAGCACAATAATCATGAATATTATTTCCTTTTCACTTTCACGTAAATGGACTAAGAATATATTTCATCTATTTTTGATGAGGTCTTTTAGTTATTGTTTACGTAGCTAATTTCGAAACAATTCTCTATGTAAACAAAAATGAACCGCCGAAACGTATGTATGTATGCGCGCGCATACCTTCCGAACAGCGCCAAATTGGACATATTTTTTATGTTGTGTTAGTTATTTTCAGAGCAAGGTTTGTGTAAAAGAAAATTAAAAAAAAATCTATACTATCTATAATTCTATTTGGACATAAAATTGTAAGGTAGTAAAGATTAATGCATAAAAAATAAATATCAGTTTCTGCTAATTAAGGCATTTTAGCATAATGTTAATATTCCAAAAAACCGTACGTAAAATGAATTTGCGAGTGGACTGCAATTAAAATATTCCTGATAGGCACACCGCCGGGGTTTGCAGAAGAATCCGGATTCCTGCGACCTCGGCATTTTCGATGAAGGTGGCCACCGTGTGGTTTTAGTGGGTAGACTGGAGTCCATACCCCGGCCTCAGCGGTCGGGCATGCGTAACGCATTTCCTCAAAACGTATCTATACAAATAAATAAAATTAGAGTGTTTGTTTGTAATATTAAAATAACCACTTTTTAGTAAATGCATATGGATGTATACTCGGTACATATTATACCAAAATAATATTTTTAATTTTTTTTGTCTATCTGTCTGTCTGTCTGTTCCGGCTAATCTCTGAAATTGCTGGACCGATTTTGACGGGACTTTTACTGGCAGATAGCTGATGTAGTAAGGAGTAACTTAGGCTACTTTCATTTTAGAAAGTTATTTAATTTATAATTCTGCGAACTGAACAATAACTTTTTTGTTATTTTCCACGCGGACGAAGTCGCGGGCACAGCTAGTAAATATATAAAAATAGCATCGTTTGATTCGGCTTAACAAAAATTTTTTAAATTTTATCTCTGAAGGACTGCTTTTATTGTTGATTATATTTGATAATTTACCAAATAGCATACGCAATTTCTTCATTCTTTTAAAAATTTGTATCGAATTTTAATCCTAAGAATCTTTTAAAAATACTTTTATCATCTTTTAAGAATATTTATACAGTTTCTTCAGCTTTCTCATTTATAATTATGTGATATTTTTAACGAACTTGTAGATTATTATAATTGAAGAAACATTCTTGTCTGTTTTATATGAAAAAAAACGTCCTTACCCGAACCTTTATTAATTTAATATAATTATTCAATTGAGTGATAATGGAAAATATTATATTAGTGTTTTTTTTTATTGACCAATTTATTAGTGGATATAAAAAAATTATAACGTTTTTAATTGTCCGTTTCTAACGTATAAAACTATATAATAAAGTTGGAATATATAATGATAATGAATAAGAGCGAACGGAAAAGAAAGTAAAAATGAGCACAATGATATAAATAAGAACTAAGCTAACATGTTGTGAATCGAGAAACGTGTGCAAGCGAACGCAGTGATTCACCTCTTCTAGGGAGAAAAAGTGATTGCAATCCGACTGGAAACTTCGGTTTTGGAGCGAGTATTGTCTCCCGTGCTGTCTCGCGTTCTAGCTACTTGATGAAGTTGTATCACATTTTTCCCTACTTCTTCACTTTCTTCCTGTGTATACTTTCTAGGTTTTATTGTGAAACGTCTACGATTTCTAATGTAGCATTAGTGCAAGTTTTTCTTTCTTGTAATGAAAACGAGATGATTTTATTAATCCATGACTGTGTCGATTAGTTAGTGAAATATACAACACAGTTAATGGAGATGTATGATATTGTCAGCATACAAAATGAACCGCCTCTCTCTGTCTATTATTTCGCTTTGTTACCTCCGTATTTAGGTTGCAATCTATATGAAGGCTTGCTCTGGAAATCTGCATAGACGGATGTCGGTGCTATTAGATATTGTAAGTTTCTCTATCGGAGAAACTTTCGGTTCAAGTTAAGTGTGTCGGGCCGCGGGCCCGGCGATTCGTGGTCGTGCACCCGCGGAAATGGGTTCGCGACAATAAGCTATAGAACGTGTCTATGTAGGTCATCGTCGAGTGTCGCGGGCGCGGGATAGTCGTCCACTGATCGTTAACCGAGCACTATGCAAATCTGTAGGAACTTTCTTCCGCCGCGGCGGTGACTGCCACGCGGTCGTTGTATCGATTTCACCGGAGCAGAAGATCATAATCGTCAACCCGAAACTTTCATATAGACAAAGGTTTTTGTTTTCTATATTAGAATTTGCAACTTTTTCATTATTTTTTTAATATTAAGAACATAATGTTGTAGTGTTATGGATAAAAATATCTGGTGCTATTTAGTAACAATTATTTTCCTGAATAATCTAGTGAGCGAACAAGTTCTTTGATTTTAAAAAGCTTTAAATTAAAAAAAAATTGCGTGCGTACAAAGTATACATGGCAGAAGTGAAACTTCTTTAGCAAACTAATTGAAAAAAAAAACGAATTGAAAAAAAAACAAAAAGAAAACGTCACGCGGTGTTCCCAGGCAGTCACCCATCCAAGTACTGACCGCACCCGACGTTACCGCGTCACACGTTCTCTCAAATTTTACCCTCATGCGCCTAAAGAACGTTAACTTCAAAAATAATTTATATTAATCGCCTCTCTCTCATTAAAACTGGTCTTATTGCAAAATATAAGTGATTTATGTTTTTTGTTACTAGATTGAACTAATATGTGGATGACCAACTGGTTGTACGCTCTTAGTTTCGGAGGTGGTCGAACCACGACCCGCGCAATACGGTTCGACGAGGTGCGGGCACGCGGGCGCTGCTGTGCTAACCTACTTGGCGTGCGTTGATCTCTTTGTTTGTAAACATGGCGTCGCAGTCGACGCCGCTGTCCACTACAACTTCCACGCCACGCCACACCGAATTTCCATTTTTATCACTTATACTCACATAACGTAGATATATTTAGATATAATTAATAGGTGTAAGTGAAAATAAATATTTGCTTCGATACATATAAATTATTTATTTACGGTAATAAATAAAAATAATAATATAATAAATATTTATACCAGACACCGCGTTGGCGCAGCGGTTACAGCACTGGATTGCGATTGACTGTTGCTTGGGCGGTTGCGGGTTCGATCCCCGCACACGACATTTGTATTGGCCATACAGATGTTTGCCGTGGTCTGGGTGTTTGTGCAGTCCTTGTGGGTCTCCCCACCGTGCCTCAGAGAGCACGTTAAGCCGTCGGTCCCGGTTGTTATCATGTACATCTGATAGCGATCGTTACTCATAGTAGGGAATATCCGCCAACCCGCATTGGAGCAGCGTGGTGGATTAAGCTCCGATCCTTCTCCTACATAGGGAAGAGGCCTATGCCCAACAGTGGGATATTACAGGCTGAATCGTGAAATATTTATAACATACACATACGATCGTCTGTTCCTACGGTAAGCAACTAAAGGCTTGTATTATAGCCTGCTGATATAGCTACATTTTGTTTTGATAAATACATATTAAAATATTTATAAGGAAATACATAATCAGAACCGAGGCGGGAATCGAACTCGTAACTGTCGGAAAGATAACCGGGTTACAGTCTGCTAACTGCGCCATCGACCTAGTCAAAAATATTTACAATAAAGTTATCAACAAACCTTTAAAATAATCTACTTGTCTTAGGCCATAATCATGGTAAATTTTAAACAGTTTATGAAACTAAATGTTAATTTTTATAAAGTAATACTTTAAACCTGTTAACTTCGTACCTGTTTATTATAGACCACTTTGTTATTTAAGTGTTTCGTAAAGGTATTTGTTTTTGTTGGTTTTGAATTATGATTAAAATAAAAGGTAAATAGCGTGCGTTTACTCCATAGGTATCTACTAAAAATATTCCATGTCAAGCAATACTCGTAGTATGAAAATTACGAAAGGTTGTAATTGAAGTAAACGAACTACATATGTTTAAAGCGTCTAAATATAAATACATAATTCAAAATAAATTAATAGCTTTAAACAAAAGCGATTACAATTACAACTATTACAATTATATTAAAGATCTTAGTATTAGCGGTTTCTTATCTTCGTGCTTAAAGAGAATAAATAAAATACTTGAATAAACATTTTTAAATCATATAATTTTTTTTCGATCCAGTGGCGTTTGAAGCCGCGCCTCCGACATACCGTGTCAACGCTCTGCCAATTGAGCTATGGATCCACATCCCGCTGAGTCGAAATTCTTTACATGATGATTTTTATTTGGTTTTAAGCAAACTATGCAATAAATGTTTATAATTTCCTCATGTGTAACACAAAAAATAAAAATAATACGAATTAAAATACTTGAATGTTTAAGCGGAATAATACTTTGCACAAGTATTATTGTTATTTGCTAAATAAAATAAAACAAAGTATACCGTTAACCTTGATATGTGACGAGACTTGTCAGTTTTCAGTCCCCAGTTAGTTTAGTTTTATAGTCCACTTTGAAATGTCAGGACTGGCGAAACTTATAATAACTACGAGTATCTTGAATTTTTAAAGCAACAAAACTTTATCATTTCTTTATTGTTCGGTTCCTATTACCTTACGGTTAATTATTTAAACTACACAATTTTATTTCATAATGATAAAGAAAACTATTTAAATAGCCATTTTTACACCTAAAATTGTTATAGTGTTGCTTGAGTAAAGTTTAATAAACTTTGTACCTGGGATACATTTAAGAGGTCTTATTGGCTAAATACTAAGCTACATTGTTCTAACATCAAAACACTTCGTGCGTATAATATATATAAGTCGTTCGCAAGATTTGACCTCAATACTTGACTATTTATGCTCACGACGAAGCTGATATATCTTGTCAGATATTCAATGAACACTTACAGGTAAATACAATACAGTTTCGCTATAAATTATTTTATACTTTTATTATATTGCTACAATTACTTCGTAAACAATCTCGGTATAAAATGTGGAAAATATATTTTTCCAGAGCTTTGTTCCATCATAGACTAGAGATATGACTGACTTGCCAGGCAAATAATTCGTACATAGACATGATGCTTGTAAATATTAGTTGCGTGATATTTGCCTTCCCAAACAAATATTACAACATATCCTTTTAGGTTTTGTTTGGACATGTGTGCAAAACGAATAGGTGCTAAAAATGTGGTTTAATTGGTTGTAAGTGTGATGAAATAGTTTTATATGATATTAAATGAATTTATTTAGTGTTTCTTTTTGTTAATTATTTTTAAAGAAAAGTATTTGTTTGATATTATTACGACCGTATGACAATGACTCATGTACATTGAATAGCCATATTATTAGAAAGTACCTACTTTTAATATAATCCTTCCTTCGTTAGTTAAAAAGGTATTTAAATACATATAATTCAACAATATAAATAGTTGTACACAGGCGATTTTGTATCGGTGCTATAAAATATAAATAGTAAAGTGATCCACGTGTGCGTTAGGAATTCTAGGAATCTTCGTGAATATTGTGCAACACCTGCCCCGATGTCAGGGTAAAAACCTAGAATACATTGCCCTCATCTCCATGGCTATCTTTTTTAAAAAAAACAAAAACTAAAAGAGGAAAGATGTATGCACGGGATGCGAACATTCTAGACTGGAGTGGATGAAAAAGGAATAAAATGATCTAGTCTGTTCAGTGCCCCAGGTGAAGTAGACGACCGAAGTCGACGGCCACCGACATAGTCCAAGTTGACGTGCGGTCGAAAGTAAAAGAGGATGTAGACTAGCTTCGATTGTGATCACTTCGTTGCGCCCATTGACAAGAGAGCTCATTAGACCCTATTGATACTGAGTGTTGCGAGCTTGGGAACGCGCCGCGCGCTTTAATCAGACTAGGCTTTTATTGCGACGAGTCTTTGGCAGATATAAATGTAAATAAAATAAAATTACATATTATGAATACTCACAATTGAGCGAGATTGCGAACTCCTAAAAAAATATTTGTTTCATCATTACATAGTATAAAACAAAGTCGCTTCCTGCTGTCTGTATGCGTAGATCTTTAAAACTACGCAAAGGATTTTGATGCGGTTTCTTTAGTAAACAGAGTGACTCCAGAGGAAGGTTTATAATTATGTAATTAATACATGCATAACATAGAAGAGAAACACTGAAAGTTTTTGCAACCGTGCGAAGCCGGGATGGGTCGCTAGTATTCTATATAATTATCTTGCAATCTACGACCGCGCGGCGCCCTTAGTTGTGTGAGTGACCAATCTGTATAGGCGTCAATGTAGAAGTGAGAGTGACCGTGCGTACGGTTAGCAAACAAAAATTCATTAATTCAAGTTATGGATTTATCTATTGGTTTTTAATATAGATGAAAATTGAGGTTCATTTTCTCCTGTGTCAGGGGTCCAGAAAAACACACAATACACAAGCACAAACACCCAGACTACGACAAACATAGGTATGGCCAATATAAGTGTTGCCATTTGTGGGGATTGAAACCGCGACCGCTAGTGTAACAGCCAGTGCTGAGACCGCTGCACTAACGCATCGTCAAATTAGTCAATTTGTAAAAAAGTCGTTTAATTAAATACTTAACTGCATATTTAACACCTGTAATCGACGTTTTTGTTCGCTCAATGCTACATAAATTTAAAAAAAAATCTAGTTTACAACTTATTTCAAATAAATTTTTTTTTAGAGAAATTTAAATAAAAAACAAGTGGACAAGAATATAAAAATTCGAAAAGGGTTTTGTTTAGGTCAAATAAATATCAATTAACAGTAAGCACAGATTTGTGAACCTCAATTATCATCAATATTAAACATAAATAATAAAAACAAAAATCCACAACTTGAATTAATGAATTTTTGTTTGCTAACCATACGCACGGTCACTCTCACGTCTATATTGACACGTATGCAGATTGGTCACTCACACAACTAAGGGATCACATAGTCAAATAAAGGATCTATAGTTTATATGATTTCTCGATCATTATTTTAAACGATTTACAAGTTACACGCTTGCTACGTATTTATTTATATACAATAAAAAACCATTACATATACAAATATTATCACAAAATTTCATAAATGAAAATAAACTAAATTGTCTAAGTAAATGATAATTTTCAAGGATCATAATTTGCCAGTCACATTCCTTACGTAGTCGTTACGGAGAAAATCTGTACAAATAAATAAAATTGGAGTGTCTGTTTGTAATATTAAAATAACCGCTTTTTATTGAATGCATATGGATGTATGCACGGTACATATACCAAAATAACATTTGTTACAATTTTTGTCTGTCTTCTGTCTGTCTGTCTATTTGTTCCGGATAATCTCTGAAACGACTGCACTTTGACGGGACTTTTACTGGCAGATAGCTGATGTTATAAGGAGTAACTTAGGTTACTTTTATTTTAGAAATTTATTTATTTTGTAGGTAACTCTGCGAACTGAACAATATTTTCGGACGAAGACGACTTAATTATTCGGACGAAGTCGTGAGCACAGCTGTTGTTAAAATAAAAATTATAGATATGAGAATAAGTAGTGATTGTATTTTTACTAGTAAAAAGTTAAATAAACCCATTTTTTCGTTACAATTTTCTTCTTGGTTTGTCCTGCTTGGTTCGTTCGTGCCGATAATGTGTAAATGTCCTTTTAAGTGTTCGGAGGCAAGCTGTGCGGGCGTCTACCTCATGTTAGCCTTGCATTGTGTCAGTAACACTGGTCGCTGGATAACTGTACGGTGGTTGAATGAAAATAGAAAAAAAAGACCTCCATAATTCTGGAGCGTCAGGACTTTGAGCTTTCGAGACGGCTCGTCAGCTGCTGTAATTACATATCGATAATCGAATTGTGTTTAAAAAATTAAAATTTTTAATGCAGGTTTTCATGATAAAACACGAACAGTTGCTGATATGACCATTGTTAGTTACATATGCATATAAACATTTAGAAATTCTCAGGTATTTCTGATTTTTTAAAATACCACTTTTTTTTTCACAAAAGCATTCACTTTGGTATCTTTAACTTGAAAATGGTAATAAATTTCTGTGTAATGCCGTATCACCTTCTTGCTAAAGGATTAACCCCTTACCGCATGAATTATTAAAGAGGTGGAATAAAAATTTGTTTTTTGCGAAAAGTTGTTTATTTGAGCTTACATAATGAGATCAAATTGAGAAAAAAATATATTCACAAATATAAAAGTTATTACACGACGCCATATATGGCTTCGTATGCATTCTAGCCAACTAATTTTCAGCCAGATATGGCGTCGTATGCATTTAGGGAAAAATCAGTTTATACCTAATATACTTCGTGAAAATCCTTATAATAGTTGCGTTTGTCATTATAACACAAAAAAAAACATTACATTTTTCACATAACGTGAATGAACGAAATTTCGAACAAGTTTTGGCATATTTGTCGGGCGTTCTTCTTCCAAATGGCAAATTGGATAATGGGCAATCCCATCAGAACGCACCGACTCCAAAGGCATATCTTGATGTCTAGCTGGCGTTTTTCGTGACTCTTTCGCGTGTACTGGAGAGTCAGGCAAACTAGTGGCAGTACCACTTCGGCTGGATGCCGGGGTTCCAAGAATACTGGACGAAAGAACACGTTTCTTGGTAATAACAGCTTTTCCTGCCTTCCAGATATGCATGCACACCACATGCTGCATTCCACATGGCATGTAGCAGCCTGTATTGATTAGGCGCCATAACAACCAAGCATTTGTAAGGGACATGTCCAACATATGAAAAAAAATCCTCTTGTACCATTGACGAGACCGCAAATGGATCACGATCACGATCACGATTCAGCCTATAATATCCCACTGTTGGGCATAGGCCTCTTCCCCATGTAGGAGAAGGATCGGAGCTTAATCCACCACGCTGCTCCAATGCGGGTTGGCGGATATATTCCCTACTATGAGTAACGATCGCTATCAGGTGTACATGATAACAACCGGGACCGACGGCTTAACGTGCTCTCCGAGGCACGGTGGGGAGACCCACAAGGACTGCACAAACACCCAGACCACGGCAAACATCTGTATGGCCAATACAAATGTTGTCGTGTGCGGGGATCGAACCCGCAACCGCCCGCGCAACAGCCCATCGCAATCCAGTGCTATGACCGCTGCGCCAACACGGCGCCACCGCCAATGGATTTTGTAATAATCCAGAATTGAATTTTTATCCTGTCGAACATAACCCCGCTTTGTTGTCGTGGGCTCACTTCCAACGTAGGCTGAAAGAAGATTCACATTTTCAGGAAACCAGGCTCAAATTTACTTCATCAATAACCTCGCTTCTTCAGTTCCTTTTCAGAAGGTATATTTGAGTTTAGCACACGATTGAGCCGCACAGTTCATAAAGGAAGTAAACCTTTTTTGTAAAGTTACAATTGAAGATTTGGGCTATTGAACCAGTTATCAATATCAAAACAATAATAGTATTTACGTACTTAGAAGAGCCATAGAAGCGTGCTAGATCCATTTCTGGAATTAGATAAAAAGCAACCTTAGATGCATGCGAAGCCAAATATGGCAACTTTAACAAAGGTGAAAAAAAGCACAAAAAATGCAAAACAAAGTAATAATCAAACATTTACCGTATTTTAGAAAGATAATAGAATATAGTGATATTTTTTTTCATGTCTTTACTAACCTTTTTGGTATTTTATTTTTAATTACAAAGTAGCACTTTTTTCTTTGTACCCGGCTTGTCGCACGCACTCAACATAATCTTAAAACTATTTTAAAGAAGACATTTGCAATGAACAAATTATTTACGTACCGTTTCAGGATGAAATGCTGGTTCTAATGTTAGCTAGCTTTTTAAGATAAAGTATATCTTTAGCCAATAAAAAATATATAAAGTTTGGCGTCCATTTATGGCTTCGTATGCGGTAAGGGGTTAAGTAAATTGGAATAGGATTTTCTGTAATTTAAATGATTTTTCTCGTACGGCTTGTATTTGTGTCATTTTAAAAGTATATTTTTTATTTATAGATTATTTGAGTGAGAGATTATCTAAACTTTATAATTTACAATCAAACATTTATATTCTTGTCGAAGTATGCGTTCTCTGGAGCAAACGTACGCAGAAATTAATTTGAATGCTAGTGAGCGTTTGTCATATATACACAAGCCTCTTTTAGCAATGATCATTGAAGGCAGCACGTGGACAGGCATATATACATTAGTCGATAGTACAAGAGCTAAGTCTGTTGATCGTTATGATTGGTCCGATAACAGTAGCTCGGCCGCTGACCGACCTTCACACTTCTCGCCGGTTGCGCCCGTGCCTGCGCCGAGCGCGACCTCGCTGTCCGTCTCACGCTGCTCAACCTATCTTATGCATTCATATAAACTAGCTTTTTATTGCCTTACAGCCTTCCGCTACAGCACGAACGCCTTAATCTTTTAAATTAATTTTATTAAGAGAACAATAGCAACTATGATTGCTTTGACTTTAAGATTAAATTTTTAATAATATTTTAAGATGTAAAATAACTTCTTAAATGTGAAGTTAAATATACGATATAAAAATCTACCGCGGTCCGTGACTAAGGTTTTTTATTTAAATTTTAAACGAATTATTCCGTTAAGCAGTAAAATATTATTTGTAAACTAATTTATTAAACGCTTAAATATTAACCACAATTTTGTAATTTAACGCTTATCTGTTACGCTATTACAACGTAGATCATAGCTTGCTTGTTAATTGCAGTTTAAAAAATAGTGACATAATAGTAGATTATTAACCAGGGGATAATTCGCTCGTGATTTAAGACGAGTCCTGAGTGTAGCGAGGGATTTAAGTTCACCCAAGACAAGACAGCTTTATCACCGAGGAAAATACTCTACTTTTCTTACCATTTGCGAAAAAATTAACACAATAATAATATAAGATAAGCATCACTGTCTTTTTGATTTAACATCGTAACGTATTTTTAGAACATTAACTTTATTTATTTATTTATTAGATAATCCAACAGTTTACATACACAACTTATTTACTTAAAATATAATATAACAATTACTGAAAACCAAAATAGGATTACACCGTTTGTTCTTAAATATATTATTTTACAAACTAGAAGACATATTTTAGAGCGTTTGTAAAAATTGAAGTTGAGAATCTAACTGAGTGACTAGTTGTGTGTGTGAGTGTGTGTGTTCGTGTGGGTGTGTGTTTGTATGCGGGTGTGCGTGCGTGTGTTTTAGTATTTTAGTTAGCAGCATCTTTATTTTTGACTGTTTTTTTAAAAATTGTTTTTGTCATGTTGAACAAATCTATTTCCGAATAAAACTCATTATATATGTTAACTATACGGCTAAGGATAGAATTACGTGCATAATTTGTATCTACTTTAGGTGTATAAAATAGTTCTGTGTGACGGGTACGACGATTGGGCACTCTGAAATATAAAGCACTGACCAAGTCATTACAATCAATATGTCCATTCAGTATATTGTATAACATATACATTATACATATCACATTGCCGACGCCTGATTTCTAAAGCTTCCGTTTTATAATGTTTACAGGTTTCTGTATAATTTTTATATTCTCTAAAATCCACGAAGCATAGAAATTTTAAAAAATGTTTTTGTATTGCTTCTAGTTTATCCTTGTATTTTGAATAATTTGGTGACCATATGCTACAGCAGTACTCTAAAACACTTCGAACGTATGAAAAATATAACATTTTTATGGAGTCAACATCAGTAAATGTTTTGCATACACGTTTAATATAGCCTAGTTGTTTATAAGCTTTGTCAGTTATAATGTCTATATGTTCGTTCATCAGTAATTTATGGTCCAATTGAATTCCAAGATCTCTCACAGAGTTTACCCTTTGAATGGGATTATTATCAATGTAGTAGACAAATTCAATATTTTTTACTTTTCTTGAAAATGTTATATTTACTGTTTTTTTAATGTTGACGAATATTTTATTTTCTTTATAGAAATTGGACAAATTATTTAAGTCATGCTGCAATTCCACACAATCCGAAATTTTGTTTATAGCCTTATAGATTTTCTTATCGTCCGCAAATAGTAAGAAACGAGAATACTTGAAACATCTATATATGTCATATAAATAGGCGTTGTATAGTAATGGGCCTAGAAGAGAACCCTGCGGAACACCTGAGGTTGCGTGTACAAAATCACTACGAGCACTGCCTATGACAACAGCTTGCTGTCTTTTTGATATATACGAGCAAAACCATCTATGTAAGTCACCCTTGATTCCGAGAGCTTGAAGCTTTTGTAATAGAATTACATGGTCTACCCGGTCAAACGCCTTTTGGAAATCCGTGTATATCACATCTACTTGTTGTTTTTTATCCATAGCCATATGAACAAAATTAGTAAAAACAGATAAATTTGTTTGTGTTGATCGCTTAAGCATGAAGCCATGTTGCTCTAATGGGATTGATTTATGGATAGTTGGCGCAATTGCATTGTAAATCAGACGTTCAAAAATCTTGCTTATAGTATTCAATATTGAAATAGGCCTATAATGTTCTATTTTGTGTCTTGCTCCTGCTTTATGGATTGGTATTATTAGTGCTTCTTTCCATTGGGTTGGAAAAGCTCCGAATTCATTGACAGATTTATCAAATATGATTGACAGTGGGGCTGCAAGATTATTTGCACATTTTACATAGAATATAGCTGGTATTTTGTCAGTTCCTGCTCCTTTATTTATATCTAGAGCTTTAATTATTTTGAGAACTAGTCCTTTATTTACATTAAGATTACAAATAGTATCGTCTGCAAAAGATATTGGGACATGAGTTCTATCTTTGTCATTATTCTGTTTCTCAAATACGCTTTCAAAAAACTCACTAAATCCCGCGCATATTTCTGTAGGGTTGTTAAACTGACGGTCACCTAAGGAAAGGGAACTTGGATAACCACTTTTGTTGTTTCTTAGGTATTTTTGATACCGCCAAAAAAGCTTTGGATCTTTTTTGATGTCATTTTGCATTCTTGTTTTAAATTTCTTGTAGTAATGATCTTGTAATTTCTTTTGTCTTCTTCGTAATAAGGAAAATTCGTCGTAGTCTCTAGGATTCTTAAATGATTTCCAACGAGCATGAGCTTTTATTTTATCTTGAATAATATGGATTAATGATTTGTTATACCAAATAGGATAGCGGCAAGAAAACCTTTCTGTAACAACCGGTACATGTTCATTAATTATTTTGTTGATAGTTTCGTAAAATTTGTCAACTATTACATCTATTGAATCACCTCTCAATATATTTTGCCAATTTAATTTACTGAGAATTTCATTTATAACACTGTAGTCAGCCTTCTTGAACTTCATTTTACTCAAAGGTGGTTTCGAAAGTTCTTTTAGTAGCAAGTCAGAAGCGTCAATTTCTAAACAGGGATGATATTTGTCTTCAGTGACTAAAATTTGATCAGATTTTTGAACATTTAAGTAGATGTTGCCAAAAATTAAGTCTAGAGTGTTATTACTCACATTTGATATTTGATTAAATTGTGTCAAGTTAAAGGAGCTACACGTTTCGATGAAATCCCTTGATACAGTCCGCAATAATGTTGATCCGCGATTAAGATATAAGGGCCCTTCATTCTTCCAGTCAATATTAGGGAGGTTGAAGTCACCAGTAATTATGAAGTACTCTTCAGAATTAGATGTTAAAATTGAGGACAAAAAATCTGTTACGGTCTCTAACCTTTTTACTTGGTAATCATCTGGTGGTATATAAAATACGCCTATATTAAGATTTTGGTTATTTCCAATTACGCTTTTAGGGATTGTTATCCAAACGGATTCAACTCCAGCACAACTCCAATCCGATCTCTCCTGCGCCCTTAGAATGGATTTTGTACAAATCATTACTCCGCCTCCATCATGTTTGTTTGATGTTTTGTTACTCCTATCCGTGCGAAAAACGTCGTACCTACTATCACACAACTCTCGAATATAAAATCCGCTTTTAAGCCAAGTTTCGGTCACCAGCAACACCTCGTATTCATTTTGAAGAATATTTAGTCGGAATTGTTCTGTTTTTGTTCGTAATCCACGAACATTTTGATATAACAACTGAAATGGTTTACCCATTAAGTAAATAGTTTAATAATTTCTTAAGTAAATTATAAAATTATAATAATAATAAAAGTAAGCATTAACAGTAATCATAAGCTTTAAGCCACAGTACGATAATCTAGAGATTTGTTCAGCAGTCCATATAGTTGCAGTCAATTTTATAAGTTGTATTGTTACGTTGTAAGAGAATGTAGTGTAAGAGAATGTAGTGTGGGTCAGTATGGTGTAGGTGAGTATGTTGTATGGTGTATATAAGGTGTAGGCGTGTGTAAATATGTGTAGTTTTAGTTTAGATTCCCACTTAGATACTTTAACAAAAAAATGTACTTTAAATTTACAGTCTTGGAAATTAATTATTAAGAAATAGTATAGCAATCTCAAAGGCACCTTACATCTATTTATTATTTGATTTTTTTTAAATCTTTTTCTGAATTTATAGTTAGTACAGGACATTCCTCGTTTTTTCTTAAAAAAATATTGCAGTTACGAACCCAAACAAATCGATAAGCTTTTTCTGCTGCAAGTGTTTTTGTTTTCCTAAACAATTCTTTATTCATAGGTGTTAAATGTTCATTAACAAAAAATCTTCGTGGATCACCGTTAAGCCCAATATTTGTAGTGTCGATGCCTCTGCATTTTCTTAAGCCTGATAGTATGGAGTCCTTTAAGTCGCGACTTCTTAGTTTGACAACGAGCGATTTAGGTCTTCCCGTTTTTTGCTGCAATGGTTGTACACGGGTCGCAAATTCAATCTCTTCGGGCCTTAAATTAACTCCTGCATATTTAGCAATCTTTATGACGATGTCACAGAGTGCTTCACCTTTGGTTTCAGGTAGACCCATTATCTCAAGATTTGCCATACGAGACCACTGCTGTTGTTTATTAGTCTGAGCTTTTAAATCTGAAATTTCGGCCTCCGACTTTAGTACTAAAGATTCCAGTTCAATGTACCTTTCTTCCAAAGCATTGTATTCCATTCGTAGTTTACTATGTGATTCTTCTAGATTTTTAAACTCAGAAAATATTTCCTTTTTTATTTCGGCCATTAAAGATTCTTTCAGTTCGTTCACTATAGATTCCATTGCAGATTTTAAGCGTTGTTCGATGATAGACTCACATTGAAGTAAGAAGTCTGGTGAGCCAAGCTTTTCAGGTGTAGCCAGAATATGCTGATCCATTTTGTTCGCTGGAGATGAGTATGAAGGCGAACGAGACAAGGACTTAGACTGATAAGTAACATCGGTATCCATCCGTAGTTGCTTTTTAGGTTTGCTTGAGTGTAGACCTTTATTATCGGGGAAGCTTTCAGTATTTTTTATCTGTGGTTCATGACATGATGTACATTTCCATTGTGCTCTAGTCGTAGTCAAATCTTTGAATGGCTTTATACAATCAATATGATAATACTGTGAACACACAGTACATTTGATTCTTTTTTGAGTCACTGCGATGTTACTATTACAGATTTTACATAGAAAGGCCATATTAATATTTCAGTACCTCAGAGGTAAACTGTGTCAAGTCCATTTTTTATGAATTTTGCTTTTTCAATGATTTATATCCAATTTGTTCAAACGGATTTAGTGGTAAATTGCGTCAAGTCCTAACTTCCATAGATAAAAAAATACTCAGAAATAAATTATGTTAAGTGACAAACTAACACAGGGTAAACTAATTTATGTCCCACATAACACTTTGGAATTGTGAAATTTTTACTCTATGGTACAATTATAATTTAAGTCCCACATAACACATTTTACCTCCAAGTATTTTATGTCACTTGAATTTTTAATGCATTAGTCCTAATTAAATAAAAACAACAACAAGGATAAATAGCTTAAAAATTACATCCTTTTATAATAAAATTTGAAAGTTTGAAATATACTCAAAGTATTAATTGTTGCATTGTGTTGATTAGATGCATTTTAGTTAGATGGGGTTGGAAACACTGCAATATATATTGGTATGGACGTAATGTTAGTATATTACGTCCATGTACATTGGAGCCAACTTTACGACAATATTGTAAACTTTACAAATAACGCTTTTTACACACATTTGCTATATGGCAGAAACACTATACAACATGTATAATGATCCTGTTAATCAATTATAATTATTGTATTTGAAAGCTATTTTGAACAAGCTGTTTGGTAGTAACAATATTGATCCAACAAAACTTTACAAAGATTTGTGTGTCTTGGTTCAATCTACAAGTCGACGTATTTTGAATCCAACAGCGAGAGTCGATATTTTTAGATAAAATATAGAAAGTTATTTGGATCCAAAACCGTACATTGAATATGCCTTAGAAACAAAATTACAGGAATACCACGCTCAACCTGTAGTGGAAAATAATTTACGTAAACTTTGCCTGGATTTCACTCTAAAACTTATGACAGAACTGCGATCTAGATTACCAATTAATTTTAAAGTACTTGAGAAAATAAATTTATTAAAGTGAAACTTCTTTTAGTGCATGAGGTGTAAAATTTGAGCGACCGCTAACGCGGCAACGCGTCACGCGGTCAGTACTTGGATGGGTGACAGCCTGGTTTATAGCACATTAAATACACTGGTTCTCGTCCGATCACCGAAGTTAAGCAACGTGGGGCGCGATCATTACTTGGATGGGTGAATGCCTGGAACACCGCGTGACGTTGGTATTCTGTTTTTTTTCCAAATATCTAGTTTTTTTTTAAATATTTTAATTGGCATTATATTTATTATCTTTACCACATTCTAACGCAGTAATTGAACGCGTTTTAAATAATAAAAACTTTAATAAATAAATAAATAAATTTATATACATCAGATTTGGCCTAAAGAGAGCGGGGAAATGCTGGTACGCTTACAGAGTTCCAAACCAAGGAGAGTAATAGTTTTGACAATGAGGCTTCCACCTCTACAAGTACATCGGCTGCCGATGAAGACCAAGATATTATCATTTTATTTGAAAACATAGTAGATTAGAATGTAAAATATATATTTGATTAATAAATATTCAAAATGATTTAATTTTGAGATTTGAAAAATGTTGGCATATTATTTTGGCATTATTTTAAAGCATTTAGCTAAATTTAGGCATAATTTTAACACCAGTTTAGCATATTTTCAAGTCTACTTGTAGTAAATAATAATATACATGCATAAGTTATGTGTCTGTCTGTTTCCTTTACATGCTTAGATGCTAAATTCAATAGATACATATTATAAAACAAAGTCGCTTCCCGCTGTCTGTCTGTCCCTATGTATGCTTAGATCTTTAAAACTACGCAACGGATTTTGATGCGGTTTTCTTTAGTAAATAGAGTAATTCCAGCGGAAGGTTTATATGCATACAGCATAACACATGCATAATAATATAGTAGACAAACACCGATAGTTTTTGCAACCGTGCGAAGCCGGTGCGGGTCGCTAGTTTTCTATAGTTGTATGGAAATAGTTTGCAGTACAAATATATAATTTTTAATTTCGTCATGAAATGTAATAATGCAGATGAAACCATGGCTGAAAGTATAATTCTTAATAAATAATGGACTTGACACAGTAATTTTATTAATATAGGTAAGTAATATATTTTCGGAGAACAATGCGTTAAGTCCTCCTGTGAACGTTAGGTACATGCTAAAATTTTTTTAACACTATGATATTAAAAAGTACTCCTTTAAGCATAAAAACCATGATAATAATCAATGTTTCCTAAAAACATTTAAAAATAAAATGTAAAATTCATATAAATTTTTCATAATCTGCTTCTCCTGTAAAGTTCGCCAATTGTGACTTGACACACATTACCTCTGAGGTACTGATTTGTATTCTTCAACACTAAAGAAAATTATAAAATTTTATAATATCGGATATGTCGAGATTCGAACTCGGTGCGCTTCGGTTACTTCGCTGTTCCAATTCCGCGTCGTAAGCCACGACACCAGCAAGCTTATTACGCTATGAGTCGAATATGTTGTACAGTATCTCAACGATTCAACCTATTTATAAAGTCTATGTAGGTGGTTTGATAAAATGTCACTGCACTTAGTTTTAAACAATGAATTCACTTTAAATATTCACTAATTTTACTTGTTTTACGTTCACTACTGACTGTTATTTTATTTGCAAAATCTGCATATTTCGATTCAATCTATTTATAAAGTATATGTAGTTGGTTTAATAAAATGTCACTGCACTTAGTTTTAAACAATAAGTTCACTTTGAATATTCACTAATTTTACTTGTTTTACGTTCACTACTGACTGTTATTTTATTTGCAAAATCTGCATTTAGCCACTTGTTATCGATTTAGCACTATTTTAATATTCGAAGGTTATTATTCCAAAAGTTCTGAATTTTTAAACACGAGAAGTTCTTTAAACGTCTTTCTAGTTTGCGTACCCGCACTATGAGTTCTTGTAGTAACTTAATTATAAAAATAAATTAAAATAAACTTAATGTTTTTTTTTTTTATGTAACTAGGTTGGCAAACAAGCGTACGGCTCACCTGATGGTAAGACCGTAGCCTATAGACGCCTGCAACACCAGAAGCATCGCAAGCGCGTTGCCGACCCTATCCCCAATCCCCCCAGGAGTTTGTTTATGTATTTGAATAAAACAAAAACGCGACAAATTCCTAGACTAATATTTTTTTGTCGGAAAAGCAAAGGCATCAAGCTCATACGGCCTCGTCAGTTATAATAATCATAACTGCATAATAAATGCGTATTCCTTTTTCAAAAAGATGTATAATGCTTTATATACAAACTCAATGGTGTAAACACAGATGTAGTTCAGTATAAATTTCGGTAAGTATTCCAAATTTAAATCACATTTTCCCCCTAGACGCCCTAGAGGATGAATGAAATTCAGTACAATTTTCTTTCCTGTTTTTACCAGATTAAAAATTACTATTGTTATGTTCGCTTTTTGTGGCATAGGTAGAATGTCACTTTTTTAAGCAAGTGGTACGAAAAAATTATTTATTTACTACCTGATATATTCGGAACTAATTTGTACATATGGTGTACCTGTACCTACAATATAGAGAATTTAATGAAGGAATTTGTAACTATATTTTCTTGATATTTAGAAACTCATCTCCAATACTATTATAAAAACAGAAGAAAAATTTCCTTTCTTTGGTTGATTAACTCTGAACGACTGTACCAATTTTTAGGGTTCTGTACCTCAAAAGGAAAAAACGGTACCCTTATAGGATCACTTTGTTGTCCGTCTGTCTGTCAAGACCCTTTTCTCAGGAACGCGTGGAGGTATTAAGCTGAAATTCATATTAAATACTCAAATCTACTGTCCCTGGAAGCTGTAAAAAAATCAAACTTCTTCGCTTCAGCCTATCGCAGTCCACTGGTGGACATAGCCCTCCACAAGTGCGCGTCAAAAATGTCGTGAACTCATGTGTTTTGCCCATAGTCACCACGCTAGGTAGGCGGGTTGGTGACCGGCTTGGTCGCACCGAGGACCCTGCTGCCTGCCTTCGGCCTGTGTATTTCAAAACCAACAGTTGGATAGTGGTAGTGGAACTGTGTTATCCCTTAGTCGCCTCTTACAACACCCACAGGAAGAGATGGGGTGGCTATATTCTTTACTGCTGTAACCACACAGCAGATCATCACATCAGTGAAAAAAATCAAACTTCTAAGCCAACGTAATCAAAAGATAGAGACGTTTATGCTGCAAATTTTTGACACTTGCAAGGGAATCAAAACCTACAAGGTACTTCCCGTGAACACAGAATCTCGAAATTTGGTACGAAGTGTGTATGTGTGTGTGTGTGAATTAACAACACGTTGTAGATATTAAGACAATGTTTACGCTTTTATTAAACTTTATTTTAATATCAATTCGTTTGACAGACATTCGGCTGTAAATAAAAAAATAGGATATCGTATCTTTACGTAATAGTCAATTTTATAAGACAAAACTTGCTTTATGCTAACTTTTTAATTTCTACAAGTTCCGTTAAAAATGGCACCTTTAACCTTTTGGTTATTTTCAGAGGTTATTTTAATTTACAATATTATAAGCCTACTGTTTCATGTTACAATATTTTTTTAAATTATTATATTAACAACAACCACGGGCTCTTAGTTGCCCATGCCATTTGTACTACATAAAATATTTATTTTACTATCGGCGTGTGTTTTTTTACAATAGTTTAACTTCAGACCAGGAGTTCTAAAACTATCTAGAATTGCTAGGATGCACGGATGGTTCGTCACGTCACTGACAGCTTTTTGTTGTTATAAAGAGATTAAATATGTATTGAAATAAATATTTTAAACATATAATAAATATATCAAATATATAATAATACATGCTTGTTAGTTTTTTTTTCTTTTTACCACATTACTGTACTACCGAACTCTATTTAATAAAAATGAATATTGCTAAGCGCATAACTCGAGAATGGCTCGACCAATTCGGCTAATTTATTTTGTTGTTGTATGTTCCTTACGTCCCACGGAAAGTTTTTATAATAATAAAAAATTGCTATTAACTTTTGACAGAGCGAAGTCTATCCGAGCAGCTAGTATACATAATATATAACTAAACTATTACTACTAACTAGGTACGCTATAACAATATATCACGATTCAACCTGTAATATCCCACTGTTGGGCATAGGCCTCTTCCCCGTGTAGGAGAAGGATCGGAGCTGAATCCACCACGCTGCTCCAATGCGGGTTGGCGGATATATTCCCTACCATGAGTAACGATCGCTATCAGGTGTACATGATAACAACCGGGACCGACGGCTTAACGTGCTCTCCGAGGCACGGTGGGGACACCCACAAGGACTGCACAAACACCCAGACCACGGCAAATATCTGTATGGCCAATACAAATGCTGTCGTGTGCGGGGTTCGAACCCGCAACCGCCCGCGCAACAGCCAATCGCAATCCAGTGTTGTGACCGCTGCGCCAACGCGGCATCAAAATAGATACTTACATTAAACTTTTATTTTACCACAACGGCAAAAGTATAAATAGAATTAAATGTGTACTCAAAATTTAATGTAAGTAATATTTTTAACAGTATAAATTACTACACTTCACCACATGCGCGCTCTTAAGCTTATACTCGTATTCAGGTCGCAGTAATAATATAAGTGAGAATATATTTTCAGAAGCAGGTATAAAGTATGAGGAAAATCGTTTGTTGCATAGCCAGATAAAAAAAAAGATTATTAATTACTCGATTCAAGGTAAATTGCTAATTTGATAATTTAATGTAACAGCACTTCATTTCACGCTTTTAGTAGAATTGGCTACTTGGCAGAATATCAGGCAATATTACTTATTAGTACGTAGCTAGGCGAATTTTTGGGATGTTACAACTGTTTGTAATTTTTGCTCTTTAAATGAAGTTTTGAGTTTAGTCTTTAGGATAATTAAGTTACAAGATTCATAAGAGTTATACATACCATATTATTTTAGAAATAGAGTTAACATTTGTTAAGCGATATAAAAGATTTCAATGAAAACACAGTTGCACTTTGTAAAAAAAAAAAAAAAAACGGTTGTCTATAGCCTTTGCTACCCTAGTTTAAGAATGTTAAATCGAAGGTTGCATATCTCCAAGTAGTTCATCTGCGTAGTATGCGCCAATAAGATTGCATTCGTATATGCCTACCGTACATAATACTACAAAAGTAACAGCTCGTATCGTACTGTAACAACTATAAAATAGTGTTAGTACCGTATGTATATCTCATGGCAAAACTGTGTTAAATATTACTTTAAAGTTTATACATTACTTGGGGATAGTTTTTTTTTTATTTCCCATCTGTGTTTTATAATATACCTGTCATCACTTAATACAGATTGATTAAAAATAATGGTATTAGCAATGATGATAAATGTATTGTAAATTAATATTCTTTAACATTATTACACAACAGCAATTTTATATTATTTGATTTTGATAGTCGTTTTTATAAACACAACATACCTATTTTTAAAGATATTATGCTATAATATAACTTCTGATTACATCATAGTACAACTACGAGTATATTTATTTATATTAAATATGTCAGTGTAGATTAAACTATGTACATAGGCACGTATGACGTTTGATTAAAAATATATATATAATCGTCAGTTCCTTATCGGTGTCGTTATTGTGAGAGAGGGGTCACGTGATCGTTGTAATGTGATATTCATTCATTAAAATATACGTAGAACATTTTATTGTTTTATTTATGTTATTCATTTGTGTATATTTCAGTCTTTAAAATAAATATTTTGAATGAATTATTTATTTAAGATAAAGTGTTTTATTATGCTCATTAAATGACACTCAAATCGTTTATTCACCAGAATTCAACAAATTATTGTAATATTTCAGAATATAGGTACCTACGTAACATTTAAATTGTTTATCTGAACGCCCTGATCCGGAATTTAAAATTAAGTGAACGTTCTGGAAAGATGTTTGCATTCATTTTAAAATCAGATAGATATCTTTGAATTGAATACCAAATTATTTCATGTCGCTTCACGCTCATAACTTCAGTCAGTCTAATATTGTCAAGCCACATAACCGGTAGAGTCGTAGATGACTTCGTTGGATCACCAGTTCACTTCTGATCACACTGTGACATCATCTCGTCAAGAACACCTATTATAGATGAACAGTAAGGTTAGTCTATTTATGTATTTAATGAACAACTTTATTCCATGTTTAAAGAACCGATAGTGTATTTATAGAACGCATGCCGAACTATGCGTCATATTCAAGTGCGTACAAGATAGCTAAGGTTGGCAGTACTGTTTATTGTGAACAATATTTCAAAGGTTACGCTTAATGACATTGAAAATTGCATAGATCAAATGTTATCGAACTGTTGATACGAATGTTGATAAAATTTAATACTTTTCGAATGTATCGAATGTCTCTTTTTTCATCATTTGCTATAGAAAAATCTTTGTTTTGTTTATTTTGTACGAACAAGTTTTGTCTATAGTGGTCAGTGTTTTATCGATACATTTGAAATATCTATTGCGTACTATATCCTATATGGGTGTTAATGTCAATTGAACTATTGAGAATGACTTGGAATACCTCACTAATTCATTATCAGACCATGAATAACATCTATAAACTGTTATATTACAAAAACGTTAACTGAGGTAGGGCACAGCAGGAAATTTCCTGCTCAAAATATGGAGCAGCCCGACTGGGGTAGTACCTCGACCTTACTGAAGACCACAGCTAAATAATACTGTTTTCAAGCAGTATTGTGTTCCTGTTGGTGAGTAAGGTGACCAGAGCTCCTGGGGGGGATTGGGGATAGGGTCGGCAACACGCTTGCGACGCTTCTGGTGTTGCAGGCGTCGCGTCTATAGGCTACGGTGGTCACTTACCATCAGGTGAGCCGTACGCTTGTTTGTCGACTTACTAACATAAAAAAAAAAAAAAAAAAAAAAAAAAAAAAAAAAAAAAAAAAAAAACGGTTGTGCTAAAATTTGTTAAGTAGTAGCCAAAGTAAGTAGAAATCGCAATAGTACGAGAATGATCACAAACAAAATATTGTTTTTTATGTGGTTTGGTGGCTGAGCATAGGCCTCTTTCTCCATATAGGAGAAGGATTGGAGCTTAATCCACCACACTGCTCTACTGCGGGTTGGCGGATATGTTCTCTACTATGAGTAACGATCACTATTAGGTGTAAATGATAACCACCGAGATCGACGGCTTACCGTGCTCTCTGAGGCACGGTGGGAAACCTCACATGGAACCGGATAGATATATTTGTACAATGGAAATGGAACCCGCAAACCGTCGGTGTTTTAGGCGACTATACGCACTACTACACCAGAGCGGTTAGTTCAGAGCGTGCATAAGGCGAGCAAAAAATCAGATTTCACCCGCGCGCCCGATGAAACAAAATATACACAAAGCCTCGTGTCAGAGTGCGATAGACGATATAGTTTTGAGCGCATTACGAATGTAAAAAAACGACAAATATGTTATTTTGTATATAATTCCGAAACTAAAAGTAATTACATTAAATGCCTAAGCATAGCCTTTACTCATATTTAAATGTAATTAATTATCAAATTTTTGTCTTAATGGTCATAACCATATCGAGTATAAATAGAAAAAATATAAAAATTAGAGGTTACTTCGTGATTATATTTTATCGAGGAAATTTCCTTATTTTATGTTTTTGATAAAGGTCAACCCTTGCATATATCACGTAGTTTGTCATATATTTTTATTTTAAGATTTGGTCTGGAACTTTTCATGTCAAAACAAATAGAAGATGGTAATTTTGCATAATGCGCACTCTTCAGTTCAATAGCTTTTAATGAAAACAATGTGTTACGAAAGTAATGACCACTAGATGTCACAATCTTGTATCATCAAATATATATCCTGCACCCTTCTTCAATAGAAAATTTTGTTTGGATCTCTAGGGATATGTTTATATCCCCATCCTGAATCCCATATTATTAAAATTTAACTAAATTGTCACTACACATAGAATTTTCCTTTGTGTATCCTAATTATTTGAATAATTTTCTAATAGCTTTCTAAATATTTATTTAAAACTTACCACAAAAAAGTATTTTAAATTAAGAAATATAATTCAGATTTTATATGTAAAGTGTTAATTTTAGATGGACTACTTTTTCTTGTGTCTTGGTACATTTGTACTGGGATTTTGGATATTGAAAAAAATAAACCAATGGAAAAATCTACCACCTGGACCCTGGGGATTTCCTATTATCGGATACCTGCCATACTTGGACCGCCAGCATCCTCATTTAACGTTAACGAAACTCTCTCAACAATATGGGCCTATATACGGAATAAGTATGGGCAGCATCTATACCGTTGTTCTTTCTGATCATAAATTAATAAGAGAAGCTTTTTCTAAAGATGTGTTTTCCGGACGTGCGCCATTATACTTAACACACGGAATAATGAAAGGAAACGGTAAAATTTTCTCTTACCATTTTTTTTTTTTGACTAAGATTAATTCATACGTATTTAAAGTTAACAATTTGTACGATAACAGGAATTATATGCGCTGAAGGAGCACTTTGGAAGGATCAACGAAAACTAATAACATCATGGCTTAAAAGTTTCGGAATGAGCAAACACAGCATGGCTCGTGACAAACTGGAGAACCGAATTGCTACTGGAGTTCACGAACTATTACAAGTATTTTAGATTTTATGTTTAATAATTTTATTTAGTATTTAGTCAAATACTAAAGAAAAAAAATATTTAAAAATATTTAGGCTTTATAAAAACCAACAACTTTCGGTAATGATAAAAAATAATAATCAAAACAAAATTTAATCTATACTAATAAATAAAATTGGAGTGTCTGTTTTTAATATTAAAATAACCACTTTTTACTAAATGCATATGGATCTATACACGGAACATATACCAAAATAACATTTTTTACAATTTTTGTCTGTCTGTCTGTTTGTTCCGGCTAATCTCTGAAACGGCTGGACCGATTTTGACGAGACTTTCACTAGCAGATAGCTGATATAATAAGGAGTAGCTTAGGCTACTTTTAATTTTTTATAACTGCGAACTGAACAATAACTTTATTGTTAAATTCCTCGCGGACGAAGTCGCGGGCACAGCAGCTAGTAACTAAATAAAATGTTGTAAAGATAAAGATAAAAACTATATATCACTAGAAAAATACGTCAGATGCTCATTTTTCTGTAAAAAAAAAATCTGTTCACTTACCTTAATGTTTGTAATTGGTGACTAAAAAAAAATAGTACCTACTTAATTTTCGTTTATAATTGATTAAAATTATTTGAAGGTGAAATCACGGTTGTTTTTTAGCAACAAGTCAATTGAGTTATTCATTGAAATACTAATTCTTTTGAAGATATCAAATACATAAATACAAAAAGCGAACCAATTCGGTTTGTCACTTCGTTGGTTCCACAATTCATTATGTAGTTATTGAAACAAAATGTGCTATTAAAAATAAGAAAATTAATATAATATGTACAGGTTGGTGTAGTTATTATTTGCTTTTAACGTTATAAATGTAAAAAGTTTGTGACGATAGACGTTTGTTTTTTTTTTTCGCGCCAACTGTATTATATATTTTTCAACGAACTTACGAAAGTGAGAGTGCTTTTATTACAATAAATCTTTATAAAAGCTTAATTAAAGATATTTAAAATCTGGCGTTATCTAATGTTACAACTTGTTGTAATCAATATCAATTTTTATAACTCTAGTAATCGATCGTGGCCTCGGTAAGATACGGTCAGATTAATGTCAAAGTCCGGACTAAGTTATTTTTATCTAGAGAAGCAGACCTCTAATATTTGATGTTTTTTATAAGCAACAAAAGACGTCATTAATTCTTGAAAGTGACCTTTTAATGGCACTGACAAATGTGACCGAGATTTGAGCAAAAAATACGCTTTATATTTTTTATATAACGCCGGTGTTGCCATTCATGACATATTTGGTTTTTATTTGCTTAAAAATGGATTTATTTCGATTCAATGTGAAATATCACTACATATTATAAAACAAAGTCGCGTCCCGTCTGTCTGTCTGTATGTATGCGTATCCTAAAAACTACGCAACGGATTTTGATGCAGTTTTTTTTAATAGATAGAGTGATTCAAGGGGAAGGTTTTTATGTATAATACATGCATAACATAGTAAAGAAACACTGATCATTTTTGCAACCGTGCGAAGCCGAAGCCGGTCGCTAGTTCGCTTATATTAAGTGATGAAATTATATTTTAGAACATTAGAGAAGCTTCTGGATCACCAGTTTCGCTGTCTAATATGATCACACACTCAGTTGGGAATGTTGTGAATGACATAATATTTGGGTTTACATTTCCACCAGAAGATAAGACATGGCGTTGGTTTAGAAAAATACAAGAAGAAGGTTGTCATGAGATGGGTGTGGCCGGTGTTGTAAATTTCTTGCCATTTGTTCGGTACGTACGTAAAAATTTTACCTGAATATAGGGTACTATTTCTATTTTTGTATACCTAAGCCCTTTAAATTACTTTGCAGATTTATATATCCGTCTATTCAAAATACCATCAAAGTACTTGTGCGTGGTCAAGCACAAACGCACAGGCTCTACGCTAGTATAATATCTAGACGTCGACAAATGTTAGGACTACAAATACCTGAGAAGGCTAAGTACTCTGAACATGCAAATTTATTTAATGAACATCCAGAAGGTTTCATTAAATGTATTAAATATAGCAATCTCGCGTCGAACACTGAAGTTCATTTTTTCGACCCAAAAACACTTATTGCTACGAAGGACGAATGCATTCTAGATAACTTTTTAATGGAACAAAAGAGACGTTACGAAAATGGCGAAGCAAATGCATGTTTTATGACTGATGAACAGATGCATTTTCTTTTAGCAGATATGTTCGGAGCTGGTCTTGACACAACATCTACTACTCTTTCGTGGTATTTATTATACATGGCATTACATCAAGAGGAACAAGTATGTATTATAATTTTAAAAACAAGCTATTTAGTTAGCAATAAAGTAACTTTCATTTTTTGATAGGAGCGTGTCCGAAAAGAAATAATTACTGTTTATCCAGAAGAATGTCAAGTAGATGGTTCAAAATTAACGTACCTTATGGCTACGGTTTGTGAAACCCAACGAATACGGTCCATTGTTCCTGTGGGTATTCCTCATGGATGCTTACATGTGAGTAATCATTCAAATTTATTAATTTACATTTTAACTATTACTCGTAGTTTAATCAATGACATTAATTGTGAGTTCATGGATCGATATCTATATCTATATATATAAAAGAGATTTCCACCCATATATGTATTGTCTCATCACGATATCTCTGGAACCGTAAGATGTAGAGACTTGAAATTTGGTAGGAATATTCCTTTCGCCGAGTAGAGGTCAGCTAAGAACGGATTTCATGAAATTCCACCCACAAGAGGGGGTTGCGGGGGTTAATCTATATATATAAAAGAGTTACCCACCCATTGACTCATCACGATATCTCTGGAACCATAAGGCCTAGAGACTTGAAATTTGGTAGGAATATTCTTTTCGCCGAGTAGAGATCAGCTAAGAACGGATTTTAAGAAATTCCATCCACAAGAGGGAGTTAAGAGGGTTAACCCTCTGTTATTAATAACATACATGGCAAAACAACGTTTGCCGGGTCAGCTAGTATCATATATGACAAAACAACGTTTGCAGGGTCAGCTAGTATACCTACATATAAAATCAATGACTCATAACGAAATCTCAAAAACTGCTGGACGTATAAAGATGAAATTAGGCAGGGAGGTACTTTATAGTTAGTAGAAGTCCGCTAAGAACGGACTTTGCGATATTCCACCGCTAAAGGGGTTTAATTGGGGTTGATAGTTTGTATGAAAAATATACAGCAGGGTCGGTTTAAAGGAATCACTTATAAGGATCACTTATAAGTAGTCTCTATATAAATAAAAATGAATCGCTAAATGTGTTGCTAAGCGCAAATCTCGAGAGCGGCTGAACCGATTTCGCTAATTCTTTTTTTTTAAAATATACCTTGAAGTACGAGGATAGTTGTTACGGAGAGAAAAATTTAAAAATTGCCTGAAAAGTCTAAAAACAACACTTTTTTATATTCCCATACAAAAGATTCGTAATAATACCTACTTAAAAGTCAACTTGAACTTTAACACCATATGATAAAGTTTAAGTGTTAGTGGAGGGGTTCCGGGAAGGATAAGTATTAAAGAATCGACTGTTAGGCGGTACGAAGTTCGCCGAGCCAGCTAGTACAAAATAAATATTTTTACGATATCTAAGCTTTACGTAAGTAGAATAATTTTCTATTTACCCCTGTCATCACGGAGTCACGGAGGACCGTGCCATACGCTATTCCGTGGCATAATTATATTTACATAGAACCATATTAAAAACTAAATTGCAGGCAATATATCTATAGGTACTAATATTATAAAGAGGTAAAGTTTTTAACTTTGTTTGTTTGTAGGGGGTAATCTTCGCAAATACTGATCCGATCATGAAAATTCTTTTACTACCAGAAAGTTACACTATTCAAAAGTGATATAGGTGAATATTTTTTGTTATTGAACAAAATATTCACTGAAAAATAATAGTATATGTAAATCAATTCGGGGAAATTCGAGCGAGATCAAAACTTAAGTATAAGTATATTATTTGCTGTGTGGCTACGGCAAAGAATATAGCCTCCCCCTCTCTTCCCGTCGGTGTCGTAAGAGGCGACTAAGGGATAATATACATCGTACAATAGGGCCAATACAATACTGAAATTCCACACTATCCCTGAAAGAACTCAAAGCGATTGTTTTTAAGACTACCAAAAAACTGAAGATATCCTAAAGGCATACTTGGAGTAGTATGCACACCTTATACAATTTATTGCACAGACATAAAAACAGACTCATACTCACACCACACACACACCACACACACACAAACATACGCACATGCACACAAATACACACATAGATACGCACACATCCTGCATAATTTTTATTTTTTTTTAATTATGTTACATCTACTACTTAGTATTAGTAGTAAATAATATATGTATAATTTACTGAAAGGTAATATTTTACTTAAGTTCTCTTATAATTTGATTTAAGAAATAAATAATGGACGAGCACACTGGTTCATTGTCGCACAGGCTTTTGCCTATTACAAGAGCCAGGGAAGAAAAAAAAGACGAAGGGACTGGTCCACAAGTTTAAAGTCGCTCAACGTGCTATGGAACGGGCTATGCTTGGGGTTTCTCTCAAGGACAGAATAAGAAATGAGACTATCCGTGAGAGAACGAAAGTAACCGACATAGCCCACAGAATCAGCAAGTTGAAGTGGCAGTGGGCTGGTCATCTTTGTCGCAGGACCGATGGCCGTTGGAGCAGACGTGTCCTGGAGTGGAGACCGCGTATTGGCAAACGCAGTGTAGGACGCCCTCTGGCCCGCTGGACCGACGATCTACGTAAGATTGCTGGTGTAGGCTGGATGGGGATTGCGGAAAACCGGGATGTCTGGCGCGAGCTTGGGGAGGCCTATGTCCAGCAGTGGACTGCAACAGGCTGATATGATGATGATGATGAAGAGCCAGGGAACTCATTATTGTATGTAAATATTTTAATGAATAAAGCATACTATAATAATAGTCATAATTACTACTAGCTTCTGCGCTACTTCGTCCGCGTGGAATAGGACCAATATTCTGTCATACATGATTTGTGCGAAACTTTAACCGTTTACGCAGCGGAAGCTCTCATAAGGAAAAAACCCGATTTTGAAACATTCTTCATTGGTGCTACGTTCCTATTGGTCTTAGCGTGATGATATATAGCCTATAGCCTTCCTCGATAAATAGGCTATCAAACACTGAAAGAATTTTTCAAATTGGACCAGTAGATTCTGAGATTAGCGCGTTCACAAACAAATAAACAATCAAACAAACAAACTCTTCAGCTTTATTATATTATATTAGAAAAGCCGACCGATGCCGAGATAATCATCCAACTGCTGGCTTTGAAATACACAGGCCAAAAGACGGGCAGCGGCGTCTTCGGTGCTACAAAGCCAGCCCTGCGGTCACCAACCCGCCTGCCCAGCGTGGTGACTATGGCAAAACACGGTGAGTTCACGCCATTTTTGGCGCGAACTTGTGGTGGCCTATGTCCAGCAGTGGACTGATATAGGCTGAAATGATGATGATGATGATGATGAATGAAGTATAATTATTTACTATTTGCATCACAAAAATAATTAACGCCCAACGAAGTGGGCACGGGTCGGCTAGTTTTCTACATTATGTATTTATTTTTCAGGATACTTATTTAGGAGGCTATCGAATACCAAAAGGCACTATGGTGGTACCTCTTCAATGGGCTATTCATATGGATCCTAATGTTTGGGAGGGCCCTTACGATTTTAGACCGAGTAGATGGATCGATGAAGAAGGCAATTTATTAAAGCCTCCTGAATTTATACCTTTTCAAACTGGTTTGTATTAACATTTTATAAGTAGAGTTGAAAATGATAAATTATTAAAAAATCAACTGCTCTGAGTAGATGAGTGGATGATGTGTAATTATCTGATTTGATTTGAAAATGAACTCGTTATCTTCGATCTTGATAAAGATCTTCATAGTACTAGAAAACTGGTACCTTTAAAAAATAGTAAGCTAATAATATTATTCTTTTTTTAATAAAAAAAAAAATTATTGCAAAATAGGGTAGTTTGAAGGACTTTGATAAGAATTGTAACACCGAATCCTCAAAACATCAATATAGTTTTTTAAAAGATCAAATAAAAATAATGGCTAAAAGTCCGGATTCGCTAGCTCCCTTCAGCCTGTAACATCCCACTACTGGGCATAGGCCTCTTTTCCCATGTAGGAGAAGGATCAGAGCTTAATTCACCACGCTGCTCCAATGCGGGTTGGCGGATACATTCCCTACTATGAGTAACGATCGCTATCAGATGTACATGATAACAACCGGGACCGACGGCTTAACGTGATCTCCGAGGCACTATCCAACTGCTGGCTTTAAAATACACAGGCCGAAGACGGGAAGCAGTGTCTTCGGTGCGACAAACCTAGCCCTGCGGTCACCAACCCGCCTGCCCAGCGTGGTGACTATGGGCAACACACATGAGTTCACGCCATTTCTGGCGCGAACTTGTGTAGGCCTATGTCCAGTAGTGGACGGCAATAGACTGAAGTGATGATGATGAGTGATGAAACAGTTCTGACGACGCATTGGCGCGATGACGCGTTGGCGCAACGGTCACAGCACTGGTTTGTGGCTGTTGTGCAGGCGGTTGCGGCCATACAGATGTTTGCGTGGTCTGGGTGTTTGTGCAGTCCTTGAAGGTCTCCCTACCGTGCCTCGGAGAGCACGTTAAGCTGTCGGTCCCGGTTGTTATCATGTACACCGCATAGCGATGGTTACTCATAGTAGGGAATATATCCGCCAACCCGCATTGGAGCAGCGTGGTGGATTAAGCTCTTATCCTTCTCATACATGGGGAAAGAGGCCTATACCCCGCAGTGAGATATTACAGGCTGAAGCAAAACAGTTTTGATAGAATAGAGCAATCTCATTATATTTGTAAATTCATAAAATTAAGTAATAGCATACGAAGCTTCTAAAGTAATTCTGATAGTAAGGTTTTCATATATGTATCTAGGAATACATTCAAGTTAAATTAGCATTTATATGGAAAAATAAGATGATTACAATAATTAATTATTCTTGTAGGTAAACGCATGTGTCCAGGAGATGAGCTCTCACGTATGATATCAGTTGGACTAATAGCACAGCTCTTTCGTTCATTTCGAATATCTTTGGCATCTAAACCTCCAACAGACGATGAAATGCAAGGAAAAGTTGGTGTCACTTTGTCAGCTCCCGAAGTTTTATTTAGTTGTGAAGCTCTGTAATAATTTTCTAGCAATTGTATAATATTTTTTAAACTTGAAACATATTTTCATATTTGTTATATTCAATATTAAAGTTATTATTGAGATACTACGAGTACTTAGTACATTTGTATTATTGTTTACATTAGCACATGTAATAAATAATTTTTTTTTTGTATAGCATTTGTTTCAAGGAAAGGAACATTAAATCAATAAGTTATTCAATACATGGGAGAAATAAAAAGGTAGTATTTAAAAAAAACCTGATCATTTATTTTAAAATACAATTTTATAATCTATCTTTATGAAGCAGTATTTACAAAGCGAGTTTACGATGTACAATTCATCGTTTTATTTTAAAAGGCAACTTAGTTGCTTACAATCTCTTTAAAAATATGTAAGAAAAAACATTATTTTAAATATTGTTATGTAATTTATGGATATACTTATAGCGACAAATGTTACCGCTCTTAGACTAGTTGCTGGTTTTTATGCTACCATGGAATGTTACTTAGTATATTACTCATGATAGGTACGTATTTAGCTACAAATATAAAATGAACACTTAGAAACCTTAAACAAATACCACTAACTCTCACCTGAGATCTCACTCAACAAGCTACACTAACAAGTAGTACCTACTAATAAATAACGTATTACAATGTACATTTATTTTGGTATAGGAAACTAGAGCTTAAATGTAAGTTAACTAAATACATATCTATATGAAAATCTTTTAATTAGATGCATACAATTCTCACCGATCTCATAGATCGATTATCAACACATAATACTGAAATTATATAATCGAAAATCTCAACGATGGGAATTTCAGTAAACCTAAAGTAAAGTTCGGTTTAATATTTTATTGAACACTTTATGCACAGCCTCGACATTTGCCGTAGCAATGTCGTTACTTACTAAGAACTAAATTAATTTTTTATCGATGCGCTCTAAAACGAGTGATCATGGAATACTGGTGGGTATATTGTGGTAATGTAAATGATACGCTTAGTGTGCGCCGACATGGCGCAAGTGCAGGTGATCGTGCAGGACAACCGCAGGCGGAGCGGGTGGCGAGCGTGGTACAAACATAACACCAAATTTTTGCGGTGAGATTGTGGCACCGACGTTGCCTTCAAGAGAGGGCAGTGCTGCGTCCGGCTCTATTTGTAAATCGAATTGATGCATCATACTCGCAAAGAACATGAACAGTTCCATTCGAGCTAAAACGTCACCAAGGCACATGCGTCGTCCAACTCCAAAAGGCATGAAATATTCTGGGCGTTTAATTTTTCCACTCTCGTCTATAAATCTACTTGGGTTGAATGTGTTTGGTTCATCCCATAAATTTGGGTCCATGTGCACACAATTAATGAGTGGCACGACCTGTGAACCCGCCGGAATTCTATAGCCATTAAGATTCACATCTCTAAAAAAAATATATTCCATTAGTTTTTTATTCTCCCAAATAAACATTAATAAATTACAACAAAATTTAACAAAATAATAAAAAAAAAATATCACACTTACTTTGTGGGTGAATGTGTAGTTGCTAAGGGGACAATACTGGACATGCGCAATGTTTCAAGTATTGTAGTTTCTGTGTAAGGTAGATTTGGCATATCTTCAATTGTAGGCAGTCGTTCACGACCGATGACAGTATCTATTTCTTCTTGAACACGCCTCTTAACATCAGGGTTTCGTAGCATGAAGACAATCATCCACAACAAAGATGATTTAATTGTTTCCATACCAGCAGAAAACAGATCTCCAAGAATTTGCTTAAGTTGTAATTCTAAAAAAAAAAACATTAATTTCTGTTAAAGTTACATTGAGTTATTATTATATATGACGTCTAAGGAACATTACTTAATCATCAATCAATTGCTACTTATCATCAATTAATTCATAACACTTACCATGATCTCTTCCTTCAAATAATTCTCCTTCTTTTCCTTCAAGTTTTGCTTTTTCAATTTCGATCAAATAAACGTCAATTAGATCTCTGACATTATTCGCATCAAGAGTATTGCGATGTTCATCAATCAGTTTTTGATAAAAATCAAACATTTCTTCACGATTTTGTGCTACTTTTTCTTGAATTAACGCTTTTCCAGGTAGATACTGTAAATAATTGGGTGTGTTAATTTTTTCGTATAAAATAATATAAAGCAACATTTGACAGTGATGTTAATAAAAAAACTTACATTATAAAGTGGTATATATTCTCCGTAGTGAATTTCTCCAAATAGCCTCATGCCTTCATCAATTAAATGAATAAGTCTTGTAAATCGTGTGTCGTCGTGACTGAAGCGAACAGACATAGTGATGCCACAGATTACATTGGATACGCCCAGAGCAAGTAGCTGGTTTGGATCTATCGACTTGCCTCCCGTTCTTTGCAGGTGCGCAATCAGATCATGAACTTCATTCTAATGGCAAAATTATTTTTGTTAGCGTTATAATTATATCAAAAGAAATCATAGAACCAATTTTATTTTATAGATATAATAAATAAGATTATGATAATAAATACAATTTATACCTTGATACGGCTTTCCATTATTTTCTTGCCATTGCCCATGTAAGTCATGCCAAATTCACGTAACTTTTCATGCAAGAATCGACGTTGGCTTTTCCAAAGACGACCCTCACTATTGATGATACCTGTACATAGAAAGGAAGTGAGAACTATGTACGCGGGCGTTGCCTTACGGCTACGGGAAGGATAGCGGGACGTCCCATGCGCATGTGGTTGCATGACATGTATGGATATATATTATATGTCAATATACATATATATATATTATTTAAAATGACTCATATATATGCTCTGTAGATATATATATATATATATATATATATATGTATATTGCATAGCTCAATCAGTTAAGACATTAATATATTTACATGTTTTATCTATTAAATTTTAAAACAGGAAAGAAAAAAATTATTTCGTTAAAAAGTTAAATTTCCTTTTTTATTTTACATAACAAAACATTTTAGTAATTACCCAGTCCATTCAATATGTGCATCAATGGAGTGCTAGGACGGCCCGTGAACTCTTCCCGGCGAAACGCTTCTCTGATTAACTTATAATCACTCATCACAATCGTTAGCTGGTTTCCAAGACGGGCGGAAAATACGGCACCATAGTTTCTTGCAAGCTCCAAAAATGTTTTGTGACGAACTCCGAGGAAAGGCAGGTAACCAACGACGGGTGGACTCCATGGCCCAGGCGGCAATTTACGGATTTCACGCACGAAGTTTATCAGCCGCTTTGCCAAAAACATAGCGCCAAGGGTCAGCAGTAATGGCAGCGTTGTACGCGAAGAACAGTAGCTCACCATTTGCCACAAACCCCACAATATTTTAGAGTTTGTCAGCATTGTTATGATTTTGAAACTTTAGTTGTATATCTGTTACAAAGTGTTTATTTATAATCAACAAAACATAACATTAGTGCGCGGAATATAAATCGCGACGATGCAGTTCCTGTACACTATAATCGTATACCGCGTGCGACTGTTGTCTGCGCACTGGCGCGATGCTGGCGTGGCCTTGCGAATAAATACGCGCGGGTGGCGCGCGCGCAGGCTCGTCCCACCGGCACTCCTCTCTCCGCGGCTTTTCCGATGGCCGGTTTGCTACGACGCGCGTAGCACTTACGACGTAGAGGTACTTTTGATTTCAGACAATGGTGAAATGCTTTTTAACCGACTTCCAAAAAAGGAGGAGGTTCTCAATTCGATTGTATTTTTTTTAATGTATGTCACCTCAAAACTTGACTGGGTGGGACCGATTTTGATGATTATTTTTTTAATCGAAAGGTGGTGCGTGCCTGTGGTCCCAATCAATTGAGATCTGACAAGTACTTTTCGAGTTATATCTAACAATGCGTATTTACTAGACTATTTTTTCGTTGACCTACGTTGTATTATACCGGATAACCTTTCACTGGGTGTACTGATTTTAATGATTCTTATTTTAAATGAAAGCTGATGCTTGTCATTTGATTGAGATTTGATAACTAGGTACTTTTTGAATAATCTTTGATAACGAGCATTTACTCGACTATTTTTTCGTTTACCTACATTGTATTACTTGTCGATGTATTTGAAGTCGGCCTTTTTTCGTTCGACCCAACACAATTATCAATTTTTTATTTATTTATTTCATATTAATTTTATCAGTACTTTGTAATCTATACTAATATTATAAAGAGGTAAAGTTTATAACTTTGTTTGTATATACGGGGTAATCTTCGCAAATACTGATCCGATCATGAAAATTCTTTCGCTAACAGAAAGCTACACTATTCAGGAGTGACAAGATAAAAGGAAAAAGATAAAAATTATCAAAATTTTCGACCCAGCAGGATTTGAACCTGCGCCCTCTGACGTGCCGTGTCAACAATTCAATCTAATCAAGCATTATTATTTGCCTTAGAAATTAATTGGTGATTTTAAAACATTTATATTTATCTGATTTGCTGAAAATAGTGCGAGTGTATTGGAACATATCAAATTTCACCGTACCCTTCTTATGTGAAATGGATTATAACGCCCAACGAAGTGGGCACGGGTCGGCTATTGTCTCATATTTTACAAACAACCGAGTGCTACAATGATGTGGATATGAAAGCTGCATTAATAGTTAAATATGCAGTCACAAAATTTGGCGAGGGGCGAGAGGGGACATCGAGGTCGCGCGGGTGCGCATGCAGATGATAAGATTAACGAATTGCGTAAGCAAGGTGACGGCGGGTCGACGACTCACACCAGAAAGCCTTGAGCGAAGTTCTACGCAGTACGACCTCTAAGTGACGAAAATATCACGTTCGGAATCTATTTATCTCTGATTTGACAATTTTATCAAATTAAAAATATTTCTATAAAGAAAAGGATAGTCAGTTCATTAAAGAAACGCGACATTGCAGCCGGTCGTCAAGTCATATCAATCAAAAATATTTAGTAAATTTAAATACGTAATTTAATTAAAGCATATAAAAGTAGCAACACGAATGAAATATAAAATAAAATTAAGATGCAAACAAGTGTTGTGATAAAGTAAAGACCACATGCAAAAAAATACAGTTTCAAGGCAATCATATTATTTATAGATATATATTTGTCATGTTTTCAATTTTGCGGCTTATTATTAAATGTCTATATATTAACTATACCTATAGAATGGATATTTATTTATTTTTATTATATTATTTGTTATTTTTACTAAATATATATATTTTTATTTTATCATATTCGTAAGTATATATAAAAAATTATTCTAATACTTGTTATGCACTACGTACGAAAAAATTTGCTAAATTACCAACATAATAAAATATTCTAGTATCATATATAATATATTTAAAATGATAGTTACAGTCGAATTAAAGAATCTCATACAAAGCAATATAAGAACGAAGCAGGTACATACAGGTGTACAACAATTCAAAACTGGTTATACGACTCAATAGGTATATATATATGTATATAGAAATAATAAAACAAAAAATTAGATTAACCTTTGAAAGATATACAAAGATTTTTTTCAATAAAAAAAGAAAAGATAAATAAATGTGTTTCACCGTCATGAATTCGAAAGATTTTTTAAAACCTTCATCAAAAATTATTTAATGTTAAAAAGTACCAACGTATTATTATATCAGTCAAATGGTAGGTAAATGTTGCTGGTAAAGCACACGAGTACTACTCATTAATTGCATGAAATGTCTATTCCTTCTTTTACAATGTGTCTGGTTAGCCATTGACATTAAATGATTTTATATTGTTAAAAAATAAGTATGGTATAGTTTTTAACTGGTCATTACATACAAAAATTTATCAAAATTTTATTGACATAATTTAAATTTTTACGTTTTTTTAAATACACAGCGTTAATATAGCGTAAGATGGTTTGACTATTTAAGAAACAAAAGCCGAGCAAGGAACTTGTATCAGAAGCAGGGGCAACAGAAATCCGAAGTAATGAAAAAAAAATTAATATTATTTAGCACTGACAACTAGGTACAACAAAACTTATAAAGTAGAGCATTAGAAAATGTTCGCAATAATTATGTTTTATTTTTCTTGCAGAGTTATAAATATATTTACTTAGGTACTCTTTATAGTGTCCGACCGATAGTTCGGTTTCGGTATAGTTTCGGTTTCGGCGGCAAACCTACCGAAAACGAAACGAAACTGAAACTGCATTCGGAAGTTCTCGCGTTGTAAGCGAATTATTGTGCTGATGCTGATGGACAAATATATTCAGACAGAAGGAGCAATCTGCGAGGCGAAAATGTTAATGAACTATTGTTTCTTAAATATTACTTATATAAGATTGTTTAATTATGAATACTAGTATGAAATAACGATTACACATGCCTACTTGAAATTATTAGTAATTTTGTATTATTACTAATTTTGTACTAAATTACAGTTTATACATATTTTTTTTAAAGAGTAACTGCGGAGTTTCTTGCCGATTCTTCTCTGCAGAATCTACATTCCGAATCGGTGGTAACTTCTTAAAAAAACTTAATAATGACCTTTAATTAAAATTTTGTAAATTGACGATTCGAAAGTGCTCATGGGGCCTATTTGAATAAAGTTATTTTTGATTTTGATTTTGAGAATCTACTCGTTGACTTTTGCATTCTTATGATTATGATTGGTTTATAATGTAGTCGTTTTTTTTAAATGAAGTGTCATACAAAATGATAAATTTAACTTTAGACGAAGTTTTATTTTGTTTTGTTTATTACTTAAATACCCATTGTGATATTAGGTAACAATTTAAATAGGTATCTAATGTTTAATATTTAAAAAAAAAACATGAATAAATAATATTCAAATGAAGAATCTACCTACTCAGACAATACACCTCACCTATTTATTCTAAGTAATTTAAGGAGCAATTAATATTTTTTTCTAAAATGAAGGGTTATTAATATTATTATGTTGATTATTATCAATAAGCGAAATTGTCAAAGACAGCATAGCTATGTGATTTAAAGATAAAAAAATTAAGACTGACTGATTTTAATAACGTTATCTTTATTTTACCCTCAAAACATGATCATTTTAAGAAAGTTTCAGTTTCGGTTTCGATATCGGCCGAAACTGAGACCCTTGCTGAAATTCGGTTTCGGTTTCAGTTTCGGTCGGACACTAACGCTTTATAACTTAATATGCAAAAAAAAAATATTATTAGCTGTTTTTATAAAAAAATAACCTATTTTTATAAAGGTATGATAATAATCTTATTTTATATATTACATAAAGTTTGGCATAATTAACAATGTTTGCAAAAATAATATATTTTTAACATTATTAGTAGATACATTTTATCATAAATTTTTATGGTAGACAAATAAAATTGTTTAAACAACAATATATTGAACGTAGCTATGTGGTAAAATTGTATATAGTATTAAGACATACATTATAATTTTCGACATAACTAGATTAAGTTAACTGGTCACGTAGCAGGCGAGTACTCGGCCAAAAGAGCAACGACCGTCCCTTTCGATCTATCATTGTACTCCACTGTAGGTAATATCAATTAAGGCGTGCGCATATTTGATTTACAAACGACGACAGATTAGTCTTAAAAAGTATAGCAACGAGGGACTCGAACCATTAAGAGACCTGTTGGCACAGGCGACGCATATAAAATGAAATAAATATATAAATGAGAGAAAAAAATTACGACATCAAATATTCAGACGTATTTCGAAATCATTATCTCTAGACTTTATGTAGATTGTGTATAATTGATTCACAAAACTTATAAAATATACGAGTATTATGACTTCTGACATATGTATTTTGTGTACTACATAATTATATCGTCGAACATCGGATAATGTAAATAATTAACAAAAAACGAAGTTTAGATTTCTTCTATTTTTACGTGTAATAAATATTTTTGACGATTAAATTAAGAAATATCTCACGCTCAAAAGAAAAATCTCGGTATATCTTACATTATAATATTATACATTGAGGGTCTAGTATGCACAAGTCGCAATTTTCCTGCTTTCACCTCCGTGGCCTAGAAAGCCCTGAGAAGTTATACAATGCTGATATACTTCAATAATAATACAAATTATATGAAATAAACTGTGAAAAATGATCGTATATATAACATTTTATAATTAATAAAATCAAAATCAAATCCTAAAACAATTTTATTAAAGTAGGCTTCAAAAGCACTTTCGAATAGTCATTTTACAAATTAAAATTTTAAAGTGATTATTATTTTTTTTTAAATAAACCTACCACTGATTCGGAATACAAATTTTGCAGAGAAGAATCGGTAAGAAACTCCGCGGTTACTCTTTTGAAAATAATATATAAACTATTTTAGTATAAAATTAGTAATATCTTGCATGAAATACAGCGTCACTAAGTCCATATATCTTTATCAACTATGTAATAATACACTTTATCTATGAATTTCTTTTTAATAAAACTTTTAAATTTATGTTGGCATTGGCAATTGCAAAATTGTGGGATTTTATTATTAGGTATGTATCCATATAAATCTCCATAAAAATTCATAACCCAGGAAGGAGACATTTACTTTGCGCAATCAAAAAAAGATTATCTATATTAGTTAGTCATTCTAAAAGCAATAAAAAAAACAAACACAAATTATATTATAACGAAATATAATTATAATTGTGTTTAGAGACATTTATTACCTCTTAACGAAACGTTTTTCACTCAAATGATAAATGTTAAATAATATTTGTTAAGTAAACAAAATTTTGTAATGGAATCTGTTAGACATGACCAATTAGTACGATTTTCCGAGCTCCGGGAAATTTACTTTCTGATGTCAAATATTATAATATGTCGATTCATTGTGTTGTGTGATTCTCTGTATAATTTACTTTGCTATACGTAATAAAATAATTATTAGTACATTATATTATTATTTATACGTTACATACATAACAGAATCAAACAAAGTTAATGGTTCTAACTTAATTTTAATAATTAATTTTAACTCATAAGATATTGAGTTATCCTTTTCTTACTCCGTGAATTGATGAATTCAATTTATGTATAAGGTTCCAGCAATAATAATTATTAGTCTCTTTTTCTATTGTAATAGCTTGAACTTATTTTCTGTTTTACTTATTTATAATTTTAAATTAAGTATTATTGATGTATGAATAGAGTTATCAAATATAGGTACAGAACCGAGAAAAATAATTTCGAAACCGGATGTCATGGTAGTTATATAAATCTAAGGCACATTTTTTGGGGCTAGCTACACCGATATGATAGGAACCTTGCCTTTATCGTATGCAGCTGGTCTATTTTATCGTAAGCTGTCAAGTACGACGATAGTCGCGTGACTCCAGGGCCTGTTTAGTTAATTTTCTTAGTCGAAAAAGTTAAAAAAAAATTGCGTGCATACAAAGTACACAGTTATGTCAGAAGTGAAACTTCTTTGGCAGCCTAATTCAAAAAACTAATTTAAAAAAAGAATTTAAAAAAAAAACTATTTAAAAAAAAGCAAAAAGCCAACGTCACGCGGTGTTCCCAGGCGGTCTCCCATCCAAATACTGATCGTCATGACGCTGCCGCGTTACCGGTCACTCAATTTTTACCCCTCATGCGCCTAAAGAAGTTTCGCTTCAAAAAAAACTTCTGAATTGAACAAGACATCTTTTTAAAAGCTATTATTTAACTTGCAATGTATGTATGTCCGCAATTTTGTATGTTTGTTAGGGCATATATCTTCAACCGATTGAGCTGAAATTTTGTATACAACTTTACGTTAGATGACAATGCATGGTACTCTGTATGACGTCATTCTAAATCCAACATGGCGGACCACTCAAAATGGCGGACTAGTTATTTTCAATGCATTTCTACAATGTGGGTATCAAATAAACGGGCTTGCTCAGAGTAACTCGATAAACAAAGTGACGTTACTCTTAGCCACACCAAAATAAAACATACATGTAATACATTCTGAGCATGACACGAAAGACGATTATGAATTTATGAATATAAAAAAAATTCAATTAAAATAACTTTATTTCTATTTTCTTTTTCTTTTTAGCTGAGGTCAATGGTCTCGTAGTTTTTGAGTTTATTTTATTTTATTCTGCGGACGTCGACACAGATGTGCAAGGGTACTCTTCGTTTATCCTCGTTTAAACACGCCTTGACATAAATAATTAATGTATTTTAAAAGCAGATAAAATGCATAAGCAATTTAGAATACGCAAAAAGGAAAAATCCCCGTATCCTCAATAGATTGCATAGTTGTAAAAGTTCTTTTATACAATAATTTTATTATTTTCTAATAATCTTATTTAATTTCTAATTACATGATTAGTTTGTAATTGTGTACAATAATATTATGTGTATAATATTAAGAAAGAATATTTCTATTATATTGACACTTGTTATTTTTGTAAAGTAATATCAATTTTTAAATAAAATTGATTTATTAATTTGTGTTTTTTCAAGTAAACATTTCATTTATTCACGTTTGAAAAATCTTTAGCTGTTTGTACTATTAAAAATACTAAACAGGTAACATAAAGTAATATTGTTGTAATTAATATACATATTAAAACTATTTAGAAGTAGCTGACTGTACAAACGTCAAATTCATGTTAAAATGATCAATCTTCTACAAAGTTTAAAAAAATAGTGGAAAATAATTGTGTTACTCGCAAACGAAAAAAAAAACCGACTTTAATTACATCGGCCAGTAATACAACATAGGTAAAAAAAAAATAATCAAGCAAAAACACATTGTTAGAGATAACTCAAAAAATACTGGTCAGATTTCGACTAAATTTAAATGGGACCACATGACAAGCATCAGCTTTCATGAAATCATCAAAAGAATCGTCAAAGTTACGCGGTTTAATACAATGTATACCAAAAAAGATCAAAAAATAGTCAAGTAAATACGCATTATTAGGTATAGCTCAAAAAGTACTTGTCAGATCTCAAAAGTGGAATGACATGGATGGACAAAAATTAACTGCTAAATGCGCAAAACTCGAAAACGGCTCCAGCTATCTATCCATTTCAGTTATGTTTAACCGATTTCAAGAAAATTAGAAGGTTCTCAATTCGAGTGTATTTTTTATGGACGTTAGGGCGCGTTGCCACCATGTTGTAACGAATAATTATCGTTTTACGACTGTCGTCTCTAGCTGTTCCCATTATAACGATTGTTTGTCGTCAAAATTTTTTGTCGTTTAGCGACTATCGTATCTAGCTGTTCCCATTGGATTGCGACGACATTTTATCGTTTCACGGCAGTCGCCTTTTTGTTTACACATCTTTAGCAAGCTACAAATCTACAGTCGCCTCTACGTTCTACGTGGCTACGATAGATTTGCCGTCACGTTTTAGGCGTAACAATTTTTTATCGTTTTACGACTGTCGTGCTACCCGTTTCCACTGTCATGACAATCTGTCATCACTGCAAAAAGTGTCGTAGACGACAGTTAGTCGTTATATGTGGACACCTTAATTTAAACATATGAGCCATGACACTTAAAACTACACGATTATCTGTCGTCACGACATAGTGGGAACGCGTCCTTACTCGATCAAATCGATTTCGATGATTTTTTTAAATCTAAAAAACAAAACATCACGCATCCATCCTTCCTGCCATCATTTCTGTCAAGTAATGCCGGAGAAAATCAAAAGCCAACATTATTCTTTAGCTTAGCTTTGAACTTTACTCATCCATTTTGCCTTTGAGATTTTTTTCGTTTCTGGCTCTTTTAAAAATTTGTGTTTGTTTAAGAACAAACGAATCCACAACAATTAACACTGAAGTTAAACGCAGTGTTTTACAGAAAAACTCGTTGTTAAATATAATCTGTTATCAATCATTTCTGTTCAAGCGACAATACTATGTCTCTATATTTTAATACGTGAAGCAAAGACTTTGCTCTTTTTACGAAAATTAGGAGGACGGAGTCGTATGAAATTTCGCACACTTATAGTTTATATAGAGAAGGAGTGTAAAATGCTAATTTTTTTTTAAATTATAAAATAACACTACACACACTACCATGTATTTGACATACACAATCATATTTATATTATACTCTTTTGTTTATTATTATAGAAGTAAAGTCTTTGACAACAGAACCTTAATAATGTTCAAACCTATAATTTAAATTAATTATTGTCGAATTTCGACCACTGCCTGGGCGAAATAAATATTATGTTATTGCAAAAAAAACAACAATTTTGACGTTGTCATTGCTTCAGACGTATTACTGTATAATGTTTGATAACCAAAAGCGCGATGACGAAAATTCGTTACGTATTTAAAACAGTCATAGTTTTATGCAATTTTCATAAATAATTAACAGCATTATGTCGATCAAAGTACGTATCGACCTTTATAAGCCGTCGTCATATTAAATAGTGCGTTGCTTACAATAAAAAGTGAAATTAGTCAAAACGCGTGAGTGTTCCACTTAGTTACAGCAGAACACCTACGTTTGTACGTGATCTCGATTGCGAAAAGCAATTGATCATCAGTTGTTAGCGGCGCCGAAACAGCGAACGCAAATCGATAAAACAAACAAACACATTACAAAGATGTTAGACGTTTAAGATGCAACGTGTTTGACTATCTTCAAGTAACAATATTGTAGCAAGTATCGAGGTTTAACGTTAAAACTAGCTTTTAAAAACTTACAAATACCATTTTCTAAAATTAACTAATTTACTAATTTCGAGTTTTTATATATTTTTAAGTGTACTGAATTTTTGGTAGATTCGAAAATTAGGTCATAAAAATTAAAACGTGTGACGTGCTTTATAGTACAACCATAATTGTACTAGTGTTTTCGAAAATATATATTTAGGAAATTATAATTTTTGTAACTCACGATTACGATACATGATTAAAGTTACTTAAGATTACTTATTTCTGTGATAATGTAATATACAATACTTAATTACCTACATCAATTGATAGTGAATATTTAATTAGTGGATTATTAATTTTACAAATAAGCACTATAATTTATATGGGTTTTTATAAAAAATATCATTTAAATCAAAATAGTGATTCTAAAATATTATAAGATTTGTTTATATTAATCAAAGGTTATAATACGAATTAGACAGTCTGATATGCAGCAGATTAAAAAATTTTGTTGGTGAGAAATCAATCATCCTATAAAAGCTCCCCTAGTAGAATTGTTAAGAAGTAAAAAATCAGCTGTATACAATCATACTATTTTATTATACTCTGAGGGGTAGCTTTTTTAATTTAATCCAAACAGACAGCATCGATGTCTAATAATAATAGCCTCAAGGTTTAAATCAGATAGCTAAACAAAGTTGCGTAACGAAGTAACGAACATCAGTTAGCAGGTGATGATTTAGTAAGTAAATAAATCTTGTCCTAAACAAATACTATACAATACACATACGATACAAATATGCCTTAGTATAAACGAAAAAAAAAATACACAAAAAATGAGACCAGAAAAAATTATATACAAAAGGCGGTGTTGCCGCGAAAAGATCAGAATCTTCCAGACAACTTCTAGGAAAAAATGAATCGAAAAAGCACATGTGATTGAAATATTTATTTGTTAGGTTCGTTGACATTTCTGATAGTGTAAAGTGTATCTTATTGTTCGAGCACTAAGCCATTGTTACGGCGCAGCTGCGCACGATCATGGCATATTGCAAAAAAACAGGGCTGCCCTTCTTGATAAAAGTTTTATTACATAATATGTATAGAGAGAAATAAAATAACCCTTCTTACAAAGTGTTACTGTGTTTGAAATAAATTAAAAGTAAAAAACCTTTTTAAAAAACAAGCTTTTATTTGAATGCACTAAAACGAAAAAAATAAATTTTTACTTTAAAACTTTTACTATCTACTTATAAAGTCATTACACATAATCTATATGATAGAAAAGCTTGTCGCGAGATAGTACTCGTATTTCTTTAGTTTGAACATTTTAATAGTTAAAATCAATCACATCAATTTATTTAATTTACTTGTTTACAAGCAAATCTTGCGACAAGCTTTTATATCATATAGATTATGTGTAATGACTTTATAAGTAGATAGTAAAAGTTTTAAAGTAAAAATTTATTTTTTTCGTTTTAGTGCATTCAAATAAAAGCTTGTTTTTTAAAAAGGTTTTTTACTTTTAATTTATTTTTGACTTTTTAGTCGGTTATTACGTCACTTTATTCGAATTTTTCTTAGCAAGCCCTTTCATTTGATACCCATATTGTAGAAGTGCACTAAAAATAACTAGTCCACACTCTTGGATATGCCGCCATATTGGATTTAGAATGACGTCAAGGTAACCATGCATTGGCATCCAAATTGAACCTATAAGTATACAAAATTTCAGCTCAATTGGTTGAAGATATCTGCTTCAAAATTGAGTTGCAAGATTTCACCTGAACAAACATACATACATACAAACCATGCATTGTCATCCAAATTGAACCTGTATACAAAGTTTCAGCTCAATTGCTTGACGATATTTGCTTCAAAATTGAGTTGCAAGATTTCACCCGAACAAACATACATACATGCAAACCATGCATTGTCATCCAAATTGAACCTGTATACAAAGTTTCAGCTCAATTGCTTGAAGATATTTGCTTCAAAATTGAGTTGCAAGATTTCACCCGAACAAACATACATACATACATAAATACATACAAATCATGCATTGTCATCTAAATTGAACCTGTATACAAAATTTCAGCTCAATCGGTTGAAGATATCTGCTTCAAAATTGAGTTACAAGATTTCACCCGAACAAACATTCATTAAATTTACATACATACATACATACATACATACATACATACATTGCAAGTTAAATAAAAGCTTGTAAAAAAAAGCAGATGTAATTTAAGTACAGTTAAAACTTTTAAGCACCTTATTTCTATGTAACTAACTTGTAACTAATCTATTGAGTGTGAGAGGTGTATTTCTATACTATCTCTGCCTGCGACGTCACTCGCGTTTCCAAATAAAATTAATTCCCACGGAAGTCATACTGAATTTCGTGATAAATAAATTCTAATTAAAAATGAAAAAAAAAGTTTGAATTATTTTATTAGTATTTTATACAAAATAAGAATTTTAACGAAAATCGAGTTAGAAATTACACTCCACGCTTACAATATAACTTTGAAATATAATCTGACTTGATGAAGCTTTCTCTTTGAAAATTTATAAGGGTATTTAAAAATATACCCTTAAGAAATGAGTGAATAGGGTTTTCTAGGTATGTGCGCTTAGTATATCCAAACCTCCACTTAGATGTAACTTGTCTCATACTGTTTTTTATTCAAATCATATATTTAATGTTAAAATGTAAAGTTAAGAAAGAGCAAAATTATGAAGAGTAAAACTGTGATAAAAAAGAAAAACAGGTATTGCCAGATTAATATTGTTACCATAAATCAAATTGCGGTTAAGTTATCTCATCTGTAATTTGTTTCAAATTAAAAGTAAATCTATCTTCTATATATATAATTATTTCGTGTCACGATGTTTGTCCGGGCTAATCTCCGAAACATCTTCAAAACAACAACGATTTTAATGAAATTTTGCACAGATATATAGGTAACTTTGTCGAACTTAAAAAATATAGGCTATATTATAAATAATTTCGAAGTAGTAAGGCGTTACGAAGTTTTCCAGCCTTTCCAGGTCAACTAGTTTTATATCAAACAGGTCAAAACTTCATTTAAGTTATTGTTTTGAATATTAAAATTTAATATTCTGTTAAATCTATGTAATAATTATATAAAAGAGATTTTTCCACGTATTATATTGACTCATCACGATATCTCTAGAACCATAAGGCGTAGAGACTTGAAATTTGGTCGGAATAATCCTTTCGCCGAGTACAGGTCAGCTAAGAACGGATTTTACGAAATTCCACCCACAAGAGGGGGTTGCGGGGGTTATATATGGCAAAACAACGTTTGCTTTTTCAGCTAGTATTATAATAATCTTTTCTCATGCCAAATGTCAGCTTCCTTTATTACAAGCATGAATACTCATCAAGTAGCTGTGCAAGGAGATCTAAAAGTTGCCTTCTAAGCGGATTGTCTTCGCCTACTGATTACAATTGACTCAACATAAATATTTTGTCTATGAAGCAAATAATACACGCATTTGAACGCAATTTAAAAAAAAAAAACACAGATTCAAAATTGTCGTGAGTCATAACTATTGTTAGTTTCTATTCAGCAAATTTATACAATTTTAATATTGCATATATTGAATCATAGACGAAATAAACGTTTGTAAAAAAATCTAAATTAATATAACTTATTATTTGATTATGAGTTAATTTTACGGTAATATATAATATTAAAATAATCGTCATATTTTGTCGTAAAAAAAGATTAATATGTCTGATAAAAACATTTGACATTATTAGATTTTTATGGTCTGATATTTTTGTTTTAGTTTATAAAAATATGTCGCGGACAAAATTTATCTCTTAGTCCATGACATGTGACATGACATTTCGTACATTATTAATAGTATGAATTCGATCGATATAAAATCTAAAAAAAAAATGGCTGTCAGTGACCTTCAATATGCAAAAGTAGGTGACACATTTTTGCTTTACCTCACGAGCGTGGGATGATAACTTTGTGATAACCCAAGCCCTGCAATTAATGAGCGCATGCCCTGTAGGTATATTTTTGTACCTTTACTATCTTTATTAATGAAATTGCGACAGAATAATGTCGATTATTATACTATATTAAAAAATAAAGAAATAATTAATTGCTAAAACAATGTTTAATACATGTAACAAAAATACAGCTATAATTTTATTTTTGTACTTATATAATTCTTACACAATCATTCAAAAATAATGTTGCTTTAACACAAACAAATGAAATTATTATGGTTATCTATATATATTTTAAACAATTACATTCGAACCAGATAAAACCACGAGAGCAGAAGCAGTTAACATTTGTAGTTTTTTTATATTATTGGTTGTATTTATCTCAAATAGTAAACAAAACTCCGATTAATGCAAAATGTTAATAATGAAACTATATATCTTGAAGCGTAAATAACTGGTACATCTTCAGGTTCAAAAACATTATGTATATCATAAATATATTTATACATAGCTAGATGGCCCGCTGAACTTCGTATCACCTACGTATATTTGTGAAAAATATACACAAAACACTTTCTGAACGCACCTATAAATATTTGACAACCAATTGACAACGTTTTTGACAAAAGACATTACCCCGCTAGGAACATTTTGTATCGGAAAATTAAATTGTCGTTTTTAGTATTTTCCGTTACTTATTATTTAATTTGTCACCGCTTAAACATTTCCTGAACTTCCACAAATATTTCAAGATCAAAATTAGCCAAATCGGCCTAGCCATTTTCGAGTTTTAGCGAGACTAACGAACCGCAATTGATTTTTATATATGTAGATGTCTGCGGCTGGCGTTATTTAATAACTGAAACGATTTCATGTACCTACTACAATACTTACTCTAGAGTTTGTTACATGGAGTTTGTCACCAATATGCACGTGACAAGATAATTTAATATGTATCATGAAGAGTAAGTACGTTAAATAACTGTAGGTTCAGAGGTTTCGAATGTCATTACAAAGAATCGAGTGGTCGTCCGATCAGAGGTGTGTCGAAACTATAATGTCTTCCCGGGATTATAACGTAACCTGAAACGTTACTCACGTTACGTAGCAGCAGTTTTATACTATATGCGCTCGTTATATAATAAAGTATAAAAATAAACAGCAATGATGAAAGCAAACATAACCAAATATTTAAACTTTCAGATCTAATGCTTAAAAATAAAACTATTGTCATTTATTATTCGAAATAAAACACATTGAAACGATTTTATAATAAGCTATAACAAGATTTTATCGAATTACGTTTTAGAGTGTCGACAGTCGACCCAAAGGAAACAAAAGGTTTTAAAGTAATAGGAAAAAAACTAACTCTGGAGTCTGGACTATGAACCTTGAAATTCTTCGAATCGACTTACTTCACAATTACGACGAAATAATACGGACTTTATTGTTTAAGCAATATAAAACGCTTATTTATTGCATTCTGTACGATTTTTGACAATTGGTGTATTTTTTATTTATTAACGTAAAGAATCCTCGCGTAATTTGTATCGTTTATAGCGTGTATTGGTATTATTTCTTATTTAAAAGTTCAGAGGGCGTCGTCCTCATACTGTTGCGAAGGAGTTTCAATTTATAACACGCACTAGTGAGTGATATAATTAAATTAAGATGCAGCTGCAAACACGATAATGGTTTCGAATCTAAGCGGTTATCTATGTGATATAGCAAAAGGGTTGTTGAACTCTGCGATGCAAAATAGTATTGCGCAGGCATAACCAATTTAATAACAACATTTTATGCAATCTTATACATTTCTAAAAGATTAAGTACAAAATGATAAAAATTATTTTTTGGTGACTATGCAACTTTCTGCACGTGATACGTACGTGTCTTTAGTTGATACTAATTAACTGTGCGTATTTATTTATCGTACCTTATTAATTAGAGTGATTTTGAAATAATAATAATAAATGTATGTACTAAGTATAAAAAAAAATTGCGTGCGTACAAAGTACATATGTCAGAAGTGAAACTTCTTTGGCAAACTAATTAAAAAATATACATATATATATTAAAAAAACGAATTTAAAATAAGTACAAAAAGTAAAAACTAATTGAAAAAAAAAAACAAAAAGCCAACGTCACGCAGTGTTCCCAGGCGGTTACCCATCCAAGTACTGATCGTCATGACGCTGCCGCGTTACCAGTCGCTGAAATTTTACCCCTGCGCGCCTAAAAAAGTTTCACTTCAAAAATGTTATAATATTGAGTTATAATAATTATGAGACAATTTGAATACAATTTTGACATAATTTGTATGAGTTTCGTTAATGTCAAACTTCAGTGTGTAGTAAGCAAAATTACAGGTTTAAGCCTCGTTTACGGAGACGCGGAGCGTAGTGCGTAGCGTGTGGCGTAGCTTTTCGCGTGTGTCAAAATGTATGAAAATGAACGCGTGTAAAATCGCTTCTCCGTAAATGCACTCATACAACGCCCTACGTTTGAATTTAGTGCGTTCCGCCACGCCACACGCTACGCACTACGCTCCGCGTCTCCGTAAACGAGGCCTGATTATAATAGGAATAAATATGCGTTTAAATATACCTACGCTAAATTCTTATATAGTCACTAATCGTAAACGTTTAGAATTTTAAAGTAAAAATAAATTAAAAGTAAAAAACCTTTTTAAAAACAAGCTCTTATTTGAATGCGCTAAAACGAAAAAAAAAATTATTACTTTAAAACTTTAACTATCTACTTATAAAGTCATTAACTCATTACACATAATCTATATGATAAAAAAGCTTGTCACGAGATATGATTACTCGTATTTCCTTAGTTTGAAAATGTTAATAGTTTATTTATTTATTTATTTATTTATTTATCAGGAATGGTACACAGCACAGAAAAAGTTATAAATAAAAATAAGAATTAAATATAATCATAAAGGCCAATTACGACCATCCATCCGTTTAAAATTAAACTAAAAAACGTGAAAATTAGAGAAGAAAAAACTAAACAAATAAGACTTAATACATTAAAACTTATTTACATATTAAACTAATAAAACCCATGGGAAGTACAAATTACAAGCAATTAACTATTTGTTAATTAATTTTTTTTAATTTTTATATTTGAAAGGAAATATAACACATATAAAAAATAATAATAATAATAGTAGTAAAGATTATATAAATATCTATGACACATATACAAATACTATTGATTTTATTTGTTAGTTTGATTATTTTCATTAAATAATTGTCTTTTGATTTTATTTTGAAATATATTTTTGGAACCATTTAAAATATCTACGTCTTGAAATTTCAAATTGTAGGTGTTAGGAAATCTTGTAAGTGTAGAATTCTGTACATAGTTGGTGGAGCAGTTCGGGACATAAAATAAGGGAGTGTGTCTTGTACGCCGTGAAGGGTTGTTCAGCATAATGCGTTCAGTGAGTTCTGGGCAGTCTAGACGCCCACGAATTATATCATATAATAGCCCCATGTCTAATACCTCTCTGCGTTCCCTTAACGTCAGAAGGTTATAAGCTCGGCAGACATCTATGTAGTCATCGCCTATATCAACTTTTCTACGCTTAAATTTAAGGTGATGAACAAATTTCTTCTGTACACTTTCGATGCTTTTTATATAAATATCGTATCGTGGGGACCATACAGGAGCAACATATTCTAAGATGCTTCTAACGTATGCGTAATAAACTATTTTGAAGGTAAGAGGATCTTTAAAAGGACTACAGGTTCGTATGACAAAACCAAGATTTCTTAGTGCTTTGGATTTAATTATGTCAATATGAGTAGACATCAACATTTTGCTATCAAAGTATACACCTAAATCACGGACCATCTTTGTTCTGCCAATTTCAATGCCATTAAAATTATATTTAAAAATAATAGGATTATTTTTACGAGTAAAACTAATACATTGACATTTCTGAATATTAACATTTATATTGTTCATAGTATAGTAATCAAATAAGTTGCCAAGATCATGTTGTAACCGCTTACAATCATCAACCGTGCGTACGCTCATGTATACTTTTTTGTCGTCAGCATAGAGTAAGTGTTTTGAGTTTACAATAACCGTACTTATGTCAAAAATATACGCGCTATAGAAGAGAGGGCCGAGATGAGAACCCTGGGGTATCCCAGACGGTACATGGATATAGTCAGACCTATAACCTCCAAGAACAACAGTCTGCGTGCGGTTAGTAAGATAAGACCGCACCCAACGTAACAAATCACCATGAATTCCGAGATTGTGTAACTTTTGAAGAAGGATGTCATGGTCGACACGGTCGAAAGCTTTTTCAAAATCCGTATAGATTACGTCAACCTGTCCACCTTTCTCCATTGCTTTCAAGACAAAATCAGAAAACAAAGTTAAATTAGATAAGGTGGACCTACCGCGTATGAATCCGTGTTGTGTCTGTGGGATGCCCTTAGCAATAATTGAGTAGATATCTTCATACACCACTTTTTCGAACAACTTAGCGATAGTATTTAGGATGGAAATTGGACGATAGTTTGCAATTAAAGACTTAGAACCCTTTTTATGGATGGGAACAATTTGGGCTTTTTTCCAAGCATCAGGAAAAATTCCTTCTTGTAGTGACCTATTAAATAATATAGAAATAGGATAACAGAGGCTATCAGCACAAGAAACAAAAAATAAAGGCGGGATACCGTCACAACCTGTACCTTTACTTATGTCTATAGATCGTAAAATTTTAAATACATTATGTTTGTTAACATTAATTTTAGACAAACAATCATTACTAGAGTTAGTGAATGTAAAAGTTGTTGTGGGGCTTGCTCCCTGAGGTCTTAAAAAAACACTTTCGAAGAACATGTTAAATGCGTTACATATATCATTGCCCTTGGTATAGTTAATATTATTATGTGTGAATTTAGAAGGATAGCTTGTAGATCCCATTTTGTTTTTAACATATTTCCAAAAGTATTTAGGTGAAGTTTTAATTAGTTTTTCAGAAGAGCTAGTAAATAAATCGAAACAGGCTTTTTGAATTCGGTGCTGTCTTTCTCTTAGTATACTAAATTCATCATAGTCTCTAGGGTTACCGTATTTTTTCCACCGCTTATGAATTTTATTTTTTTCTTTTATAATTTTTATTAGGGCACGGCTATACCACAAAGGATATGAATTTTTATAAGAGGTTTTTACGGGTACTAATAAAGAAATACATGATCCAATTATATTATAAAATATTTTTACAGCGTCATTTACTGAATCGCATGATAACAAAATATCTTTCCAGTCGAATTTTTTGAGGTAAGCGTTGATGTTATCATAATTACATTTGTAGAAATTGGGAGTTTGTGTTTTATTTTCAAGTAAAGGGGATACGTGTAAGTCTAATACATCTATATTTAATGCTGGATGATATCTATCCTCTCCAACGATTGGTTTTGATACTATATGTGATATGGAGCACGGAGTATTGCTAAAGCATAAATCTAATATTTTTTCAAATTCATTTTGGACTAAATTATATTGTTTCAACCCTAAGAAGTACATTAGATCCACAAACGAATTAGCACTGTCGGATACGATTTTAGAACCCGAGTGAAGGTTTAAGTATTCATTATAATAATTAGTCCAGGATAAACAAGGTAAGTTAAAATCGCCTAGCAATAGTAAATTATCGAAAGGGAACGTATCAATTATGTGTTGAACACTTTTTTCCAACTCTTCGTAACGAATATTAAAATCGTTCAAATCAGGCGGCAGATAAACCAGAATAATACGTAGATTGTGGCTTGAGTTTATTGCACGTGCATAGATATACACAGTGACTCAGTGGCACGGGTGCCTCGCCACTCCACACACGGCGCTGGAGCTAGTTCCCGTCGCACACATAACATAACACCACCTCCTCTACTTTTGTTTGTTGCTAAGCAATCGCGATCGGAACGAAATATTATATACCTACTGTCACACAACTCCGTGTCTAAAATATCATTCTGCAACCATGTTTCTGTGAATGATAAAATATCATAATCATTCAATAGTATATTATTATATAAATGTAAACATTTGGTCCTTAAACCACGAACATTCTGATAGTAGATATTTAGATTCATATTACTCAAAAAATTATTATTAGTAGCCATTTAAAAAGGTAAGAAATATTTTCATTTATTGAACATGTGTACACACATCAATATTTATTTAATTTACTTGTTTACAAGCAAATCTCGCGACAAGCTTTTTATTTACGACTTTATAAGTAGATAGTAAAAGTTTTAAAGTAAAAATTATTTTTTTTCGTTTTAGGGCATTTAAATAAAAGCTTGTTTTTTAACAAGGTTTTTTATTTTTAATTTACTTTTGACTTTTTAGTCGGTTATCACGTCACTTTGTTAGAATTATTATTAGCAAGCCCTTTCATTTCATATCCATATTGTAGAAGTGCACTAAAAATAACTAGTCCGCACTCTTGGATATGCCGCCATATTGGATTTAGAATGACGTCACAAAGTTAACCATGCATTGTCATCCAAACTGAACCTGTATACAAACTTTCAGCTCAATTGGTTGAAGATATCTGCTTCAAACGAAGAAAAAATAAATGCTTCAAAACTTATACTAAGAACAATATAAATGTTAATATTCAGAAATGTCAATGTATTAGTTTTACTCGTAAAAATAATCCTATTATTTTTAAATATAATTTTAATGGCATTGAAATTGGCAGAACAAAGATGGTCCGTGATTTAGGTGTATACTTTGATAGCAAAATGTTGATGTCTACTCATATTGACATAATTAAATCCAAAGCACTAAGAAATCTTGGTTTTGTCATACGAACCTGTAGTCCTTTTAAAGATCCTCTTACCTTCAAAATAGTTTATTACGCATACGTTAGAAGCATCTTAGAATATGCTGCTCCTGTATGGTCCCCACGATACGATATTTATATAAAAAGCATCGAAAGTGTACAGAAGAAATTTGTTCATCACCTTAAATTTAAGCGTAGAAAAGTTGATATAGGCGATGACTACATAGATGTCTGCCGAGCTTATAACCTTCTGACGTTAAGGGAACGCAGAGAGGTATTAGACATGGGGCTATTATATGATATAATTCGTGGGCGCCTAGACTGCCCAGAACTCACTGAACGCATTATGCTGAACAACCCTTCACGGCGTACAAGACACACTCCCTTATTTTATGTCCCGAACTGCTCCACCAACTATGTACAGAATTCTACACTTACAAGATTACCTAACACCTACAATTTGAAATTTCAAGACGTAGATATTTTAAATGGTTCCAAAAATATATTTCAAAATAAAATCAAAAGACAATTATTTAATGAAAATAATCAAACTAACAAATAAAATCAATAGTATTTGTATATGTTTCATAGATATTTATATAATCTTTACTACTATTATTATTATTATTTTTTATATGTGTTATATTTCCTTTCAAATATAAAAATTAAAAAAAAATAATTAACAAATAGTTAATTGCTTGTAATTTGTACTTCCCATGGGTTTTATTAGTTTAATATGTAAATAAGTTTTAATGTATTAAGTCTTATTTGTTTAGTTTTTTCTTCTCTAATTTTCACGTTTTTTAGTTTAATTTTAAACGGATGGATGGTCGTATTTGGCCTTTATGATTATATTTAATTCTTATTTTTATTTATAACTTTTTCTGTGCTGTGTACCATTCCTGATAAATAAATAAATAAATGAAATTGAGTTGCAAGATTTCACTCGAACAAACATACATACATACATACAAACCATCCATTGTCATCCAAATTGAACCTGTATACAAAATTTCAGGTCAATTGTTGAAGATATCTGCTTCAAAATTGAGTTGCAAGATTTCACCTGAACAAACATATATACATACATACATACAAATCATGCATTGTCACCCAAATTAAACTTGTATACAAAATTTCAGCTCAATTGGTTGAAGATATCTGCTTCAATATTGAGTTGCAAGATTTCACCCGAACTTACATACATTAAACTTACATACGTCATATAATTACATACATACATTGCAAGTTAAATAAAAGCTTGTAACATTGATATTACTGTATAAAAGTTACCTGTATTCATTTAACAAATAAGAAATAATGTTCCTGTTTCCTATCACCCTTAAACTTGAATGGGACAAAAGGGTTCATTGACCCTTAGTCCCTGAGTATTATTGCCTTGAAACGCGCAGGGACTTTTTGCCAAAAGTTCTAAGCCGTCTCGTCTACGAATTTGAAAACAAAAATTTACGACCTATTGTGATGGAATAATCTGAATGTTCTTCAGTTTTAGAATAACAAAAACTCTGGCCTTTTAAAATACAAGGTATGTTGAAAAGAAAAAGAATGCGACGTGAACCTACGAAGTAGATAGCAGGGAAGAAAATATTTTTAGTAGGTAAGTGGATTAGAAAATTTCTAACAAAATCAATTCTTTAAATTAGTGTTAGAAAAAAGTAATTTTTCAAACTGCTTCGCCTGTTTCTAACTGACTACGCTAGATTATTATCTATAATTAACTGTTCCTACACGTTTAATATATAGTTTTTAAAATGTTACATCTTTTACAACATTAAGTTGCTTTATATTTAAGATATCGTGTTTCCAGGGTACAGTGTTTTTCTTCTCATTTGAATTAGCAAATCGATGTAATCTAGGTGAGAGACTTTAACCCTTATTCTGTGCTTATTTAGGGCTGTTTCACTTGAGTTCCTTTCGTAAAATAAGATAATGATAATATTTACAATAATAGTGTTTACATAAATTTTCTATATATCTCTATATATATAAAAATGAATCGCTGAATGTGTTGCTAAGCGCAAATCTCGAGAGTAGCTGAACCGATTTCGCTAATTCTTTTTTATAATATTCCTTGAAGTACGAGGATGGCGGTTACGGAGAGAAAAATTTAAAAAATTGCCTGAAAAGTCTAAAAACAACACTTTTCTATATTCCCATACAAAAGATTCGTATAAATACTTAAAAGTCAACTTGAACTTTAATACCATACGATAAAGTTTAAGTGTTATTTGAGGGGTTCCGGGAAGGATAAGTATTAAAAAAAAATAAAAAAATTAAAGAATCGACTGTTAGGCGGTACGAAGTTCGCCGTGTCAGCTAGTAAAATATAAATACTTATTTTTCTATGACCTAAGCTAACAAACCACTTCGAAATTTACCAATTACATGCAAATTTAATTTTGCTTTTAGATTCTAATGACCTGTGACGTCACCTCAAATCTAACGACGCAATTCATTTGCGCAGCGATAACCCAATTTTCTATACATATGACGCTCTAAAAATATAATTAAATCTTAGTATTATTTAATAAGATAAAGTTAAGGATGTCCTAATGAAACTATTTATCTATACTAATATATAAAGCTGAAGAGTTTGTTTGTTTGATTGTTTGTTTGTTTGTTTGTTTGAACGCGGTAATCTCTGGAACTACTGGGCCGATTTGAAAAATTCTTTCAGTGTTAGATGGCCCATTTATCGAGGAAGGCTATAGGCTATGTATCATCAGGCTAAGTCCAATAGGAGCGGAGTCCACGCCGACGAAGTCGCGCGCAGAAGCTAGTTTTTAATATACATTAAACAAACAGACACCAAAATTCATTATTATATACGACTTACACGGTTTAAGTAATATATTACTCTTAATGTTAATATAGCACAAAATGAGAAAAAATCGGCCAAGTGCGAGTCGGACTCGCATTAAGGGTTCTTTACCATTGACTAAACTAAAGGCTATATTTTATTGTTATTAAACAAAATACTTAGTAAATAAGATAAAGATTAATACCATATAAAAATGGAAAATAAACTAGTCGAATACGCCATCTATCTATCGATTCATGCCGCTATTGGAAAGCTATTATATTAGTCTATCGACGACGTTTTCTTGGTTTCTGGATAGATGGCGTTGGAATTAAATCGCGTCGCGTTAAATATTTATTTTACTTTTTAGTATTTGTTGTTATAGCGGCAACAGAAATACATAATTTGTGAAAATTCAAGTGTCTAGCTATCGCCGTTCTTGAGATACAGCCTGGTGACAGGCGGACGGACGGACGGACGGACAGCGAAGTCTTAGTAATAGGGTCGCGGTTTTACCCTTTGGGTACGGAACCCTAAAACAGAACATTGTTTAAAAACTATAATTTCAATTGTATGAACTTAAACTAACATGATGCAATAAAAATACTCTACTCTTCAATGGATAACGTAAAATACAAATCGGTCATAATATAAACAGAAGGTACCTCAAAGATAATTTGGATGGCATTTAACTCGGGTCACCTTGTCGATAAAGTTGATAATTTGATTCATACGAATCATATAACTGTCACTTGCGTTCGTTTTATTTATACTAGTGGTCGCCCAGAGGTCGAAATTCGACCATATACCTAGTCCAGCCATAAGTTCTGTTACAAATGAAAATGCATTTTTTTATATGGAGTAATGTAATATTAATAATACCTACATATTTATTAACGTCTCAGCAAAAAATAAAAAAATATTCTATTCGAAATGGCCACCTTTAGCTTTTACACAGGCCTTTAATCTATTTGGCCACGAATCTATGGATTTACGCACTGTTTCTAAGCGAAATTTCGCCACTGCTTGCTCCAAAGATTTTTTAAGAGACTCAATGTTGCCGTGTCGTTTAGACCAGGCCATGTCCTCTAAAACTGACCATTAATTTGAAGTCTAAAGCGTTGAGGTCTGGGCTAGATGCGAGCCAGTCTTCAACTCTTATAAAGTCCGGAACGGTGGTTTCAAGCCAGGCTTGGGTAGTTCGTGCCTTGTGACCAGGCGCAGAGTCCTGCTGGAAAGTTCACGGTATATTTTTAAAAATTGTATTGCTGAGAGGTTTCGCAACATGATCCAAGACTGTATCTTGATACACTTTGGCTGAAGTTTTCACTCCTTTTTCACAAAAATGTAGTTTTGTGACTCCTTAAAAAGACACGCCCCACCAAACCATCACTGACGCAGGATGATGACCACGTTGTACCTTTCCGACAACTTAAGTAGCTTATTTAGAACTGTGAGCGTACACTTTATCATTATGCTTATTGTAGTGTTCTGCAATCGTGACATTTTTTTCATCGGTAAAGAGGATATTTCCGTGCCTTTCACCTGCATATCACGATAGAAGGCGTTTTGATCGATCCACTCTTTTTAATTGTAAAGATTGATTTAGGGCATGTCCTTTATATCGGCGATAAGCACCGAGCTTCAGGGCTTGTTTTATAATACGCGACAGAGTCCTAGCGGGAATCTTCATTTCTCGCGATAAGATTTTTTGCTTCCTAATAAGGTTTCGACGAATTCTGGCTTTAACAGCATTAACAGCCTTTGTAGTTCTAGCAACACGCGGCCGCCCCGATCTTTTCTGATCTTCGACAGACGAAGTGTTGCTGTATCTGTTGATAGTACGATATACGAACATACGGCTGATACCAAGCTTTTGAAGTGTCTGGAATGTGATCGACGGCTCCATACCCACTTTGTGCAAGACGATCACTGCAATCCTATTTTCTTTAACTCCCCATTCCATTTTGTAATTTGATAATGAACACGATACAATATGTGAAATGGCGCAAAATCGAAATAAGTTTTTAAAAATAATATACGTGTTCCAATTTCAAAATACATACTACTATAAAATATTAAATACAGACTAGTTATAAAAATTGAAATTAAAGAAAAAAAATTAAAATAAAAGAACCTATTTAAAAAAATTCAATTTGAGTACAGACTGACAATCAACAAAAGAGTACCTATAAAATGTGTGTGTATCAATTTATCAAATACATGGTAGTATGTGTAATATTTTTATTGATTTAATATGCTCGTATTATTAGATATACATAATTTTAAAAAAAATTAGGTAGTTATAATAAGTATAGGCTTTAGCCACAGTTTTACCTGTCATAACGTAATGAACAAAAAATCTAAAACAAAACACCAATGTAAAACAAAACGCCAATACAAAGCAAAATGTAAACGAGGTGAGTTGAAAAAGACGGTTTTAGCTCTTCTAGCGTGTAAATGCGGTTACTATTAGCTTTGGGAGGTAGAGTTTTGGGAGCTGGGACTTTTTAATTGGAAATTTCCTCTTCTTTAAGGATCTTTTTTTAAAATTCCTTCAATATGTTATTTTAGAAATTATTAACGAAAAACTAAATACCTTCTTTTTTTTCTTATTTTGTTAATAACAATCGCAAATTTTATGTGCTAATTAAATCTAAAGCTATTGCCCATATTTTTAGGAGCTTTATCTCTATTTAATACGTTATTGAACTTGTTGACTAGACTATAAAGCAAAGTATCACTTACATTTTTGCTTACATTTTCATAAATTCTCTCAATGTAAAATTTATTACAAAAGAAAACTTTTTATGAATTTTCAATTATTATACAATTATAGAATGTGTATTGAATTTCTCTCCGCAACCCCCTCTTGTGGGTGGAATTTCATAATATCCGTTCTTAACTGACCTCTACTAGGCGAAAGGAATATACCTGCCAAATTTCAAGTCTGTACGCCTTATGGTTCCAGAGATATCGTGATGAGATATATGAGATACTAGCTTCTGCGCGCGACTTCGTCGGCGTGGACTCCGCTCCTATTGGTCTTAGCGTGATGATACATAGCCTATAGCCTTCCTCGATAAATGGGCTATCTAACACTGAAAGAATTTTTCAAATCGGCCCAGTAGTTCCAGAGATTACCGCGTTCAAACAAACAAACAAACAAACAAACAAACAAACAAACAAACAAACAAACAAACTCTTCAGCTTTATATATTAGTAGTATAGATATGGGTGGAAATCTCTTTTAAATATATACAGATACTAGCTGACCCCGCAAACGTTGTTTTGCCATATATGTTATTAACCCCCGCAACCCCCTCTTGTGGGTGGAATTTCATAAAACCCGTTCTTAGGGGCCATCCATAAATTACGTCACACGAATTTTTCGACCCCTCCCCCGTCCTTGTCACAGATGGTCACATTTATACACCCCCCCCCCCCCCCCCCCCCCTACCTAGTGTGACGTCACATATTTTGCAATTTTGCATGAGCAAACTGATGACAGTTTCGACATTATTTTTATTTTCATTTTAATAAAAGTCAATTCGGCTATAAAACAAATAAAACTTTAATTTTTGAAGTCAGTTATTGATAGGTAGTTGAAATATCATGTTTTTGTACTTACGTATTGATATTATTATATTTGGAAATGTGACGTCACAAAATTTCGACCGCTCCCTCCCCCTTGTCACACATTGTCACACTTCGTCGAGCCCCTACCCCCCTCTTGACGTGTGACGTAATTTATGGATGGCCCCTTAGCTGACCTCTACTCGACGAAAGGAATATTCCTAGCAAATTTTAAGCCTCTTCGCCTTATGGTTCCAGAGATATCGTGATGAGTCAATATATGGGTGGAAATCTCTTATATATATACAAAATTCTCGTGTCACAATGTTAGATACAATACTCCTCCGAAACGACTGCACCGTTTTAATGAAATTTTGTGTGCATATCGGGTAGGTCTGAGAATCGGACAACATCTATTTTTCATACCCCTAAGTTATAAGGGGAGAGGGGGATTAAGGGGTTAACAACATATATGGCAAAACAACGTCAGCTAGTAATAAATATAAATATAATATAATAATAACAAGTTCTTATATTTAAGTTTCAGATACTTGGGTATCTGAAACATAAAAATACTACCTGCCTAATTTAGTTGTTATACATTATATATTTAAAATAAAATTTTTAACAGCGTAGGTAGTGAAATATCACATTGTTATAAAAATTAGAGAGAACGATACGATCGGAACTATTGTCATCTTCTATTTGCAACCTACGAGAGGAAAAATATTTGATTTATGTTTACCTAATAATAATATTTTTTATTAAATGATTAAGCCCTAGTATTAAAGTCTTATATAAATTGGTTTTGAACTACTACAACGAAAAATAAATTATTAAAATTCAGTTGAATCTAATTTATTTAATCACAACAAAAGTGCTTGATTAAGATACGATGCACGATGTTTAAAAACATTCTTATATAATATGTAACTCACGATTATCTAAATTATGCGTAAAACTATTATAGTTATATTTTATTATACGAACAAACCTGATCTCCTTCATTGTCATTCCATTGATCTTTATTTAACATATTTAAATGTCAATAACTTTTAGTACACACAAAACTTTACATATGTATTAATGTTATTTAAAGTTTTTTTTTTTTTAATATTTCCACAGGATATGGCTCAAATAATTCGTCTCATCTTTAGCATGCGAGGGGACTTTCGCAATGTTCAAATAATAAATAATAAATAACTCCTCACACTCAATGGTCCCCACTAGGATTCACTCTTGTGTCGGGGCTGGTGTCCGGAAACTCACACAACGCACAAGCACAAACGCCCAGACCACGACAAACATTTGTATGGCCAATACAAATGTATACCATGTGCGAGGATCGAACCCGCAAACGACAGGGCAACAGCCATAAACCACAGCTGTGAATGGCTGTGATCGTTGCGCTAACATGTCTTCAAAAGTTCAAAAGTTATTATCAATAAAATAATTCAACTGTAAAAGTAAGCGATGCCAATTGACGCAATAGTAGTGATAAAAATTAATTGCGTAATATCGCCGCAATAGCGATGTTTTTTTTCTATTTGTTTGAATGAATTAAAGTTCAGTGACCTCAAATTTATAAGCTGATTACCGTCATTACTCAATGAAATAGTATTCGCAGAATTCATTTACGTAGTAATTTATTTTCCCCAAACGTAAAAATTTATTTGATACCGTACACTTTTGTTTATCGTTAGTTACTGCGTACTTTTTATGTCGACTAAATTCCTTAAGATTATTGAGGTGACTTTTTTTGTTTTTTGTTTTGTAATGAAACGTGGAGTGTTACGCCTATCCCACTTCTGAACTATTGGAATATTACTTAAAATAAAAGAAAATTACGTATCACTTTCGTTTATTATATCAAACTCAAGATCAAAATGAACTTTATTCGAATAGCTCCAAGAGCACTTTCGAATTCGAATCGAGCAATTTCGAATCGTCATTTTACAAATTAATATTTTAAAGTTATCCTTGTTTTTAAAAGTGAAGCTACCACCGATTCTGAATGTGGATTCTGTAGAGAAGAATCGGCAAGAAACTCCGCAGTTACTCTTTTGAAAATAATATATAAACTGTGTACAAAATTATTAATTTACAATAATAAAATATTGCACCAGGACACTGTTACTCGCACCGTTGCCGGCAGTGTTGCCCGAATAATCCATATTATATTAAAAATTGATATTTTAAAATTAAATAAAACGTTAAAATTATGAAGACTATGCTAACACAATATATAAATCAAATTAATAAATAATTATTAATTAATAAATTATTACTGCCTTATTAACTCATTTCACGTTAAAAATTGGTATTTAAAAAAAACGTACAAATTATGATGAGTATGCTAACAGATTCTTCAAATTGCACTTTATATTGATCTATTACTCGCCTGCATGTCAATAAGCGAATTGATAACATCTTGTACATGTATTCAATCAACAGATAGTGCAACATTGTTGTAACTGAGTGGCACTACGCAGTATTGTTACTAGGAAGTGCATTGTAGATTGAAATACGAATTATATTTATATATGTTATATACTTCTAGGAACAAACATAGGTAAACGTAATCACTACATATTATAAAACAAAGTCGCTTCCCGTCTGTCTGTCTGTATGTATGCTTAGATTTTTAAAACTATCCAACGGATTTTGATGCAGTTTTTTTTAATAGGTAGAGTGATTCAAGAGGAAGGTGTATATGTATAATACATGTATAATATATTAGAGAAACACTGATAATTTTAGAGGTTTGTAACGTATCTTTTGTTGTATATAGTATTTATTGCACCCATGCGAAGCCGGGGCGGGTCACTAGTTTATTATAATAAACGGTAGTAAAGGAGTCAGAGGGTTCACGGTCAACATAATCTTGTTTAATTAAGATTTGTCTAAAGTTTTAGCCTTTTTAGCCAGATCACTGTATTATATTTGAATAATTTATGTATTTATGGTACAATGTTTAGGGCGCCTTCAAATTTGCCGCGCGGCGGCAGCGCGGCCGCAGCGCTGCTGCCGCGCGACTTTGTAAATCTATGTAAATAACAACGCGAGGTTGCCGCGCTGCCGCCGCGCTGCTGTCGCGCTGCAACCACTTATTCATATTTACTCGATTAGCGTATTATAAATTTTTTATTTGATTTTATTTTGCAATACAATCACGTATAGATCACGTGATAATAATCCTGAACCAATGACACGATGAAATGATATATGTATATTAATCAGTTTTATTTATTTGACCTAAAATACTCAGAATTATTATGTTACGAATAATTAAGAAATTCTCTTTTATAAACAATATTCTCCGTTTTCAAATTGTAAGCAAAATATCATGTATTATATATTATACTTCAAGTTAATCTTAATCTTATTGTGTACTGATCGTGCATGACATAAATCATCGGACAATCATTTTTAAGAAACTCATCAAAGAAATGTATTCGTCATCTATTTAAGACGTCTGTTGAAGAATGTTATAACTTTTATATTTATATTATTTGTTTTGTTGTTTTTTTGTTTCCCTTCGTTTCAGTTACTCTTGTATGCATTTTTTTTTTTCATTTTTTTATTTTTTAAAATAAATAAATGTTATATATAACAAACACGACGAACTACGATGAAACTACGTTTAAAAAAAATTGTAGTATTTTATTTTCTTAATAATTACGATTTTAGGGTGATCAAAAGATGCCAAAAGAATGCCAACATCTATACAAATAAATAAAATTGAAGTGTCTGTGTGTACTTTGTCTTCATTTTCGCGACTTCGGCCGAGAGGAATTAAAAAAAATATATATTGTTCAGTTCGCAGTGTTATAAAATAAATAAATTATAAAATAAAAGTAGCCTAATTTACTTCTTATTACATCAGCTTCTGCCAGCGGAAGTCCCGTCAAAATCGGTCCAGCCGTTTCAGAGATTAGCTAGAACAAATGTTATTTTGGTATATGTACCGTGTGGTATATGTATCTATATGCATTTAGTAAAAAGCGGTTATTTTAATATTACAAACAGACACTCCAATTGTATTTATTTGTATAGAAAATAAGGTAATAAATTCGCAGAACTAGGTAGGTACTCGTAGTCGTAAGAAGAATAACATTCGCGTAGCCTTTAGCTTTGGTAAGAATAATTTGTGTTGTTTGGATAATAAATTATTAGTCTGAATGACGCTATAAATATTTCACGAGAGCCAAAATATTTTTTTTACTTATCTTATAATAGTTGAGTTGTCAGAAAAATAACAATATCCGAACATTGATATACCTAGTATTTTTCATAGAAGTTGTGGTGATCGATTCGTACAGAAAATAGATTTAAAACATTATTGTAATTTTAATTAAGCTAAAAGGCGACAAGGGAGAACTGTAAAAAAAGAATGTGTAAAAAAAATAACATTTCTATCACTCTATCCGATACATACAATAACACATAAAGTGAAGACAAATAGGTATACTTAAAAACGATCAAAATACTATAAAATCGCGGTAAAATTGATGACCATTAGATATAAAACTTATTATATTATATACTGTTTATTTGTTAGCTACTGATTAAATACATAGCAGCTATACCCATTTCCAATTAACAGTTATCCTTGGCTGAGGATCAAAGCTGAATCGAGCAGCGTAACTAATCACGATGTTATGTAATCAACGGCAGTGTACAACATTCATAATATCATACTTATATAATAACAAGGGCGAGTAAGTTTTATTATGCGTGTGATTTTTTAACTATTCATGGTCGTTGTTTGAACCCGGCATCGTCTATACGTACCACGGAACCACCATAACACGGAACAGAAGTCATCTTACGTAAATCCGTTATTTGACGGCCTCGAGGTGTTTTAATGTCAATAGGAACGATCGATGTAAAATAATAAGCCGGAATAAACATACATATAATTTCAATGTAAGAATATTATTAGATATTGGATCTACTACAAGCTCTCCCGGCTCCCCGCAAGCTCTACAGCGGAGTTTTGAGTTCAGATTCTTACTCGTGTGTCATACTTTTATTGAATTTAAAGTAAAATATAAGTAAATGTGAAACGAAAAAAAAATTTTTTTCAATACTCTTATAGGTATATAGTTCTAATAGATGCATATTTTAATAAACACTTAAATATTTTTAGGGGTTCCAACGAGAACTATTTCTAAAAATTCACTATTCGTCTGTCACTTCGTCTTCGTGTGTCTGAATGTAATAAATATTAAAAATAAAGGATATTTTTATTTCAAATTTTTCTTATTTAACAAACATTATCTTGATTGGTAAAAATCTGATTCGGATTTTGACTTAAACTTACTTTTTTTCTAGAAATTCTTACATGATAATATTTCGATTATTAGAGTTATTAAAACTGTGTTTGTCGCAAACGAAAAATAAACCGACTTCATTTACATCGACAACTAATACAACATAGTAACAAAACTAGTTGTCAGATTACGATAAAATTTAAATGGAACCACATGACAAGTAACAGCTTTCAATTTAAGAAACTAAACTAGCACAGAAATCAACAAAGTTATGAGGTAACACACATAAAAAACCATCGACTTGAAATCCTCCTCCTTTTTTGAAGTCGGTTAAAAATAACTGAATTAATATTTTTCTTTTGAAAAAGCTAGGACTAACTTAATAAATACCAACCCTTTTATTTTAGCCTAACACTTTTATTTTATTATAATTTTTTGGAACATAGCATAAAAAGTTACAATAGTTCCAAATCACAAATACACAAAAAGTTTACTTGTAATAAATATAATAGTACGTATAGACCCAAAATTTTAGCTATGTATGTATTGGACCTAAATATTATCGTATGTATTATTCTTATTAATATGGCAGAAAATGTATTATGTAAGGATCTATTTATATGCTACTAACGATTAATATACAATAGTTAAACATAAAAATTGTGACGTAAAAAAATTCTCGCTAACCTAGCGAATATTAAAAAAGCGGTCAAGTACACATATGAGCAAACAAAAAATAGAATTCGCTAATTTCCATAAACGTAATTAGCAAGAATAAATAAATGCTGGACCCAAATTTGATAGCTTTAATTTTAAAATTAAATTTCACGATAATAGATGATGAATTGTAAGTAAAAATTAGTACCTGGGTGACCGAGCTTAGCTTAAATCAAGTTATCGCCCCCGAAACCCCCTACATACTACATGAAAATCGTTGGAGCCGTTTCCGACATTCGGATTATATAATATACAATAATTGCTCGTTTAATAGTATAAGATTTACACAGAACTTGATCCAGTTGCTAGTAGGTTAATCATGTCAGACAAACAGTATGTTAAGTTTTTCGAAACAAAAGGTTTAAAGTTAATATATATAATTTTAAATGAAGACTGTTTTTTTTTTGATGCGTGTTACCTTATAACGTTATAACTATTTACTGGGTGGACCTTGATAATTAAAGATACTAAAACACAACCAAACAATTTTAAAATTTTTGTTTGTCTGTCTCTCTATCTATCTGTATGTCTTTCTGTTTATCCGGGCTAATCTCCGGAACGGCTGAATCGATTTTTATGGTACATCCACTGGAAGATAGTGGAAATCGTAGAGCAACATATAAGCGACTCTCTATCCCAGAATACCAACCGCCCAGATTGAAATAAAATAACCAAATTTTTGCGAGCAAAAGCAACTAAAATCCCAAAAGGTTTACATTATAAAAATATAAAACAAAATATATAAATAGTAAATCTATACTTATAATATAATAAAGCCGAAGAGTTTGTTTGTTTGTTTGTTTGTTTGTTTGAACGCGCTATACTCAGGATCTACTGGTCCGATTTGAAAAATTCTTTCGGTGTTAGATAGCCCATTTATCGAGGAAGGCTATAGACTATGTATAATCACGCTATGACCAATAGGAGCGGAGTCCACGCCGACGAGGTCGCGCGCAGAAGCTAGTAAACAAATAAAATTAAAATACTACATCTGTATAACAAAACATTTACTTTGTTTTGTTAAGTCTGTATAATTATTTCTTCTACTTAAATAATAGATTTAAGACCTTTTAAATGTTTGTCTATATGTCTGTTCATCTGTCTATGGAACGCCTAAAACAACATAAAGGAGGACGGAGGTCACATGGTAACACATACCTACTTTTTATCCCATAATTCTAACGAGTTCAGGATCACGCCGTTAAAAAAATAATGAGGATCCAGATATAGGTAATCTCTCACGCGGGCGAAGTCGTGGGCACAGCTAATATGTGAATAAAAATACATTTAATGCCAAAGACAAATCACCAAAATATCACGAAAAGTGTAATCGTTGACCTTAAGCTCTTTAGGTCATGTACAAAGATAATAATCGATAAAAAAATTATTTGAATTATTTGGGTAAGGATAAATATTTCCAGTCCGCTGGTGACCTTGGAAATTTGCAGTCACAGTTGTCGGGAAATTGCGCAACATCGGGTCAAGGGTGGGAAGGTGCCGTCCTCAATTTTTGGCGTTATAAATTTTCCTACACATGTAATATAAATTATTCTCATCGTGACTCGCTTTAATACAGACGTCGTTTTAAATTATTAGTTTAGGTACGTCATTCGTGTAATATTCGAGTCGGTATAATTAGACTGATTGTAGAAATATCATATTATTGTCAACATGAGTGAATTGAACACCTGAATCGCGACGTAATGGCAGCCACCTCTTGGAATTTAACGATTCGCAGAAAGTTCGGACTGTATTCATAAACAACTACACACCTGTTCGCTGTATATCGTTAGAACATTATTTTGAACAAATAAACAACTTAAAAATCCTTAATACTAAGTTCAAAGTCTCATTCTAATATTTTATTTAAAACACGTGAAGGCAAAATACAACAACACAACAATCACCTTCAAAAGAATATTTAGGATTATCTATATGATTAATACGTGGAGCAAAAACTTTGTACCCCTTTTTACGGAAATTGCGCGTACATAGGAGTATGAAATTTTGCACACTTATAGTTTATATAAAGAAGGACTGCGGAAAGCTAATATTTTTTCAAAATTATGCATAAAATATACATCAAATTAATAAAAAAAGCATTACACACACTACCACACGCACACACGCATTTTATACTATTTTGTTAATTGTCAAAGTCTGTAGTTAAATTAAAAAAGTATTTAAAAGAAGGTTCTTTATTGCCATAATTATTTGGTTTTCTTCAATTTAAAATTTTAATTATGGTCGAATTTCGACCTCTGGGCGACCACTAGTAACTATAATTTTATGTGAAACTACCGTAGTAAAATTGATTTGTTTCCTGTCAAGATTATTTGTCAAGAGGAGGATTTTGTCAAGAGGAGGATGTTCTCAATACGACTGAATTTTTTTGTGTTACCTCTTAACGTTTTACTGTGTGTACCGATTTTGATGATTCTTTTTTAGTCGAAAGTTGGTGCTTGTTATGTGCTCCGATTAAAATTATATCGAGATATGACGATCACTTTGTAGTTATCTCTAATACTTTGTATTACTTGTCGATGTCAATTGATGTCGATTTTTTAACCGACTTCCAAAAAAGGACGAGGTTCTCAATTCGGTTGTATTTTTTATTTTATGAATCAGAAGTTTTGACTGGGTCGACCGATTTCGATGAATTTTGTTTTAATTGAAAGGTGTTGCGTGTCATGTGGTCCCATTTAAATTTAATTGAGATCTGACAGGACTTTTACAGTCATATCTAATAACTAGCTTCTGCGGGCGACTTCGTCGGCGTGGACTCCGCTCCTATTGGTCTTAGCGTGATGACAAATAGCCTATAGCCTTCCTCGATAAATGGGCTATCTAACACTGAAAGAATTTTTCAAATTGGCTCAGTAGTTCTAGAGATTACCGTGTTCAAACAAACAAACAAACTCTTCAGCTTTATATATTACTAGCTTCTGCGCGCGACTTCGTCGGCGTGGACTCCGCTCCTATTGGTCTTAGCGTGATGACACATAGCCTTTAGCCTTCCTCGATAAATGGGCTATCTAACACTGAAAGAATTTTTCAAATTGGCCCAGTAGTTCCAGTGATTACCGCGTTCAAACAAACAAACAAACTCTTCAGCTTTATATATTACTAGCTTCTGCGCGCGACTTCGTCGGTGTTTACTCCGCTCCTATTGGTCTTAGCGTGATGATACATAGCCTATAGCCTTCCTCGATAAATGGGCTATCTAACACTGAAAGAATTTTTTAAATCGGCCCAGTAGTTCCAGAGATTACCGCGTTCAAACAAACAAACAAACAACCAAACAAACAAACTTTTCAGCTTTATATATTAGTATAGATTATAGAAAAGTATAGATGCGTATTTACTTGACTACTTTTTTGTCGACCTACGTTGTATTAAACCGCATAATTTTCCAGTAGGTTTATCGATTTTGATGATTCTTATTTTAATCAAAAGATAATACTTGTAATGTAGTCTTGTTTAAATTTGATCGAGATCTGATTACTCCTTTTTGAGTAACCTTTGATATCGCGTATTTACTTGACTGTTTTTTTGGTCTTATTACTTATCGATGTAATTGAAGTCGGTTTTTTTTTTAATTTGCGAGCAAACACAATTATTCGTTATTACTGAAGAAAACATATATAAGAAAACATATTATTTTCAAGATTATTTTTACCTAATTAGTCACTTATTGTTCAAAATGACATTAGACCCCTTTCAGACACATGCATGAAACCAAAAAATCTGCGTAATGGTGATTTGTAAGTGATCGAAACAGCCAAGATGAATGAATGGACTTCATTTAACCAGCTAATAAATTACAGCTGTTATAGAACGAATTCGATATTAGACAAAATTATACAATTAATTTACGCAGCCAAATTTTGGCTCCAGACAATTTATTAACGTCGGCGAATTATAATAATGTGCTCGGGGCGCCAAACCACTTTTTGTGTGATCGCATGGGCGACCTTGACCCGCCTGATCACTGCTACACTTGCTACAACACCAAAAGTAAAAGCTTTCGTCATTAAAGTGACTTAATCATACAAAATTCTTGTTTCTACCAACACAAATCAATAATAAAAGTGTAGCGATGCCCATAAGTATCTACATCAACGTTCATACACATCTTATGACTTATAACACATTTTTAATGAAGAATATCATTTGGGAATAATATCATCGATATGAGACATAACATTTCTCATGGTTTTTTTTACAATGTACCTATCATTGAATGTTACCTATACAAGAATCATAATGGTTCCTACAATATTAATAATATGAATTTCGAATATGCATTATGTAATAAACAAAAACGAACATTTGCCTATTTGATTAAAAATTAAGTATATAGTCAAATCAATCACAATTAATAATTAAATATATTTTTCTATTTAAGAATATATTTTGTGTAAGATTTGTATACAATTTAACGAATATATTCGCCAAACCGCAGTGGAGCAGCGTGGTGCCTGTAACGTCCCACTGCTGAGCATAGGCCTCTTTCTCCATGTAGGAGAAGGATCGGAGCTTAATCCACTACTCTGCTCCACTGCGGGCTAGCGGATATGTTCCTAACTATGAGTAACGATCGCTATCAGGTATTTATGAAAATAACTGGGACCGACGGCTTGACGTGCTCTCCGAGGGACAATGAGGATTTTTTTGGGATAGTTTTTTTCCAGATTTAAGCAAAAAAGCTTCTTTTAACTAAGTAATCAGTCGCTGGTGTGCGTAGAGTCATATGAAGTGCTATATATAAGTGTGGTTAAATGTTCTGCAAATTTTGTTTTCGCAAGAACAAAGAAAGAGTTTTTAACGATCCAGAATCTGGTTTCTGAAAAATTAGCATTGAATGTGTACAATGACCTGAACTAAGGCAGTTTCTGATTCATAAAGATACATTTTTTTCCAAGGAAATGGCTTTTCCTCTAAGGGTCAATGGTAACAAATCTCTTATTTGGTTGAAATAAAAACTTCTAGCTAAATCCATTATTGGCTTTAAGCCGTTTTTTCTGTCTCGGATACGAGTCATGGAGTAAAGGCGAGGAACATGTCAATCCTGAATATTGCTCACACTTGCAGTTATTAATAATATCTTTTTTCAGTTGTTTTGTCAAGTCTTTTTTTCTTCTGTTGTATATTGCTTTGATACACTTGATACTGTCACTTTTTCTTCAAAATACTCGAAATCCTCTCTTTCAGCTATGCTATATTATGGAGTAGTGGATAGCTTATATTATGGAGTGACTCGTAAATATTGGCTACAGTAAATAAACCTATAGTGGAAGCCTGAATTTGAACGTCCATCTTGTTTATATTTTTCAAAAATCATTCCACACAACAACCATTAACACCGTTTCTAGTTTTTCTTAATTCAAATGAATACATTCTTCGTTGCGTCTTCAGTATAATCGTCCTTGATCGGTTCCAAAGTCTTAAGGACTTCGAACTAAGAATGTCTCAAACTTTTACGCGCGTCCTCTTTAGATGATAAAAGTGTTCAGAATCACTGTCCACAGAGTTTTTCATTTCCCGAATTCACTCTTTAATAATTTGTGTCAGCATTACGTTAACTCACAAAAAAAAAAAAAACATAAATTTCCTGTAGCATCATTATAAATCTACAACCTTCTGTACATAATTCAGCAACTGCAGTAGCCACTAAATTAACTAATGGGCTATTTATTAATGAATTTAAAATGAAAGGTGCTTGATAAACATTATTTTATGACTGTCTACGACAGCCTACAATATGTCCAATGTTTCTAATTCCGAAATTATATGAGAAAAACTGTCTTTAGTTTATAATTTGACTTACGCTCTCTAAACGAGTCAAAAGAAGTATCAATTCAAAAATGATTAAATATTACTGGATTCTAATTGTAATATTGAAACGCTATTGGATTGTTTATAAAAATCATCATCTCAAAAGTATATTTTTACAGTGTACCTATAGTAATTTTTATTGTTCAGACATTTTAAGCTTTAAAGTAGTAAGTAGTGAGTACAGTACTCGTAGTGTATTTATAATATTTTCGCGACTAATTTTCTGGATTTATATTTAAAAAAAATCTGTGGGCCCCGTAAACGATTAAACTTCATGTTTTCATTATAACAAACACATCAAAAAAGCCCGCAGCCCCGCACACGATCAAATAATTTGACAAACACGTTTGTCAAACAGAAATTTAATATGAAGTTTGATCAAATATTTGATCGTCTACGGGGCCCTACGTTTTGACCGTTTTTATATAGGTACTAAAAATTTTAATAACATACCAAGCATATTGCCGATGTAGTAATAGAAATTAATTTAAACGCTGTGCGTGTTGTTGATAACGATTGTATTAAAGTTTTTTGTACTAACTACTAGTGAGAAAGTAAAAAAATTTGGCCGCCCCGGTTCAGGTGCAGACCCCACCCCCACCCCGGTACACCACTGCAAGACTAGTACAAGTAAAATGTAATTTCGTTAAACACACAAAATCGATGCAAGCAAAGCCGCGTGCGTGAAGTAATGATAATTGATTTAAATAAACATTAAACACCTTATCATTTTAATTTGCATTTTAGTGTTTTGGAATGCTGTCGACTCAGATAAATGATGTCATCGATAATAAAATTAAGCTTTGAAGCTTGAAGCTTGAAGGACAATATTGTTGAAATTGTTCATATAGGTAATATTCGTTTACATTATACTGCCCTTTGCCCGTAATTTTGTTTTGCCAAGTTTCTAGTATAAACCGGTGCTTTTAGCGTCTGAAAATGGTAAAAAGTGAAAAATATTATAATAGGACGAAACCCATTGTAAAAGAAGGAGAATACAACGAAAATAAAAGGAAAAATAAATTACGGGCGATCTGAGGTCGGAAAGTGGTAGCGGTAGTGGGGGTTTAAGAGTAAAAAACGGTTTATCTCGATTTCCGGTTAAACTACTTACAAATCCTATTGAAAAAAGCTCAATGGCAACGTTGTAGTTAGTAAAAAGATCAGAAGCATTTCTTGAAGTGGTATGCTGAGTAAAACATTTTGAGTAAACATTTTGAGAGTTTTTTTGAACCACTTGAAACAGTTTGTTACTAATAATCTCCCTTTACCTGGGGTTGTCTGAAAGAGATTGCTTTAGGCCAGCGGTCGGCAACGCGCGGCCCGCAAATCTTTTGTAAATAAGTTATAAATATCAAAATAAATGCATGAACGAACCGCGATCGCGTAACACGTAGAATTAAAACGAAACTGGCAGATATAATTATGATGTGACATTTTTCATTCAGCGACAGGTTTGGTGAGTTTGAAAAATTTCAAGCAAAGAAGATTTTTGCAAACCCTTTTTCCTATGATATTCAGGAAGTACCGAGTCATTTACAAATGAACGTGATTGATATGCAATGTCATTACATAGCAGATCAATCACAACATGCGTCTAGAAATACCTGTGTAAACAATCTAAATAGATTTTGTTACATTTGTGGCAACTATACATTCAAAAAATTCTGTTTAAATGTGTCAGACTTCATTAAAAATGCTTACATGGAGTACTATCGACGGCCATTGGAAACAAACAACAAGCACTGGATACCCAATATAGTGTGTAAAACGTGTGAATTTTTTTTTGAATAAAGTTTGAACGTGGTTTGAACAAAATTTCACAGAGCTTAATGTTTGCATATTTCAAGTTTTATTGTTAAAAATTTTCGGCATTGAGGCAGAAATAATAGTAATTATTAACATATTCCTTGTGCATAGCGTTTTTAGAAACCAATGAGAAAAAAATATCAAAAAATCTTGTGCAGTAAGGTCCAGCAAATTCATGAATTGCGGTGGCCCAATACTTTTGCGCACTGTTGAAATTCATTTACCGTTGTACAATATTATATTTTATATAATTATTAACGTTATAATCTTTATTATGGTCCTCTCAAACAACTCGAACAAAGAACAAGTGAAAGAAAAAAATATTTTGTCAGTTATATGGAAAAAACAGGGTGGCCCAAAACTTTTGCACGCCACTGTATATCCAGATCGTTTCCAAAATTGAGTGCTGAGAATTTAAAAGCTGGAATTTTCGAAGGACCACAAATTAGAAAATTACCTAATAAACGATGTAAATTTTACTGAAAGTATGACAACTGCTGAAAAAATACCTGAAATTAGTTTTTTTGGCTTGTAAAAAACTTTTCGGGAAATAAGAAGTCCGTCGACTTTCATGACCACGTCAAGCAGTTACCATTATACGTTCAGCACCTTGGATACAACATGAGCATTAAGATGCATTTCATTTATAGCCACCTTGATCGATTTTCTGTAAATCTTGGACATTTAAGTGAGAAGCAGGGAGAACGCTTTCATCAGGATATTCGCTTCACGGAGGAGCGCTACCAGGGCTATTGGAGTGAAAGTATGATGGCTGATTACTGTTGGATTATCCAGAATAGTAGTAAAACTCCAACTTATTCAAGAAAGTTACATAAAAGAAAATGTTGTTTAAATAAATTGTTATATGACGGGAAACCATGTTTTTTGACAAAAATAGCTACCCTTCATATCTCAAAATGTAGAGCTGCTAGCAAAAATCTGAGTACAAATTTAGAATTAAGGTAGAAAATGCAGCTAGATCCATAAAAAAATCCATACAACAAAAATGCTGTTGTGCTGTATAATGTAAGTATTACGAGTACGTATAAAATTCCATAATTATGTTTTAAAAATTTTAATACCATTTTCATTTTTTCTATGGGATATGTAGGTATCAGCTAGAGTCTAGGGTTTAAATCATAAGTGCGGCCCGCCTTTAGTTTATTTGGCCACCTCGTGGCCCTTGCCTACCAAAAGGTTGCCGACCACTGCTTTAGGCAATAAGACCGTCTTTGCATGTTGTCAGTGTAACTATGTACAATACCTGTTGTTTAATTTTATTTTTGTACTGCTGTTTCTTTTATTTTCTTTTACTATGTAAAATTGTTGACTATATGCAATAAAGTTATAATAAATAAATAAATAAAAACATTGTCCACTCAATGTATGACACATCCGAACAGCAATTTAACTATGATTTATGTAATTTCCAGTTGTCAACGTGAATGAAAGATGATATACGAATCGGACTAGGCTTCCTTGTCGAGATGCAAGGTCACCTTGACATCTTTATAGTTCTATATCATTACGTATGTTCTACTAATAATCTCGCGGTATACGACGTGTAATTTATTTGTGTATAAGTAATAATTTGTATAAATATAGCCTATTTGTTTACTAGACATCTTTTGAAGTTTTATCCTTGTTGCTATTCAATTTATAGCTACCGTTTACTATTTTTACAATTATTCGTAATGTGAACTCGAAACTGTAAAAATATTTTTGCACCTTTGAGATTGAGCCAAGTTAGCAATTACATCAGCGGAAAAAAGGAAAAAAAGTTTGCGTTTAAGTGTGCTACATAGCACTAGCTTCTAACAGAAAATGACAGTAGATACAACTAAAAGTTTTTGTGCAACTTCCAAATTGCGCTACTTTGTACAATGGCTTTAAGAGAGACGCTACATCCGGACGTTGTTAGCAAGCACTGGTACAGTCTTCCGCCTGAACTGGCACTTAACTTCGGACTTCTTGCATGATTACAAGATTATTAATAAATAATATTAAAAAAAAAAACTCAGGGGTATTTTTGTCGTATCGGAAGTCGGAACTCTTTTGAAGATTGAAACTCGTTGCGCCCTTTTCATGTTCTCATATTTACTGAATACTATTTACCTGAATCTTGAATGTGCCCAGTGGCGTCTTAGCAATATTACTATCATTCTTGTATACGCAACCAAATGTGTTCGTTCAAGATGGTTATAACTACATAGGAATAAACACAAAATGAGCTCTTCAAAAGCGTGATCAACCTCAGGTGATGCTGACGACTTGTGATGATGCTGATGACCTTAACGAAGGTCATCTGGAGCATAGTGTAAATGTCTAGAAAGATACGGTTGAAGAGGGCAAAATATAATTATTAAAAGGCGAACACCGGAATATGTTTAGCAGAACGCCGGCCAATTGCGACATTCAAATAAGGCTTAAAACAGCCGTTTAGTTTTGTTAGGTATATAATCGCAGAACTGTTAACACAACTAACAATAGATCCACCACGGGTCACCATTCAACAACAGAACTATTAACTATACTATTCTAAAACCAAGAAACAATGGACAAAGGTACACAAGAGCGGATACGAAAGATAGTGCGACTGGAGATGAAGAGACTGAGGTGGATGTATGACATCATGTTGACTGAAAAGTAAAAAGCGTCTACTGTCATAAGTTTACTAGTGGAGTGCCGTAAGATTTATTCCTCGGAATCCTGGGCCAGTGAATGAATATTTATATAAACTTTGAAAATGTGTTTTTAGTAGATAGTATATAGAAAAATGTTAAAAAAAATATCTTGTGCGATCTCAATTTTTTAATTATTTTCTATTTAATTATTATCTAATATTGCGTAACTTGACGGTATTTTCGTCACCCTGCGTTGTATTATACCTCATAACTTTTTAGTGGGAGGTCCGATTTCGATGAATCTTTTTTTATTCGAAAGGAGATGCTTTTCGTATGGTCCCATTTAAATATAATTGATATTTGATATATACTTATACCCTATATACTTCTATACTTGACGCCGCGTTGGCGCAGCGGTCACAGCATTAGATTGCGATTGGCTGTTGCGCGGGCGGTTGCGGGTTCGATCCCCGCACACGACAACATTTGTATTGGCCATACAGATGTTTGACACCCAGAGGTGTTTGTACAGTCCTTGTGGGTCTCCCCACCGTGCCTCGGAGAGCAGGTTAAGCCATCGGTCCCGGTTCTTATCATGTACAACTGATAGCGATCGTTACTCATAGTAGGAAATAGGTATATCCGCCAACCCGCATTGGAGCAGCGTGGTGGATTAAGCTCCGATCCTTCTCCTACATGGGGAAGAGGCCTATGCCCAACAGTGGGATATTACAGGCTGAATCGTGATCGAAGTGGGCACGGGACGGCTAGTTCGTAATAAAAGTTAAGTTAGTGGAATTTGTTAACATTAGAACAATTAACAATTTGTAGATAACGTACCTTATAATTGAAATTACCATTGCTCGACTGGAAATCTATCATTAATTTTGTTAGTACTAAAATGTGTAGTGTTTTATAATTATATTCTCCTTAAGATACCGAAACACAAGATATCACGTTATAGATATAGCGAACCGATCAGCTTTAGCTGCGAAAAATCTGAACCATGCCTACTGGAAAACGCTTGAACTAAAAAACTTTTTTTATCAAAGATGACAAATACACACACATATATCATACACCCACACACACATACACAATTAAAGACTCACGAAAGGGTAATTTTAATCTTAACTTATTATTTACTATTATTTTTAATGTATTGCTATTGTTTTACTCAATTTCCTTTGAATCTATATCGGTACAAAATTGTACGGCAACCGGAGAGCACACCGCCTCTCTGAACTGACTGAAAAATTCTTATTGCCCATTCATATTACTGTCAACATTACATTTTGTAAAATTTGATACGTTTAATATAAGTCATATCTTTGTATTCTTTTTTTATAGCCAAGATGATTTAACAAAGACTTCAAATATCTACCAACCAAATTTCATCCCAAAATATTATGTTATTTTAATATACCAAGCTTTTATTCAACCAAAGACCATTGTACCCTCGTAATTTCAGATACATATACTGTGAAAATTGAAGAGCAATCGAAGTTTTATTCATAGCCACTTGCGTTCGTAAATGATATAACGTACATTCTAATATATAACTGATGTCCTTGCTTACGCGAAATATTACTTACATGTGTTGCATTTTACATTTCCTATGATGAGAGTAACATTAGCGAATGTATTGCATAACGCAGACGCCCGCAGACGTCGGCCGGCGCCAGGCTGACATTAGCCTAAGGTCAAGGCGACACTATTATCCTTGTGACGTCATGCTATTGCACAACCTAGTGCATTTATCACTTTTATGGCAATAAATAGATGCTTATACATTTTCATAATTATTAAAAACTAGCTGACCCGGCGAACTTCGTACCGCCTAACAGTCGATTATTTTTTTAATACTTATCCTTTCTGGAACCTCTCCACTAACACTTAAACTTTATGGTATGGTATTAAAGTTCAAATTGACTTTTAAGTTTTAAGTATTATTACGAATCCTTTGTAAGGGAATATAAAAAAGTGTTGTTTTTAGACTTTTTCAGGGAATTTTTTAAATTTTTCTCTCCGTAATAACCATCCTCGTACTTCAAGGAATATTATAAAAAAAGAATTAGCGAAATCGGTTCAGCCGCTCTCGAGATTTGCGCTTAGCAACACATTCAGCGATTCATTTTTATATATATAGAGATATTCACCGAGCAATTACGTTAGCAATAAATGTCAGGACGAGTGACAGCGTCGATATATAATGGTCGATTTACATCAGACGAGCGAATGCTCATTCTATCCCCACTATATCAAATTCTTATCAAATTATTTTAGTGTAAACAGGCGTAGAGCATTCTTTCGTTGTTATATATATATGAATACGAGTGTTCGTTTACACATAAGGGTGGATTTAGACCAAACGAACAAAGAGCTAGAGCTAGAACAAGAGCATTCTTTCTTGATTTTTATGTGTAAACGAACACTCGTATTCATATATATATAACAACGAAAGAATGCTCTACGCCGGTTTACTCTAAAAGAATTTGATTTTTGATAAAAATTTGATATAGTGGGGATAGAATGAGCATTCGCTCGTCTGATGTAAATCGATCTTAAAAATCAAGAAAGAATGCTCTTGTTCTAGCTCTAGCTCTTTGTTCGTTTAGTCTAAATCCACCCTAATACGAGTAATAACATTTTCTATTAATCAAATGTATTATTATTGATTCAGTATTATGATTTATTGATTCAGCGTCTAACATCCTACTGCTAGGCATAGGCCTCTTTCTCAGTATAGGAGAAGGATCTTAATGTAACTTCTTTTATTTTTGTTTTCGTAAATATTAAAATTTAAGAAAATGAATTAAAACTAAAGAATCAATACAAATTACGAGTAAATTAAAAAAAAAATGTTTAAACTAACTTTTAAAAATAACTTTTCTGGAACAATCTAGCAATCTAAATAATCAAAATTAATACTTATTTAATAGCTATTTCTCTTATTAAGGAATACAAACAGAAATAGCTGACGAGAAAGCAAGCGTCAGTAGTCATAGTACGTGATATTTTTTTCACCTCTTATGCTTATAGCTTGGTCAGGTCGCAGTGTGCAACATACTATTATGTTAAATATCACGTGTTCACGCACGCTTTCAATCGTTTACGTACGAGTGTGTTCTTATCTATGTACTAACATTTATCTTTTTTTTTTTAATAACAAATATAAAGTTCGTTATAGCGAATATTACCTTTTGAAAATTAACTGGCGATTTTTACAAATGTAAAAAATTAGAAACTTTACATAAAATTTAATCACGATTCGATCACGATTCAGCCTGTAATATCCCAATGTTGGGCATAGGTAACGTGACCATTTTTATTTCGGCTCAAAACGGGACATCGACTTTTTTAATTCAGCAGATTTATTTATTTATTAACCGACTTCTAAAAAAGGAGGAGGTTCTCAATTCGACTTTTTTCGATCCAGCGGGATTCGAACCCGCACCCTCGACATACCGACATCGGTAATATAACATTTTGAATAAAAATGTACCTATTTAAAATTACACTGTATTTTAAATTTAAAAATGTTATTTATTATCATATCAAAATTTCGATCCAGCGGGATTCGAACCCGCACCCCCAACATACCGACATCGGTAATATAAAACATTTTTAATAAAAACATTTTCGAATTTCCTCATGTGTGGGAAACACAAATATAAAAATAATACGAATTAAGAATAGCATGGTGTCATCATCATCATCTCTCGTCAAAGACTTCATTGTAATATGAAATTGTATAGTTGGGTGCTGTAAAGGACTCGCTGTAGACGGCTCCACGGTTGCTTAAAACCGAATAAAATCATATCAAAAAATTTCGATTTGGCTGGTACATCGTTCCATAGCTTAGTTGGCTAGAGCACCGACACGGTATGTCGGGGTTGCGGGTTCGAATCCCGCTGGATCGAAATTTCGACTTCTTTGTGTTTGTTATCCCCTTTATTTTTATTAGGTGTACCAAATTGACGGTTCTTTTTTAATCGAAAGCTGTTGCCTGTCGAGTCGAATAGTTTTAAAGTTATCTTTAGTAATGTTTTTTTTTTTTTTTTATGTTACTAAGTCGACAAACAAGCGTACGGCTCACCTGATGGTAAGTGACTACCGTAGCCTATAGACGCCTGCAACACCAGAAGCGTCGCAAGCGCGTTGCCGACCCTATCCCCAATCCCCCCCAGGAGCTCTGGTCACCTTACTCACCAACAGGAACACAATACTGCTTGAAAACAGTATTATTTAGCTGTGGTCTTCTGTAAGGTCGAGGTACTACCCCAGTCGGGCTGCTCCATATTTTGAGCAGGAAATTTCCTGCTGTGCCCTACCTCAGTTATTGTACCTACTGTACTCTAAAATTTATCTGACTAAATAGACACAATTTATGTTCCATTTCATAAAACGGGACATTTTTGCGTCCCAGGGCTATTTTCCGGGACACCGGGACACACGACCGAAAAACGGGACTCACTGGTCACGTTAGGCATAGGCCTCTTCCCCGTGTAAGAGAAGAATCGGAGCTTAATCCACCACGCTGCTACAATGCGGGTCGGCGGATATATTCCCTACTACGAGTAACGATCGCTATCAGGTGTACATGATAACAACCGGGACCGACGACGGTTTAACGTGCTCTCCGAGGCACGGTGGGGAGACCCACAAGTACTACCCAAACACCCAGACCACTGCTAACATCTGTATAAAATTTAATGAACTACGTAATATGTAGAATAAACTACTACGTATAAATAGAAAAACCCTGAATGAGAGCGACAATGAAACCTCAGTAATGACAAACACGCGCCATTGACCTCATTGTGAGCTGGATACATAAACAAAGTAGATGTAGGCTATCATTTCTATCCTAAGTGCATCATCTTAAATGTTGACATCCGAAAGGATGTTATTGTTTATATTATTTACATTGATCAATCGACAGAAATAAGTAAACATTATTATAATCAGGGTCTTACGAAGAACTATTAGATATCTATGACATTATGCATAGTTATCGAATAGATCTTTCTCAATCAATCTCGATTTTTCCTGAGTTTTAATATCAAACACAATGTTTAAGACGTATAGATATAAAATATACGAGATCTTGTACTTGTAAGCAGCGGGTTTGGGTTTTTCTGTTTAATTAAATGGTTACCTAATAATAATTAATATAAGATATAATTCATTATATAAATTAAAAAAGAGATGATTTATGTTTTTGTAAAGGATCGTAGAAAGAACCCTATTTCGCGAATTTTCGCAATTTCCGAGACAGGATTTATGATCGGATAAAATGTAGGCAAATACAAAAAAGTACAACAAATAGTTCTATATAACTCATTGACGCCGCGTTGGCGCAGCGGTCACAGCACTGGATTGCGATTGACTATTGCGCGGGCGGTTGCGGGTTCGATCCCCGCACACGACAATATTTGTATTGGCCATACAGATGTTTGCCGTGGTCTGGGAGTTTGTGCAGTCCTTGTGGGTCTCGCCACCATGCTTCGGAGTGCACGTTAAGCCGTCAGTCCCGGTTGTTATCACGTACACCTGATAGCGATCGTTACTCATAGTAGGGAATATATCCGCCAACCCGCATTGGAGCAGCGTGGTAGATTACGCTCCGATCCGTCTCCTACATGGGGAAGAGGCCTATGCCCAACAGTGGGATATTACAGGCTGAATCGTGATCGTCGAACTCATTGTTAGCAGATAAATAAAATGGGAGATTAATAATATCAATAAAGATGAAGGAATTTTAAGATTCTGTTTAATTTCCGATTCTGTTAAGATTCTGTTTTACTCGTTAATTTGTAAAAATATATTCCTTTTCTTTAATAATTAATGGATCAATCTAATCCATTATATGAAATTAAGAAAAATTATATTGTTTCGCGGTTACATTATGATATGTGATATCAAAGCCTTGTGTATGTAGGTGACTATTTTCATTTATGTTATGTAATACAAGATAAGGCAACTTTGTCTGAGTATTTACGTGGACAATGGAAGATATAATGAGAGAGAGAGATCATAGTATTGTTTTGATTACGGGTTCTTTTTGAAAGAGTCATAAATCTTTTTATTATTAATTCATGCTACGCTTCAGCCTGTAATATCCCTCTGCTGGGCATAGGCATCTTTCCCCATGGAGGAGAAAGATCAGAGCTTAATCCTGCACACTATTAATTTATATACGTGTCTAAATCCTATTATACATATTGACTATTGTACGTTCGTATGTATTTTTAACGTATTTTATCACTACCTTGATATTTTTTGGAGAATCCTGATTCCTAATTTTACTAGGTATTTGAAAAATGATTTCGGGCGTAAATATAAATATAGATCAAATTTTTCTAAATAATGTAACCCCTTTTGAGTGTAAGTTTGTTTAAATTCGATTTTTAAAGACATTTGACGTAGATAGAAATAGATTCAACTTAATTAAAAAGTGACGATTTTTCAAAGAAGGTTTGACCTATTTCTACGAAGCTTTTAATGAGAAACCATCAAGCTTAGTTCACTTTTTTATGACGTGTATTAATGATGCCGTGACGCTAAGGGACACTGAATAAGATACTGAAAGTAATCTGAAGGATTATTTGTTGAAAATATTATTTCATGTAAAATTAAAAAAATAAATAAAAAGATAATCATTAAGAATAAACAAAAGTTAAAAGTGGAGTTTTAACATGTACCTACTTGTACTTTATATTTTTAAACTTATTATATATTTATTACTAGCGACCCGCCCCGGCTTCGCACGGTTGCACAAACTATCAGAGTTCCTCTACTATATTATGCATGTATTATTATACATAAAAACCTTCCTCTTGAATCACTCTATCTACTAAAGAAAACCGCATCAAAATCCATTGCGTAGTTTTAAACATTTAAGCATACATACAGACAGACAGACAGCGGGAAGCGACTTTGTTTTATAATATGTTTATGTATATGTTTAATTATTATTCATTTGATTTACTTTAATTATTATTCTATTTTCCTTACCTTTATCCCAATGCCGGGCTCGTCTTGTAGATACATACATTGCAATTATTAAGCTATTTCTCATGCTTGCTATTGCTATGTAAGAAAAGAATCGACTATTTATTTTTTGAATAAAATTGTATATTGAAGTGAAACTTCTTTAGGCGCATGAGAGGTAAAATTTGAGCGACCGGTAACGCGGCAGCGTCATGTCGTTCAGTACCTGGATGGGTGTCCGCCTGGGAAAACCGCGTGAGGTTGGCTTTTTGTTTTTTTTTTTTCATTAGTTCTTTTTCGTATTTTAAATTAGTTTGTTTGAATTACTTTTTTTAATTAGTTTGCCAAAGAAGTTTTACTTCTGACATGTGTAGGTACTTTGTACGCACGCAAGTTTTTTTTATATATGTATAATCATCGAAGCACAAATAAATAAATCATAACTGATATGTATATAAAATGTAAAGAATAAAATTTAAAATAAAAAATAAAACGGCCATGAGTTTAACATTCGAGAGGATGTTCATACTTTAGGTAATTTAAATAAACATATAAATAATTTCGTCACTGGCTACGTTTGGTGTGTAGTACGAGGACTATAGCAACAATGTTACCAAATTTGAAAATGGAAAAAGTTACGAAGGGATTGTTACATAACACAAACACATGAAAACGTACATTGAATAGAGATGTTCGAGTTAATGCTGCCCAATTTCAATGAAGAATAAAAACATTGATAAGTTGTGTAACTGAGCTTGGCCCTTGCGAAACCGTCGTTCGGTGCGTAAGGTCACTATCGTCACTTAATTTTGCACACTTTCATAATACCCATTTGATGTAAACGACCTCCAATACTTCGAGTATCTTAGTTGAAAATAAATTATGTCACGAATGCTTATGACAACCGTGACTTTAATACTCGTATCTCTGGTAAAAAATTAAGCGTATCGGTTCGTAAACTGTTGTTTATTAATTGTTGTGGATAAGAATACGTTAAATTTGATTACGTAACTAGCTGACCCGAGCAGTACAATTGGCCATTTTAACTTTTGCTGATATTGTCTCTTTTGTATTTCCGCTTATAACAAATAAATAAGGATTGAAACGTTTTTGATTAGCGAACAGGGATACCCCTATATTGAGTCGAGGGTATTATTCTAATTAATAAGAAATTTAAAATATTTCTTTTTTTCTTTATTTAAGGAGTTTAAGTGCAAAAGGACTACGCCACTACATAAATAGGAAGATTACACATGTTACATTTAAAAAAAAATGAAGTCGTCGTCGCATACCAATGTTTAACATCTTGTACAATAGTTTAGCCGGTTCTGAGAGAAGACACGCCAAAAAGTAAATTACTACCTCCAAGATCTTTAAAATTTTGGTTTATTTGCAGCATTTCATTTCTGATATGTTCATTTCGAAGTTTCGAACACATTTCACCATAATGTGAACTGCAACTTCTATGATGCCGCATTCAGAACAAAACGGAGATGGTACCTTTTTCATCATGTAAGCAATCTTTAAGTGAAATATGACTGGAGCGGAGTTTAAATGCTGTGCAACACTTATCAAACCATGGTATCCTCCAAGAATCATTCTGCATGGTTCGGTACAATATGCTGTTATCCACTGATCGCTCATCATATTAATATCCTACAGTCCTACTCTACCAATTTGTATACAAGATCACCATCAATAGCAAATATATCGTAGGTAAATTTAAAACTGCGGTATTATGAATAATTAAAAATATTTTTATTTTATACAATTTATTTTTCATAATTTTAAAATAATATGAATTGAAACAAGTGTGAATGTGCAAAAAAAATTCCTTATTGAGCCTGCACAATTAAAATGGCCAAATGTTAACAGAAAGCTTATTGTGTAATTATTTGTATAACTAATGTCAATATTTTAACAATTTGTAATTAAGTAATAACTTATTCAAAATCAAACGCTAATTATTATTTACCTAAACCTAAGACCGCGTGATGAGACTATTACTGACCTACTCTATGTATACAGACAATTTTAATTTTTGCAGTCTTTTAAAAAAAACCCAAAACCTTCGCACTTACTTACGATTTATTATATATCTCTCTTTTAATTCTTATTTCTTACTCTACTCATTGTGACTTATAAAAAAATCGTAATAAAATTATAATTGACCGATGCTCCCTGTCTTATCTGTATTAATAATTCTATCGCTACCTATATATCATGATTTGATAACATTATTTTAATCTTTAAGTCATTTTAATCGAAACTTTGTGATTATCAACGTCGACCATTTTTTCTTAGAAATAATTTAACGAACATTTCAAACATAGTCAAAGAAATAAAAAAGGAATTAAACTGAGTATGGAATTTGGCATCCAGTCTGCTGTTGTAAATCTGATAACAAAATGCAGACAGCATCTCAGCATTTCGACTTCTAAATGTATTGTTTTGTATTTTATGTCTAGACTGTCTTATCTATTTTTTATATCGATCAAAGGTCCCTGACTGACTTTTGAAAATCAACGAGTCAAAAAACTTCCAAAAAAAAATTTTTTTTTTTTCATTTTATCGATAGTGAATATTTCTATTGCGCATAATAATTACTAAAAGTATTTAATAATAATAATTTTTAACTATTTTATTAAGAACTAATTTATTTAATTAACGTTTCTAAAAACAGGTAGGTATGACTTGTTTTTACATATATGATGGGTATACCAGAAAATGCATGAAAACGTCATAAAAAATAATAAATAACTCGTACACCTAAAATACCTAGTGTAAAAAAGGTGTGTGTGCGATGCACACACGATAGAAGTGAAACTTCTTTGGCAAACTAATTTAAAAAAAAAACTAATTAAAAATTAGCGGCGTGCAGCGCGGCGCGCCCTTCCCTGTCGTTTTGTCCGTTGCATCCGGTTTGATATCACAACAATTAGAGATTACTAAAGAAGTTTCACTTCAAAAAAAGCGCTAGAGATCTATGGTCGGAACGAAGTTTCTTTCGCTTTTTGATAGAGGCTTGTTGTACAGTCATAATTTATATTGCAAAATATCAAGTTAAGAGTGTAAAATTGATTAATGTTTAATAAAATATATTTATTTATAGATAATAATTTAATGTAAAGAATAAAGGTATAATATGTAAAAAGCACAAAGCTGTACATGGAATAAATAAATAAAACAAAAAAATAAAAATAAACAATGATAAATTTAACACTGAAACGTACTAAGAAGGTACTAAGCAAGAAGTATCGAGGAAAAGTTTTGTCACGCTTTTTTCGATCTCGCTCCCAGTCCCATCCTTGTTGTACTTCGTTCCAATATCATTTATAGTATGTACCTACCTAATATAGTAAGCGTAGTAATGTGACCGCAGTTAAAGGCGAACATAAATGAAACGAGATGCAGTGAAGCGTAAAATTGAAATAGGCGGGTAAAAATTATTTAAGTTCTTGTTAACGGAATTTCAAGGTCAAAGTGAATTGACGTCAATCATGCGCGAGCGCAGGGAGCAGGGCATAGTCTATACTTCTATACTTCTATACATCCCTTTCGACCTTGGCGTTCTGGTTCAGATGCCGGCTTACACGTGGCAACTTAAGGTGCGACCTTAGTTAAGCTACATCATATATTTTTGTAGGAACTTTAGTTTTACTTCCGCTATCATAATAGGTAATCACTGAACACACAACTATATTGTTCAGTTTATTTTTACACCGTATAGTAATTAAAATAGTAAATATATTTTGTTTGTGTTGTCATCTTATTCAAAGAATTCTAATCGCTACCAGAACGTGCTGTGCATTTCCATTTTCACATGCTGTAGCACGTGGTCAGCAGAGATAATCACCTTCCCATTTGTCTCATAATAACAATATACGTAGGTACTATTGATTTGTCTACGACAACAAAGTAAGATAAACATTTTGCATTGAAATATCGTAACGCAATATTCTAGGTGATTTAATTTATTTCTTTTTTAGTTTAACGAAACGACTGCTTAAGTCCTTGAACTTGCTGCTTAGGGTCAAGTTGATTAAATAACATTGAATGCCTCCCTTCTGCCCTTTGAATTCTTACAAATCACATGGTCCAAGCTATAAAATAATCGAAATTTTTATTCATTCATGGCTGTTATATAATAGATTTAATAAATGCGAAGTCCTTGATTGCTATATAGCTACACATTCCCATTTAAAATATTAAATAGTAACTTGGCAAGTATGATTTGAACTCGCACATGAAGGGTTCCTTAATGCTTTATTATTTTGAAATCGTAAAAAAAAGTTGAATGATTCATTGAAAGACATGTAATCCATAGAAACTACATATTTGAATTGATAACATTGTTATGTTTATACATTACGACCACAATTAGAACACAATCATTATTTTTGACGACGTGTTGACGCAGCGTTCACAGCACTGGCTGTTGCGCTGGCGGTCGCGGGTTCGATGCCCGCTCACGACAGACATTTGTATTGGTCATATAAATGTTTGTCGTGGTCTGGGCGTTTGTGCTTGTGTATTGTGTGTGTTTCTGGACCCCCTACGCAGGAGTAAATCCTACTGGGGGCCGTTGACTGTGAAGCGTTTATATTCATATTTTATATTCATTGTTTGTCATCCCTTATATAAACAACATGCTTTACTAAAATTCAGCTGCATGTTTAATCAACATTATCTACTAACTAAGAATGAAGTGAAAACAAAACGTTAATAAAATCGGACGGACAGCTGTACTTCTAAACACTAATAACAAAGTTCAAAATTTATAGATTTCAGCACAACGCCATCTAATTTTGGTTAATTACATCTTTTCAATAAATATTACAACTAAAAAAGATATAATTGATGAAAATAATGGTGAAATTATTTAATTATAATAAATTGAGTAACATTCTTCAACTGGCAAATTTTTTTATAGAAATAGAAACGGCTAGTTTACGTTTCATAGACCAGAAATAATTCTGACACACAAAACATTAGGTAACGATTATCACATTAACGTACATCTTAAAAGTCATTCTAACAATTATTCCAATCGTCATTTTGATACCAAAAATGCAAGTATTAGGTACCTAATTACCTATATTACGTTTTGGTAAACAATAATTAAATTTTGGATTTCGATTAGCAAAATGTAATAAATTTGCTGACTTAACAATTTTTAATGCCATTCATATTGATTATTATCACAACAATCTGTCACCAATTTTTAGGGAAAATGTTTAATTGAGGGAGGGCACAGCAGGAAATTTCCTGCTCAAAATATGGAGCAGATCGACTGGGGTAGTACCTCGACCTTACAGAAGACCACAGCTAAGAGCGGTATTGTGTTCCTGTTGGTGAGTAAGGTGACCTGAGCTCCTGGGGGGGAATTGGGAATAGGGTCGGCAACGCGCTTGCGATGCTTCTGGTGTTGCAGGCGTCTATAGGCTACGGTCTTACCATCAGGTAAGCCGTACGCTTGTTTGCCAACCTAGTTACGTAAAAAAAAGGGAAAATGTATAACAAAAATTTCGACGACCGCTTTGGTGTAATTGTGCGTGTAGGCGCCTAGTAACCGGTGGTCAGGGGTTCTCGGGTGGTGCGGGATTACCGTTCGGAGTGGATATTTGTGACTAATCTACTATATATGTGTGCTTTGAGCACATATATAGTAGATTAGTCGGTTAGTTGTGGATGTTGTGCTAGAAATAAATGCTTTACATTTCGGTTTAAAAAAAGAATGTCTTTTGATTGTCCCTTTTGGACTGGAGGTCGTAAGAATAGTCCAATGTAACGACGAAAACGTTCAACATTTTTAAAAGCTTTTATTTAACTTGTATGTATGTTTGTTAGGGAGTCAATCGATTGAGTTGAAAAGTATATAGGTTTAGTATGGATGGAAATGCATGGTTAGCTATTCTAAATCCAATATGGGGGAATTTCCAAGACGGCCGAGTATTTATTTTTAATGCACTCCTACAATAAGGGTATCAAATGAAAGGGCTTGCTGACAGAAATTGGAAAAATAAAGTAGCGTTACTCTAAAATTCAGTAGTGAATAGAGATATAGAAAGAAGAGTCTGGCAGACTTCTAAAGTTGGTGAACTAAGTTTTTTATGCTTATCTACGTTATGGTTATCAAATGAAAGGATTTTCTGAGAATACCAGCTTGAGAAACCTATCCAGCGATAACTAAAAGGTAAAAGAATAGATTAAAAGTAAAAACTTAATCAAAAAACAAGCTTTTATTTTAAATGCGCTAAAATAAACTAATAATTATAATATGTTGATAATAAAATATTTCAAAACTAAAAGCTTTTACTATCAACATATAACGTCATTACACAATTTTATGATATAAGAGCTTGACACGGTCGTAACAACGGTCACAGCACTGGTTTGTGGCTGTTGCGCTGGCTGGTGCGGGTTCGATCCCCGCACATGACAAACATTTATATTGGCCATACATATGTTTGCTGTGGTTGGGTGTTTGCAGTCCTTGTGGGTCTCCCCACCGTGCCCCGTAGAGCACATTATTGTCATATTGCCCAGAAGGTAGACTTAATTCTAGAATTAAACTCTTAGACGCATTATAGCCTTAGGATGATTTTCAAATCACTCTAGAAACTGAAGGAAGTAATTATTCGTGATTACAATTTACATATAATATTTGTGACGGAGGTCATCAAAGATGACCTTAAGATGTGATACAGTGGCACGTGTATTGCGGTGTGAGTTGATAGTTTGTAAATAGCGGTTGCTCTATACTCGTACATACATGTATTTTTATACTTAACTAGGTAATAAAAATAAGACTAGATATTTTGATTGATTGATTGATTTCTTTAGCCTGTAAGATTCCACTGCTGGGTCAGGCCTCTATCTTCATCTAATAGAGCCAGTAGTCAGAGCTATCAGGTGTCTATGATATAATAGAAATATTGACCAGAGTGGTTTCTTGACGCGTTTTTAACGAATTCATACGAAGCAGCTTTGCGAAGATACTCTAATGACAATATGTTCCAGGACGAACAGCTGACACGGCGTTAATGGATCAGACATCGTTCACTGCTGCTCTTCAATTATTATGGGATCTGATTCAGTTTTCGTCAATACTTGATTTTTAAACAATTTTAACACATTGGATTTGTGCTCGGGAAGATTCTCCCAAAAAACGATTGCTAGTGCTGCATCTATTATTTTTGTGTCTGTTATAGAAATCTGAATATAGCGGCACTTTTTCTTACGCTCCCCATACGTGATGTAGGTACATAAACTGAATATTCTGTAAAAAAAATGTAAGCTACAAACTATGTATATCCAATAGACTTTGACTATGTACTGTATGACCTGTTATAGATAATAGCCGACTGCCGACTGTTAGATACTGTTTTTTCGATGAAAATACATAAAAATAATACTCTTATATATAAGCAAAAATCAGGAAAACGAAAAGTAATTTAATCTATCTATACTAATATATAAAGCTGAAGAGTTTGTTTGTTTGGTTGTTTGTTTGTTTGTTTGTTTGTTTGTTTGTTTGAACGCGGTAATCTCTGGAACTACTGGGCGGATTTGAAAAATTATTTCAGTGTTAGATAGCCCATTTATCGAGGAAGGCTATAGGCTATGTGTCATCACGCTAAGACCAATAGGAGCGGCGTCCACGCCGACGAAGTCGCGCACATAAGCTAGTTTATAATATTTGTATAGTAAACATAGTAAACCAATTGAGAAGTTAGTTTTCGACCGTTATTTGGTTACTAAGTACCTACTGAAAACCAATATTGCTGGTTACAACCAATAACAGTGGTTCAGTGACATTCCAACTTGCGGCATGTTTCTACATGAAATTCTTGTTTTTGGTAGTTTATGTTCACGATTTTGTATTTGTATAGCCTTTTTTTAAATATATAAACTTTATAAATTGATTTAAATAAAAAATAAAGAGTTAAAAACTTAAAACAATGCCGCTGTTTGCGTGGCTTCGAATTTAACACAGATATTTGCACTAACAACATAATTGACGCTAAATATACTAAAACTACTAATAGTCGCTGATCGAGAAGCTAAGTGGGTTTATGGAGCAAACCTGTAAGCAAGTTTCTTTATAAAGATTAGCGAAACAAAAACTAAATTTTTATCATCAATAACTAATAGGCAGAGTGCATACAATCATGTATAATATAATTATATAATACATAGCATACGATCGTGTTGTTTTCGTACAATTTAAAAACTGTTTCATTTCTAACATAGATATCTTAATAAAAATACATATTATATCGCAATGAGATTTTACACCGAATGGGTGACATTAAATGTGCACATAGATGTAAACTTAAAATGATTTATGTTTAAAGTCTTAGGAGATTCGAACTAGGGACGAACTTCACCATCTGTTTAATTATATTGATGAAAATTATTTTATATTTATTTGAAGAAGAAAAAAAACACGAACGGGTTGCCTGAAAAAGTTCTGGCCAGGCTATAAGTTGATTCAAAATTGAAAAATTTATTTTTATTTAAAATTGCACCTATGTGTTTAATTAAGCCTATAGAAAATGCAAACATTGGGTTGTCTGTTATTTTCCTGGCATAACTGGGTGTTGGTAGGTATAAACAGGTGGAATGGATGTTTGTATTTGTACAAATATTTCTTTCCGGTTTGGATGACTGTCCTTTTGGGTCTCCCCACCGTGCCTCGGAGACCATGTTAAGCCGTCGATCCCGGTTGTTATCATAAATACCTGATGATTACACGCGTAAAACCACGCTATTGGCCTAGTTTTGTACAAGATTACTTTAAGCTAAAATAAATTACAAAAATAATTAATATTAATAAATTATGTTACAAAATAATATATTAATAGAAACACGGAAAGGAAGAAATGAAGTGAATGCACTTTAATGTTTATTTTACGTAACAGTGCATTGCACTTGAAAGTACATAGAAACGTAACGTAAACTAGATATATGCCATTAACTTCATTTCAATGGGGCATTGACCGCGAAGGTCACATTATCAAGAATCAAGGACTTACATAACAGTCGGATAACTTCTAGTATTATCGCGGTGACAGCACAAGTGTTCCGGGTTCATTGTTCTAGCAAGGACGTTCGTTAGCTACTGATTGACTAATATGTTTTGCTCAGCGTTTCAACCACGTGTATCTTGTTTTTAAACATATTAATAGTAACCTATGCTTAATAGCAATATACATCATCCGGTTTCTATATATTTTTGTATAGCTACATTTAATACAACAGAAATTTTACTACGCCACACACACAGTCGTAGTTCAAATATTACTTAGAAATTGCTTTGTTGGTCATCGACCCCTTTTGCCTTTGCTAAATATCGAAATACAATAAGTGTGATATAACATTACCATATCGAATTTCTCAAAAAGGTAAGTATGTGTTGCGATTTCAGTTCTAATATTTTTTTATATGTGTGAATAAAATAGTCTAGATAAGGATAAGACATTCTTTAAATTTGTGAGTTTTTTTTTTGTTTTGTATAAGACTTACGTTATTAACCTTTTTACACTAAATTGTATAAAAAAGATTTACAAAAATTAAAAATATCTCATTGAACCATGAAATCAAATTAATAGTTAAATGAAACAAAACTACACATATGTGCACATCATAATTAGAATTTAATAAATTAATATTCTTAGCTGGAAATAGATTATGTTTATATTATGTATTTTTTAATTTGTAATTCAGTAACTTTTGAGGTTATGTGTTATGTACTTATCTCTATCCTTCTCCAGAGCTTGATCCTACTAATAGAATAAATGCGAGAGTTTGTGGGGATGGATGAATGTATGTTTGTTACTCTAACAGATCCGATTGTCATTATATCCGACTGCTGGAGGCTCAAAATAACAAATAGGCCAGTTTTTGCCCCGACGTTCCCACGGGATCAAAATTTACGCGGGTGAAATCGCGAGTTGCAGCTATAAATAATAATTATTTAAATAAAACTTCGGTGGATTAGGTAATGGCATACGGAAATTTAAATCATGTGGAATTATAGGAAATTATAGGATGTGATTTACGTAAATATTTTAAACTTAAGTATAAACATTTCAAGTAAATTAAAGAAAATTGTTACAAACAATGTTTAATTTAAGAGTTGTAAAAATTACAAATCATTGGCGTTCCACCTTCCACCAGGTAGGTACAGACTGTAGTCTGTAGTACTGGGCGAGGTGGCAAATGCTAGCGCGACCCCATTTCGCCCCACACAGCCGGATGACGAGCAGTCATCTGGCTGTGGTGGTTTTTGGTCAGTAAAAATCTGACATAACCTCTCCGGTGCCCCCGCGCTGGTGGGGTATCCACCGTATTTTATTATTACTCTTTGGGTATCTATAGGATTTTCCCTATGCTAAAAAAAGGTAGCGTAGCCAAGTGCAACACCTTAAAGTCTCTTTTTAAAACGATTTTTATTGCTATATAAATACAATAAAATTATAACCTACCGATGTCTGTACATTTTAAAATTAAATATATATAAAAAAAATTGCGTGCGTACAAAATATACATCTCAAAAGTGAAACTTATTTGGCAAACTAATTTAAAAAAAAACCGAATTTAAAATACAAAAAAACTAATTGAAAAAAAGCCAACGTCGCGCGGTGTTCCCAGGCATTCACCCATCCAAGTAAATACTGACCGTCCCGCTCCCGCCGTCCGCCGAAAGAAGTTTCACTTCAAAAAAAAAAAAACAATTACTTATAGGAATTTTCGTAAGTGTAATATAGAAAAACCCATTAACGCATCAAGCCAAATATGTTACATCAAATATGATTCAGTAGTTTGAAACAAATCTATACTTAATATATAAAGCTGAAGAGTTTGTTTGTTTGTTTGTTTGTTTGTTTGTTTGTTTGTTTGTTTGTTTGAACGCGGTAATCTCTGGTTCTACTGGGCCGATTTGAAAAATTCTTTCAGTGTTAGATAGCCCATTTATCGAGGAAGGCTATAGGCTATGTATCATCACGCTAAGACCAATAGGAGCGGAGTCCACGCCGACGAAGTCGCGCGCAGAAGCTAGTTTAGATATATAACTAAATGGTCGGTACCATTTACTTAGGTGTATGTAACTTTATTTGCCATTGTTGTGCCGTGGCAATTCATGTTGGTAGACATTCCTTCTTATATTGTTTTCTCTAATTTCATATTTATATATATTATACCTATTCTTATATTAAAATCCTTACTTTTAAATCCAAAATTATAATGTTTTCTTCAAAACATTTCCGCCAAACCAAAACAAAGCAAACCGTAGGTACTAAGGGGCTTACGTCTGGATGCTAAATGGAGGATTATTATTAGGAACTAAGTATATGACAACAAGGTTTAACGTTAATTAAAGATTTTAAACAAGGACGACTAAAAACCTGCTACTATGCAGAAAAATCTGTCTTTTTTAACAATTTCTAGTCCTTATTATATTATTACATGATTATTACGTACACTATACAAATAGAATTACGCAATGGTAGAATATCCGTCAACAAATTTATCACTAAGAAAATGTAAATACAAATAACAAAAAATATAGGTAGTAAAAATATTTTTTATTTTTAAATGTATTTTAACTGATTTCGAATGCGTAAGACATATAATCGCAAATTATTTCGAATCAATGAGAACATTAGGTAGATACTTAAATTAAGCGGTTATTGTCTCCAAATTTAATATATCGCGCCTAGATCGAAATGTAGGTTACGAAGTGTATGATTCCAATATGATATGCAATCTGTTGGTTGAATATTGAGCGGTCAACGACCTGCTTACAAATCAGAGAATGCCACTGGCCGTTCTTTGTTCGCCTCAGATAAAAAAAAATACAATTTAAAACATTGTGGTAGGACAGCCATTTAATATCAAGTAAGTATCATACTGGGAATTTATTTCTACCTTTTTTAATGTAGGCATATAAAGTTTATTAAAATGATATTATTTTTTATTAAATCATATTTACGTAAAAGATATACGCATGAAACTTACTTGAATTAAATGTAGTAAATACATTTATCTATAGTAATTAGTAATATTATAAAGAGGAAAGATTTGATTGATTGCATTGAATAAACTCCGAAACTACTGAATCGATTTGAAAAATTCTTTCACTTTTGGGAAGCTACACTATCCGCGGGTGACATAGGCTATATTATATTTTCAAAAAATTAGGGAAATTTTTGAAGTCAAACTTCTTTAGAATCGTTGTTATTTCAAACCGGATGCAACGGAAAAACGACAGGGAAGAGCGCGCCGCGCTGTACGCCGCGCTACTTTGTAAATCTATGTAAATAATATTTTTAAATTAGTTTGTCAAAAAAGTTTCACTTCTGACATGTGTACTTTGTACGCATGGAATTTTATTTTTTAAATATTTTTTAAATACCCGTGCGAAGCCGAGGTGGGATGCTAGTAATCAAATAATTTTTTTTAGCTTATTTTATTTTATTTTATTTAAAAATATTAGTAGTTGTTGTATACTATATTGTACCTATGTAAAATATTTTATAAGCATTTATGTTAATTATTCATGTTTAATTAATATAAAAAAATCCATTAGTTGTTTGCGTCAGTTATCAAAATATTCCACATTATTATCGGGTCACTTGTGTGTATTAATATTAAATAACAAAAGTTCGATCTTATTACGCAGTGTGGAAATTTTAATAATTTTATACACGTAAGCTTTTCGTACATAATATTAAAAAAAAAACCGGTAGTAGGTATAGCTGCATAGCAACCACGGTTATCGAGTAAAGAATAGTTTCATCTTGCCGTTTGTATCGGTAGCGCACTGTACCTACTCTTTTCACATTTCACTTTCGTCGAGTCGCTCGGAGCCGCTGCAAACGGTCCCAGTGTCGTTGGCCCCACGTCCTCGCGGCCGCGTGCCGATTAGATAATTTCCGCGCTGCGTTGTCAAAATACTCGTGACCCAATGGTACAGTGAATACGATGGGTCAATAAACTCACATCGACCGTGCAAATAACTACGTGATCAGCTTGCATTCAGAAATTTCGATGCGAAATTCGTTATCGTACGAATTACCGTGATTATTGATACGTATCTAAGGATAAAATATTTTTTACAAGGACATTTTCGTGTTAGGATGACAGATCATTACATCACTTCAACCTATCGCAGTCCACTGCTGGACATAGGCCTCCACAAGTTCGCGCTAAAAATGGCGTGAACTAATGTGTGTTGCACATAGTCGCCACGCTGCGCTGGGCAGGCGGGTTGGTGATCGTAGGGCTGGCTTTGTCGTACCGAAGACGTTGCTGCCAGTTTTCGGCCTGTGTATTTCAAAACCAGCAGTCGGATGGCCATCCCGCCATCGCGATCGGTCGGATTTATAAGTTCCAAGGTGGTAGTGAAAATGTGTTATCCCTTAGTCGCCTCTTACGACACCCACGAGATGAGGGGGTGGCTATATTCTTTACTGCCGTAGCCACACAGCTAGATGACAGATAGCTGAGATTTATTAGATACTTATTATATATATGTACATATCATAGTTAAAATATATTTCACACTTATGTACATCTATATCTTAACGATTTTATTTACTTTAAATTTTAATGAGGCTAAAAATAATTTTTATCGTAAATAATATCGCTGTAAAAGTAAATATAAAGTCCATATCCAAGAGCAGCAAACAAAACCCCTTTTCGGGGACGAGGCATCAACGTTAACGGCGCGGCGCCGGCGAATACATCTGTCACCTTCATTTCGCTGAAGATATCGTCATCTTTGCGGAGACGTTGGAGGACTAGGGTCAAATGCTGGGCGGCCTAAATCAGTCCTCTCGACGAGTCGATCTCGGTATGAATTTGGACAAAACGACCAAGGGGCCATCCATAAATTACGTCACACGAATTTCTCGATTTTTCGACCCCTCCCCCGTCCTTGTCACAGATGGTCACATTTATGAGACCCCCTCCCTACCTAGTGTGACGTCACATATTTTGCAATTTTGCATGAGCAAACTGATGACAGTTTCGACAATATTTTTATTTTCATTTTAATAAAAGCCAATTCGCCAACAAAACAAATAAAACTTTAATTTTTGAAGTTAGTTAGTGATAGGTAGTTGGAATATCATGTTTTTGTACTTACGTTTTGATATTAATTATATTTGGAAATGTGACGTCACAATATTATGGACCCCTCCCTACCCCTTGTCACACAATGTCACACTTCGTCGACCCCCTACCCCCCTCTTAACATGTGACGTAATTTTTGGATGGCCCCCAACAACAACCAAACAAAAACCAAGTCATACCCAGACCAGTATCGGATTATGTTTACCTAGGCCTTACTGTTTAACTAGGCCAAAACAACTTCGAGAAGGATGCCGATAGGAGGATTCGGTTGGACTGGGCGGCGGTTGGCAGGCTTCGTCGAGTCTTCATTCCGCAATGTTTGAAGACAAGTCTTCGAGCAATGCTTCCTGCTTGTTTTGACGTACTGTACCAATACGTGGACACTGACGAAGTAACTAGTCTACAAGTTTAAAGTCCCGCAGCGTGCAATGGAACGCTATGCTTGGGGTCTTTCTCAAAGATAGAATCAGAAATGAGACTATCCGCGAGAGAACGAAAATTACCGACATAGCCTGTAGAATAAGCAAGTTGAAGTGGCAGTGGGCTGTGGTCATCTGTGTCGCAGGACCGATGGCCGCTGGAGCAGGCCTGTCCTGGAATGGATACCACGTGTTGGAAAAGGCAGTATGGGAGGTCCTCCGGCCCGCTGGACTGACGATATACGATAAGATTTGCAGTGGAGGCTGGATGAGGATTGCAGAAAATCGGGATGTTTGGCCCGAACTTGGGGAGGCCTATGTCCAGAAGTGGACTGCGGTCTGCGATAGAAGTAGTAGTATATACTATATAAGTAAATATTTTAAGATGAATGGTCTCTTTTTATATTGATTTATGATAAAATAATAAAGATAACCTGAAAAAAATCATGACCGAGTTTATTTTACTAGGTAACGAAAGGTTATTAGGTACTATTAGTATTACTATAGCTCACTAACTTTACGGGCTCAATTAAATGAAACAATGAAACAAACTAAACCCTATATCAATCGATACATTTTATTTTCAGCGAAATCACAACCATGGTGGTAATAAAATAAAATGGTTAGCTAGGATCATTAATACGTCGTTTTATCGTAATTCCATTACTACGTACAAGACCTAATAAAGTTCGTACATTTCCTCTGCGTCATTGCCAGCTAGTAAATTTTCCGAAGCTATCCTAATAATTTATATTAAGTACATACACGTCTGTATCATACATACATAACATAATTGTGTTTGCTCGCAAACGAAAAAAAACCGACTTCAATTACATCGACAAGTAATACAACGTAATAAGACGAAAAAATAGTCAAGTAAATACGCGCTATTAAAGATTACTCAAAAAGTTGTAATCAGTTTTCGATCTAATTTAAACAAGACTACAAGACAAGTATTAGCTTTCGATTAAAGTAAGAATCATCGAAATCGATACACCGAGTAAAAAGTTATGCGGTATAATATAACGTAGGTCGACGAAAAAGTAGTCACGTAAATACGCATTATTAGATATAACTCTAAAAGTACTTGTCAGATCTCAATTAAATTAAAATGGGACCACATGACACGCAACACCTTTCAATTAAAACAAAATTGATCGAAATCGGTCCACCCAGTAAAAAGTTCTGAGCTAACATACATTAAAAAAAAAAAAAAAAAAAAAAAAAACATACGTGTCGAATTGAGAACCTCCTCCTTTTTTGGAAGTCGGTTAAAAAAGTTAACATCATAAAACATTATCTGAAGAAATAATTACACTGTGCTAAAGTTTACAATATGTTTGCTCGTAAATGAAAAAAAAACAATCGGCCAGTGCGAGTCGGACTCGCGCACGAAGGGTTCCGTACCATTGACTAAACTAAATAGGTATAAGTAAATCTTCTGTAAAATATTTATTAATTTGTGACGCCATCTATGCTGCTATTAGAAAACTATTATTAGTCTATCGACGAAGTTTACCTAATTTCTGATAGATGGCGTTGGAGACTAAAACAAAAATAATTATCGCCCCCTTAAATATTTATTTTATTTTGTTTTTAGTATTTGTTGTTATAGCGGCAACAGAAATACATAATTTGTGAAAATTCCAACTGTCTAGCTATCGCTGTTCTTGAGATACAGCCTGGTGACAGACGGACGGACGGACAGCGAAGTCTTAGTAATAGGGTCCCGTTTTTACCCTTTGGGTACGGAACCCTAAAAACGATTCAAACTGCATTGACAAGTAATGCAACGTAAGTAGATGCAAAAAAGTCAAGTAAATCCGCGTTATCAAAGGTTACTCAAAAAGTAGTCATCAGATCTCGATCAAATTTAAATAGGACCAGAAGACAAGCATCAGCTTTCGATTAAAACAAGAATCATCAAAATTATGCATAATAAATAAACTACTACTGCCCACTAGTTATAGTAGATCGATAGTCCGAACCGAATAGTTTTACTGGATTGCGGATAGATGGCGTTGCGACAGCGTCTCGTCAATGTCTCATAAATACGCGTCATAATTACTCAAAAAGTACTCATTATATATCGATCATTATTAAATGGGACTACATGACAAGTGTTAGCTTTTGATTTCTAAAAGAAACATCAAAATCGGTGCATCCGGTAAAAAGTTATGAGGTACAATACAACGTAAGGTTTCAAAAAACAGTCAAGTAAATACGCGTTATGAACGATTACTCAAAAAGTAGAAATCAGATCTCGATCAAATTTAAATGAGACTACATGTCAATTGTCAAGCATTAGCTTTCATCATAAATCATCAAAATCGGTAAACCCAGTGAAAAGTTTTTTTAAACGGGACCACGTCACGCAACTTCTTTCGATTAAAAAAAAAATCACCAAAATCGGTTCACCCAGTCAAAAGTATTGAGGTAACATACATTAAAAAATACAATCGAATTGAGAACCTCCTCCTTTTTTGGAACTCGGTTAAAAATATAACGTCGGTCTTAACTTGTATACCTACTTATGGTTATGATTAATTACTTTATATCACAAACGGTTGAATATTAATAAAAAATTAACTTAAGTATAACTTTACTAAAATATACCTACCTATAATTGTAAAATTAAGCCATTATTTGTATATTATTATAATTATTACATATTTTAAAAGAAAAAAAAATTCAACTTAAACTTTAAATTCGTCAAATTAATCTGATAAATTTAAAATTGTGAAACGTACCAACATTGATAAACATTTAAAAAAGGGCAAAATAGATAATTGTATGTATTTCAATACGATTTTATTTAAAACTAGCCGACCCGTGCCCACTTCGTTGGGCGTTAATTATCTTTTTCTTTGTGATGCATTACCTATGTTGTGTAGTTCTTAGTATTTACTAAGTTCTATTAGGTTCATTGTTTATAGCAAGTATTGAACGTATGCACTCGTAATAATATCGTGTATTTATTATTTTAAATTACAGAACCAAATAACATACTAAATTTTATAGTACTTATACCCCGTCCGGCGACTAATTAGCTTTTTGACAGCTCACGCCTATAAATTACAGTTTTTTTCCGGAATAACGTACTAAAAATTTTACAGTAATGTCATACTTTATTGACGATTTGATTGATTGAGTGAAGTACCCTGTGCATAACAAACAACCACAGACTATGAAAGAGTTCTTGAAATAATAAATCGATAATAAATCGACCATATGATAAAAATAATTTTACGTCATGTGATTATTGTTTCTATAAATTTAATACAAAAAAGGAAATAAAAATAGTTTCTATGACCCCCAAGATTGATTACTTGCAAGGAATTAAGTCGAAATCTTGAAATTTAATTGCAAACCAAGAATATAGAGCAATAACTCTGTTAATTCATTTATTTATTATTTATATATTTCATTTATAATTAAAAAAACTAATAATCGCATAAATGAATAATATTTTTAAATTAAATGTATTTAATTAATTCGATTGAAAGTTCTTCTTAAATAAAATCGATTATTATTTCGAATCGAATAAATAACGTGTGAGGCAGTCACTAATGTCAAAATTTCTTGAAGTGTCAAAAAGATCATTAGTCGCCGGACGGGGTATAAATAAATAATATGTTACTTCAACGCCATCTATCAAAAATCCCGAAAACGACGTCGATAGACTAATAAATAGTCTTCTAATGGCGATAGATGGCGGCGAGAGATGGTAGTACATTTACCATTTTCGAGTTATATTTTTATCTTTTTCCTTTTATCTTGTCACTCCTGAATAGTGTAGCTTTCTGTTAGCGAAAGAATTTTCATGATCGGATCAGTATTTGCGAAGATTACCCCGTATACACAAACAAAGTTATAAACTTTACCTCTTTATAATATTAGTATAGATAATCACATGACGTAAAATTATTTTTATCATATGATCGATTTATTATCGATTTATTATTTCAAGAACTGTTTCATAGTCTGTGGTTGTTTCTTATGCACAGGGTGCTTCACTCAATCAATCAAATCGTCAATAAAGTATGACATTACTGTAAAATTTTTAGTACGTTATTCCGAAAAAAAAAACTGTAATTTATAGGCGTGAGCTGTCAAAAAGCTAATTAGTCGCCGGACGGGGTATAGTGCACGTGACAATATATTTCAATAATGCAATTTGCTTTCAGATCGACAAAGTGTTAGACAAAAATAAAATAGAGAAATATTTGTATTGTAATATTGAAAAATCGAAATAAATATCCCGAAATTTTAATTACCTGTAAGTAATGTATCTAAGCCGATAAAATAAAACAGAAAGTAAAGAGAAGAAAGTAAGACTGAAGCTAAAGAAACAAAAAATTATGATAAACACAAATTAGAATTATTTCTGAAAAGACTAAACAACAAATAATAACTATAAGAAATATTAAAACAGAAGTAGTTATAGTACTTAGTAGAAATTAAAATGCAAAAATAGTTTTGAAGAAAACTTTTGACCAAAACTACGTCCGGAGTACCGATAAAGTAAATAGAAAATATATAAAATAAAAAATAAACGGCAGCGGGCGCCTACAGCGATGAATAAAATCGTAATAATATCGTGTATTTATTATTTTAAATTACAGAACCAAATAACATACTATAAAGAACAAATTTTAAACCACTTAAATAAATAATATGTTGCTCCAACGCCATCTATCAAAAAGCGTAAAAACTTCGTCATCGATAGATTCAAATAGACAGTAAATAAAATAGAGTATTAAATAGTTAAATCTAACAGCGATTGATGGCGTTCGTTTCTTTGTCATTTTCATAATATATTTTAATATTTTTCTTTTTTACTGAATTTTTTTGTACAATTACAATAAAATATAGCCTATGTCACTCCTGAATAGTGTAGCCTCTCACTATTTTCAGCAAATCAGATAAATATAAATGTTTTAAAATCACCAATTAATTTCTAAGGCAAATAATAAGCAGTGCAAACTTAGCACCTCATCGATGGAATTTTGGGTCGAAAATGACCTTAATCGATAGGTCTACGTTAGGTCCGTATAGGTCCACTAAATTTTTCGTTAGGTCCGGTATAGTTTTTTAATATATAATTTTTTAATTTAGGTTAAAAAAAATGCAATTTTAGCACCCCATCCAAGGATTTTTAAAACCAAAATGACCTTAATCGATAGGTCTACGTTAGGTCCGTATAGGTCCACAATAATTTTTGTTAGGTCCCCTATAGTTTTTTAATAAATATTTTTTTTTTAATTTTGGTAAAAAAAATATGCAATTTTAGCACCCCATCTAAGGATTTTTGAAATTAAAATTATCTTAATCGATAGTTCTACGTTAGGTCCATATAGGTCCAGTAAATTTTTCGTTAGATCCGCTATAGTTTTTTAATAAATAATTTTTTTTAATTTAGGTAAAGAAAAAGCAATTTTAGCACCCCATCCAAGGATTTTTAAAATTAAAATGACCTTAATCGATAGGTCTACGTTAGGTCCGTATAGGTCCACAATAATTTTTGTTAGGTCCCCTATAGTTATTTAATAAATATATTTTTTTAATTTGTTAAATAAAATATGCAATTTTAGCACCCCATCTAAGGATTTTTGAAATCAAAATTACCTTAATCGGTAAGTCTACATTAGGTCTTTACGAAATTTTTCGTTAAGTCCTCTTTAGTTTTTTTATAAATAATTTTTAAAATTTTGGAAAAAAAATTCGTATTTTAGCAGCTAAAAAACTATAGGGGACCTAACAAAAATTATTGTGGACCTATACGGACCTAACGTAGACCTATCGATTAAGGTCATTTTGATTTTAAAAATCATTGGATGGGGTGCTAAAATTGCATTTTTTTTACCTAAATTTAAAAAATTATTTATTAAAAAACTATAGCGGACCTAACGAAAAATTTAGTGGACCTATACGGACCTAACGTAGACCTATCGATTAAGGTCATTTTCGACCCAAAATTCCATCGATGAGGTGCTAAGTTTGCACTGCTCAAATAATAATGCTTGATTAGATTGAATTGTTGACACGGCACGTCAGAGGACGCAGGTTCAAATCCTGGTGATTTAAAATTTTTATATATTTTTATCTTTTTCCTTTTATCTTGTCACTCCTGAATAGTGTAGCTTTCTGTTAGTGAAATAATTTTCATGATCGGATCAGTATTTGCGAAGATTACCCCGTATATGAGTATTTCTCACGAAAGATGTACATTTGTGAAAAAATCATGTCTCAAAAGTTTGAGTCAAAATATTAAAATAAAACGATGAAACTTTTTGTAAAATATTTCCGAAGGGATGAAGAAAATATACTCCTGATTAGGATTAGATATTGCAGGGACCTAAAATACTTCATAAAATTGTGTAACGCTTCAAGTTGTCACTATCATGATTTACTCTTCCATACAAAATCTTTTTGTCTCAATGGGTACCAACGACTTTTCCGCTTCAAAAAATACTACATGACGTATGTCTAACGTTCAAATTTTCTGTAATTAGCACCTTCGTATAATCTGGTTTAAGGTTCAGAGATGCTTGTATCCTGCTTTCTTTAAAATAATTGCGTTTCACGCGATAAACAAAATGTCTCACCTTTTTTACTTTTTAGTCACGTACTCTTTAGTCACGCCATTTCTCAGTAATTTCTTTAATTTCTGAACGAATCTGTAGTATTTTGTACTGACAACTCTAAAAGCGTCCCTATTGGACGATGGTAAATGTCAACGCCATATTTTTTCTCTGTCAAAAACTAGATTCTCTTAGTGCGCCGGCTGTTTTACTATTTCGATACGAGAGAAAAAAAATACTTTTTTCGGGGTAAATACTTCTTAATTGTATATCAAGTTAATAAAAATGTATGTTAGGATAATTGTTAAAGTGAATTACATTCTTCAAATTGATTATGGATAAAAATCTACTTCTTTTAGAGGTTATTGAGTTTTATTTCCTTTTACTGTTTCGTTGTTTTTCGTCACGTAACGAAATAGTATGTTATAAAGCTGGGTGTAGACCATTGACATATATATTACTGCGTAGTTTTTTATTTATTTACCGGAGTTCTAAACTGACATCTGTTTGCCTTCTTATTTAGTAAGGTAAAAAGCAATAACTTTTATTTAACGACAAGATAATCAGCTGATCAGTCCAAAAAGCACGGGTAGTTGATGTTTTTTCTGACAAGTTGCAAAACTCGTAGAATAAAAGTCTATTATTGCTTTTAATCTCACCAAAATTAGGCAAAAATGTGTCTATGGAGAAACAAGTGTGTTGCTTCGTTTGTTCGTCTTTTATGTACTCCTAAGCCGCTCAACTTTGGAGAGATGTATGTGCTCCGCCGCCAGTAAGGGTGTTTTATTTAAAGGATATTGGTTTGATTTTACGTAATTTTTAAAAATTGAATTGGTCGAAAAAGAGGGCAGTCTTTCCCTGATGAATATAGAAGACGCAGTTTATTTTTAATTCAGTTTTTTTTCGGTTAAAACTTTTTCTTTTTCCTGTCTTTTAATTTGAATATGTCATTTTGATTTCAGCTAATAATAAGTGCACCTATAATGAAAAACATGTTTTTAATTAATTCCCTTATTCCCTGCACTTTTATTAAAGCACTCATGCACACTTAGCTTTAGTTTACTATTTCGTTACTTTGTAAACTATTTCGATATGATATTTCATAACAACTTTTTCGTTACATGTACATCTTTCGTGAGAAATACTCATATACAAACAAAGTTATAAACTTTACCTCTTTATAATATTAGTATAGATAGATAGTGTCAAAGGCTCGAATTTTTTTCTTCATATATCGGTATAATTATAGTCCGGGATCCCTAGTACATTTTTTTCACTTGATTACTATCAAGCTAATTTTCCGGGAGTGGCTTTATTTTGATGAGACGAACAAAAATTTCCTCTACGAAAACTCTCGATTGTGGTAGATAATAGAGTTAGCAGGGGGTAGAGCAGCAGTGAGCGTAGGACCGGAATAACGTACCTACCACGCAATTTGTAGGAAAATATTACTATTAAATTATATAAATATTAACTAACTAAAAGAAAAAAAAATCAGCTGGTTAGTAATAATAGTTGATTTATTTATTCTGAATTTTTAATTTTTAAATATCCTAAATCATTCTTAAATTGTACCTAAGTTGCGTGTCGGAGCTGTCACACACTTGGTCATTTTTACCTAAACATAACATAACACAACATAACAATACACTTTATTGTACACCAAAACAGAACTAATACATATCAGATTGATTTTAACAAAGTATCATAAGGTACATAGGTACTAAAGAAATTTTTTTTAAGGTTGACTGGTAGATAAGGCTGTACGGCCTTAAGTCCGCCTTTTGCGCAACCCGTTATCTCGAAGTGTTGTTATGTTGTTTTTTTATTTTTTTTTCTGTGTTGTGTAATAAAGTTTAATAAATAAATAAATAAAGAAAATTTTAAACCGATATTAGGTACATAATATTTCAATTAGATATAGGTACGACTGAGCTTCAGGCGGACGGAAAAACTAGTAAAGATAGATTATATTAAAGATAATAGTGAAGATAGATAGATGTTATAATCTATTGATCTATATTACATCGAAAAATCTGAATTATGTAATATTCAATATTTGGTTTCATTCGTAATACCTCTTGTGCTTACGCAATATTTAGTGACACATTCCAAAGACCAAAATATTGGTAACTTGAAATATAATATTCATATTAGCTTCTTTTGAAAGTATGATATATATGTAATGAAAATCTTCTTTTCTTCAATTAAAATTGGATCTTACTGTTAAACAAAAGGATCTGCTATTGTGATACCATTTTGAAATTGGTATTTAGTAGGCATATTTTTAAATGAATTGGCACTGACAGCTTGGTACATTTTTTTACAAAAATCGCTCTTGAATTAGCATGATATGTTAAAAATTTGGGTTACAAGTAGAGTAAAACCAATTTTTTTCTTCAAAAGCTTTAAATTGACATTAAAAACATGTTATTTAACGATAGCTCTAGTATTCAGCAGTAATTACCAGTAATCAAGATAAAAAAAAATAATGGTATTTATTTGTACCTGTTGTTACAAATTTGGTTTAAGTTTTAACAATTGTTAAAACTTAAACCAAATTTGTAACAACAGGTACAAATATCATAAAAAAATATTTCCGGAACCTTTGGGTAAAAATGGATAAAATTGTATAGTTAGTTCAAGTCATCTTTGCGCGCGGCTCTATGTGTGCGTGCGCTTGTAATTATACAACTTTAATTTGTGTAGCAGTGACGCGACCGCCGTCATTCGAATCTTAGACCAATATACAACGTTTACCCACACATATACCCGCGCGCAAAGATGAATTGAACTAAGTATAATATGTTATAGTAAATTATTTGGTTTACCGAATCCTTAACGGTGGACCACTATTTTCGCCACATCTGTATATGTGACGCATATATCATATGACTTCCACTGAACAACGTTCCAACCAAATATCATCAAAGCATGGCTAAAGACAATATACGAGTACCTACTAACAACACTGTGTGAAATAGCTAACGTCCATTTAAATTCCATGGTCGTAAATTCCGTACAAATCTGTCAGTATGCGGATTTTGCCATTTACCTACATTGTGACCATTTAGTTAAGGCGTGGCGGTAATATATTATATGCACATTAGACAATTTGAATATGCATATTATATTATAGGCGGTGAATGCACCCAGCGACCGGCACGAGGCCGGCCGATCAGCTCCCTTATGTAACTCTGCGAACTACCATAAAGTGCAACGCCCATATTTAAAACAAACAACGAATGGGCAAAACCTGTATATATCACAGGTTTTTGATCTTGATGTGACGCACTGCTGCAATGGCCAATCAATAAGATCCTTGCGATTACAAATGAGGCATTACTCAAGTTATCGAACTTAATGCGATTAAACCCGAAATTACGTTATCAAAATTCTGTAATGGCATTTAAAGTCTTAAACAATTTAGCGTTCATTGATCCCATTGATTTTGCAATGTTTGTAGTTTCGTTTCAAACTATTTCGCCGAACCTACGATGTATTTCCACATTCCGTTCGTCGTATTTACCATTTCGCATTTTGCGGGAAATAAAAAACATAAATCATATAACGTATTTGTTTATTTACTTTAAGTAATTATGGCACAATATCCTTAGCATTATAAATGAGATGTATTGCTAGTACAAAATGTGTATATAAATTTGAATTTATTAAATTCGACAACCATTAAAATTTGATACTACAAAAATTCATTAAAATTACATTTAGTGTATTAAAATTTTACAATTTAATAAGAAACGTACATAATTTAAGCTAACGAATTAGTTCGTGGAACTGCTACACTTTATCGAACCCTTTCACCCTAAACCTCTTGTTCCGACTTAGCGGGTGCAATGACCACTGAATACGAAAGTCGACAATTTATAGTTGAAATATCTTTGGCTCAAAACTTTCTATCTTTTCGTATTCTTCTCAGATTTTAAATAAAATAATGTAAAAAAAATTATAATACACGCGAAAGGCGTGTATACGCAAAATGTGTAATGTAAACACATGATTTAATTTTTTTTCTAAGCCCTTTCAAATAATTATATGATTGAATATTATGGTAATTGAAATATTGCGTAATAAGCTGTTGTAAAGATAGTTCGATCAAGGTATCCCGTAGAGCATTTTAATAATAACATTTTATTATTATGTAAAATACAAATGCGTAGACAGTTACGTAAATTACGCAATGGTACGCATAACGGTATTATAATTCTTACTGATCATTTATTGAATATTTTCTATAGTAAAAAAATTTAAGCTTTTTATTTTTTATATGACATAATGCCAATTTTATCAAAACCGTTGTACTTTTCTAAACTTGTGCAATCTTCTGAAATTTTTGGGCGTTTCAAATATTTAAGTCTTGTATTCTTTATGCTGGTTGGTCCCTTCTATTCTCTCCTGGTTTAGGTCCAATCTTATTCAGTTTTCAGTGAATTAAAGTAACGGAGGAAATTAATAAAAAAAATTCCTTTGTCATAATTTCATATTTCAAGTTATATTTAATTTTTTGAGCGATCAACTCAAATAAAACGGCATATTACTGAGCTCCTTAGTAGCTAATCTAGCTGCCCTGTTTAAAGTTACATTACAATGAGTGTGTAATGATTCAAGAGATTCAGTTTCCTTTCTAGTCCATTTCGTCTCCATCGCAGCAGAAAACGCTGTGCATGAAAATGTACAAAGCAAACTTATTAAAATGCAGACTCTCATCCTAAAGGCATCGCTAGACTGTTCTAGAAGTCTCATGAAGTTGAAATCGTTATCGTCAAACAATATCTTTTCCACTACATCAGCATGTTCTGGTAAATCTTGCAGAACTGTTATTAGTATACCAACTATATTCAGTCCTATTCGCGGCGTTTTGGAATCTGTGAATAGAAATTATAAAACAATAAGTTTTAGAAAATACCAAGAGGAAGTTTTGGTATGCTTAGATCATATCGCAAAATACCACATATTATTTACAATGTTTAGTTTTTTTTTTAATACTGTACTGCTACATAAAAATGTAGCAGTACAGTATAAAAAAACTATGTAAAAATACATTCGACAAACACTAGCCTAATCATCAAACATGCTGTTGTATTGGATGTTACTTTTACTGTACATTGTAATGTCAGCTGTGATAGACAAAGCTACAAAATCAAAATCAAAAATAACTTTATTCAAATAGGCCCCATGAGCACTTTCGAATCGTCATTTTACTAAAATTAAATTTAAGGTGATTAATTAGTTTTTTTTTTAAAGTGAAGCTACCATGGCTTTAAGTCCACGTTTCGCTTAACACATTCTGTATTATACAATAAATTGAATAAATAAAACAATAACAAAACATTAAAGTGCTAAATATTAAATTAAACGTATTATTATTATTACTAATTGTAAGTGATACGTACACAAAGCGAGTAAATTCGTGAAGACAGGGTGCGCGTTGTACGCCGCTACCGCCGTCGCGAACTGTCGCACGGCGCGACACGAGCGCACACACAGCCACGCGCACACCTCCACCATGCGACTCACGCCCTGCACTCTGCACACACACACACAACACTCTACTGAACTCTTCTTCTAACAGCCAGTACACCTCCCACTGTTGGGCTACCTGTTTCCTCCTTATTCATTGTAGAAGCAATTTTTACAAGATAGAACTGTTGGGTAGCATCACTAACATAGTATAAAACAAAGTCGCTTCCCGCTGTCTGTCTGTCTTTATATATGCTTAGAACTTCAAAACTACGCAACGGATTTTGATGCGGTTTTCTTTAGTAAATAGAGTGATTCCAGAGAAAGGTTTATATGTATAATACATGTATAATATAGTAGAGGAACACTGATAGTTTTTGCAACCGTGCGAAGCCGGGGCGGCTCGCTAGTAAGAGTATAAGACAGATTAATTGGTTCATTGGGAATAAGTTTCCAATTGAGTATGAAATAGATGAAAGAAAGAAATAAAAGATATTTCTGCATGAAAAAGGTGGAAATATTGATCTATCATGAAGTCCTCTTATTTCTTATTTTATAAGGAATATAAAGGAATGGGGAGTTTATCACAGTGCATTCGATATAATACCGTCAAAAAATTTCTTGACCAAATATCATAGATTATACACTTATATAGGTTTCAACAGCTTAGGGTACGAATTTCGGTAATCCAAGAATATATTTATTTCTGGCTTTTATAATAAATATATGTATGAAGGTATCGAATATTATTTTTAAAACAACCGTTTATTTCTAAAAGTTTCTCTTTTTAATCAACATAATTATACGCCACTAGCGATGCAAAAGTGATCAGTTTTTCTCTACTATATTATGCATGTATTATACATATAAACCTTCCTCCTGAATCACTCTATCTATTAAAAAAAACTACATCAAAATCCGTTGCGAAGTTTTTAAGATTGAATCATACATAGGGACAGACAGACAGCGGGAGGCGACTTTGTTTTATAATATGTAGTGATAATGTATTTCAATTTTACTTTATAGCACCATATTGGTTTATATAGATTATAAATAAATGAATTATTACTAATATGCAATTTAAAATATTAAATAAACAAAATGCATTATTTTGAGTATTCTCTTCTTACTCTTAGCTTGAGAATAACATATAGGTAGTTCATAATTTCAATTCTTTCCTTTTATCAGCTTTCCTATTTATTTATAAATAGATTTCTAGCACAAAGTCCAGATATTTTTTTTAACAAACTTACTAAGGTTATTAGTAGGGACCGGATTATATGCATTTGCATATTTGCATATGCATTTGCTTATTTAAGCATTCTCAGCGGTAATAGCATATTTTACCTAAGATCTAGTTATGATGCATATTATCGATACATTTACAATATTACATAGCCGTGATTTGCACTCATTTTTCCTACATACCTGAAAGTATTAAAAAGCTGCGGTCTGGCATTGACTGAATCTATCCAAACAACGCGAAATTAACTCTACGGACTACGTTGCCTACGTAAAATTCTACCCATAGTTACCTCAATCGATTTGGAGCGAACCTTTTCCACTTACAAAAATATTCTAAATGAGCGAAGACACAATCTCACCACTAAAATTTTGAAAAAATACTTGATTGTTTACGTTTACAACAAAATTTAAATAATTTTAATGTCATGTTACGATACTTATTTTCGCTTATCAAAAAGTAATTTACTCATTGTATGCTGATTTTGAAATAAAAAAAATGAAAACTTTTATTTTATAGGGGGTTTCATAAAACTTATCATTTAATTTCGCATATTCTGCCTATTTCCGTGCATATTTCAAGCATTTTTCATGCATATTTGCATGCATATAACAAGCTTTTTATGTTGCATATAATCCGGTCTCTAGTTATTAGATAGTATACAGCAAGTAATCTTTTAAAATATAAGAAATATTTCCACTTGCAAGTATATGATATTAGGTTAATTTATCTCATTTTTGTAATATCATGCAGTTAGTAAAATTTTGTAAGTCTTGTTTGAACTATAAGCTGTACGTATATAAAGTACACTCTAACGTTTGAAATATTTATTCATGTACAGTTTTAGTGTCAACTAGAGGGTATTTAGCAATTTGAATTATTCTTTAATCGTCATAATGATTATTTATTAGCCATTAACAAGCAATTAGCACAAACAAATCTTAGTAAAACATTTAGTTATTTATCTCTAAAAATACTGCGCAGCTGACAGATTTATTGATCTCTATTAAAATCGCAAATGCAGTTTCGTTTACATTAAAAAGTTATAAAATTGAAATGTGTTTTAAATATGTTTTCATTTTTAATGACATTATTATGTACTTCACTTGCAGAATACATCACTATTATATGAAATAAAAAAACCATTTTGCATGATAAAAACGGAAATATAGTGGTTTTAAGCATGATTACACAAGATCACTATCAACACTCAATTCTAAGAATACTCATACAATTTAAAGAAAATAAAAAAATGACACCACTACTTTTAATTGAAATATATTAATTCAATTAAATGAAGTAAATACGTTAAGCCTTCGGTCCCGGTTGTTATCATGTACTTGTACACCTATAGCGATCGTTACTCATAGTAGGGCTAGGGAATATATCGCCAACCTGCATTGGAGCAGCGTGGTGGATTAAGCTCTGATCCTTCTCCTACATGGGAAAAGAGGCCTATGCCCAGAAGTGGATATAATAAGCGAAAAGCGAAATTTAAATAATTGATGATAATATACATTTGAATGGATGTTAAAATAATCTATACTAATATAATAAAGCTGAAGAGTTTGTTTGTTTGTTTGTTTGTTTGTTTGTTTGAACGCGCTAATCTCAGGATCTACTGGTCCGATTTGAAAAGTTCTTTCAGTGTTAGATAGCCCATTTATCGAGGAAGGCTATAAGCTATATATCATCACGCTAAGACCAATAGGAGCGGAGTCCACGCCGACGAAGTCGCGCGCAGAAGCTAGTAGTTGAATAAAATTGTAATTTAAATATTTCGATGCCTCCTACACATGAAGTCAGAACTTAGTATTTATAATTAACCTTTATATTTTGAATTGAAGAATATAGTGTGGTGCGATACAGTTTTTTTTTTGACATAAAACCATTTTACAAAAAAAAACTAATTTCCGATTTTATTTTAGGAGGCATCGATTTTTCGATCATGAGTATATAATATATGCCTGCAGTTTTATGTAAGTCATATGTATATAAAATCAGCGGTATTTTGACCACACCTCTCCAATCAAAGTACAATAGTGATAAATTTTACCTTTCTTCGACCCCTTCGTCGGTATCTTTCCTGTCTTTCATTAGCGTGTTTATTGCGGCCACAAAGTTGTAAACAACTTTCGCTTCGAGGTATACCTGGTTACATAATTCAACGAAATTAATACAATATCATTTTATACAAATTGAATTGATAAAGAAATAGTCTACATTTATTAGTTTATACTTTATTAAGGGTACATTATACGTGTGATAAAATTATAAATCTAAAGGCTTTGTTTGATGGAATAGGCTGGTCTTAAGAATCAATAAATTCGAATTGGATTTTTTTTACTTTTTATATAGGGACAACACATTTATCGAGGAAGGCATAACATTACTCTATAAATAATTGGAGCGGAACATCAATTCAAAATATAGAAATCGCGAGTAACAACTTGCATATTATGATACACTGTGTATTCCTAGGTATTATTGTAAACATAAATTAATATAATACCCTACCCTAGTCCCTATGGCTAGCTAATTATTACATTTTAAATTAGTACCACTAACAACGGATAGACAAACTTCTTCGGGCGACATTTCTATTATAAACACTGACTAGTATGGCCTACACAATGTTCCGCGACATTTCCTCGGCAATTTCTAAGTAGTTGTTCAGAAACATGTTCCGCAACATGTTTCTCCATTTGCCTCCTAGTGTAACTGAGGCAAACATCTGCATGGCCAATACAAATGTGATCTGGGTGTTTGTGCAGTCCTTGTGGGTCACCCCACCGTGCCTCGGAGAGCACATTAAGCCGTCTGTCCCGGTTTTTATCATGTACACCTGATAGCGATCGTTACTCATAGTAGGGAATATATCCGCCAACCCGCATTGGAGCATCGTGGTGGATTAAGCTCCGATCCTTCTCCTACATGGGGAAGAGGTCTATGGCTAACAGTGGGATATTACAGGCTGAATCGTGATTCGTAACTGAGGCTTTAATGTGAGTTCTCAGTCCGGAGTAGCAGACGGACACGAGTGTGCAAGAGCGTCAACTTACGTCCTGCATGTTGAGCAGCGTGTGGCGGGGCAGCGCCTGCGACAGCGCCGGCAGCGCCAGCAGCGCGGCCACGAGTGTAGAGGAGCGTCAACTTACGTCCTGCATGTTGAGCAGCGTGTGGCGGGGCAGCGCCTGCGACAGCGCCGGCAGCGCCAGCAGCGCGGCCACGAGTGTAGAGGAGCGTCAACTTACGTCCTGCATGTTGAGCAGCGTGTGGCGGGGCAGCGCCTGCGACAGCGCCGGCAGCGCCAGCAGCGCGGCCACGAGTGTAGAGGAGCGTCAACTTACGTCCTGCATGTTGAGCAGCGTGTGGCGGGGCAGCGCCTGCGACAGCGCCGGCAGCGCCAGCAGCGCGGCCACGAGTGTAGAGGAGCGTCAACTTACGTCCTGCATGTTGAGCAGCGTGTGGCGGGGCAGCGCCTGCGACAGCGCCGGCAGCGCCAGCAGCGCGGCCACGAGTGTAGAGGAGCGTCAACTTACGTCCTGCATGTTGAGCAGCGTGTGGCGGGGCAGCGCCTGCGACAGCGCCGGCAGCGCCAGCAGCGCGGCCACGAGTGTAGAGGAGCGTCAACTTACGTCCTGCATGTTGAGCAGCGTGTGGCGGGGCAGCGCCTGCGACAGCGCCGGCAGCGCCAGCAGCGCGGCCACGAGTGTAGAGGAGCGTCAACTTACGTCCTGCATGTTGAGCAGCGTGTGGCGGGGCAGCACCTGCGACAGCGCCGGCAGCGCCAGCAGCGCGGCCACGAGTGTAGAGGAGCGTCAACTTACGTCCTGCATGTTGAGCAGCGTGTGGCGGGGCAGCGCCTGCGACAGCGCCGGCAGCGCCAGCAGCGCGGCCACGAGTGTAGAGGAGCGTCAACTTACGTCCTGCATGTTGAGCAGCGTGTGGCGGGGCAGCGCCTGCGACAGCGCCGGCAGCGCCAGCAGCGCGGCCACGAGTGTAGAGGAGCGTCAACTTACGTCCTGCATGTTGAGCAGCGTGTGGCGGGGCAGCGCCTGCGACAGCGCCGGCAGCGCCAGCAGCGCGGCCACGAGTGTAGAGGAGCGTCAACTTACGTCCTGCATGTTGAGCAGCGTGTGGCGGGGCAGCGCCTGCGACAGCGCCGGCAGCGCCAGCAGCGCGGCCACGAGTGTAGAGGAGCGTCAACTTACGTCCTGCATGTTGAGCAGCGTGTGGCGGGGCAGCGCCTGCGACAGCGCCGGCAGCGCCAGCAGCGCGGCCACGAGTGTAGAGGAGCGTCAACTTACGTCCTGCATGTTGAGCAGCGTGTGGCGGGGCAGCGCCTGCGACAGCGCCGGCAGCGCCAGCAGCGCGGCCACGAGTGTAGAGGAGCGTCAACTTACGTCCTGCATGTTGAGCAGCGTGTGGCGGGGCAGCGCCTGCGACAGCGCCGGCAGCGCCAGCAGCGCGGCCACGAGTGTAGAGGAGCGTCAACTTACGTCCTGCATGTTGAGCAGCGTGTGGCGGGGCAGCGCCTGCGACAGCGCCGGCAGCGCCAGCAGCGCGGCCACGGCGCCGCACACGCGCGCGCCGCCCGCCCCCCGCGCCGCCGCGCCCACCACGCCCACCACCATGCTCACCTGCCGCCGACACCGGTGGGATTAAACTTATGTACCACCACCTTCTTAAATTATACCGGGTGTATTTGGAACGCTTGAAAAAACGAAGAGGTATGATAGTGTTGGCATGACCTGACATGATACAAGTGAAAAAAAACGCGAAAAGAAAAATTTTTCTCGCCTCTTTTCATAACTTTTTTGGTACAATCGGTTTTAGAAAAAATAATGAAACAGAAATTTGAAGATAATGCTTTAAAATAATCGTGTTTTGAAAAAATCGGCAATGTCATTGAGTACTACTAGTTCATGCGCGCCATCAGCTGACCGGCACGAGGTCAACGTACTCCTGGACACGTTAGTCGCGCGTCTAGCGGTCAACGAGAGTTTGCAAAATACATAAGTCCTAAAATGTTCTTAAAAAAAACGTTTCTGAGATAAATGGTTATATGCATTATATAGTATATAAATAGTATATTACTAGGTTTCAATCTTCCATCGGTGTCAAGCGTTCCAAATACACCCGGTATTTATATACTAGCTGACCCCGCAAACGTTGTTTTGCCATATATATTATTATCCCCCGCAACCCCCTTTTGTGGGTGGAATTTCGTAAAATTCGTTCTTAGCTGACCTCTACTCGGCGAAAACAATATTCCTACCAAATTTCAAGTTTCTACGCCTTATGGTTCCAGAGATATCGTGATGAGTCAATATATGGGTGGAAATCTCTTTTATATAATTTTAAATTAATTTTTTTTCACAAAATACGTCACAGTATAGTTTGCCGATTTCGTTACATGTGGCGTTCTCTGAGTATAGTTTGTGACTGTCAAATGTCAAAATATTTGAAAAATATATATCTCAAAGGGAATTTAAATTGGCATCATTTTACGTGTTGTCTTTATCTTCTATGTGAAACTATGACCGGTTCGGAATGCAGATACTAAAGTAACATGGTCCACCCCATATCGCCCTATGTAGGTACGCTGACAAATATTTTGAAATTTTTATGATGTGGATCATCATAATATACAGGGTGGGGATTATAATACAACAATAAATTGGACATCGTATATGTAATGACATTTCAAGCCCACATACAAAAAATCAATAAAATACATCCAGTAGTTTAGTCACAAATTGTGATTTTTCATTTTTTTACTCCGTGATGTATAATATTAAAGACCTGACCTACCCTAACCCGCCGGTTGACGACTCAAAGACAGCCATTTTGATTTTTAAAATCATAGAACAAGAAATGGACATGGGATCGACTGCCACAAAAAAGGCACCATTTTTAATCATTGCCATTTAGTGACAGTTCGCAGACCAAATAATATTATAATAAGAATAACTTATGTTTAAAAAAAAATAACTTATTCAGTATCGGCTACTGATCAGTTCTGCATATTTAAAAAAAAAATTTAATGTTAAATGCGTAACAATTTATTTTAATTTACTTTTCTAACTTACTACTTTTTATTCAATCAAAATAATGAAGTTTTGTAGGTACAAGCTGTGTCATTTCTGCGCCCCCCATTAATTTTATAGCACTTAAGACGTTTTAGTTTGCAGCGCAGACCGGAGGTCACTCGTGTAACAGGTCAGTGATCATAATATATGTAGTTACAAAAATGATGTAATGAAATTTTATTAAATTTGTTTGAATTAGTTTGTATGAAAAAATCTTTTTTTTTAGATTTTGATGTTAGGACTTATCTGATGATTTTGAAATACTCCTATAAACTGTATTGTCATCGTATTGTCATTGTATTGTCATCCCCACTCTTTATAAAATAATGAGTGAAAAAAACAACGTAACTAGATTATTAAAAACCGATTAAACAATATTAAATTCGCTTTCTAAAATAATAGTTTTTGATTGCAGTACCATAATATAAGCGTTCAAAATGCGCATTCATGTTCCGTAGAAAGAAAATATACTTTGCGCTAAAAAAGAATAGAAATGAAATCAATTTAGACATTAGTTGAACTCTAATACAAAAATGTATTTTCTGCTTTAAAAGCGTAGTTTAAATATTCAAAAAAGCTTGCTCAAGGAATACTGTGACTGCAAATATATTCACAAATGCAATGTAATATTCAACATAACACTAGATCATTATATATATTATCTAATATATCTATATTATTTATATTATCTAATGAAAATCCCAAATGTATTGTTACAAACAATAGTACATATAAAACTACAATGTGTGTCAAGAACATTTTTCGTACACTTAGCGCTTAACGCAAGAATACTCTAAGCCCACTTAGACCATAAATTTATTGCTATTTTTATAAGCCGTCTATTTTCAAGATCGATTTAATAAAAGCAGTAAAGCCTGTTCAAGCAGTTTATTTTCGTAATTTACTTTTTTTTGTGAAATTATCGATTTTAAAAATTACTGACTGTATTTCAAATAAGATTTCAGATGTTTTCGTAAGCGATTTACGTAATATTTAGAAAATTTAGTATTTGCTGCACTAACATTATCTTTCAAATAAAGGTCGAAGCAAATAAAAAAATAACGAGCCAGCTAATTTTACATATGGAATAATCTTAGTAAGAAAAATAAAATCAGTAAGAAAATATCACGAACAAATACGTCGCTCGTAAATTGTACGCTTCGTTACTATAATATCTATGTATAAGACACGTAATCAGACTTTGAAAAAATTAAATCGTCACTAACATTATTGTTAGCAAAAAAGCCCAAAAACATTAGATAGTTTATTACAAACGTTGCATTTATAAGGGTTGAGTGTACAGCCAGCATGACCAAAATATAGTGAGAGGGAGTTTATGTTAAAAATAAGAGTATTGCGGTAATCGCCTAGTTTTCGCACAAAAAAATCCGGTGTTAATTATTAACGTATACTTTAGGCACTATATTTGTCATTTTTGTGTATTTACATTTTGTTTTGTAACTCTGATCAAAAACGATTTAGTGACTTGACGACTCGGTTTTAACATCTTATAACCCGTCCGGCCATTTATTATCTTTTTGACAGCTCACGCCTATAAATTAGTTTTTTTTTTCGGAATAACGTACTAAAAATTCTACTGTAATGTAATACTTTATTGACGATTTGATTGATTGAGTGAAGTACCCTGCGCATAACAAACAACCACAGACTATGAAACAGTTCTTGAAATAATAAATCGATCATATTATAAAAATAATTTTACGTCATGTGATTATTGTTTCTATAAATTTAATAAAATAAAGGAAATAAAAATAGTATCTATGACTCCAAGATTGATTATTTGCAAGGAATTAAGTCGAAATCTTGAAATTTAATTTCAAACCAAGAGTAAAGAGCAATAACTCTGTTCATTCATTTATTTATTATTTATATATTTCATTTATAATTAAAAAAAAAACTAATAAACGAATAAATAAATAATATTTTTAAACTTAATGTATTTCATTAAATCAATTGAAAGTTCTTCTTAAATAAAATCGATTATTATTTCAAATCGAATAAATAACGTGTGAGGCAGTCACTAATGTCAAAATTTCTTGAAGTGTCAAAAAGGTAATAAATGGCCGGACGGGGTATAGTTGATCAATTGGTCACTAGTAGCAGCACCGTCGCTTGACTGGCCATCGCCTTTAAATTGCTTAAAGCAATTACGACAACTATTGCAAATGTGAAATAAATAGCTCGGCCAGTGTTTTATGTAGGTAGATACTATATAATTGTAATCAATTGGTAGTTAAGATATTCAAAGATAAATTTTGTATTGCCTATTGATGACGTCTAATTTTATCAGAATTATATCAATATTTTGGTATTAATTTTAGGTATCACTAACAAAATGCTACCTAATACTTTGCAATCAACTCAAAATGAAACGCTTAACAAAAGAATAGTTAAAAATAGTCTTTATAAGTTAAGTCCTAACTACTTTTAGGTATCTCTAACGAAGTGCTAGATAATATTTTGCAATCAACTCGAAATGAAACGCTTAACAAAAGAATAGTTAAATATTGTTTTTATAAGTTAAGTCCAGTCAAGACAAAATTGTAAGCAAAAACTATAATTTGCGTATTAAAATTGTTTTATCGATTATTACCATATTCAGCTGTGTTAATGATTCCACATCTCCTTCCATAACTTCACTTATATTTGAATTTAAAAATGCTTCCCACTCCTCTAATTCTATGCTCGTTGGTTCTTTTTCTATAAGAAATAAAAGCGAATTATTTACCATTTTTCTGCAATATTTTCTAGTATAAACTGAAAATATTTCCAATAATTTTCTTTTTTAAATTTTATATACCATGCTTCTTTAATAAATGTTAATCGCATTTAACTAAGGTAGGGCACAGCAGGAAATTTACTGCTCGAAATCTGGAGCAGCCTGACTGGGGTAGTACCTCTTACACACAATTACATAAGATCACAGCTAAATAATACTGCTTTCAAGCAGTGTTGTGTTCCTAATGGTGAGTGAGGTGACCAGAGCTCTTCGGGGGGGGGGGGGGGGGGGGAATTGGGGATAGGGTCGGTAACGCGCTTACGATGCTTCTGGTGTTGCAGGCGTCTATAAGCTACGGTAATCAACAAGAACAGGTGAGCTATACCTTGCTGTATTTAAAAAAAACATCCTGTAACACCCAGTGGGATGCATAGCACAGTGGCTGGGCAAAGGCCTCTTTCTCCATGTAGGAGAAGGATAAATGCTAATGAAAAGATTTAAATTAAAATTACCTTCTTGTCTTTCCTCTTTTTTCACAATACAATCATTATTAGCAATATCTTTGTCATCAGGACTCTCATCAATAACTTCACATTTTTCTATATCTTCATCCTTATCCTCCTTAGAATATTTTATTTCATCTGTTTCAGTCTTCTTATCAACAACACTAGGTATTTCTAATGCAGGTTCACTGATCCTTCTTTGAGCATCCTTGTTTTTGTCTAAACTCCTACTAAAGTGAAATGATCTTTTAATACTTCTTGTTAATTTATTGCCGCCACTACCGAATCTTAATTTGTCTCTTGAAAATTGTAATAATTTTTGCTTGTATGAAGGTGGAACACTTTTACTTAACCCAGAACTAACTTCACTACTGCATTTTGTAGAACTTTTTGGATTTTCTAAGCTCTGTGAAGCAGTGTCCGATGCTTTGGACTTTTGTTTTAAGTCCAAAGCTTCTTGTTTCTCGCTTCGAATTTCAATTTCACCATCTTTTGTAATTTCTTTTTGTATATCTTGTTTTTCTTCATCAATTTTATGCATTTTATTAAAATCGTTTTTAGGATTAGCCATTAATTGAGCTAGATTTTTTTCAAGATTGCAAACAACTAGATTTGAATTATTCATAACACTAAATTCATGCCTCAGTAGTTTAGCGTTTGCAGCTGTTATTGGTTGTGATTGGTCCTCATCGTCCGTTTTTAAACTGTCTCGCACACTAAATGCGCTAGTCGCTCTTACACTGTCATCATCTGACATTGGAACAAACTCCATAGCTTGCACGACACCACGTACATTCCTTAGATCGTGTTCCCTTCTCTCAGCTTTAATTTCATTCTCTACTCTTATATTTCTGCCAAAAAAATAAAACATCAATAACAGTGCTATTAAAGCCAGTAAATACTCAATATTAATGAAATAACAATTACAAGTAAGAATTTATTTGTTTATTATAATAATATTATTAAGTACATAATTTAAAAAAGTACATTTAATTAGATAAATTAAAACAGAAGTTAAACAGTAAAAATGATAAAATAAATATAAACATATTTTTGACCACTCTAATATCTATACCATATTTTGATATATTTCAATTTATCAAAATCAAATAATAGTTTAACTTACTTGTTAGCAAGCTTTGTATTTCTACTTATTTTCTCAGTTTGTAAGAACTTAGCTTCCTGTTGGCTGCATGAGAGTGGTTTTGTAAAGGGCGAGTCACTTTGCTTGTCCTCGGGCAGTATCAACACATGACCTGCTATAAACGGATGTTCTAGTATTTCAGGCCAACTCATTCTCTTTGCTGGATCTTTGTGTAGTAAGCCCTAGAATTCACATTAAAAGTAATATTAAAACTAATATTCTTATTTTAAAAGCAACAATATTTTGTATAATATTATTTATATATTGCAAAAAAAATTTAGTGTTACGAATTTTTATTTTTATTATTAATACTTACTGCAATTTTATTATTTTCATCTCTGATTGAGCATAGAAAATTTATTACTTTGGTAATATTGCTTCAAGTTTTTTTTTTGTAGCATTAAATTATATATATATATATATACATTGTTAGCAATTTTTGTACACATTTTTACTTAAATAAAAATTATAAAAATAAGTACCATATCATCATAAAATTTACCTGCAGAAAGGACCGAGCATCAGGACTAATAAAACTGGGCCATTGAACCGGCTTGTGTCTTATCATTCTAACCAGTTGCCAAATGGACATTGTGCAGAATGGAGGTTGACCAGCCATTAGTTCATAAACAATACACCCCAGCGACCACAGATCTGCCTGATGTAAAGAAACATTTTAGAAAATAGAGAATTAACACATCATGAAATGTCATATACAGTGTCTACAACATTATCACCCATTCATTTGATACAACTAATATAGTTTAACCAAATGTTTTAGACATCTAAACTAAAAGTCTAAAATGCAATCTAAAACTTTAATTTCAATTTTATTCAAATGTACTATATATTATTTCAATGCTGGGCTCATGCTCACAATTGGTTATTTCTAAAATGGCAAATATTTTTGATACCTGATGGTCATATGGTTTCTCATCAATTAATTCCGGAGCCATGTATAATGGTGTTCCTTTGATTGATGTGAGGATGTGAGTTGCATTTGTCATAATGCGAGCAAGTCCAAAATCACACAGCTTAGCTCGTCCTGTATTATCTAATAATACATTTTGTGGTTTTAAATCCCTAAAATAAAATAAAATATATTTATTTATTCACAGCACTGGTTTGTGGCTATTGCGCTGGCGGTTGCGGGTTCGATCCCTTTGATTTGTAAGACGTTTGCCGTGGTCTGGGTGTTTGTGCAGTCTTTGTGGGTCTCCCTAACGTGTCTCGGAGAGCACATTAAGCCGTCAGTCCCGGTTTTTATCCGATCGTTACTCATAGTAGGAAATATATCCGCCAACCCACATTGGAGCAGCATGGTGGATTCATCTCTGATTCTTCTCCTACATAGCCAAAGAGGCCTATGCCCCGAAGTGGAATATTACAGGCGCAAGCGATATTTATTTATTATACATGTATAATAATAATATTCCAGAGCTAACAAAGTAATGTTTAACTTCAATATTAGGTTTGTTTTCCAACAGTGCCAAAATAGCATAGATAAGTTCAGAATGTGAAATGGAAGACTCAAAATAGACTAAATAGTAAATAGTAATAAAATTTCAAATGATTGATATTGTTTTGACATCTTACCAATAGTTGTAAATCTTATACTATTAAACGAGCAATTCTTGTATATATATATATATATTTTCTGAATCTCGGAATCGGCTCCAACGATTTTCGTGAAATTTAGTATGCAAGGGATTTCGGGGGCGAAAAATTGATCTAGCTAGGATTCATTTAAAAAAAATGTCGTTTTATCCCTGTTTTTAGGCAATGAAAAAATATCATTAGAATACGAAGCTTAATTTCAACATTAATATTATAGCTGTAAAAGCGTAATTAGGAAAGCGACGGAATTCAAATCGTTTTGACCCGGGTTCGAATCTCAGTCTCCAGGTTATTTTTTTTTTTCTTTTTTTTTTAATTTCACTCGTGATTTATTATTTAAATAAAATTAAAATATAAAAATACCGAAAAAAAAAACAAAAAAAATAAAAATAAAAATACCGAGCTGGGCTCGGTCACCCAGGTACTACAATTTAAAGGATTTAATTTACCTGTCAGTGCAGTTAAATCTTACCTGTGCAGAACTCTATGAGAATGCAAATAATATAATGCAGATACTAAATCCCAGGTAATTTTTTTAACAAGCTCTTCATTTAAACAACCCTCTTTAGCAAGTATGCTGTGTAATTCTTTCTCAGCATATTCTGTCACAACTACTAGTTCAGATTCTGTGTCGAAACTATCAATCATACGAATTATGTTTGGGTGATTTAGCTGCCTTTGTATGTCGCATTCTTGCCTCAAATTCTTTAAGTCTTTTGATGACCTGCCTTTCTGAAAGTTTTTATTTAATTTTATACTAAAAAATTATATATTTCCTTACATTATACGAATTACATTATTATAGGCAAACCTTTCGTATAACTTTCAAAGCTACTACAGCGTCAGTGTCTTTATGTTTAGCTTTGAAAACGCGACCAAATGATCCTTCCCCAACAAACGAGATTACAATATAGCTATCCATTTTGCTGAGATCGACTTATTTTATAGCATTCCATTTAGAAAAAATATATTACAGAGATCTTTTTAGTTTTACATAGTATTAAAATCTAAGATTAGGTTTCTTTGTCGATTAAAATCAAAACAAACAAAATTAAAACACCTCAGTTACAGACTAAAATAATTTATGTCAGTAGATGTCAATTTATTTCTTTGACAATCACAGATATATAATAAATAAAACAGGGGCATACACATAACATAATTATAATTTAGAACATAAAGCCCATACGTACTATCCAGAGAAAAAAATATTTTTTATGTTAAGGTAAATATTACTCTTTACTAGTTTATTTTTTTCGAAAAACAGGTTTTTATTGATCCGAGGAAGTATAGTTTGCAAAACGATTAACATCTAAAAATTAATTTTGTCCAGTAGATAATAATGTACAAACACCAGTCTTGGGGCTTGCTTCACCGGGTATGGATAATGCTATTAATTGTCAGATGACGGAATCTAATGGATAAAAGTTTACGGTATATTATTGTTTTTCGCCATTCAATTCCATTATATTTATGGCCTATTTCTATACGAATTTGTGAATCTAAAAGTTCTAGTTTCTTAATTGAAGCGAAACAGGTCCTAATAGTCTACCTATCCTATCGCCTGATGTTAAAATCTACTATAGAACTCCGTGGGTGGGTTGGGCAGTGGCAGCCTCCCAAACATCGAGAAAAAAAATTTTTTAGTCATTTCCTCCCACCTGAAAATTTGTCGGATTATAGTTTACCTCATATCTTGAAGGAAACACAACGTCAGCTGGCCATAACATGGTGGATTATATGTCAGCTGGCTGCTTGAACATAAAAAAAAATTTTTTTTTACATATTTCTTGGTACCAGCTGACAAACTTTCCACCGAGATACAGCCAGCTGACGTTAATTTTCATTCATAGTAGCATGTAAACTATCACCATGCAAATTTTTAGTTGAGAGGAAATCATTGAAAAAGAAATTTTTTTTCATGTTCAAGCAGCTAGCTGACGTATAATCCACCATGTTATGGCCAGCTGACGTTATGTTTCCTTCAAGATATTAGGTAAACTCAGGTAAACTATAATCCGACAAATTTTGAAGTGAGAGGAAATGACTAAAAAAATAGTCGTCACAAAATAAGGCCCGTTTTGACATTTGTCATCGGGGCGTAAATAGTAAAGTAACCATACGATTCGATATTCGATGCTCACGATAAATCGATTCAAATTTGTATGAGTACCTATTTAATCGATTTGATTACGACGCTTACGATTTAAAGCGCCAAAAAATGTACGTATTTTTTAAGAACACTGTTATTAATAATTATTTTATTGTTTGTTCCAGTTTCGTACCAAGTTACGTTCTAGGGTATTTGTCAAATTTCAAAACGGGCCTCTTATTTTGTGACGACTATACTATCCTAAAACACGAACTTGGGGAGGCCTATGTCCAGCAGTAGACTCAGGGGCGTAGCTACCGCCGTATCAGCCGTATCAATGATACGGGGCCCCCGGGCTACAGGGGCCCCCAACGTCTATAAGCAAAAAAAATCGTAAAATATTATCCACGATGTTATGTACTTAAATTCGTGCTTCCCGGGAAAAAGCATATAAAAAAACTGTCATACGTGCCTATAGAGTTTTCACTTCAGAAATGACAAAAGTAAAAAAGTAATCTCTTTTTTTTTCGAGTTAAGCGTGCGCCCAAAAGTTGGCAACATCCCCGCAATAACAGATGCATATTACGAGAAGAATATTTACGTGTTTTATTTCATTCCGGTTCATACGTTATCACAGTCAGTCAGTCAGACAGTCAGTTCAGCCCATTGCAGTAAACTGCTGGACATAGGCCTCGCAAAGTTCGCGCCAGATATCCCGTTTTTCCGCAATCCTCATCCAGCCTACACTGGCAATCTTACGTAGATCGTCGCTCCAGCGGGCCGAAGGACGTCTTACATTGCGTTTGCTAAGACGCGGTCTCCACTCCAAGACACGTCTGCTGCAACGGCCATCAGTCCTGCGACACAGATGACTAGCCCACTGCCACTTCAACTTGCTAAATCTGTGGGCTATGTCGGTTACTTTCGTTCTCTCGCGGATAGCCTCATTTCTAATTCTATCTTTAAGAGAAACCCCAAGCATAGCCCATTCCATTGCACGTTGAGCGTCTTTGAACTTGTGTACCAGCCCCTTTGTCAGTGTCCACGTCTCGGCTCCGTATGTTAACACAGGCAGTACGCATTGCTCGAAGACTTTTGTTTTCAAGCATTGCGGAATCTTCGAAGTGAAGACTCGACGAAGCCTGCCAAACGCCGTTACGTTATTACATTTTAATACAATACAATCTTGTACTTCTCATTACTTATTGGTTAATTATTGTGGTTTGTGAAAAAAATGAGTGAAAGGAAAAGAGATTATCCCAGTGGAGCTATGAAAAGAAAAAGTAGACAGAAAAGACAGTAGGTTATAAGAAAAAATATCCAAAATTTCATTTTTTTTCAGCAGTCAGCTGAAAAAATGAAGAAATTTTGGATGTTTTTTCTTCTGTGAGTGATTTAGATTGCAATGCAGGGGCGTAGCTATCACCGTATCAGATGTATCAATGGTACGGATGCCCCGGGCTACAGAGGCCCCTAATGTGTTTAAGCAAACTTAGTAAAATGTTATCGACGATGTCACTTAATCTCGTGCTTTCCGGTAAAAAAACATACAAAATAACTGTCAAACGTGCTTAAAGAGTTTTCACTTCAGAAATGACAAAAGTAAAAAAAAGTAATCCCCTTTTTCCTGAGTTAAGCGTGCGCCCAAAAGTTAGCAACATCCTTCATCGGTTATTGCAGGATTCAGTTAATCTTCATGAACAACCAATTGCTCTGAAAACATGCTTAAAATGTAAAATCCGAAATTCAAAAAATTCATTCCATTAAGGAACTCCTGGAATTGTTGCTGATAAAATTCAATAGTCTTGTATCCAGTTTTACGTTTGGTAATTACATCATGCTTTCTATTCTTGACCCTTCCAGTTATAACCGCAACAGCTGAAAGAAGTTTTTCAAAACTAAACTGAACAAAAATTACCTAAGGACTTCGACGAGACAGGAACGGCTATCAGACTTGGTCACTATTGTCTATTCTAGGAGGAAGTGATAACTTATATTAAATAAATATTTATTTTAATTAAATGCAAGCATTTTTGTTTATTTTGTGAGATATCGTTACCCTTCATTTGGGCCCCCCAACTAATTTTGATACGGGGCCCCTCCAAGGCACGCTACGCCACTGAGTAGACTGCGATACGCTGATGTGTGTGTGTGTGTGTGTGTGTGTGTGTGTGTGTTTGTGTGTGTGTGTGTGTGTGTGTGTGTGTGTGTGTGTGTGTGTGTGTGTGATACTAACCTATGTGCAGGATAAACTTTATCCGCAACCGGTGAAACAGGCCCTTAAGAGCAGTGGCGACACAGGTCCTAACTTAATGTGGGCAAGGTACATTTCGATTTTCGCGAGGCCCTCTGATGATGGAAAAAGAAGGGAATATAAAATCACTCAAAATTAAACAGTTTTTTATTAATTAAGAAACAGACTTAAATATTTAAAATAAAGATAAAATTAAAGACAAAAGAAATTTTCTACTTTTGGTTTTACTGAATTCCCGATTGGTTCGTAATTTATCTTAGATGCTATATCTGCTTCAATAGATAAAACTGCCAAAACTGAAAGTCTTTCTTGACCACAGATTACAGAAAGAAGTTCTTGACCCATAATATTGCTTTTCAAATAATTTCTAATTAGTTTCAATTTTGAAAAGCTTTCAGCGGAAGCAGTACTTATAGGTATTGTTAACAAAATTCGAATGACAATGTAAACATTTGGGTAAATTTCTTTCCAATCGTTCTCTATGATATATTGTAGCAGATGTTTCACGTCTTTAAAATATGTAAATTTGAGATCATATTTTGTAAGACCCCATACAACTCATATTACGGTTGAAAGTCACTGCTCTCACCTACTCGCAGTACTGTGTTTAAATCCTGTCAGTTTTTCAGTACTTGGTCTTCTGGATTTTTTTTAACTTAATTCATAGAGAAAACCTAAATTTTCAAAATGTTGATTTGATGAATACATTAATCTCGATTCCATGTTACTTATCATAGAATCAATCATGGCATTAAAAAATCTGTTTCATACCGGCTTTTAGCTGAATTTATAGGTTGATCGCTGCCTTTATAGGTTGATCACTGCCTTTATAGGTTGATCGCTGCCTTTATAGGTTGATCGCTGCCTTCATAATCACACATTCTTTTTGGTTACTCTTTTATTTTTTAAATCTTTTGGCAAATCATAACTGCTTTTCCTAATAAACTGACGAGCCTCAGACAAGCATTTTTCGAATCCAGTTTGTCGATATTCTTTGATCCAATTACAAAATGTATGCAAATGTTCAAGAGTAGGTACCTAATGCTTAAATGGACTTGTAAAGATTGCCATAATTTGATTGACACGCGCTAATAACTCATACCATATAGATATGTATTGATATGATAAATTTCAAACTGAACATTTCGTTTAAAATGGAATCGCAATCACTGAGTGTGTCCGATTGTTTCGTTTGGCGTTTTAAGTTTTCTATACATTGAACAACATCATCAAATTGCAATAATATCGCTTTCACCGCCTGGTTTCTGCTTTCCCACCTTGTGAAAACACGAGGAAAAATAACAAAATTGTATTGTAACTCCAAGTTTCCGACTAATTAAACGTCTCCTTTCTGGGTTATGGTATTCGCATGTAAGTTTAAGTACCTGGGTGACGGAGCCTAGCTCGGTATTTTTTTTTGTTTTGTTTTTTTGTCGGTATTTTTATATTTTATTTTTATTTAAATAAAAAATCAAGAGTGAAATTAGAAAAAAAGGCAAAAAAATAAAAGATTGGGGACGGATTTGAACCATGATCCTATCGCTTGATCCCGAGCGACTGATTTCCCACCTGAGCTATTACAACTTTATTGACAATTTCGAAATTTACCTTCGTATTCCAATGATATTGTAGTCATTTTTTCATTGCCTAAAAACAGGGATAAAAGGACATTTTCTAAAAATCAATCCTAGCTAGATCAATTTATCGCCCCTGAAATCCCCTGCATACTAAATTTCACGAAAATCGTTGGAGCCGATTCCGAGATTCAGATTCTTAATACATACATATATATACAAGAATTGCTCGTTTAATACTATAAGATAAAATATAATTGTGTTTGCTCGCAAACGAAAAAAAAACCGACTTCAATTACATCGACAAGTAATACAACGTAATAAGACGAAAAAGTAGTCAAGTAAATACGCGCTATTAAAGATTATTCAAAAAGTTGTAATCAGATCTCGATCTAATTTCACGAAGACTAGATGACAAGTATTAACTTTCGATTAAAGTAAGAATCATCAAAATCGGTACTCCGAGTAAAAAGTTATGCGGTATAATACAACGTAGGTCGACGAAAAAGTAGTCAAGTAAATACGCATTATTAGATATAACTCTAAAAGTACTTGTCAGATCTTATTTAAAAAAAATGGGACCACATGACACGCAACTCCTTTCAATTAAAACAAAATTGATCGAAATCGGTCCACCCAGTCAAAAGTTCTGAGCTAACATACATAAAAAAAAAATACAGTCGAATTGAGAACCTCCTCCTTTTTTGGAAGTCGGTTAAAAATCCCACAAACAATTTTGGAATTGTCAACACAAATTTAAAGTTGTTATTTAAAAAAAATTGATAGGTAAAGCGTAAATTATTCGGTGCAGGATTACTTAGTTGATAAAGATGTGTGGACGCAGTGACGCTGTATTTCATGCAAGATGTTGCTAATTTTGTACTAAAACAGTTTATAATTATATTTTCAAACGAGTAACTGCGCAGATTCTTGCCGATTCTTCTCTGCAGAATCTACATTCCGAATCGGTGGTAGCTTCACGTTTAATAATCTATACTAATATAATAAAGCTGAAGAGTTTGTTTGTTTGATTGTTTGTTTGTTTGTTTGAACACGCTAATATCAGGATATGCTGGTCCGATTTGAAATATTCTTTTAGTGTTAGATAGCCCATTTATCGAGGAAGGCTATATATCATTACGCTAAGACCAATAGGAGCGTAGCACCAATGAAGAATGTTTCAAATCTGGTTTTTTTTTTTCCTTTTGAGAGCTTCCGCTGCGTAAACGGTTAAATTTTCGCACAAATCCTACTAATATTATAAACGTGAAAGTTTGTTTGAATGGATGGATGGATGGATGTTTTGTTACTCTTTCACGCAAAAACTACCGAATGGATTTTAATGAAAGTTTACAATAATATAGCTTATACATTAGAATAACACATAGGCTATAATTTTTAAAGATAGTATTTGAATTGTCTAAAATATAACGAGAATTGTCAAGTTAGTCGGAAAAAAATCTGCCATCTGCGAGTCATATCCATCATCAGAATAGTCTGGCGTGCGCTGCAAAAACTGATCTAAGTCCCTTGAATTCAAAGCATACTTTACATTGATAAATATGCTTCAAATAAACATAAACAACGAAAACTTTAACAAAGAATTATCACACAGATGTGCATATAAACAAAAGGTAACAAATGTTCCCTCGAAAGGTCTTTACATTTGCTGATAGGGTTGGTCTTGGGAGAAAAACGAAACGTAGCGCAAATGATTAAAGTTAGCGTTAGCTCAAAGTAACTATTCCACGCGGACGAAGTGGCGCGCAGAAGCTAGTAAATAATAATCACTTTGAAAATTTAAGTTGTAAAATGACGATTCGAAAGTGCTCTTGAGGCCTATTTGAATAAAGTTATTTTTGATTTTGATTTTGTGTGATAAATTCTCCATAGTAGTTTTTAATTTATCTTTGATTATTTTCCAGCGTTTACTGAAGCTTGAAAATATTTAAAAAAATCTTACCCTCTGAATAAAACCAAGAAATATTTTTGCTGCCACCGAAGAATTAGCTGCGTCTACTATGACTAGCAGCTATGAAAACCGGAAGCCTGGGAAAAAATTATCATATCTGACCAGATATGAAAAGCTCATGCCTGTTCATATCTGGTTTCAGTTCTTCAGGTCTGATCAGATATGAAAAATAACCGGGTCTGACCAGATCTGGCCAGGCATGTTCATGTCTTATCAGACCTGTTGAACTATGCCCTGGGATTTAGTATTCGAGTTTTAACTCCACTATTTATGCCTACCATATTTGAACCATTGTCGTATCCTTGGCCACGACAGTTTTGAATATCTAAGTCATGTTTTTCTAGCTCTCCTAGTATTGCACGAGTCAAATATTCTCCAGTCGTTTCAGTGACAATAAAACAAATCAATCATTTCGTGCGCCGAAGAGTGGAATATCTTTAAGTTGAGAATTAATTTAAACAATTATAGGACAAAAGACCTTGGCAATAGATATAGGCTGGCTTCTACAGAAAAAAAGGCGTTAAAATATTTTCTTATAGTAGTTCGGCAACATCGAAGACAAAACCATAAAATTGGATACTTAGGCAGTATCCTAAAGGTAAAAAATAGTGCTAAAGTAACTATACCACGCACACGAAATCTATAAATGAAACAAATTCTTTTGTATCGCTTCTCAAGATAGGCGTTCTGCGTGGATCACCCTAACGTACATTTCTATTTATATATGTCAATGATATATCGTTCTATGTTAAGTGTATTTATTGTACGCTGATGATACTAGATGAAATTAAAGTTAACTATGAATGACGTCATAATATATGACGTTAAAAACAATTTTATATTTTAGCGTATCTATTTATATTATTAGATATTATTATTATATATTTATATCATCGTCGTATCCATTTATACTATATTACTTCTATCGATTCAGCTTGTAATAACCGAGAAGGATCGGAGCTTAATCCACGACGCTGCTCCAATGCGGGTTGGCGGATATATTCCCTACTATGAGTAACGATTGCTATCACGTGTACATGATAACATCCGGGACCGACGGCTTAACGTGCTCTCCGAGGCACAGTGGGGAGACCCACAAGGACTGCACAAACACCCAGACCACGACAAACATCTGGCATCATGGCCAATACAAATGTTGTCGTGTGCGGGCATCGAACCCGCAACCGCCCGCGCAACAGCCAATCGCAATCCACTGCTGTAACCGCTGCGCCATATGGCCTATATACCTATATGGTACTGTGTAGAAAAGGGAGAAAAAGTTTCTTTTGCGACAGCATAAAATAAACTTTTTCTCCCGAATGCACCAATCTCAGAATCTGGTATAATAAAAGAACGAGTGTGCTTTAGACCACATGGCTGAAGTAAAACTTCTTTAGCCATAGGCCTGCACAATAGGCCTGCAATGTGTCTTAGTCTCTTAGATATACGAAACGTAATCGACTATGAGAGAAAGAGAGAAAGAAAATTTGTTCTCACACCTCTCTCTCTTGCTCCATTCGCCTCGCCCTCACCTCGCACAGTTTTCGTAACGCTCTCTTCACGCATTCACAAGCTTACTGCTTAAGTCAAGCGTGCGTAAAGAAATTTTACTTAAAAAAACGGGTATGCTTTAGACAACACGACTGAAGTAAAACTTACGAAGCGTAACCCTCTCTCTTTCTATCTTCACTAACTTATATCTCCCTCTCAACTTCTGTTCACCTCGCCCGATCACACTTTTCGTAGCGTTCTCGTCACAGATTCACCAGCTTATTCCCCAAACCAAGCGTGCGTAAAGATTTTTTACTTCAAATAAGTATGTTACAGAAATCCTGGTTATCATGCTACAAACGATCACTCTGGTGCACAGACATAAAATTATAACATTTAAAAAAAAATACATATTTATTTTTTCCACTTCGCCTACACAACTAAATAAAATCTTATGTTAAAAATAAGTGTCATATTTATACTTCATACTTTATATAAAATAACTCAATTGAATCATCCGTGAAGCAACCAGCCGAGTCACAATATCGACATACAAAATGTTGTGGGGCTACCGAGCGGGATTTGTTAATGGTTTATTGTCTATAGTCTATTTTTACCGTATAATCCAGCAAGCAGCTGTACGAGATAAAGCTTCGGATCGCATACACAATAAAACGCCAACTGGGCTTTACCATTGGATAAAAGCGTTTATTTCACGTTTAAACATATTATTTCCAAGCCGTGCACAGTTTTGTAAACAAACGAGACAGAGCGTGGGCGACGTACGTGGATTAGAAAAGGTTACGTATTTTGTGCTAATTACATACAGTTGCTTGATGTAGTCGATTATAATATTTTTTATGAAATAAAACTATTGTAATATTCAAATCTAAGTTTCAACGTTCTGAGACGGAGTTCTGTCAAGGAGTTGTTAAAAGCCTTAAAACTTTTAAATATTTAATAGTCTGTGGGTCTGTTTCACTGCTTGTAGATAACGAACACTATATTTTGTTGGAATACGGTCTCCAGCTGTTAAAATCTAATCGTAACTTATTTGTAGGATAAACTTTACCCACAACCGGTTAAACAGGCCCTATGGATATCGTTTCCCTACTTTTATAATCCCTAACGCAAAGAGGAGTGTTACAAGTTTAACGCCTGTCTGTCTGTGGTATGATGGTATCGTAACTTTCGAATGGAAGAACTTTTTGACTTTAATGCAGTTTTCTTTACGTTGGAAGCGAGTTTCCTTGCGGTGGCTCTTAGCTATATTTTGGTAAAAATCGATCCATCAGGTTAAAGAGTAGGTGTAGGTATCAGTTCTTTCCCAAAGTGATGTAAGGCATTTTCGAGATAAAATGGAGTTATTGTTTATTTTCTTACTAGCTGTGCCTGCGACTTTGTCCGCGTGGAATTTAACAAAAAAAAAATAATTGTTCAGTTCGCAGAGTTATAAAATAAATAAATATCTAAAATAAAAGTAGCCTAAGTTACTCCTTTTCACATCAGCTATCTGCCAGTGGAAGTCACGTCAACATCGGTGCAGCCGTTTCAGAGATTAGCCGGAACAAACAGACAGGCAGACAGGCAGACAAAAAAAAATTAATTTGGTATATGTACCGTATATAATTATATCCATATGCACTTAGTAAAAAGCGGTTACTTTAATATTACAAACAGACACTCTAATTTTATTTATTTGTATAGATGAACAATCCTAATGCTAATGCTTCACATGTGTCAGTATAGTACTTAAAATGACAATTATTTTGCATATCTTGATCAGATGCTGTAACCAGATTGGTCTGCAGAGAACCCATGTTCGGATTCAGTACTATCTTGCGATATGGCTACGTTGATCTGGTGCTGCAACTAGGATAGTTTGCAGAGAAACCAAATTAGTCTTTTTGGCGTAGTTAGATTTCTCAATTTTTAATAAAATTTACTTTTTGTACTAAATATAGGTACATATTTTTGTTAAAAATATGGTAAGGGAATGAAAAATTCGATTATTAAATACATTTTTTTTGTACCTATAAGTACATAACTAGGTCGGCTAACAAGCGTACGGCTCACCTGATGGTAAGCGATTACCGTAGCTTATAGACGTCTGCAACATCAGAAGCATCGCAAGTGCGTTGCCGAGCTTATGCCCATTCCCCCCCAGGAGCTCTGGTCACCTTACTCACCAGCAGGAACACAACACTGCTTGAAAACAGTATTATTTAGCTGTTGTTGTGGTTGTTTTGTGTGGTTGCGGGTTCAGATACAGATGATTACACAGAATACAGATGTTTGCCATGGACTGAGTGTTTGTGCAGTCCTTGTAGGTCTCCCCACCGTGCCTCGGAGAGCACGTTAAGCCGTTGGTTCCGGTTGTTATCATTTACACCTGATGGCGATCGTTACTTAAAGTAGGGAATATATCCGCCAACCCGCATTGGAGCAGCGTGGTGGATTAAGCTCTGATCATTCTCCTTCATGGGGAAAGAGGCCAATGTCCAGTAGTGGGATATGCGTAGGCTGAAGCGTAGCGCGATCTTCTCTAAGGTCGAGGTACTACCCCAGTCAGCCTGCTCCATATTTTAAGCAGGAAATTTCCTGCTGTGCCCTACCTCAGTTATTATAAGTAAATATGTTGTATTAATTGTATAGGTACACGTACATTTAAAAAAAATTAATAATGTATAACGAAACGGAACATTTTAAAGATTCAAATATTGATTTAAAGGTTTAAATAAAAATAATAATAAATAAACACAATACGCTTTACAACCAAAGCTAAGACTTATGAGCAACTTTCGAACACTCAATTAATATGTCCGAGTGAAGCGTCATACGTTCAAGCAATTAATCATTCGATATTACTGAAGCGATGCCGCTTTACGCACTGGTATATCATAACTGAAGCTGAAAATAACCTGTCTTTCTTGTTAGAGTTCATAAAAATGAGGGAGATTTACGATTTCAGCATTTATATTAGTTCTAACTCTAACCCATTTCATACATTACAAAAATCATCTTGAAAAGTTAATAGACCAACGTATAAAATAAATAAATGTCGCTTATTATATTACTATCGAGTAATAAAAAAGTATCTAAAAATACTAATTCTTGGGTCAATAAACTTCGGACAGAAATAGCACTATTTGCATAAATAACAATCATCAATTTTTCGCCAGTTACAAACATCGGCTCGACTTTAATATAAGACAAAAGAAAAATGAAGTTTCATTACGACAGATTTGGCACAAAAATACATATGATGCAGAAGACACATAAAGTTATTTTAAAATTTAAATAAACAGAAATTCTGGAAAATTTTATCTTTTGCCTAATATAAAAATATCCAAGTACGTAGCTTTGAGTTTATAAGTATAACATATTAAATTATACTATAAATACATCATACTAATACGTTATTAGTTTGACAATGTATTTTTATACATATCTCCAGGACAGAAGGAAAATTTCACTCACGCTAAAAACTTAGCTCTTCTACTCGTCTATGCCTATTCTCGAAAAAATAATGACGTTATTGGGTATTAAATATTTATACAAAAATTATACTAATAATAATAGTACTAGTGATACATACAAAGAAATATGTAAAAAGGTGGTCTTAACGCTAAGAGCGATTTCTTCCAGACAACCTTTGGGTATAGGACAAGGCGTAGAAAAAGAGAAGCGGTAGGGAAGTGTTCAAAGAGTTGATAAATTAATAAGTGGAATTCAATAAATAAATGTCATGTACCTAATTCGAGGGGACACCTCTCAACCTTTTTTTCTACACCCATGACGTCTAATATAATATAAGCTTTTTTATTTAATTGTCTTATTCCTGCTTCCAAAAAAAGCTGCGAATTTTTTTGTTTATTTATATAAATTTTAAGCCCAAGGAATTTTAAATAAATAAAAAATAATAATATACCTACTCTGTAAGACTTATTTTAAACTTTTAGTAGCAACTAAACTAAACGAAATGTTTTAAATAAAAGAATAACCTGTTAACTATTACGAACATTATTTGAAAACGGGATATTTACCATGTTTATTATTTTCGCTTTGCGGAGCTCGATATTTCGACATTAACTGCGAATGTCTTGTTCAATATAAATAGAAGTAACCATGTTAATCTAAAACCTGTTAACTGTTCTGAAGTGTCGGTTAACTTATTTGGCACAAATTATGTATATATACCTATGTATAATACCTAGCTTCTGCCCCCGACTTCGTCCGCGTGTAATAGTCATTTTGGGCTAATGCTAACTTTAACCTGTGACTTCGTTTACGTAGAAGGTGAAAAAGCTCTCAAAAGGAAAAAAAACCGATTTTAAACATTGTCCGTTGGTGCTCCGCTCCTATTGTTCTTAGCGTGATGATATAATTATAACCTATAGCCTTCCTCAATAAATGGGCTATCTGACACTCAAATAATTTTTCAAATCGGACTAGTAGTTCCTGAGGTAAGAGGTTAGCGCGTTCAAGCAAACAAACAAACCCTTCAGCTTTATAATATTATATAGTATAGATTGAAAGGAGATTTTGATTTGAGTTTTAAGATTTAGGGCCTATATTCTCTTACATTTTCCTTATTAATCTTATGTTTTCGATTACTTATTATTCCTTTGTGAGCAAACACAAAATTGTAATATGAAATTGTGTTTTGCTCGCAAAAGAAAAAAAACCAACTTCAATTACATCAACAAGTAATACAACAAAAGTAAAAGAAAAAAGCAGCATCAGCTTTCGATTAAAAAAAATCATCGCAATCGGTCCACCCAGTCAAAAGTTCTGAGGTAATATATATAAAAATATTTGTGTTTGCTCGCAAACAAAAAAAAAACCGACTTCAATTACATCGACAAATAATACAACGTAATAAGACGAAAAAATAGTCAAGTAAATACGCGTTTTTAAAGATTACTCAAAAAATTGTAATCAGATCTCAATCTAGTTTAAACAAGACTACATAACAAGTATTAGCTTTCGATTAAAGTAAGAATCATCAAAATCGGTATACCGAGTAGAAAGTTATGCGGTATAATACAACGTAGGTCGACGAAAAAGTAGTCAAGTAAATACACATTATTAGATATAACTCTAAAAGTACTTGTCAGATCTCAATTAAATTTAAATCGGACCACATGACACGCAACACCTTTCAATTAAAACAAAATTGATCGACATCGGTCCACGCAGTCAAAACTTTTGAGTGAACATACATAAATAAAATACAGTCGAATTGAGAATCTCCTTCCTCCTTTTTTGGAAGTCGGTTAAAATACAATCGAATTGAGAACCTCCTCCTTTATTGGAAGTCGGTTAATAATATTGTAGCAGTATAATAATTTAACGACAAATTAGGCTATTTTGCATAGAATCACAATATTACAATGAAAATTTAATTTAATATACTATGCCAATACTTTATTGATATAAGTGCATTTTTGTAAAATCGGTTAGATGCATTACTTCAATCTGTAGGTTTTACATTTGGCAATCGAAATAGGTGCATAACTATATACTACATAATTAATAGACCATTTACCTTTTGTTTACTCGATGTTGTGTGTAAACAGCTACAACTTGACAGTATGCCAATTTCTCAGCTCTTTATTTAAAAACAATTAAATAGAAACGTTATATGAAAAAGATAATGTAACAATGCAGGTTTTTTGTATGTACATGTATATTGTATACCTACAAATTAAAACATATATATTTTGACTAGCTGACCCCGCAAACGTTGTTTTGCCATTTATGTTATTAACCCTCGCAACCCCCTCTTGTGGGTGGAATTTTGTAAAATCCGTTCTTAGCTAACCTCTACTTTGCGAAAGGAATATTCCTACCAAATTTCAAGTCTCTAGGTCTTATGGTTCCAGAGATATCGTGACGAGTCAATGGGTGGAAATCTCTTTTATATACAGGATGAACGGTAATAGGTGTAAAAGCTCTGGAGGGGTTAAAGTATAACTCGTATCCTATCTTTCTATGTATGGAATAGCCCATCCAAAAACAATGATTCTGGAGTTATTAATTTTTTTAATATTTTTCAAAAAATTCCTGATTTTCTAGGAAAAAATTCGATGATTTTATTTCTTACTTATTTCTACGCGAACGCGAGTTGAAAATTGGCAGTTTTCAGCGATCTCTGCAAATCTTCTTCGTTGGCGATTAAGCATACCATATTTTAAGTACTTTAATTATTAAAAACAAACTGTTTACTAAAATTTAATAGTTTTCGAGTTTTAGGCAAAAAACCGAAGAAAAGCAGATTTTTTTTTTTGCTTTTTTGCGATTTTGTCAATGTTGTGTCACGAAATTTTATTCGCAAACCTCAGATTTGGATTCAGCACCCCAAAATACATACAGAATGAAATAAATCAGAACTACCCCAGAGCTTTCCTAGTAAAACACAATTTAACTGTGTTATTTATGAGTCTCTACAGCTTGATATTTCATGGTACTTGGTTTTATTACTGAGTGTTTTTTTCTAAATTTTAGAAACTTTATGTTCTTTCTTATACCTTGTCGGATAGGTAATGAATTCGGGTAGTTATTTATGTGTTTTGTACGTATTTTTTATTAACAATATTTTACTCTACGATTAAATAAAAATGAAAGTATGACGCCTTATTTTTTACTGTCACGACTTTCAAAGACCCTAATTTAAAAGTTTTAGCCTCTAAGTGATGATTATTAATTTAATTCAATAAAACAATGATTATACAATAATTATCACATTAAAATTTGTGTAGAAATAAGTAAGAAATAAAATCATCGAATTTTTTCCTAGAAAATCGGGAATTTTTTGAAAAATATTAAAAAAATTAATAACTCCAGAATCATTGTTTTTGGATGGGCTATTCCATACATAGAAAGATATAATACGAGCTATACTTTAACCCCTCCAGAGCTTTTACACCTATTACCGTTCACCCTGTATATAGATTAAAGGAAACTTTAACAACCTATTTTGTTTTAGAAAAAATATTAATGTGTAAATATTCTATCAAAAGAGCATTATTAAAATAGTCTTTATACTCGTATACACAATACATAGTCTAGTCAACAAGTTTAAAAACGTGTTAAATAGAGATAAAGCTCCTAAAAATATGAGCCCTAGCTTATTCGATCCAGAATGCAGCCCCGGATCTTCAATTTTTTTTAGGCGGGGCAAAAACTGAAAAATGCCGCCCCCGCCCACTTATATTTATTTTATTTTTACCTTTATCATGCTTATAATTTCAGCTATCAGATGTCCACTATTTGATTGAAATTTGGACATAGCCTACATAAGCCTTTCGGAAATAATGCATCCATCGCTGTTCTTTCTGTGTTAAGCCTATTTATTTACACATACATAGGTAGGTACATAGACATAAACAGGTATGAAGGATATATATTTTATATACAGCATAGGATAGGATTTAAAATAAAAATATGTATAATAAAAATAAAAATCAAATATTGTATTGCATTTGTGAATTGAAATTACAATTTTACTCTTTTGCACTCTTTGTACTCTCTCTTTCGCACGCACGGTAACCAGACGCGTGCTGCCGCGATCTGCGATTTCTGCGGGCAAGCGGGCGCGTATTTTTAACCCCCGACGCAAAAAGAGGGATGTTATAAGTTTGACGTGTCTGTCTGTCTGTGTCTGTCTGTCTGTGGCACCTGTAGCTCGCGAACGGAGGACGCGATTTCAATTTAGTTTTTTTTTTTGTATGAAAGGTAAGTTACGGGCAAGTGTTCTTAGACGCATGTTTGATGAAAATCGGTCGTCGGAGTCCTGAAAAAAATCTGGGGGCAAAACCGAGGAAAATACCCAATATCTGCAAATACATGTGGTGGGGAGAAAATGAGGATGGAAATCCGAATGTCAGCAAATTTATCCAAGTAACCAAGTTTGCAACCCGCAAATGAAATAGCATCACATGCACTTTACAAAATTAATAATAAAAATAAATGAATGGTACCCATAAAAAGTATAAAATAAAAATTAAATTAAAAACAAAAAAAAACCGACACAGTAACCTGAGTTCCCTTTAAAAGTAAAAAATAATGAAAGAAACTCAATCTTAAAGTACCTAAGTATGTAGGAGTATTAATAATTCAAAAAAAAAAAAAATTCAATCGCGTTGCGGGACCGCTCCAAAACTAACAGTTCAATTACAAATAGTCTAAATAGTCCAGTCATTTGATAGTTTTACCTGGAAAGTTTTCCGGTAGTTTTGAAAGTTGGTCATTTTATAGATTTCGACGTGCTCTTTTCGAATTTTCACTTTGGCACCTCGTATCTTTGCCGCTCGCGTCGCCATATTGGAAAAATGGCGCTTAAATACAGTTTTTTTTTAAATAACCCGTTCGTTCCAACTCGTTTTACGATAAAAATAGTTATGTAATAAATTAAACTAAAGAAAATTTCCTACAATTTACGTAGTAACCTTTTTTTTTGTAAAATCTATAGTTTCAGCGTACGAGAGCTGCAAAGTCCACTCTAATACGCGTTTACGTGTCATAATTATATTTCGTAAGTCCAGTTGACAAGTTTTGAATATTTTTTTTTTAATTTGAAAAAAAATATGGTGTAATCTAAACACTATAAACATTTAATTCCCGATGGAAATTTTACTTAAACTTAATTTTTTAACAAGTTAAACGATTGTTAACAAACAAAATTTTCTCGAAATTACGTCTCAATTGTAAATGAAAAAAAAATGTTTAAACATTGTCGTAAAAAATTTTCGCTTCGAAGAGCCTTATTTATATTCATAATTAACAAGATCACGCCATTAAAGTAAAAAAAATATTCATAGTTTGTTTATAATAATTTTTATAGTTCTAGAAAAAACACCACTTTTTGTAAAAATCACCAGGTTTTGTTCAAGTACAAATATGATTATAAACAAAGTATGAATATTTTTTTAACTTTAATGGCGTGATCTTGTTGATTATGTATATAAGAAAGGCTCTACGAAGCGAAAAATTTTTACGACAATGTTTAAACATTTTTTTTTTTCATTTACAATTGAGAAAAACAACAAGAAAATTTTGGGTAAGCCTTTAGACAATAGTATTTCGATTTATGGGGTTTTTTGAAAAAGTGGGGGGAGGGGGTGTGGTGGATTATCCTCTGGTGCCTCTCCCATCCCTAGCAATCTCATGATTATAACGATATCACGGCAAAAATTTTTAAGGTAAAAATTATTTAAATACTTACCGAATCCTAATTTTAATTATACCTATTTTGGCTCCGATGCTGCGGGAAGTGCATTCATACTCCGTTCCGTAGCTTTTAAAACACTTACACATTATAATAATACACGTATGTATGTAAAAACTATCTGTAACACTTTTATATATTATATTATTCGTATTTACGTGAAAACTATCTCTTGATTGACAAAAGTAATATACGACACGAAGCACAGATTAATATGAATTGACATAAACGATTAAACGATGTAGACGTTTTCGTTTTATTATCAGAACAGGCAAAAGTCTAAGACCATACAGCCTATTCAGTCGGGTTTTTTTTTTCAGTATAATTTTTTTATATGAAGGCAAAACCTATTTAATCGTAAATCTTTTCAATTTTGAGCTTAGATAAATTAGATTATCGACATAATTTCGTTACAAAAAAAAAATAAAAATAACCCTAACCTATCTAACTTCAAAATTAGATCGTTTACGTTAAGAAAAACATTCAACCTACCACCATTGAAATTAGAATAACACTTGGCTCCGGCGCGGAAGGAGGACAACCCTCGCCCACCGTGCGAAAGCGCATGAACGAATGCGTAGGGAGCGGCTGAGGCTGGTCGCCTTCGGCGACCAGCCTTATCCGCTCCGGGCTCTCAACAGAACACTCTAGGGGTAAGACAGACCAAGACCACGTGGATAGTGGGGTGCCCCGATTCGGTTTTGGGTATTTTTCGGATTTCTGTATATATATTCTAACACACAATTTTACTAATTTTATTAGAATATTATGTCGTTCTTATTTGTCCTACAGTGCACAAGTATTCATTTAATTTAATATATAAAAACTATGGGCATAATGCATCTACCTATATAGTTAAAATAAATAAAACTTAATTGTTTTTAAAATATATAATATGCAGTTTAAACAAAAACTAAAGTTGTTCCTCTAAAATCTTTTATTTTGCCTCCAATATCAACACTAAAGCGCATTATGCGGTATAATGCTCAATGCTCAACGTTGAAAGTTCCAAAGCTACAGCAACGCTTCACACAACGAGCACTCTCAAAAGTAGGGCTTCCGTGTGCGTGCTTGCAATGGATACCAACTCAGTGGTGGCTCAGTGGTTTAGTTTTGTGCGCCACTGAGTCGCATTATGCTCTGTAATTGGAAAACGCACGTTGACAGTAATTTAGGCATAAATTTATAAATAAATTTCGATAGTAAATTTGTAAAAAGAAACAAAATACTGAATATTTTTCGTATATGACAGTAAATAAATGAATAAATATAAAAAATTATACTGAAAAGAAATACGACTGAATAAGCTGTATAGTAAACGAAAACGAGTCTATGATACGTAAAATCTAAAGTAATCTGTCATTTATGTTACCTATGTCAGTCATTGCCACAGAGTACAATAACTATACGGGAAAAGAGAGCCAACTCCGCTATTTTTTTTGCAAGTATGGAAAGTAGCGCCTCTGGTGGATGTTTGGTGCAAACTACGATGCCATAACCTATATATAGGTATATATAAGTACCTACCTAGTACCTATTATACGTACCTTAGTTATTTTATTTAATTAGTTTTCCTGTATCGAATCAGGTTTGTTAAAGTAATAAAATCTATTACAAATCAGTCCCGCAAAAGGAGTGATTTATGTAATGGATTTTATGTTTAGCAAACCTGATGATAGATATGATATTTACATAATAAAGAAAAAGTAAGAACAGTTTAAAATAAAACAATTGATTAAAACTTAATATCATTTATTTTTATAGTTCATATAAAACACAAACGTACCAAAAACACAAAAACAACCTAAAACTCAACAATATCAAACAAAAACTCATAAGAATTTAAATTCAAAACGAGAGCTCATCGGATTACACACTTGAAAATCGTTTTCACTTTTGAAAATTTGCAGTCATCAAATCACTTAAAAGTACAATACTTTATTAATAAACATTCTACATAGTTATTTACAATAAAATATAATATTACAAATAGTTTTGGTACAAAAATAACCTATCTTATTCTTTTTTCACATATTAAATGTCAAAATTCAAAAACTTCGTGTTCGTTTTAGTTTTATAATGTTGCTAGATTATTATTTTCATTTCCCACATATTTTGTATTTATTTAGTTGAAAGAACCGCCAATTACATTTATATAGGGCATATAATTGATTTTTTGAACTTCAATTCATTTCAAATGTATTTAAAAGTGATTAAATTTTTAATTTGTATCTGTAGGCCCAGTAAAGGTAGTTTTATAAACACCCTTAAGCGCAATATACTATAACAAGTGGCAACATCCATATTTATCAACAATTTGATACGAGTAGAAGCGACATCTATAAAAATAATGCTTAATTACAGAACTGCTTTACCACAAATCGACACCAAACAATCACCAGATGCCGCTTTGATCGATTACTTAGAGTGTACCCCCCTGGTCATTGCCTTGCAGTGAGAAATATATGTCAGTTCATAGTTCTTATCGTTACTCTAATATATAAAAGTTTTACAAATAGTTTTAAAGTAAATATAAGTAATATTATGTTAGTAGTGTTTTAAAAGCTACGGAAAGGAGTATGAATGCACTTCTTGCAGCATCGGAGCTAAAATACGTATAATTAAAAAAATTAGGTGTTCGGTAAGTATTTAAATAATTTTTACCTTAAAATTTTTTGCCGTGATATCGTTATAATCATGAGATTGCTAGGGATGGGAGTGGCACCAGAGGGTAATCCACCACTCCCCCTCCCTCCCCACCCTTTCAAAAACCCCATAAATCGAAATACTATTGTCTAAAGACTGGCCAAATTTTGTTTGTTAACAATCGTTTAACTTGTTGAAAAATTAAGTTTAAGTAAAATTTCCAATGGGAATTAAATATATATAGTGTTTAGAACATACCATAATTTTTTCAAATAGAAAAAAAAATTTATTCAAAACTTGTCGACGGGACTTAACGAAATATAATTATGACACGTAAACGCGTGTTAGAGTGGACTTTGCAGCTCTCGTACGCTCAAACTATGGATTACAAAAAAAAGATTACTACATAAATTGTAGGAAATTTTCTCTAGTTTAATTTATTACATAACAATTTTTGTCGTAAAATGAGTTTGAACGGAGTTATTCTCAAAAAACTGTATTTCAGCGCCATTTTTCCAATATGGTGGCGCGAGCGGCAAAGATACGAGGTGGCAAAGTGAAAATTCGAAAAGAGCACGTCGAAAACTATAAAATCACCAATTTTCAAAACTACCGGAAAATTTCCATGTAACCCCCTTTTTGAGCACCAAATGATCTGTACTAAAACTAAGCAACATAAATTTTTATAAAATTACTTCAAAATAAGCGCGTTTTTTACTTTTTAAAGAGAACTCAGGTTACTGTGTTGGGGTTTTGTTTTAATTTTTAATTTAATTTTTATGAACTATGCCTACGCGCTTCGCGAATAATAAATGTTCGTGCAGCATGTCTCACTCTGCGCTCTGGGTATCGGTAGAGTTGATATGGCCATGAAATTTCTGTACTTGTTACTATTATTTATTCCGTGGTCAAAGTTAAGTAAATGATGAGTTGTCCATTCGTCTGTAAAATGTGAATTTGGCCGCCCCCTGAACTTGCCGCCCGGGGCATGGGCCCCGGCTTGCCCCCCCCTAGATCCGGGCCTGCCAGAATGACGTCTAGAAAAATGGTTTGGAAGGATTTTCTAGCACGCAAAAAATTGCAAAGCTATTAACAAATAAAGTGGCAAAAAAAAGGATTATTAATAAATAAAGTTGCAAGGAATTTTTGTTAATAACTCCGAAACTATTCATATTTAAGGAGTTTCTCCTTATAGATGAAAAAAAATCCAATAAAAAAATTCTAACTCCCGGAGCTCTTTCTCTATTATTTATATAATTATTTCGTTTTTGAACTTGTTGACTAGACTAGCGTCTTAAAACGAAATTACAAATCCGATATTGATTTTGGCTGTCAAGCTTTTGAAGACCTCTGGAATACTGACTCAAATTATGAAATTAATATCATAGGTTGATTTTTTTTTTTTTTTTTTTTTTTTTTATGTTACTAAGTCGACAAACAAGCGTACGGCTCACCTGATGGTAAGTGACTACCGTAGCCTATAGACGCCTGCAACACCAGAAGCGTCGCAAGCGCGTTGCCGACCTTATCCCCAATCCCCCCCAGGAGCTCTGGTCACCTTACTCACCAACAGGAACACAATACTGCTTGAAAACAGTATTATTTAGCTGTGGTCTTCTGTAAGGTCGAGGTACTACCCCAGACGGGCTGCTCCATATTTTGAGCAGGAAATTTCCTGCTGTGCCCTACCTCACTTAATATTTACACTTAATATTTACCTCACTTAATAGATTTCATACGCTTTAGCCTGTAATATCCCACTGTTTTTTTTTTTTTTTTTTTTTTTATATCTAACCCCCGCACGTAATGCGAGTCTGTATCTACTTGTTCCACTTTCATACCAGTTCTCGCTATCATGCCTCTCGTACTTTCATGCCACATACTAATTTCTTTCTTTCATCCATCACCTTTCGCTGATCAGGGTGGGTTCCCTTCCCTATTAATTTATGCCTATTTCTACTCTATATTACTTTATTTATTAGTATATCTTTACTATTGGGGCAAAGGAAACAATTATTTCATGTTTTATTTCTGTTTTGTTTTACAATTTTTTTTTTTTTTTTACTTAATCTATTGCGTTAGGTTTTTTCCTTACATGTACGGTGATATTCAATATCGCCGTGGGAAAATTTGTCTGTGTACAAAGGTTGTAAGGTTTTGCTTTATTGGGCCTAATATTAATACATTTTTGGTTTTCTTAAATTCTAGTATGTATTTCTTACAAAGTAAGTTTTCTCTTATTGACTAATTGGTTTTATTTATTTACCAAATGCTTATGTCTACACAATTTTTTTACTCTACAAAACAAACATTTTTAATCAACTTTTACCTTATTTATATATACTAGCAAATTCCTTATCCTAATGCTTACTTAAACTATGCTACCATGATATATACAAATTATATAGATGAAGCATATTTGCTCGCCATTTCAACCAATTCCCTTTTTCAGTGCCTTGCCAATTATAATAAGAAAGGAATTACGTCGTAAGCTATCAATTATGTTGCTTCCATGCTCCCATTCATGCGTCACCATTGCATGATTCAGAAGACGCGCGCTATATCCCTCTTGTTCTACAGGAACTTTGTTCTGCAACAAGCTCTCAGGTTTCTTCCAGATACAGAGTCCCTGCAGACTGTCTCGCGCACTCTGTGCCAGGGCTGTGGAGACTTCTTTTTGATATACCACTGCGTCGGCCAGCACGCCCTTAGCAATACGCGACGGACGATCGCGCCAGCTCGTCCCACCTCCTTCTAACCGGGCAGGCCTCGCTGAAGGCATTGTGCTCGACATTGTCGAGCTTCGCCCTCCGGCAATTCCTGCAAGAAGGCGGAACTCGTGCCGCGAAGTCCACGCAGTCCGCCTTGAGGTGCGGGCCGCCACAGTGGCTGCACGCGTCCGCCGACTCCGTGCAGAACTTGCGGCTATGGCCGTAGGCGAGGCACCGCGAACACTGGACCAGCGGGGACTGGTCTTCGGCCTTTACCTTCTGGAGGTCGATGTGTACGTACCCCGCGTTCGTAATCCTATTCCAGAGGGTTGGTGACGTTTCTATCACCACATGGGCCGTGTGCGGGTTCCTCGCCTTCCGGCGATAGCGAACTTTCACCCTGCAGGTTTCCTGGTCGAGGCCGTCAAAGAGTTTTCGGTTCTGGTTCTTCAGGGCTTTCAGTATGTCCTCATCGGTGTTATCCGAGATGACCCCCCGAAGAACCAGAAGTGGGTCCCTATTCTGGACTTCCTCGACCAGAAGACCCTTCCCTTTCGCTTCCACTCGCTCTCTCGCTTTCTTTCTTTCGGTGGTGGTAGCAAATGCCATCACCACCTTCCTATCTTTCGCCTTTCGTACTCGCTCGACTTTGATCCACCCCTCCTTCGCGTCGACCGTCTCCCTCAACCTGGCTAGGACCTCTTCCCCAGTCATTTCTTCGTCTTTAGACGACACTACCAGGGAGTGGAGAACGGCCGGCTTCTTCGGCGAGGGGCCAGCTGTAGTTGCCTCGGCGTAGGTTTTCCGAGCTTCTCCCGTCTCCTGCTGTTTATCCATGTTGGTTTGGATGTTCTTGACCATTTTTTGCGTCTCAAGCAGGAGACGAGATTGCTCTTCAACTTTTTCGAGCACCACCTTGTTTTGGCACTTTTCATTTTCCTCGAGCTGGGCCTCTAACATGAACAGTATTGTGTCCATCATAACACTATAGTATTTTAGGCAACTTTCTAAGACTTCCCTATACTCCTTTTTAAGGTTTTTCGCCGAGGTAAGGGCATTATTTGCCATGTCTGCCGTTTCTTTTTCAGACTCCCTATATTTCGCAAGGACCTTTCTTTTTTCCTCGTAGTAGCTAGACTTTGGTAGCTCTCTCTTTCTTATTAAAGGAGTCGATGTACTGCTCTGTGAGGTTGGAGGGGGCCTTGATGTTCGGGCTGGGGTCGCGGGGGAGCGGGGCATACCACTAGCACTCGACATCCTGGGGGTTGCGTCTATATGTAAAAGTCAGTAAATAATATATAAAGTCCGCAATAGCGGTTTGAGTAACTAGTCAATAGTTAAAATGGCGGGCAAATATGCCCAAGTCTTAAAATAGTCCTAATCTAAACTTACAATCTAGCAAAAAGTAGAGAAAACTCTACTTTTTGTCAATGACTCTACGTAGAGTCGATCCTCAGTATGAAGTCTAAAGCCCTCACCAAGCCAAGGTCAATAGTGAAAACCGCGTCGCGCTACGACCAGCGGTTCCCGAGATATTGCGCCTTAAAGTTTTCCAAGATGGCGTCCGCGCAGTTAGCCTAATACTAGACTAATTTTTAAAATTTTATATCTCGGGAACCGCTGATCGCAGGATCCCGTGCGACGGTTCGTCTTAAAGGGCTCGGTCTACAGAACCACTTTCCGGTCTAAAAAACAGGATCGGGGATTCGACTCTAAGTAGAGTCGCTTTGCGCCTTAACGCAAAGATCTGCCCGCAGCTTGGTGTACGTAAAAAACCCAAGCTTCGTAGCACAACAAATGGCCGAGTTATGGTCGATAATATCCCACTGTTGGGCATAGGCCTCTTTCCCCATGTAGGAGAAGGATCAGAGCTTAATCCACCACGCTGCTCCAATGCGAGTTAGCAGAATGCGGTCAGCGATACGTTGATTTCATAGAAATCATATATATAATGTGATAATTAATACAGTTTTTTTCGACTGTCATCAAAATAATTATTTCTTAAAAATCTAATAATAAAATTTCAGATTTTATCTAAATAGTTTCGGTTTTGGCAATCCACATCCGAAAATATCGCTTTGCATGCGTTTATATTTTAAACAACAATTTCAGGCAAAGTTGTGTAAATAATAATCGGCTACATACACAGCAAACGACTCGAAAACGTACGCTATTCACGTTTAATGATACGGCAAGCTTACGTACTGGCGGCAAGGCGGGCGGTTTTCTTTGCTTACATGCTGTTCCGCTTGTTTACGTTTTTACTGACCACGCTACTGACTAAAAATACGATAGCATCCTGCCGTTTGAGGCTCGCGCTATTGGTCGGCGCGAACGCAGGAAACCAGGGAAGAATTGCCGAAACTACCGCCGTCTCCCCTTTACCCGCACCTCCGCTTATTTTATGTGAAAGTATACGAAAGGCCAAACTCATAAAGCAGCAGAAATAACCCTGGACGCTGGAACCAGCAAACTCGCGGTCAGTCGTGTTGTGCGTCTCACAGTGCTTACTAGTGACATCAAACATGGTTCTGGACACAGAAGACTGGGTAGGTGGATTTTAGGAAATTAAAGAAAAAAAATAATTTAAAAATTTAAATTTTAAAGTTTCAGATTAAAAAAGCTCGTTTCGGTTTAGTTTCGATTTCTTTTTTAGACTTTGATTAAATATTTGTCTAAATACTAAAAAGTATCCAAAAATTAACATACTTAAATTAATTCTGAAAATTTGTCTAAAGTTTGTTATATTTGCTGTAGGTCTACTTATTATTTTTAATACTATGTTATAGTGCGAAAAGACGTTTTTGAACCTCAGTTTGCTTATTTTAAACTACATAAATCCATCAGAAGTACAAGAATAAACATACCTACAGTGCCTTAGATATTACTTTTATTTGAAGGAAGGTAGAATAGAGTTTAATATATAGTTGGTTTAATTTTAATCATATAAAACAAAACATACTGCATTACAAAAAATAAAAAAGAACAAACTAATAAATAAATAATTAATAGTTTTGATTTAAGCTACCGTATTATTAACCGACAAAACGCGACTGCTGACAATGTAATTTGTTTAATATTTGTGGTGTCTGTTTGTGACAAATGCAAAAATGTACTTTAAAGTATGAGTATTAAGAATCAAATACGATAATTAACCACTACCAGGACAAATTTATAGTACTAGTATTTAATCAGAAGTGGGGCAAGAACTAGTTCAGACGATTGTTTTGAAAACTAAATAGTTACAACAGGCTTCCATTAACCAAACAAAATCGTAACGATTTTTTTTAACTTCGGGGTATGGTATGGTAGTATGGTATGGTATGGTATGGTATGGTATGGTATGGTATGGTATGGTATGGTGTATAACCACATACAGGAGTTATATACAAATATACCATCACATACAGATGTTGAATACACATACAGGGTATGCTATAGTACATACCTTGTATAGGTATTCAACACCTGTTTGTGACGGTATATTTGTAAACTTGAAAACCTTCAAACTATTACTGTAAAGGTGTATCTTATTTTATTGATGGTTTTAAAAGAATATAATTATCTGAAATATGTCCCTATCCTATTGAATTTATTTTCTTTGCATTTGAAAAATACAATAAATATTATTACAAATTGCATTCAACTCTTAATGTACCTAAATCAAACAATATTAGTAACCTTATATCTTATCGAAAACATGTGAATATGCTTATAGAAGTGGCCGACGTAATACCAATGATTCTATTTTAGTTTCAATTGCACGTAAAATAAATTTATTACGCCCCACTAACGTGCGTCCACGAAAACTTGCCTTTACGACCTACATTCTTAATACTCGAAATTTTAAAATGATTAACTTTTATATTCATTTACATTGGAGATTATAACGATATCTTACTTAAGATTTGAATTTTTAGTGTTTTTGTGTGTATTTGTTTTTCTAACCAATATATTATATAAGTAATATACATACATATTATGTATGTATTGAAATACGTTTAGTATTTTGATAAAATATCATTATATATACTTTACATTTTTGCAGATATTTATATAGCTTAGGTTTTTTTCGTTTATGCATTGTAAAACCTTTTTTTATATTAAGGAATAAGTAGATAAATAATTTCAAAACCGATTTATTATAGCAAACGTCTAATTTAGTAAAAATATCAAGTATAGGTAAGTTCACATTTAGAACAAAATGAAACAAATGTTTAACGAGTTCTATAAAACACAATAATTATATCCGGGGTTGATTTATTGTACCTAATAATTTCAATTATCATTAATTGCAAAACGTACTGCGATCATTTTAATTAATTCGTCGGATTCGCACTTAGCAATGTCAACGAGAATAAACGACCGTCAATTTTATACGTCAATTTGTATTTGTTTCAGGCTGACGAGCTCCCGCCGGAACAAATCGCTGGTAAGTTATATTGTCTAATAATAATAAAACTAAATCATAGTAATAAAAAAGATAGTATAAAAATATTACATACCATAATGTTTACTTCTTGGAATAAAAAAATTGCAAACTGTGTATTGGCATCGAGCCAAAAACACAATAGAGGCCTGACTTCATAAATTTAACATACACTATTTTATATATTTATTCTTCAAAAATTATGTGTGGGTTTTAATTAATGTTACAGAAATAACATTTGAAACAACTACAATGGGGCGTGATTCGTAAAAAGTTAAATTATGAGAACTGACTTTGATATAATATATTATAATATAATTTTAACTTGGCTTGTGTATAAATGATGTAGGTACTAGCAACAGTTACCTACCTGTAATCATAAATTACAGATTGTTACATTCTTAAGCAATGATGTTTTTATATTTATTATTTACAAGACCTATGTTTATTTACTAATTATTTACTATTATACATTATTATCAATTGAGTTTATTGAAAGGAGCGTATTTGTATGTTTTTTTAAATATTTGAATTATTTGAATTTCATGAAGATATGAAATTTAATGTAACAAAAACTTAGAACGCGTTTTTTGCGAAAAACAGAAAGAAAGATAGTTTAGGTAAGACCTGAAAACAGAAGTAGATATTCCTTATGTCGCAACATAAGTGTCAAATATTTTCTTCATTTAAACAAAAACTTAAAAAAAAACTTAAAGAGAACTTTACTTTTGAATGGTTTTGTACTATATATTTTATTATTGCCTAAAAAAGTGTTATCTTATAGGACAGTAAACATAGTAATATAGATCACAGCTAAATAACACTGTTTTCAAGCAGTGTTTTGTTCCTGTCGGTGGGTAAGGTGACCAGAGCTCTTTGGGGGGAATTGGGGGTAGGGTCGGCAATGTGCTTGTGATGTTTCTGTTGTTGCAGGTGTCTATGGGCTACGGTAGTCGCTTACCATCAGGTGAGCCGTACGCTTGTTTGCCGACTTAATTACATAAAAAAAAATAATAATATAATAAGTAAAAAGGGTAACATCTTCAGCAACTAAAATTTTATGACATAATGTTTCTAAAGGAGGGTACGAAGATATACTTATTACCGTTTTTTTACACCCGTTGGATCTAGATAAAGTTATAGAAAACAGCAACATGATCACGAAATTTTGATAGCCATTTACGTCTTGTCAGTGTGATGTGTGAAAAACAGTGAAATTTAATTCCTTCGTTGAAAGCTGACTTAACGTTGGAAATGAAATACAAGCAGCTGTCGCGCTATCGTGATGCTTACGATAGGTGTTAAACTATAGATATATCTACATGACTATTTATAAAAAAACGTTTTTATAGGGTTCCGTACCTCAAAAGGAAAAAACGGAACTCTTATAGGATCACTTTGTTGTCCATCTGTCTGTTAAGACCCTTTTTCTCAGGAACGCGTGAAGGTATCAATCTAAAATTCATATCAAATACTCATGTCTACTGTCCCTTGGAGTTTGGAGCCGTTTATGCTGCAAATTTTCGACTTTCGTAAGGGAATCAAAACCCGTGAACTCAGAATCTTGAAATTTGGTACGAAGCAACGTCTATAAATAGGAAAAATTGCGAAAAGCATAAATTTTTAGTTATATCATATAATAAAAATATTTTTAATAATTTTTGCACGGAACCCTCGGTGCGCGACTCCGACTCGCACTTGGCCGGTTTTTTTAACAATATGAGAATAATTAAGGACTAGTACTTAAATTCTATATTTTGTAAGTATACCTATAGTATAGATAGTTCTTTATATTTGATCTTTATTGATAACTAGCTTCTGCGCGCGACTTCCTCGGCGTGGACTCCGCTCCTATTGGTCTTAGCGTGATGATATATAGCCTATAGCCTTCCTCGATAAATGGGCTATCTAACACTGAAAGAATTTTTCAAATCGGACCAGTAGATCCTGAGATTAGCGCGTTCAAACAAACAAACAAACAAACTCTTCAGCTTTATTATATTACTAGCTTCTGCGCGCGACTTCGTCGGCGTTTACTCCGCTCCTATTGGTTTTAGCGTGATGATACATAGCCTATAGCCTTCCTCGATAAATGGGCTATCTAACACTGAAAGAATTTTTCAAATCGGCCCAGTACTTCCAGAGATTACCGCGTTCAAACAAACAAACAAACAAACAAACAAACAAACTCTTCAGCTTTATATATTAGTATAGATAGTATAGATAAGGCTATAAATCGATTTATATTCACATTTAAATATATATTTTTTTATCTTTTGTATACCTAAAATCCGTTAAGAATAGTTTTTTTAGTTAAGCAAATTCGAAAATTTATTTATTAACATTCCGTTTAAGCAAAAACCTCTTATGGGATATTGTAAGATACCTATATTGTGTAAATACACCGCAATTTTGCTTAAACAAATAACCACTGAGAAATGTTTTTAAACATTAATTTACATTAATAGGTTTACATATTAGCTCATGTTTGTTATTATAAAAAGGGGCAAGTTCGGGCGGGCGACAACCGTAGCGCTGACACGGTTGGAACGAGTCCAATGGACCGTAGCTGTAAGATAAAGCGTTCTACGCTGAAAGTTTCTCGCATTACTAGGATTTTATAAGATAATAGATTAAAAATCCCTTTTTAACTACTCCACTTATTTCAGATTATTCGATAGAATTATATTATCACTTTATATTTTAAAGTTAGAATGTTTTCACAAAGATGATTTGCCCAGCGCGGTGACTATGGGCAAAACACATGAGTTCGCGCCATAATGTTTGCGCGAACCTGGGTAGGCCAGCATTGGACTGAGATTGGCTGAAGTGATGATGATGAGTGATTAATTTTTATTCATGGGCTGATTGCAAGCATGTGTAGTTTGAAACACTTAAAAACAACACCAGAAGTGTAAAACACGTGTAATCTCGGCAGCGTTATCGCGGAATTGAACACCAGAGCTTTCGTTTGAAATCTACGCTTTACGTCTACTGTGTAGTTGTTAGTTAGTTTAAAGGACAAGTTCCAATCTGTTTTGTATAGTAGGAAAATAAAAACAGGGGCACGTAATAAAAATGAAAATACAGCTATATATAGTTGTAGCCCAGCTATTTTGCTTTAATAAGTTTTCAGTACAAACTCAAAATAGTTTTTAACAAAACATTACGTATTAAATCATCATCGTTATCAATATCATCATCAAGTTAAATTTAAATATACTTTTAATTTCTAGGTATCAAAAATAATTATTTATATTTTCTGACACGTTCATCACTATAATAATAGCTTTAGTTTAGTCAAAACATATAAACCGAAAACTATCGTATGTGTCTAAAGTCAATTCAAAATCCAAGCTTAGTAGCTCATTGTTTTGTTAGCAGATTAGTAACAGTAAATATGAAGACGCGTGTCATGAGGGTTCTCGACGACTTCTTAAGATTTTCAACGTGGTTGGTTGGAGAATATTTTTAGTTGATGTCATATTTGATAATAATTTTAGAAATGAAATTATAACTCGTCCTCATTTCGAAAGACCATAGAGCGACGGTGGGCGGATGATAATAATTAATAAACAGCTAAATCCTATGAAAAAAAGCAATAAAGCGTATGGGACTTTGAGACAACTGCCAAGATATCTTGATGATGAAAGTTAACAACTCGTATCTAGAGAAAATAAAAATATTTTTCAAAACTATATAGTTGCCAAAATTCGTAGAACAGCTGCAGATTTGTAGCATGTAGTGGACCTTTGAAACGAAATAAAAGATTTTTTTAAAGTATGTTCGACACTGAGAATATTGTTGTTCACTATTCAATTACTGAATATTTGACGTATGTATATCAAACTAGCTGACCCGGCGAACTTCGTACCGCCTAACAGTCGATTTTTTAATTCCCCCACCCCCAGCTTTCATAACACGGATCCCTTAGGGGTCCATGGACCACAGATTAAGAAACCCTGCCATATATGTTATTAGCCCCCGCTACCCCCTCTTGTCATCTTGTTGGTGGAATTTCGTAAAATCCGTTCTTAGCTGACCTCTACTCGGCGAAAGGAATATTCCTACCAAATTTCAAGTCTCTACGTTTTTATGGTTCCAGAGATATCGTGATGAGTCAATGGGTGGAAATCTCTTTTATATATATAAGAAGATAGATAAGTGTGTGAAATTTCATACTCCTCCGTACGCGCAGTTTCCGTAAAAAGGGGTACAAAGTTTTTGCTTCACTTAATAATATATAGAAGACTAGCCGACCCGTGCCCACTTCGTTGGGCGTTATAATCCATTTCACATAAGAAGGGTACGGTGAAATTTGATATGTTCCAATACACTCTCACTATTTTCAGCAAATCAGATAAATATAAATGTTTTAAAATCACCAATTAATTTCTAAGGCAAATAATAATGCTTGATTAGATTGAATTGTTGACACGGCACGTCAGAGGGCGCAGGTTCAAATCCTGCTGATTTAAAATCTTTATATGTTTTTATCTTTTTCCTTTTATCTTGTCACTCCTGAATAGTGTAGCTTTCTGTTAGCGAAAGAATTTTCATGATCGGATCAGTATTTGCGAAGATTACCCCGTATATACAAAGTTATAAACTTTACCTCTTTATAATATTAGTATAGATTTACTTCAGATACTATGAAAAATATTTTTATTAGCTACTACTCCTATATTCGTATTTATAGCATTTATTCCATTAATTAAGGTTTCTAATACACTACCTTATTAAAACTGAACCTATAGATTAGTGTGCTTAAATAGCAAATTAGGTGATCGATAAATATTGAGATAGATTAATATATTTATTCAATTTCATTGTAATTATATATCGACACCCCTGATATGAAGAACAATGTATCTCATTTTGTTAAGTTCAGGAGAGCGTTTTACAATTTTGTTGCATTTAAAAAGTGGCCAAGTGATATTGAATAAAGCCGCATCCGTAATGAAGTAAATTGTTCTTCAATTATTATTATTTTGCGGTCTGTAGTTCAAGTTCATAACTTGACCATGCTGTGATACATAAAACGGAAAGCTGGTTTTGATCAAGTTATAATGATTAAGAATACGATTATTTTAGTTTAAAAACATTAAATTATTTTTTATATAAAAATTGTTATACTGGTCGTATAAATACGGTTCCCAGATTTAAAGATTTTTTCTTTATTTCCCCTCAGTATTTTGATGGTATAGTTAGAAAATATTGTTTCATTAGTTACAATGTTATTCATATCAGGTGTCGATATTACTTTAATAAGAACTGTATTTTATGGTATAATTCAATGCTTGATGATAAACATGCTGATGTCAAAAAATTCCAAACTAGCATTGAAGTGATTTAATAACATTATGCTTTGTATCATCGGATACCTCAGTGAAAATTTCCAAAGTTTTTAATATCATTATCAAGTTTCTACGAAGTGATTTAACGCACAATTTTTTAATTTTTTTTTTTTTTTTTTTTGGAAAACTCAAAAAATACAAAAGACCAATATGTTTCAAATTCAAGTTTTTCGTTGTAAATAATAAAAAAAATAATTGTTTATTATTAAGTACAATTCTTTTATGTTATTTTCACTGCGGTTTTTATTTGAATTTCGTTTATATCATGAACGAGACTTGCATGTGACGTTTTGTTCATGTTGACGTTCTTCATGTAATTTATTCATCCAGTTGGCATGTTATGAAATAAAAATATGAATAAGCATCTGCAATATCTTTCACACGTATCTGCATACTTTTTTATGACACGTTCATAATCAAAAGACCAAATATAACAGTCGTTTTGATTTTATCTGTTAAATAAGTTACCATGAAGGTACCTAATAACTTCAAGCAACAAAGACTTTTTATAAACTAAAGAATCTTAAGATTCAATTTGATTTGAAGACTACGTAACTGTTTATTTTTTTCACATAATTTATGTTTTAATGACAAACTTTCTGCGATCACTTGAATTGTCTAATTTTTATCTAAATGTTCTCGTTTACCTTTCAATTAACTATCTGGCCTAAATACGCGTGCGTTTATCCACGCACTGCGCATCGCCGATGCACCACGCAGCTGCACCAAAATAACTGTATTGCACAACTTATTCGCACTAAATCTAAGAGCATTGAACTGCTGTCCTAATGTTACCACAGCCGGTCTAACGTTCAGTGTGCCTGTTTTAATTACCGGCGAAACAACGGAACAGTAACTTTTAACGCAGCATTTTCAATAATCAAGCATTTATTCAGTATCGGTCGTAATTGTGCCATGAGTGCACTAAACGTTGAGGGTACGTTGAGTTATAATCATAGGATTCACTTCGTCTAGATTATATAACCAGTAATCAGAGTTTATTAACCTGGTGTGGTTTTGTTACAGTACTGCGCAAAGCTTTCGATGGCTTCGACCACAACCGCTCGGGCAGTATTCCATGTGACTTCGTGGCTGACATCCTTCGAATGATGGGACAGCCCTTCAACAAGAAGATCCTCGAGGAACTCATTGAAGAAGTTGACGCTGACAGTAAGTGGGCTATGTTTATATTGTGGTGCAAGTAACTGATTAAAATTACAACACAAAATTTCATTAAGCTTTAATATTTTGAAATTGATGTTGATAGTTTTTTTTTAGTCTTAATATTTTCAACTAAATCAAAGTCTGGTTATTTTCTTACAGTATTAAATTATTTCTTATATGTATATCACAGCTTTAAAAATACTAGTAGTCTTGTCTGAAATTACATCCAAGTGTAATATTTCAGAGTCCGGTCGTCTTGAATTCCCTGAATTCGTAACACTCGCTGCCAAATTCATCGTTGAAGAAGACGCTGAAGCTATGCAAAAGGAACTGAGAGAAGCTTTCAGATTATATGACAAGGAAGGTGAGTTGTCTATAAATATATTACTTACGCCCTCTTCAAAAACAGATTTTACTTATTAAAAACCCATCCGATACGACTCATAATACGTACTTATACTAATTAACGGTTAATTTAGTGAAACATTAATCGAGAATAGTATAGTTTATTTTAAAATTTAAAAAAAAAGAAATTAATTTGTAATGTGTAAGAAGGTTTTCTTAAAGTTTTAGTAAAAGTAAAGGGTAAAACGAAAAATTACAGGCAATGGTTACATTCCCACGTCGAGCTTGCGTGAAATCCTTCGCGAGTTAGACGAGCAGCTGACGGACGATGAACTCGATGGCCTCATCCAAGAAATCGACACGGACGGCAGCGGCACTGTCGACTTCGATGGTATATTATATATCCCAATATATAACACATTTTTCGAATAAATATCACTGACGTAGTAATAACAGTAAAATAAAATAATATAAATTGCTTAAAAAGGCAGGATAACTTTATTTAGAAACTAGCTGTCTGTGCCCGCGACTTCGTCCGCGTGGAATTTAACAAAAAAATTATTGTTCAGTTCGCAGAGTAATAAAAGTAATAAATTTCTAAACTAAAAGTAGCCTAAGTTACTCCTTATTGCATCAGCTATCTGCCAGTGAAAGTCCCATCAAAATCGGTCCAGCTGTTTCAGAGATTAGCCAGAACAAACAGACAGACAGACAAAAATTGTGAAAAATGTTATTTTGGTATATCTACCATGTATACATACATCCTTGCATTTAGTAAAAAACGGTTTTTTAAATATTACAAACAGACACTCCAATTATATTTATATGTGTAGATAACATTTCATATGAAATTTTTATTGTTTCAGAGTTCATGGAGATGATGACTGGGGAATAATCAAATTTATCTCAATGCTTTTATACTTTAATATGATTTAATTTTAAGTATAATTTCATACATTGTGGTATTACAATCTTTCGAGTCTTGGAATTGTTGAACTTATCAAAACATACGCAGTAATAAAGCAAACTAAAGTATTATGTATGTATTGTAAAAAAATAATCCCTTGTTCTCGTTTTATTGATGCTTGTGGCTGAGAAGAACCTAATTATATAAAGTTTATTAATAAATCTTTTACAACACTATTCTTATCTTTGATTTTTAAAAGTAAATGTGTCTTGGCACAGAGAAATTGTAGAAGAAATGTGTGTACACTTAAAATAAAATGATCGTCTAGAAATATTATTGTAAAGATGTAGCGTGATAAAAATAATAAAATCAGTTTTTAAACGGGACGCCAAATTGCCCTAGATAATTTTGATGGCATAAAATACAGAAGTTTGGCTCATCGCCAGCCAACAAGTAATGGGTCTATTTAAAATGCTATTCCCCTAATAATAAACTGGAGAATATTTTTATTCTTATATTTGATATTAAATGAAAACAACTATGAATAAAACTTATTTACAATTAGATTTATTAATTTGATAATCGAATAATTTCTATGTTGACATATGAAATATTCTAAATTATGCAATTTAAAAGTTATTTTATATATGTTAATATTCCAAAACTCAGATAATCGTATTAAAGTGAAATATAAATTATAATAATAGTATATTTTATCAAAATGTGCTATTAAGAGGTAATTTAATAAAACAAATATTACACATTGAAATAATATAATCAAAATGTCCACTTTATTTTATTAAGTATGTCGATTAACATTCAAGGCCAATTTATAGACATTATTTTCTGGTTTTATGGAGTCTGTGCATAATGACTTATTTATAGATAGTACATATATTATTTCACAAATTTCTTAAAATATTTTCTGTTTAAAATTAAAAAAAAACTCAGAGAGCTACACACAGATTATACATAAGAATCATTACAAAAATATTTTTTGCGTAGATAATGAAATGATAATTTTAATACAAAAACGTTTAAACAATATAATTAATATGGCGACATTTACATTATCAAATAATAAAACAATATTCAATCTCAAATAACTTACTTAGAAGCCTACATAAAACGTAGACTCATTAAAGGAGGAAAAGAAATTTTGTTAATGGGAATGGAAATAAAAATGATAGATTATACAAATAGGAATTTAATAAAATAATATACCTAGAAAGCAATAGAAAGTCGTAACATTGACTTAAATGAAAATACTAATCCGGTTTCTTTAAATTCCATAGCCCCATAAAAGTTACAAATCACTAATCCAAATAATGTCTATTCCTACTCTGGCTTACATTTCACATCGAATTTTAGAAAAAAAATATTTTTAAATATTACTGAATTATTTTATTGAATTATTCTATTCCTGTCGTCGTCATTATATAAGTTATATTTTAAATAAATATTACATAAAATTAAAGAATAATTATTTTAAATATTTAAACAGATAAGTGTATATATATAATGTACCTATGTACGTATGTGTCGTAGTGAAGTAATTCTTAAAGGTTTATTTTATCACAATTGTGGCGGCCTAAGAATTCATATGTAGGTACCTATACTACAGAAAAGTAGCAGAATTGTATAGAAAAGACTGTTTAATACTCATTTACTTTTACAACTTAACCGACAATAAATAGATATTTACCATTTCTGTAAAATTATTATAAGAATTAAGCTGTTAAAGCATTCCTTATTTCTCTCACACCAACGGTGTCAACTTACCTTAAAATCTACTGAAAATCCAATGGCACTAAGTATATTCACTTCTGTGAACTAACACATAATGACATACAAATGCAATAAACATGATACAGTATCACGTTACATTTATAGTTAAAAAATCAATGTAAGTAATAAAATTCATTGGTAACGCATTTATCAACTAAGTTTTTAATAGTCTTATTTAAAATACTATAACTAATTCTGTAATAATAATTACATATTATGTTTAGTGGAATAGATCAAAATAATAATATGTACAATTATAACTTTTATAAATTATTTGTTCGTTTACACAAGGATAATAGACCCGCTCTTCTTAGCGTATACATTTTGATAATAAATTGAGCGAGCTCCTTTATACGAGACGACATCGAATTAGACTTCATTTAACGTATATACACAAGACCCATATAATCTCGTTAGCTTCTTGGCTTCGGCTAGATCTAAGATTTCATAAACTAACTACAGATGAGATCTCATTTTGAACTATGTTAACCAAACGTCTCCTGCCTGAAGTCATATTCAAAGCTAATTATCACATTTTGTTGATAAGTTTCTAATTATAAAACATTTATTACTCTCAGCTGAGTAAGGACTCAGGCCTGTACCAAAATATTATTTTATATATTACTTTGTTTTTTACAATCTGAAAAATGTTATGACCCTTTTTAGTAAAATATATGTATAAAAAGAGTTGCTAGCAGCTTCAACCGAAAATACCTCTTTCATTAACCGTAAATAGGAATGATTATTTATTTAAATAACTATGGAGATGCTGGTCAATTTGGCGAGGTACTAGTAAGCTTCAGATCGTAAGCTACATATCATATAATAGAGCTTGTTCACTTAACTATAAGTAGATTTATGAATACTGTTTATGTAAATAGATCTTCTTTCCTAAATCTTTCGCACCTCACAAACACATCTCGTTTTCAATTCAACGCGACATTCCGTTTACATACTGAAAAGAAAAAAGACAATTATAATTGATGTCATGTAATGAAACGTATGAATAACTTGATTAAAAATATTTAAAATTACCTCACATTGCCGCACTGGCAGGTTTGACTAGTAATTGTATCGCCGATGTTGGAAACTTATTGTAGAATTGGGGGAGGTGGTCTAGAACGACTGTTATTTCGCTTAGGTATTGGTGCCAATGTTAACAAATCTGTCTTCTTCGGTTTAGTCGAGCGACCAAAACCGTTATGGCGACGACTTAGCCATTGTGGTGGTGGACCTTCACACCAAGCAGCGTGCAACCAATCTTTAGGTTCTGCTCCAACACGCGTACATTCCCTTGCATATGCTCTGTAAGCCGCACAATGACAACGATAACCCGAACAGCCACACGCATCCAGCAGACATGCTTCTTTATAATTATGAGGATTAACTTTAGCTCCACATTCTGAAAATGCTTCGTGACGTTCAAATGCACGACATAATCTTCTCACTTTTGTTAACTTTGATTGTCGACACCGTGAGATGCTACTCGGTCTCTCCTGTCGTCGAGTACAGGCGCGACGTCCACCTACCCGCCACGAAGTTCCAAATCTCCAAGTATCGTTTACAAGTCTTCCGTCACGGGTTTTCATATCATCTCTAGCAAACGAATTAAAGTTTCCGCATAATCCACACAACTTGTCTTTATACGAACTCGACACTGTCACTTCTAAAAATCCATCGCCATCCCACAAAAGCTGAACACCTATTTCAGACTTCAATATAACGGACCCATTGCTTCGGTTAATTTCTGCGATTCCTTTAATGTTATACGGGAAAGTTATCCTTTGTCCGTTTACTTTTATTCGCATTTTTTTCCCCATGTTTATTTTGGTTGACCCGATGCGAAGGGTTGCAGTACGTGTCCACGATGAATGTGATGTATTTCTTGCATCATTTGATATTCTTATTGAAAAAGTGTGATTTTTACAATCAGAAACCAACTGGTATTTGCAGGAACCTTGGAAACTGTAAAACTTTCCGTCAAATGTTTTATAATGAGGATCACCAAATACAGTGCATATACCGTCGGTATCAACACATTTAGGACAACATTGCCCCGGTAACTGTCGAAGTTTTTGATCAGATGGACAGGTTAACGTAGGACATCTTTCCATAGCGCAACGAGGTTCACCTCCGTGACACTCACATGATTTACACGCATCCAATTGCCATATCTCTCCATCCTGAAATGAATTAAAATCATTAATCGGTATAAGTTATCATATAAATCAAAATTATTTCACTACGTTTTATGGAGTTATTTTACAAACCTGGTATGTTTTGCCTCCAATAACACAGGCTGCCTTGGCTTCTTCTATTTCTGGACATTCAGGACAACATTTACCAGGAAGAGGAGGCAGGGCACGAGCTCCACACGTCAGCACTGGGCACGTATGTCGCGTACATACTGCTGTACCGTTCATACACGTGCAATCGGTACACGGATCCACTCGGAATGGACTTAAGTGAGCGTGATATTCCTTTCCAATTATACATGGTTTTTGTAGAGAAAATCCTGAAACTGGTAAAAAAATCTATGTAACTATATACATCATGAAATATGTAACCTATATCAGTGTAAACATTTTACTCGACTCTACAACAGTGATTATTCCGCCAAAAAACACTGTAATGTGTGACTGAGATTTGGTTGACTTAAACACATTACCTAATAGGTACCTATTAAATGATTAAAAAAGTGTAATTAAAATATTAATATAATATTATTACATACTTGGAAGAATTTTATCTGCTGTGGGGTGTGCGCATCTGGGACAGCACTCTCCAGGTGGTTTGTACTGCTGCGAAATAATGCAAGGAAGAACTGGGCAGGCGCGCTTAGTGCAGGACAACATGCCGCGCATACATCGGCACGACAGGCATGGCTCCTCTTGTATACGAACATCCCGACCTTCACGAACACGTTGCCCATTGACGACACATTCTGAAATAAAAAGAAAACCCACTGATTATCATTCTAAGTCTTTAAGTATCATGAACAGTATTATTAAATTATAAAGACCTACTAGAAAGCAAGTGAAATGATAACAGAAAGCATGTTGTATAATAGTATAATGTCATATATAAATAAACTAGCTGACCCCGGAAACGTTGTTTTGCCATTTATGGTATTAACCCCCGCAACCCCCTCTTGTGGGTGGAATTTTGTAAAATCCGTTCTTAGCTGACGGGAAAAGGAATATTCCTACCAAATTTCAAGTCTCTAGGATATCGTGATGAGTCAATGAGTGGAAATCTCTTTTATATACATATATATATAGATAGATAAAAATAAAGATTTAAAATATTTTCGAAATTGTTTCACCGAACCACTGACTGCAACAAAGGGAACACTCTATAAATTAATACAATCGAACGATGAATCAATCAGGATTTAATGAATGAGAAAACCAGCCCCGCACACGAAGTGCCTATCCTTAGAACAAGATAAATACTTTTTGCATCTTAGGTTCAATTTATATATGTTTGTAAAGAAAAAATTATCTCACTTGGAAAACAATGCTTACACGTAGATAAACATTTCAATGTACAAGAATCTTAATCAAAAAGCTTTTGTACTAGTTTTTTTTTTTTTTTTTTAAGCAGAAAAGGGTTAGAATTAGAAATATAATAGAATATGACGGTCGTTACCCTTTATCTGTGTGCTAAAAGCACAGGCTAAAAGTGAATAGTCAGACAGTTTACATGTGCGATCACAAAGCGCTGCCTCGATGCATAATGTAATTGTCACAATAAAGGCACTCAAGACTCTCGAGTAAAATAAAACCAATAAAACGAGTAACACATCGTCCTTTTGTAGACATACAATTCAATATATACACATCGTTTAAGCAGCTCGATGTTTGAGCATTCAACACTTGGTGTAAAAACCAGAATTATTTATCTCACGTACCTATTGCTTGTTAATGGAGAAACTGAAATCATGAATGGAGCGAAAACTCAATTTTTTTTTTTGGTCTGACATCGTACGCGACTGCAATTTAAAAGGCGCAGCAGTTAATTGTACACAATGTACAACCATAAATGAACCGTCAATTGGTCGGTTATATAATATAGTAGGTATAATGGAAAAAGTCAACGATAAAAATTACAATGAGCATATAGTATCGGTTTTAGTATAGTTATATAAGATCCATAAAATATTCATTACACGCAGCATGCGTATATCACAAGCTAATTATTTTAATTTCTCGAGCCGTCGCAGACATGGCCAATAATAACGATAGCACTCGAAACGTTAAAAGAATTTAAATGAGTAAGCTTTTGTTTATATTTAAAAAGGTTTGTGGAGCTTTAGAATTTCTAACAATACAATAAAGTACACGCAATTTCGTTCAGAATTTTTATGTCTATTGATGACTAAACGTAAAAACGTTTAAAGGTAAGAATTTAGAAGCAATTAAGAATGATACATTTACATTTTAAATACATAAAATTGTTGTGAATCTAATATATAATTTTATTTATTCATATTCCTATATTTTAATAGTATAAGCATAAGTGTACAAAAGAACAAGACGCAACTGCACGAGATCATCTTATATACCTATAAAATTCTCATGTCACATACCATTCTCCTCCGAAACGGCTGGACCGATTTTGTGTGGGTAGGTCTGAAAATCGGCCAACATCTACTTTTCATACCCTTTAGTTATAATGGGGGAGGATTAAGGGGGTTAATAGAATATATGGCAAAACAACGTTTGCGGGGTCAGCTTGTAATAATATAATATTTAATAAAAATTTATAGATATAATTAAGTAACAATATGAATAATAGAGGAAGATGATTTTAAAAGTATTGCCGGATCTGTTTGGAGACAAAAAGCACATAACCGCACACTGTGGAAAGCTCTAGGGGAGGCCTATGCTAGAAAGCAAGACAATCTTAACATACCGGTGTCAACTAATAAATAATTAACTAAACTGTAAAAAAAAATAATATTTAAAAAAAATGTTAAAAATATTGTAAGATTGTTTAAATAAAGGCTATTATTATTATGAATAATAGATATTTATAAAAAAGTTGAAACAGGCTTAATATCTTAATAATCGTAATATAGAGTTAATTAAAATAAAAAATAGGAAAAGTATCAGTACTTAAATATCATATAAGTAGTATTTAAATGTAACATAAAATAATATTGAGAATACGAATGTAGCTTAAAACTCATACATATTTAACTTAAATCTATACTAATATAATAAAGCTGAAGAGTTTGTTTGTTTGTTTGTTTGTTTGTTTGTTTGTTTGTTTGTTTGTTTGTTTGAACGCGCTAATCTCAGGATCTACTGGACCGATTTGAAAAATTCTTTCAGTGTTAGATAGCCGATTTATCGAGGAAGGCTATAGGCTATATATCATCACGCTAAGACTAATAGGAGCGTAGCACTAATGAAGAATATTTCAAAATCGGGTGGTCCTATTCCACGGGGACGAAGTCGCGCGCACAAGCTAGTGTTAATATAAATTGGAATACTATAGAGATGCCACTTGTGTTACTTGGTATTCTTTGTTCAAACATACAACCCATTTATGGACATCTCGAGATTTAGCTCTGTCCCTAAATAAAAAAGACACTTTAAGTCTGCTAAGGTCGTAATCGTGAAAGAATAAGACGTAAAAGAAGCAAAAAACCTAATGCACCGTTGGGACCGTAAAACAAACAAACACAGGGCACACCTCAGCGTTCCCGCAGCCACGCAGACGTCGGTCGCTTTGAGTAACAGACAAAAACCCACCCGTCTCTACCTTTTAAGTAGGTTGTTAACTTTTTGATTTATGGTCAATAATAGAGACGCAAACGCCGTGGGAGTCTTCCCGACCATTACAAATATATATAATTTTAACGAACCCCCGTGAACATAATAAGATCTCATTTTATTAAGTCATAGGTAGAAATCATTCCCTTTATCTTACTTAACAAATAAGTATTTTCCGGTCAGCAAAGACCGACCACACACTTTTGGGTGGTCCATGAAGCTAATAATAAAATACCATTGCTAAAATGTATGGTATATGAATCATTAACAACATGAGACTTATGTGTTAAAATTAAATACACAAATCTATACTAATATATAAAGCTGAAGAGTTTGTTTGTTTGTTTGTTTGTTTGTTTGTTTGTTTGTTTGTTTGTTTGAACGCGGTAATCTCTGGAACTACTGAGCCGATTTGAAAAATTCTTTCACTGTTAGACAGCCCATTTATCGAGGAAGGCTATAGGCTATGTATCATCACGCTAAGACCAATAGGAGCGGAGTCCACGCCGACGAAGTCGCGCGCAGAAGCTAGTCAAATACTAAAAGTAGAATGTTTTTAAAACGATTTAAAAGTATACTCGCCTGTTTGAATATAATATATAAATAATAGCAACTTAGTTTCCAATAAAGCAACGTGAACATAATGGGAACGAATGTTCTTGACTTTTTATTGATAGTGGACTGATCAATAAGTCACTTTGTTGTCCGATAATAGTCATCGAAGCGGTATGTATGGAACTGAGAGGAACGAATTATTATGGCTGAGTAGTCCATTGTCTGAAGATACTCTGAGCTACTGCGCAACGTCTTGTATATTATGCCATTGTCAACCTCGGCGTGTGGGCGAATCGCGGCCACCTCGGAACAAAGGTTTTAGGACGGACGTAGACACACGACAAAACATCATCGTAAACTCATAATTAACTACTGTCACATATTGTATTAAGGCTACAACCAGAGGTCTTCAAAAACATGTTTTGAGAATTTCGACCGACTGACCATGTTTTATTAAAAAGAAAAAGACGCAAAATAATTTAATAATTCAAGAGAGTTAAAGTCCGAGAATCCTTCTTTATTCTTGACCAGCAAGCGAGTAATGAATAAAATATACAGCCAATAAAACGATAGGTCGGAATGTGTCGGCCATTTTCAAAAGCGATTCTGTGCAGTCATCTCGAAAATTACTATTATTTGATTTTGAATTAATAAACTTGTTAAAGTTTGGGAACGGACGTAAATTGCCTGACTTTTTGGTTTTATTAAGTTCGCATGTCAGCTTATATTTGTTTTTGAATGGAATTATAGTTTTTTTGCCGCGCGTGAGTCTGGGTGGGCGCACTCCGAGACAAGACTGCGCCAGCGTCGCTCGGCAATTATATTCGTTGAACACAACGTAGGTACCTCCGTACTCGCGGTGGGAAAACGCAGCGTGAAATAGGGAGTGCATTCTTTTAAGTCATTATGTTTGTTTATTTCTTATTCCAATGGAATTTATTGGTTGCTGTAAAACGCCTCATAAAGATATATGATTTTTTATGGAATTGTAATTAAAGTTCTATCGTAACTATAGGTATAACAATTACAATCCTTTACTTATTGCAAAAAAAAATGTAAATATTAACGTAAAATTGTCTATTCTTGAACATTAAATGATAGTAATGACTGTTACTATTTTTTTTAACTTATTCGTTAATTTATTACCTACCATATAATACCATATCCAACTTGAAAATGCTTCATATATTCAAACTAGCGACCCACCCCGGCTTCGCACGGTTGCAAAAACTATCAGTGTTCCTCTCCTATATTATGCATGCATTATACATATAAACCTTCATCTGGAATCACTCTATTTACTAAAGAAAACCGCATCAAAATCCGTTGCGTAGTTTTCAAGATCTAAGTATATATAGGGACAGACAGACAGCGGGAAGCGACTTTGTTTTATACTATGTAGTGATATCACATACAGAAGACCGCTTTTAACTTTGCTTTCATTAAAAAAATTCAATTTATGGTCTTACTCGTTAAAGGAAACGTAACAAAGTATGTTTTATTTACAAAAAGCATTAATTTACCTTCACAAACGGGGCAATTATAGTGTGTATGCCTCTGATGTTTCGGATTGTCACAGGGGGCGTAACATTCCGGTCGCGATATGGTGACTATCCCGGCCTCACAGCGAAGCAGTCTCCCGTCTTCATTCCACTCAGTATGAGAAGCGTGCTCTGTGCCGTTGTACCAACATCCCTTGCATCTTGCGCAGCAACCCTCGCGAGGCATCACAACCGCACAGTCTTCCATCAACCCACACTCCTCTGCACCTTTTCGACACTCGACGAAACCATTCTACAATAGAAAAGAATAAACAAACATTATAAATGGAAAACCTAACTCTCTTATTTCGGTACGAGAACTTATCAAGCTAAAGTTCTATGACGAAATAAGAAACCTATTCACTTAAATTATCGTATTCTATGGGTAATACAGGTTGACAAACTGACTGCAAGAAAGATTGATGACAAATCAGGGTTTCATTACTTTGATATGAAATAATCCTATACATTTTTTATCTCCTTTGGATAATAGTCCGGGATCCCTAGTACATTTTTTTCACTTGATTAGGTACTATCAAGCTAATTTTCCGTGTGTAGCTTCATTTTGATGAGACGAACAAAAATTTCCTCTGCGAAAACTCTCGATTGTGGTAGGTAATAGGGGTAGCAGGATATAGAGCAGCAGTGAGCGTAGGGCCGGGATAACGTAGCACGCAATTTGTAGGACAATATTACTATTAAATTATATAAATATTAACTAACTAAAAGAAAAAAAATCAGCTGGTTAGTAATAATTTTTGATGACTTACGAGGTCATCAAATATTGACCGCCAAACCCTAAATCTCAAAACTTGTTAAGTCGTTTTTACAAACTATAGTTTAAATAGACAACAGCTTGTATTAGGTATTGCTATTTTTGAAGAGAAATTTTAATTTTTTTAACTTAACCTAATTTTACAGTGATAAATAGGCCTGTTTATCCTATGGCCAAAAGGGCCATCATTATGCCAGGGACGGCGCAAGCCGACATACGTAGTATGGATGTGAAAAATTAATCGATAATCGAAAATATATTTATTATATTATTATATTCGAAATATATTTTCCCTTGACTCGATTATTTTATGGAAATACAAATGGGCGGCCTAAACGAGAACAGAAATATTACCTATCACCGAAAATAATCGATTATTTATTAACACATCCCTAATACAACGCTGCTTTTACCTTTTCCCTTAATTTATGGGGCGGAAAATTAAAATGATCCGAGGTGCTGAATCTTAAAATACGCTAATCTATATTTTAAGTTTAAACAGACCTTTTTGAGTTTGCACTTTGCATATAGGAATATTACCGTTGTAAGTTGTATATAAGATTACCTACGTGTGAGTGAAACTGCATAACCGAAAAAATAAGTAGTAAACAATCTATCAAAAACAAGGAAACAGTTAGCCAAATTGTATCAATGTTTACATAGGTAAATAAGTACGATATCGTGATTATATACTTTTAAAACACAGGCACCGCAAAGATATACCTAGTACCCGCTAGTTGACGCCACGTTGGCGCAGCGGTCACAGCACTGGATTGCGATGGGCTGTTGCGCGGGCGGTTGCGGGTTCGATCCCCGCACACGACAACATTTGTATTGGCCATACAGATGTTTGTTTGTGGTCTGGGTGTTTGTGCAGTCCTTGTGGGTCTCCCCACCGTGCCTCGGAGAGCACGTTAAGCCGTCGGTCCCAGTTGTTATCATGTACACCTGATAGCGATCGTTACTCATAGTAGGAAATATATATTTGGGTTGTCTGGAAGAAATGGCTAAATAGCCATAAGACCGCCCATTGTACTTCACAGTCTGTAAATGATATTTGTAGTTGTGATGTACAATAAAGTATCAATAAATAAATAAATAAATAAATAAGTACCTATAAATCAAATAATATTTTATGTCAATGTTTGTGTAAATTACATTATTATATTTCTTTAATTTATATCGTTGTATTTGTTTTTCATACTGCATTGCAAGTGCATTGTATTTAAATAGTTATAAAAGTTATAAGCTGTGTAATAACCTTAATAATAATAAAATTAAAGCGGGCTTATAACTACGCGTCTACGTAGCGGATATTATGTTAGTTTTTTCCGTGTTCACTTTATGTTTCTAATAAATAATTAAAGGTACCTATCATTTATTTGCGATAAACGTATCGCGAGTAAACATGACACTTAATAATATAATTATAATATTTCCCTATTGTAACTCTTTATAAACAATCGTTTTATAAAAATATCTTATATAATATTAGGAGCAAATTAAACGTAGCACTAAACTGGCTAGCCATTTCACTGAACAACACTATTCAACCAAATGCCTTGATGTCGATTAGCCGAGCCACTGACGCAACGTTAGCAAAACATAAAACTGACTATACTAGCTAAACGAGGTTCATCTTGTAATATTTGAATAAATTGAGTGCCGCTTCGATTAATATTTTTATCTTTACATAAATGAATAACCGAATAAATGTTTATCTGGTACTTATATTAAATAGGCAGGGATCCCTAGTACATTTTTTTCACCTGATTAGTATCAAGCTAATTTTCCGGGAGTAGCTTCATTTTGATGAGACGAACAAAAAATTCCTCTACGGAAACTCTCGATTGTGGTAGCTAACAGAGATAGCAGGAGATAGAGCAGCAGTGGGCGTAGGACCGGGATAACGAACCACACAATTAGTAGGACAATATTACTATTAAATTATATAAATATTAACTAACTAAAAGAAAAAATATCAGAAAAAAATCAATTTTTGATGACCTCGTAAGGTCATCAAAAATTATTACTAACCAGCTGATTTTTTTTTTCTTTTAGTTAGTTAATATCCATTTAATTTAATAGTAATATTGTCCTACAATTTGCGTGATACGTTATCCCGGCCCTACGCTCACTGCTGCTCTATCTCCTGCTAACTCTATTATCTACCACAATCGAGAGTTTTCGAAGAGGAATTTTTTGTTCGTCTCATCAAAATGAAGCTACTCCCGGAAAATTAGCTTTATACTAATTAGGTAAAAAAAATAAACTAGGGATCCCTACTATAACACGGTTATTTAGCTGGATATTTCGACATTGTCTCGTGAACAAGACATTCGTTGATAATGTCGAAATATCGAGCTCCCAAAAAAAAGACGTTAAATATCCCGTTTTAAATAAGTAATTTTAGTTATATGAAATGTTAATTTAAAAAAAAGCCAAAATCACATTTAAATTTCGCCAATATTACATACAAGACTAATGCCGCGGTGTTAGAGAAGAGCATTGATATGATTTCAAATGATTTTCCGACGAGATTCGTTATGTAACACTGTTCAATAAAATGTCTAGTCGTACTCTTACAAAGCAAAAGTACAATAAACATATAAAAGATAAACATTTACATTATATTTTTTCGTTTAATATTTTGCTTTATAGTAGAACAGAAAACATGTTAGGATAAAAATTATAATACATTTGTAAAGTACTTAAAATAATCTATATAATAAAAATGAATGTTGCTAAGCGCATAACTGGAGAATGGCTCGACCAATTCGGCAAATTTTTTCTTTGTATGTTCCTTCAATTCCACGGAAGGTTTTTATACTAAAAAAAAAAACATAACAGGCAGAACGAAGTCTGTCCGGGCAGCTAGTTAAACATATAACAAATGAGTATGCCCACTGTGCGTGATCTACAAAATGAAACAGCAGTCTGTTATGTAGTGACGTTATTCATGTTTTCTCGCCAGTCTCAACAAACGATGAGAGAACAAGGTTTTTCTCAAATTACTCTAAATGTTTACACTATTAGAACTAATTGACTATTTTATGAAGGAACTAGCTGTGCCCCGCGGTTTCACACGCGTTAATTGAAGAGAGAGAAAAAATATTGCCTTCCTCGGTAAATAGGCTATGCAACACAAAAATAATTTTTCAATCCTAACCAGTAGTTGCTGAGATTTTAACTTTTCAGGTTTATAATATTAGTGTAGATTATTTATTATCAAATTCTTTTGTTTTAATATAAAAATTAATAGAATAATGCATCTTTATTACTATAAACAAATATTATACAATAACATAAAATATTGTAATATTTGATGGAAAAAAACACAAAATAATTAACGAAAATCGAAGTTATACCTACAATCTATGCATAATACGAAAGACACAAAATTTTACGATCGCCGAAACAATTTTGAAATCGTTACGCAGTTAGCAAATAACAATCATCATAATATGACTAAATCCAACGAGTTCTATGCTATAAAATTGATTTCGATTCGTAGCGAATATTTCAGAAATATTTCCACTTGGGTTGTCTGGAAGAAATGGCTAAATAGCCATAAGTCCGCCCATTGTACTTCACAGTCTGTAAATGATATTTGTAGTGGTGATGTACAATAAAGTATAAATAAATAAATAAATAAAATTTTTAAGTATATTTAGAATAAAATTAAACAGTACTCCATCGAGTAGATTCCATTATTCTCACGGAAACGATTATTATTAGTATTTGAGCGAAGACGAAGTTTTGGTTATTAACGCGTTGTTTGTCAGACATGATCAATATTTGCGGCCAATATTTACACAAATCTGTACACTATCAAACGTTTTAACACCAAACAGTATGTCCTAATTTGTATGTGTCCGTGGCCCCTCGTCGATGGGATCTCGGCTTTGGTTAGTAACGAGCTATGTACGTGACTATAATTATGTCTGTCTTCCTAAAGTGTACCGTAAAAGTTTAGTATCGTCTGACCTCTATAGGTTCGCGTGTCTGGCCTTTGCAAACGAGAGCTAGCATTGGGGTTAAATAATTTTATTAGCTCCTAAACAAAATTCGCACTTAATTATATTGTAGTTAATAAAATTAGACGATTTTTTGTCTGCTTATTTGTTAATAATAAATATAGGGTAATATGTGAAGTATAAAAAGCTATTTTACGATGTGAATTAATATTTTACTTAAACATACTATAAACTTATGTCAATTTTTAGGTAAGTATCTTATTATGATTATTGAATGAATATGATATTAAATTAATAATACTTTCAATTGTTATCATGTTACAATATAATATCAATGTAATCTTAAGAATAATAATAATGACATTATCGCATTATTAGAACAAAAGGTTTTATTGCACAAATAAAATAAAAAATGCACAAGACAAAAAAAATAATATTTAAAAGCAAAACTTTATTTTATATTTTGGCAGTCTATCTAATTTTTAAGTTAGGTATACTTATAAATAAATCTAAATTTGATTTTAAATCAGACTCATCATTAGGTCGGATTATTATTAATAAAACTACCTATATATTATAATATTGGGATAATATTTGGCATTAAATGTTTGATATCTCTAAATGATCATTTTTTATCATAAGTGATGATGTGCATATCCATAATATATTAATTTTATTAAAATAACTATAGTGTATATTACTAATGTATAACCTACATATATAAAACACTCGTAGACACACCTCTGCTTCTATTTTAATAAATGATTGCAGGTTATCTGCTCTGTTTTATGTGCGGTACATTATAATAAATAATGACCAGTCGACAGATTTAAGTACATTTATTTTTAACCAACGTAAATACTCTTCTATTAGACGCTCACTTCAAAGAGCCGCTTCAGAAATTCGTTTAAAGCACTGAAAAACAATAAACATAAAAGTGTAGTAAGTGACCTCGAATAGGTAATGTGTAGACAAATATATGTTTCGAGATGAAAACCTTAAGTTCAAACAGAATGGAAAAAACATTGTTAACATTTAAATTTTTTATACCAAATTGTCTTTTTTCCAACGAGCAGCATGTGATTTTAGATAAAATTATGTGTAAATTGATTGTGATTTTATTCTATACTAGCTGACTCCGCAAACGTTGTTTTACCATATAATTATGTTATTAACCCCCGCAACCCCCTCTTGTTGGTGGAATTTCGTAAAAATATTTCTCGTTCTTAGCTAACCTCTACTCGGTGAAAGGAATATTACTACCAAATTTCAAGTCTCTACACCTTATGGTTCCAGAGATATCGTGACGAGTCAATATATGGGTGGAAATCTCTTCATATATAAAGTAGACGTTTTTAAGAACATTATTTTATTTCTGTTTGACTATCAATAAATAATTAGTACACAAAAAAACTTAGACAATGATAAGTCAGCATCATAATAGGTATATCTGTAATAAGCAAACCGCGCTGTGGTTTTGTGGACGTCTTGTTATTGTTTATTAATAACTAGCTGTGCCCGCGACTTCGTCCGCGTGGAATTTAACAAAAAAGTTTTTGTTCAGTTCGCAGAGTTATAAAATAAATAAATTTTCAAGATAAAAGTAGCCTAAGCTACTTCCTACTACATCAGCTATCTGCCAGTGAAAGTCCCGTCAAAATCAGTCCAGCCTTTTCAGAGATTAGCCCGAACAAACAGACAGACAGACAGAAAAAATTGTAAAAAATGTTATTTTGGTATATGTACCGTGTACACATCCATATGCATTTAGTAAAAAGCGGTTATTTTAATATTACATACAACAGACACCCCAACTTTATTTATTTTTATAGATGTATAGATAAAAATACAATCATATTATTCTAAGTCTTTATTTTCAAAGCAAATGTAGGTAGTTACAATTTTAAACGTTAGGGCAATAATAAATACATTTATGTAACTTTGTCGTTTTATAAGATACAAAACAACGAACAAGATGTAATGTAAGAAAAAAAAATTACAATTAAGACCATGCAACTTTAAAGATTTTATTATTCGGTTAGTGCCTGTGATTTTTTTTTTCCAAAATTCGAGATGTTTTAATAATTTGACAGATTTAATAAAACCAACTATCATTAGTAGATACATTCAGGATTACAAAGATACGAATTTAATATATTAAAAGAATTTTAATACATTATTTTACTAATACAAAAAGAAATATGACGAACTGATTAATAAGGACAATGAAACATTTAAGGTTTTAGTACAAATGTGTTAAAAAGTGCAATTAATTTATACCAAATACTATTTCCATGATCCATGAAGTATATTTTTCCTGATACTCAAATTTAACGTCATCTTTAAAAAAACAATTACGGTTTCTTTATATGAATTATTATGTAACAAAGAACAGCTGTGAAATTGAATAATTAAATTAATATTTAAAATGTTATCAGCTTGTTTCTTTGTCTACGGAATTTTAGTTATCAAGCCATACCGAGCTCGCGTCATATTGATTTGTCATATGAATGTCACTTGATAACTTCAACTAGGCGCAAAGGTGATCGAAGCCAATCGAAATCAATTAAACGCTGTCATTATAAAGACAAAACAATATTATTAATTAGAGTTATAGTAACTACGACCTAATTAATTTAACATCTGCAGAATACATAGACGCCGCGTTGGCGCAGCGGTCACAGCACTGGTTTGTGTATGGCTGTTGCGCTGGCGGTTACGGGTTCGATCCCCGCACACGACAACATTTGTATTGACCATTCAAGATGTTTGCCGTGGTCTGGGTGTTTGTGCAGTCCTTGTGTGTCTCCCCACCGTGCCTCGGAGAGCACGTTAAGCCGTCGGTCCCGCTTGTTATCATGTACACCTGATAGCGATTTTTACTCATAGTAGGAATATATCCGCCAGCACGCATTGAAGCAGCGTTGTGGATTAAGCTCTGAACCTTCTCCTACATGGGGAAAGAGGCCTATGCCCATCAGTGGGATATTACAGTCTGAAGCGTAAGAATACTTATTGCAAAGTTTTTACAATTTTAATGCATTTGATTGCATGCAGTTGATGATCCTGATGATCCACTCTATTCTTAACCGATTTCCAAAAAAAGGGAAAGGTTCTCAATTCGATTGATTTTTTTTAATGTATCCTACTCAGATCTTTTGAGTGGGTGGATCGATATTGAATTTCTTTTTAATCGAAAGGTGGTGCATGTCATGTGATCCCATTTAAATTTAATTGAGATCTACCAAGTACTTTTCGAGTTATATCTGATAATGCGTATTTACTTGACTATGTATTTTTTCGTTGACCTACGTTGTATTATAGAGCATAACTTTTCACTAATTGGTATACCGAGTTTGATGATTCTTATTTTCATCGAAAGCTGATGTTTGTCTTGTAGTCCAATTTAAATTTGACCGAGATTTGATGACGACTTTTTTAATAGTCTTTGATAACACTCATTTACTTGAAGATTTTTTCGTCTTTTTTTCGTTTGCGAGCAAACACAATTATTTCTGTACGACTCTAGGTAAGCCGTATTTTTTTTATTACGCCACGGCGTATGGAACACAACATTCCATAAAATATCACGTATCTTAATTAAAAATATGAAAAGATAATCTATAGATACTAAATACATAGGTACGTAAAATTATAATTACGAAGAACAAAAGGACGAACTAACGAAAAGTAATACATTTTATAACCATATAAATACTAGTATACAATATACACTTAAAAATACCATAATTCAAAATAATATATATTTCGTTTAATTTTTTTTTTTACTTTGAAACTCATTTGGTCATTTTTGGACTTTGAGATTAAAAAATATGTATGAAGTTCCTATGACGTTATAAACAATGGAAAATCACTATCATTCAAGTGATTTCATGACCGTCACTCTACATCCCGTAGCTGATAGTGGAACCGAAATTCCTCACTTCCTGGCTTTGCGCAATCTATAGTACCTATTATTATACCTTCATTCAACAATTCATACAACTTGTAATATTTGTATGGATTGTGTTGTAACAATTACGCAATTTACCTCCTAAGCACAATATATTCTGTTTTTATGGAATCATTACGGGAAAATGTGATCAATTAATTTATTTATTTATTACTTAAGTAGTTCACGTTTTCTGTCAATCTAGAATGTACAAAATAAAGTAGACATTCTAAACTGCACATACACCCCAGTTCAGTCCAGATTTTTTTAAACGTTAACAACGTAATTCGATTTAAAAAATACAAATATTAGGTCGGGGAAGTCTTTTCGTATATTCTAGTAAAAATTTACTATAAAATCTTTTTGGTTGTATTGTTTGCAACTGGTTGGTTTTGATACCAGTAAAAGGTGACATTTTAAAAATAAAATTAAAAAGTATGAGACAGTTTCCCGCCACTTTTCATTTGTTTTTCTATCCGCTAAAATCGGTTATTCGTTAAGTGTGTGTATCACCTTATGGCGAAATAAATGTTTTCATATTTTCATTTCCATATTTTCAGGTTAATAGAATAAAGAAATTCGGTACATTTTAAAGTTTTACTTTAAAAAAGGTCGGTCAAGCTGCATTGACAGTTCTAAAAAAAATCAAGAAATATAACAGGGGGGTGGGCTGTAATGAGTTATCACGTGTATTTATTTTTCGTTGAACTTGCGATTTCTAAACCAAAAAACACACTACAACCAGATATCTGTCGGGAAATTGGTATCCTTAATTTTCCAAAATTTAATCAGATTATACCATTTATTATACTAACATATTGTTCCCAAGGACGGTTGATGTCAGGCAGGCGACCGGTCGTAAAAAATAACATGCCAAATCACTTACAACAAGAGTCTGAGGAAGAGGAGAACATGTTGTGCCGACCCTATTTATATAAATAGGATAAGGGCAGGGAGATGATGATTATACTAACTGTTAGTCATCATTAGTTCATCAAAAATCCTATACAATATGTTAGTAACTAACATATTGTATAGGATTTTTGATGTACCTATGTAATGTAAAACCTCACCACATATTAACAATGGGGGGGGTTACAAAGTTGCTAAAAGCATCACGTGATTAATGAACGATCCCTAATGCGAGTATAATATGTATAATGCATTATTCAAAATGGAAAATAAAATGTGGTTTCTATCTCTTATAAGGAAACAAAAAGTAAATTCTTCTTAAAGTGTATTCAATACAAACGAAAAGTAAAAACATCTGTCGAATCTTAGATATTATAATTATAGTTATTTACGGATCACCTGCGAAAAATATCCCATTCCTCGTATAAAATATCGTTAACGTTAACATAATATTCCTTTTAAAAATAATTTTATCTCTCAATTTACATAATAGAATCGAGTGAGCTACAGACTGCTGGGAGACGTACGACACCGCTGCCGCACGAGGATGCCACTTAAATGACATTATGACACTAATGGTAATTTAGGGTTGCCATTAGTCCAGGCTTTCTCATATTTTTATAAGCTTAGGTATGTTTAACTTGCAATATAAGTATGATCGTTACTCATAGAATATATCTGCCAACCCGCATTGGAGCAGTGTGGTGGATTAAGCTCCGATCCTTCTCCCATATGGGGAAGAGGCTTATGCCCAACAGTGGGATATTACAGGCTGAAAAAAAAGCTGAAAAAAAAACTTTGTTTTAAAAAGTTTGTTACTTTTATTTATTTTAGTTAGTTATTTTTGATGACCTTACGAGGTCATCAACTTCAAGTTGATGACCTCGTAAGGTCATCAAAAATTGATTTTTTTTTCTGTTTTTTTTTTCTTTTAGTTACTTAATATTTATATAATTTGATGGTAATATTGTCCTCCAAATTGCGTGATACGCTATCCCGGTCCTACGCTGACTGCTGCTCTATCTCTTGCTAACTCTATTATCTACCACAATCTAGAGTTTTCGAAGAGGAACTTTTTATTCGTCTCATCAAAATGAAGCTACTCCCGGAAAATTTGCTTGATACTAATCAGATGAAAAATTTGTACTAGGGATCCCGTACTAATACTATATATACTACCATATAATTTTATGATCGAGAAGTTTGTTATGTTGTCTTATAATAGTTTTTCACTTATTATCTTCTAATGTTTAAAGTTGTAAACAATGGTGTAAGATTATTGCATACAATTTAGTCTTGCTTTACTTAAACCTTTAACATTTAATTGTTACGTTTTATTTCCTTTATTATAATTAAAAAGAGTTATTAAATAAAGTCATACGTACGTGTATAAGAAACTACAGATTGTTAATATAATATTCGTTTTTTCTTTTTATCGTCTTAGTTATTTTCCTCTCTTAAATGGGTACATAATACTTCTGATTAAATATAGACTTTATTTACCTTTGACCTAAAGCCAAGGTACGTTACAGAGCTATTCTGAATATAATGTTATACCTAGTTAAATGATAATTTAGGATCTACGATTTTCAATACTATAAACATAGTTTTAACGTAAAATAGGTATAATTTTAACATAAATATGTAATGTTATAAATGAAAACGATTTGCTAATTATATACGTTTAAACAGAAGTATGTACAAGTAATTGTATCTATTCGAGTAAATGATCCCGGAGTGGCGACAGAGCAAGGCCGAGTGTAGGCTGCTCTACAGTGTACTACACCGCGATATGCCGGCATGGCGCCTTTAAGCTTACATTTTTTGCGTAGGACACGCGCTACATTCTATGAAATCCGCTTTATTTACTGAACGATGTAATTAGCAACAAGAATTTATCGTTAGGATGAACTGTTGCTACATGGAAGTTATAGAAATGTTTTTTGCTAATGTTATAGTTTTTATAAAAATGCGTTTCTCTTATCAAACGTAAAAGGTAGAGCACAAATTATAGAAACTACAGCGAACGCTCTTATAGAAATTATTACCTATATATAAATGATTAAATAGTACAAATCAATTCGTTTACAACTAAATCGTATATTTATGTATCTTTAAATAGTAAAATTATAGGAGAAAAACTCAATTTGAGTTTAAGAATAAACCTGTAAGTCGATTTGAGTTACTTAAATAGACTTACAGGTTATTCTTTGGCCCTAATAATATAAATTACAAATATAGATTTTATTTATTTGATGTTGGGCTTTTCAAGCAAATTCTTCCTATTTAATTATTCTCAATAAATTCAAGATTTAGACTGCATTCTTTCAATCTTATGTACTTCGAAAATCATTTTATCTCTACAGAATTTTTTATATAATTAGTTCAGCACTTAATTATAAGAACGTGATAGACACTCAAAAGAGAGAGTCTTATAATTTTTTGACAACATAAAGTAGAATTGTGTTTCTAAGCTTAACTGGAAGTCTTAAGTTTAGCGTAAGACATTTTTAAAGTGAACGGGATAAAACAAAAATGTTATTAAGACCATAATAATCGTGTCTGAGATGAGTAAATAAAATCAATATAAGATGGTAATGGGATAAATGTGATTATCTTAGACAAACATTTTGGATTTTATTATAATTGACAAAAATATAACTTCATTCTAGGTAGTATTTATTAATTGGCTATTTTCAAGTACCTACTCATTTCAAATAAATACATACAGTCGCTACTATAACTCTAAATTCTATATAATATGATATTTAAAACAACATAAACTTAAATTAATAAATTGATTAAAACAACCGACACACAGATCTCGAAATTTCATCATGTGTTTATTTTTTAAGTTTTTTGATCGAAATTTACCGATAAGTATATTAATTAAGATAGTCTACGAAAAAGAGTGAACAATGTCAAGACACATCCACCTCGTGATTATTTTGTTACTACGCGGATATAAAAATAAGATTTCATACATATTCTTCGTTTTGACTTTACAAACGCATGAACTTTTGGAAAATGTTCTGCTCGAAATTAAGACTGAAGGTTTTGTCTCTTTGAATTAATTGCTAATATCGGAAACTAGTTTTTTTTTTTTTGCATCATAGCAAAACATAACAATATCTTTAATGTGTGGTGTGTAAAAAAATACACGTTGCTAGAAGAACCGGTGCGACCGCATACCGCGCGCGCGCTCGCGGCAAGGCCTTGCCGGCACCTGCGCCCGCGTCGCTCGCGCGCTCTCCACTCACCCACTTTCACGTTTCAACTGACACCGACATCGCACATCGACACCACACTCACTGTTATCGTTCTCGATGACATCCCTTAGGTGTGATAAAAACCTTTAAGCTTAGGAAATAATAGTCATCCTCATTTACTTAGCTTTACTAACGAGTGTGCATTTTTTTGAACTTAAGTTGATATAAAATTATGTAGCTATAAAATCATAATCATAAATCATAGGTTGCGAAGAGTTTCTTAAAATATCTCTCTATAAACGATATGGAAAGTAGTCTTAGGTTCCTCAGTTCCCGGTTGCTAGTCAAGTGCAACACGACTATTATGTTATTTGCTTAGTCGACCAAGCAATTTTCTTGTAAGTATAAAATGCAGTTTATGGGATATTACTAGACAATTGCAAATAAAAATGGAGCCTTGCTATAATAATTTTTAGTTAATTCAGCTATTTTATACAATCAGTTATTTTGCTAAAAAAATTTCAAGAAGCTCATTTAGTTGAGCTAGAAGATTTTGCTATCAAACGCTTTATAAAAATAAAATACCTTAAATAAAAATTAATTAATAATAATTTATTAAAATAAGTTATTCGAACAAAAATAGTTCACGTTGTGAAATTTAATTACTTCATACCTACATTAAACTTTACTACTACTTATAAGCGTCGTATATAACTCCAGAATTTTAAATAAAAATCATTAACAAAAACGTTAACAACTTAAGACAGAAAGTTTAATCCGTGACTCGATAATAATTGACATGACTCATTAAAGTAAGCGGTGCGCGGTAGCTGCGAGATGCTATCAGCAGCTACTGGACTGCATAAAAAGGCTAATGGTACCCTCGGGTCAAAGCGACGCCACCAATCTTTGCAGAGAGATTCCGATGTCTAATGACAATCTCAATAAATTAAACTCGCAAATAAAACGATAATTGAGTTGCTCGATCTCACTTTATTATTATTTTCTATCAAACGCGAGATGGATAAATTATAAAAATTCCATCAACGGGATAGCATCCCATCGACGTTATGTGGCACGCGACAAAAAAGCCCATTAGGTAAGCAAATGTATATTTTAATACAGAATAAGCTATAAATCTCGCGATGGGCTTTCGAATTCCGCGCAAGTCATCCGACGAGGTGAGATCGGCTGGGAAATACCACACACATATGCGTACCAAGGTGTACAACCTTACTTACATACATACTGATGTCGTGTCCGTGCCAACTATGCAAACATAACGTATTCGTTATATTTTACCAGAAATAGTTTTTATATAATTCGAATATCGGAATAATAACTAAAGTACTCCTAAAGGAGATTAATTTTATGTCGATGATATACGTCCCTACGATAAACATTCCTTATAGAGGGAGAAGAAGATAAGTATTAATGGATCGTTAGAAACAGACGCTACGAATTCTGGTGCTTAAGATAATATCCAAGTGGTTCCGCGTCGAAAGTCGATGCTGGCGCCCGAGTCGATGCTACGAATATCTTCATCTCAGACTCGCGTCCCGCACGTGCCTAGCACACTTTATTATTTACTATAGACATAAATACACCAGCTCGACACCTGCACCTGCTTATAATGCCGTCCATAATCGCTCATAACTAAACAATCACTATCACTGCTATAGCTATCATTTCGTCATGTTTATGTCTTGCGGGCCATACTTTCACATCCGCACAGAGGTGCCGTTATTGCTGTCCGCAGGATTAATTTTAATCTTAACGCAATTATGTAATTGTGATATCAGTTACTTTGCAACATACTTACATTACATTAACTGAAATATATTTAAAGTATAGAACATAAAACTGCAGAAAAATTGTATTTTTTCCACTAGTAATAAAAGTTAATAAGGTATCATAATAATATTTAAGTCCGTGTAAATTGTTATGGCAAATACATGATTTAATCTTTTGTGGAATACAAAAAAGTCCTAAATGTAATATAATTATTATTGTAATTAATTATTAGATACCTACTACCTAGTAGGTATCTAATACTAAAGTACCTACTTTAGTACCTCTAAAATTATCAACCCTTTATGGAGAAGATTCTTTCTAAAACAAACGACTTATGTTAAATGTATAATATAAATAGATGGATATACTCGTAGTAAGTATAAATTATCCTTTTTTAGTGTTACCAAAAGTAACCGATGGTAAGTGGAGCAAGAAGATTATCGAATAAAGGCCATGGGCTCGGCAAACGTAATGTTGGGCGCCCTCCAGCCAGATCAACAGACGATTTGAGAAAAGTAGCTGATAGTGACTGGATGGCTAAAGCGGGGTTATCGGGTCTTGTGACGTACCCTAAAGGAGGGTATCGTCCGGCAGTGGACTGTAAAAGGCTGATGATGATGATGATGATGACGATGATTCGATATGAAATTTATTGAATTACACAAGTATGTATGTAGGTATGTAGTAACTTTTTTGAATCGTAGAAGGCCACTAATCAAAATACCTACTACTTATTTATTAATCGTTAGCATGTAGCACGTGTGAGTTAGAATTATTATTCTATTCTAGCAGTGTAATAAATTTATTTAGTGACAACTAGTGTCGTGTACGCATACAAATGGTCCTTAAAGAAAACTTTAAAGACAATTATTATATACCTAATAAACGAGTACAAGCGCTATAAAACGTACCAACAGCTAAAAATAACTATTGACCATAATTGAAAAAGCAAAGAATTGTGATTATTGTCCGTCGCACACGACAATAATCACAAGTTGAGGGTGGATGAAGAAACATCTACCCTGAAGGCGGAGTCGTGACATCGCTGGATCAGTCTGCCTGCGACCACGGCTGGTGTAACCTAGCCGAAACGTCAGGCCCCAAGGTAATATAACGATAAATAACGATAACGATTCAGCCTGTAATATCCCACTGTTGGGCATAGGCCTCTTCCCCATGTAGGAGAAGGATCGGAACTTAATCCACCACGCTCCTCCAATGCGGGTTGGCGCATATATTCCCTACTATGAGTAACGATCGCTATCAGATGTCCATGATAACAACCGGGACCGACGGCTTAACGTGCTCTCCGAGGCACGGTGGGGAGACCCACAAGGACTGCACAAACAACCAGACCACGGCAAACATCTGTATGGCCAATACAAATGTTGTCGTGTGCGGGGATCGAACCCGCAACCGCCTGCGCAACAGTCACTCGCAATCCAATGCTGTGACCGCTGCGCCAACGCGGCGTCAAGGTAATATATTCTACCAAAAAAAATTGTTTGCTTTAATCCCCGTGAGAACATTAAAATATAGAAATAAAATATGCAAAAATTTTCTGTACAATAATGGTCTTAATAACTTTTGCCCTAAAGTGCATAGTTTCCGAGATATCGGCCAAAAACGTTTTTTTCAAGATGGCGCTTAACGCTCCACCTGAATCTGTAGGCATTTTGTGGTTTTATGCTCAGTTTGAGATCTTATTAAAAAAAAATTTGATCGGAAATTTAGTGCGAGGTTGACCAAAAACACGGTATTTTTACTGGCCTATCAACAGAAGCGATCGTACCAGAATTTTCATTTATCATACGTATTCTGGTGTTAACAATAACAAAGTCATTGTAAAACACCACACACTGGCAATGTCAGGGGCTTGATAGTTGATAGACGTGCCTGGAAATGCCAACGTAGTCGGAATGAGCTATATATTTATTAGCATATTATATTTATGTTATTTAATCAAAAGACCAGTAGCGGATAGACCGATAAGCACATTAGGCACGTGCTCAAAGCATACGCCCTCCAAAGGCCCCTGCTGACGAAATGTTGTGCGTGAATCTAGCCTTTTAACTAACTAACGCGCAATCAATAATCACGATTGGTGAAACATAAACAGCAGCACGGTAAGTGATATCGCTGATATCCATAGATCGCAGAACATCTGTGAGGCACATCAAGCAACCCGCGCTTTGCAGGATTCCTTTGCAATTTAAATACTTGTGAAAAAAAATGTTATGATGTATGAGTAATGTTACTAATTTATAAAACTATTTTAGGTGTTTACTGTAATATAAGTCGAGTAGCAAAGAAAGACATGAACAACGCCTATTTCGTACACTTTACTTTGGATTCCAGAAAATTATTTCAAAATGTATAATGTAAAGCTCTGTCTTTTTAAGATAAATAATAATGTCTTTTTTATACATCGTGTCATCTATAAGGTCTTGATAAAGCTTTTCTAATTTCGCTTCCGATGTTATTACAATTATTATTTACATCATTAATTTATAAGGCACAGTTTCATCACTAACATCTTTATAATAAGTTTGTGTCACGTTGTTACCATTTGCATGAAACCTCAGTTAAAGACTTGGGAAGTTGCGAGTCATTCCCAGCACAAGTATCTCCGATAACTTATTGGGAAGACTCAGAGTAATTTATATTGTAATGAGATTTCATGAATAAAGATATTATTATTATAATCATTTCATTCATATAAATAGTTAACCGACCGGCTAAAGTTTATTATTTTAGAAAAATACAAAATACACAAGTACAATTGCTTAGACCACGACAAACATTTGTATGGCCTATACAAATCGACGGGGATCGAGCTCGCGACCGCAAGTGCAACCGCCAGTCCTGTGACCGCTGCGCCGACGCATCGTCATTATCATATTTAAGTAAACATACCTTGCATATGCAACGAAAGCAGCTGCTCCAGTCCTGCTCAAGTCTCGCGTCTTGGAGACGAACGGTCTCGCCTTCATTCGAACACGGTGCTCGATGGCCTTCTGGAATAATTTAAAATAATATATTACGCTCTTAATAAAATTAGTGTTTCCATGGTACAAATAAATATATTCCAAACCATGATTAAAACATAATATGAGAAATTAATTACTCTGGATCATAAAAATTCTTATACTTATACGCTTCAGCCTGTAATATCCCACTGCTGGGCATAGGTCTCTTTCCCCATATACGAGAAGAATCAGAGCTTAATCCACCACGCTGCTCCAATGCGGGTGAGCGGAACTTATACTTAATAAACAAACAATAAAAAAAATTATATTTACTAGTATCAAATTATTAAAATAAAACAAAATATCTGTATAGTATATAGGTACCAATTTATAATTGTCTTAAAAAACAGCGAACATTTAATTAAACGTTTCTATTTCATAACTCAGGCACTTTGTTGATAATAACTAATCTTGTAATATCACATAAATTACAACAAATATGAAAATAAAAAATTATCAAATTGATGAGAAATGTCTATTTTGTCATTACTTTCAATGAACACATTTCGAACAATATTTCCGCGAAGATGATACCGCCATGATGGTTGGTGTCGCAGCCGGCTGATTTACCTTGATTAAAGCCACGGATCCGCATTCTTACTACGTACCGAATATTCGGCGCCACAGGTTACTAAGATCTGCGTAAATATTTTGGTAATTAATGTGTGCTCGACTCAAACACTACGAAATTATTCCGCAGACGATAAATATGCGAAATATTTGCTGAGTATTATTAATGGTGTCGCTTCTAATGCAAAAGCTGTATAGCGATTTTAAGCGGATATCTACTATTTATGCAACAACATTAGTGATTAAAATGAATATAAATTATTAATTGTCCGATCTACTTTATCATCAGTTAAAATTTTATTTGAAATAAAATATTTTCATTTTGTGATCAAGTTTTATTTACATTTTATAAAACCGTGCCTCATAGCAACAAGAGCTTGTCAAGGTTAACGAAGATTTAAATATAGTCGCGAAATTTTAGTAAATCAAGGAAATAGAAGTTCGTCCATCGAAATACATCACATATTATGTAATAAAGATGTTAAAGCGGACATCCTTACCAAATGTTTATATCGTTTTGATTTTTTACATCATTACGAATGCTCTACATTTTATACCTTTAAATAGCAATTGATTGCACCATCTTTAATTATTTACGACCTGAACATATTTCGTAGACGTGATCAAATATACGCACTATCACAACTAAAGTGGTAGTTTTGTAGTATTCCTTTTAATATTTTTGGGTATATCGATCTTACACAAAAATATTGCGTATTTATTAATAGGCAGAACTGATTGACTGACTGATTATTTTCCTACTCATAAGTTTTAATAAAGAAAAAGAAAAATAAAAATATTAAATGAATATATAGGTATTTATGATAACAAAATGGTTGAATCATTTAGTTGCAAAAATGAGAACATATTTGTTTGATTTTTAAAGTCTTTCACCAATAAGAAGCTATTTATTCTGTTCGTAGCACAGAATCAAAACGTTACCTTATGCTGGTTGAACAATTAAACTCAACAGAAATGAAACGAGTAATATTTACTTTTATCCAAAGTAACTACATATAGTACTTTATACACTTCGTATATGGTTGTGCAATAAATTAGATAAACATTACGCAGCGTTAGGACAGTCACAGAATCCACCTCGCACTTAACCGGTATACGAGAGTTACAAAGTCCGCTGGGCAACGGTAAGCGTATCTAATATTCGATAATATCCAAAATGTATGCCGTATGGTCATATTTCGAACAACTGTTATGAAATGAAAGATTATAAAAAAGATAAACAAAAAAAGCAAAAAATTATTAGCATAATTATTATGTCTTAAGCAATGATTTTAAAAGCTCTCTACCCCACAAACACCAAAAATATTATGTGTGACATTTTCTACAAAGATACTACTGTATCAAAATCAGTTCATTCAAACATACGATACTACCGACAAAAAAGATTACATGTGTAGGTACATATAGGTGCACTTACACAATTATAAATACATACATCAAAATGGTAGCACCCTTTTATTTACGTTGGGGTTCAATTAAAATCGTTGAGCCTACTAGTATTCAATTTAAATCGGTAGGGAAAATATGTTATTTATTATTTTATTTTATAAATTTAACTAATCCTTTCTTAATGATGAATTAAAAAAAAACAAGTTTACCCTATACTTCATTCAATAGCATGTCTAAACTTTTCATCACCGTATCATGAAGAGAGAATTCTCCATTTGTGAGTTCGTGACCTAATCATTAAGTCATTTGCAAGTCATTGCACTATCTGAAGGATTGTTTTAAAGCCTAGACTCTACTACGTTATGATTTTCATAAGATAATTTTGTACCTACAGGTATGAGCTGATTTTAACAATTTAAAGCCTTTGTCTTTCATCCAATCTATGTATATCTATTATATATAGGTATTGAAAAAGATTGATTATTTCATTATTTAAAAAAAATCTATTAAAATCATAATACAGTGTATAATTAAATATGGTTAGATAAAATTTTGAATAGATATTCGACGTAATGATTACAAATTAGTTACTCCAAATTAAATGACGTAAATCTCTCCAGGTAATTCTCGAATATTCTCGTTATCACAAATCAAGTACAGTCGACAATAATAACGAACAACGAACACAGTTCAACAATTAACCAGCTGATCAGAGATTCATTCGTATTTCAATGCAATAAAAATGGTTTAAGTGGATATTAAAGTCAATACTGTGCTAACTTCAAGGACAATGAAACTAAATAAATCGATAGTAATAAATTACTCAAAAGAACTGGAAAATACCTAGCTCAAGAGTTAATCGTAAGGTAGCTAAAGACTAAAGATATATTGATTAATGCGTTTTGCGTAAAGGTTTCTATAATAATAACTTACATATATTATATTACATTATATGCACGCATTAGAAAAATAATGATTATATATATATATATATATATATATATATATATATATATATATATATGTAGTAACTCTTTCGAGGGTCATTCATCCGCAATCAAATATAACAGTCTCTTTCTCAATATTACTTGTCGCATATCGAGTTCACGAATCACTGAAATCAAATAATCTCTCTGAAGCTGTTGCCTTAAGAACTGCCAGCGTTGGTTTCGAAATAACAACTTGGTGTTGCTTACAAAACGGAATCAGTCCGATATCTGCACAATTATCACTACAAGTTGCAGTTAGATTTACATTGCCACTGGAGTTGTTTCAATTAAACGTCGGCGTAGATATAAATAATGGATGCAATACACGTGCCCACTAGTACCGGTGTTCATTATCCAGCTGTTCACCTAAAGTTTTTTTTTAATAGTTGTTTCTAAATGGTATAATATTATGTTTAAAATAAATCTATTCATATAGTGTCTAATAGACAAAATGAAAGTTGAGTTCTACTAACTGATAACGCCGTGGATTGTGCCGTCAGCGATGACAAAGTCGCAAAACATGGCGAGCAGTAGAAACCAGGCGACGGCATGTGTGGTTCGCGGGCCGGGCATGGTCGCGGCTACTCGCGGCGCCGGCGCACGCCGCTGCGCGCCCCTCGCATCCCACCCTCGCACCACGCGACTCGTGCGCAACACCTGCAACGTCACACACACGTAACTCCTCGAATCACCTCTTACGTATAATTAGCTCATGACCACACTCACGACGGCATGCATGCTCTCGGAATTCCAAATTACCCTTGTACACCGAGACAGAACACCGGCTCACATTATTCTTAATATGTTTATTTAAATTGTAACAAATGAACCTATAAGATGCGGCTGTATTTTATAAATTAAGTTAGTAGGAGATCCAAACTAGAGACGAACTTCACCCATCTGCTTAATGGATCAAAATTATTTTATATTTATTTTATTTTAGATTTGATAAAATTTATTATTATATATTTTGCATTTCTAATTTACTCGATATGATTACTTCGCTGATTTTATTCGCATAGAACTTATGATGTTAGATATCCCTCATATTATGCCATCTCATAGAAACTTGTATTTTTAGAGCGGAATTCATAGCTTTAAACTTAAAGGTAAAAATAAATACCTCCTCACTTGGGGCAGTAGATAATAAGTATATTTATTTCTACGCTGCTGAAATAGTCGCTTTTTACAATTAAATTAAACATAATTGTATTGAACAGCCTAATCAGGTTATCACAAGTAATTTTGATAGTAGACAATTTATTTACCATTTTTATCGTTTTGAGGGAAAAAATACCGTTAACACTTGATTTATTATTATATATTAATTAAGAGGCCAAATACCATAATAAAATAAAAAATGATGGGCTTCATACACTTCATCACCATTTTACCTCTTCAAGAAATGAATATCGTTTTTTTTTTTCAAAAATAACGCTTATGGTAAATTATGAATATCTCAACAATATCAAACAAACTTCTAACATTTGTAGTTAGTGTCGGTGTTGATAATTATGTCAGTTGAGTGAAATGTTGTTGGCTAATATAATATACAGATTTGCCGAAATACATATAACAGAGTGGACTTCTCGTTCTCATAGTAAGAATATAAAAATTAAAATACATATAGTAAAATCCTCTATTGAACGTAAAACGTTTATGAAACTTTGATTCTAATGGGTATGATAATTAAAATTTAGCAAAATTACAAAACATGAGAACGTAAAGTGACGTCAAGTCGTTGACGAGTCAATGGACTCAGAATTATCAAGCGATAAGGGTTTTATTTAGCGCGAATTTTTATAAAATCTTTCCTAGATACAGTGGGACTAATCGAACAATACGTAAAATTTAAGTAGCACGAAAAAATCGGCTCAGTAGAATATTAGGTAAGGTTACTTTAATGACAAGTTTATTATATTAAAGAATAAAAATAATTATATTATATGTCAACACAAACAATTACAAGTCTTTCTCGGCTGAATAACAGTTCCATGAAATGTATTCGTTATACGTCTTTTTGTAATGTAAGTAATAGTGTGGTTATATTTATTTCGTCAAAGCTTCAGTTAAAAAATTAAAGATACCATTAACATCATAATATTAATATATATTTCAAACAACGTTTCTGATGACGCAAGTATCTGTATGCATTAACGCTGTAACGTTATAAAAAGAACTACTGACGTCCGAACCTTTGTTGCCAATTATAATACCATTTAGAATTAACATAATTATGAAATAACTACGAGTACTTGCTTCCTTTTATAGTAAACTTCTTGTTTTGCCATCTTTGTTGTAATGAAATTTTGAAAAGAAAATCAATTGACTTAGAATCATTAACACTTGAAGTAAACGCAACTAAGTCAAAAGTAACGCTATATTGATTAGTAATTGAATGGTTGTTCACCTTTTCGACGTCAAAACCCACTGACACCCAGCGTGATACGTATATTTATGACATTATTAATTATAATAAAGATACACATTTACTAAACTAAATCCCAATCAATAAAAATTACTCACGTAAAATGCGTATTGTCAGCAATATGATTACAATACTGTGATATAACAAATCTCTATATATAAAAGAGATTTCCACCTATATATTGACTCATCACGATATCTCTGGAACCATAATAGGCGTAGAGACTTGAAATTTTGGTAGGAATATTCCTTTCGCCGAGTAGAGGTCAGCTAAGAACGGATTTTACGAAATTCCACCCACAAAAGGGGGTTGCGGGGGTTAATAACATATAATTATGGCAAAACAACGTTTGCGGGGTCAGCTAGTAGGCATATAAAACAAGAATTTTACTTCAGATACGCAAAGCTTAAGTTGTAGAACTCTTTAAACACTATGTATATACTAGGTACTAGGTAAACATTTAATTATATTCTGCGTAACCCTTAATACAAATTTTAAATTTAAAGAAAGAAACACAAAACAGATTAAGCATATAAACCAGGGTCGATAATATTTTAGACCAAAAAATTAGACCAGGATAAAACCTATCACAACAGTAAGAAAATGTAACAAAAATATAAGGACAAATGATTTACGGATGATTTAAAGTCGGGAAGTGGATTTTAAGGTCGAAACAGTTTATTATCGCGATTTCTGGCAAAACTACGAGGTCCTATCGAAAAAAGTTACATCGTAAAGTTGTTTTTGAAATTTTCGCCTTTTTGAGGTTATTTGAAAAAAGTGCATATACAAAAGATCTTTTTATTACCTATAATAATAAAATAATAGTAAATAATAAAATTATAAACCGTTCTCAACCTTAAAATCTACCCCCTTTCCCACTTCCCGGTCTCAAATGGCTCGTAAATTATTTCTTCTTTTATTTTTGTCATTTTTCTTACTTTTGTAATGGGTTTCATGCTGTTATAATTTTTTTTTTTAATTTTTACCATTTTCAAAGGCTTCGGCACTGATCTAATAGCACATTAAATTAACTATTGCTACAATAATTAAAAGTCAAAAGTCGTTTCGCATTCCTAAATAATTATGAATAATTAAAGTATTATTTATTTATTTTATTTTTTTTGAGAGTAAGCAGCTACAAAATCACAGGCGTTAGTGGCTAGTAGTTTAAATGTACAATCTATTAAATATTTTCAAATTAATGATAGAAAAAAATCACTAAACATCAAATATTGCATCATACATAGAATTTTTGTAGGTACGTAGATACATACCAAACTAACGTCCTTACCATTTTTTACAACATTCCACACGAACATTGACCTCAAGTACTCGGACATATAGAATTTATTTATTAATAACAGACTATAGCAAAAAGTGGCTCATATTAAGTGCGTTTATTCGACGAAAGCAACATAAACTACGACGTCGCCACAGTGCTTACCTTAAAATAATTAAGTAAACTTTCGTGCGTTAGGTACGCACGAAAGTATACTTAATGATTAATAACATTTTAAAGTATATAAAGTAACAAAAAATAATGAGGCGGAATGAAAGTATCTGAGACCTTAATAATTTCGTATGCTACTTGATTTAACTATATAATGTTATTTAAATATCACAAACGCTATTCGATAATAGAGTCATAGATTGGGCGCGCCAGAATCTTAGCTCTGATACATTGTCAATTAAGTTAGTTCCGGTTTCAGATCCTCCTGTGTAATGCGTTTTTAGACGCCACAAAAAAAAACTCGTTATGTATTCGCCCAACTTAGTCTTTTTATGAAACACGAGTAGACCAATGCTATTTATATTATTAGTGCTTGCGTGGCTCGCGTTCATTAATGAACGCAAATAAACATCAAATAAATCATACGCAACACCCAGGATATGAAATGCGACAGTCGATTTTTATTTCTTTTGCGATATCGGGAACTCTATATTTACTTCATTACATAATATACATTAATATATAGAATTATACTAATACTTGGTTATAATATATAATCTATATAATCAAAATAAGTCATAATCAAAATAATTAATAGTTTAAATTGATTGTTTTATTAATGTCTCTTACAAAAAAAAAAAAGTTATTAAAAATCGTTTAGATGTTTCGTATTAGTCATAAAATAAACGCTTATGAATGTGCAGCATCAAACAAATAGTTTTTATCAAACGTTGCGATACGAGATGCCTCTTAAATTAAAGACGGTAGCCACATCCGGTAACGAGTATTGTTACTTTTTTTGCGCCACATGTCAATCAGATAATTGTCATTAAAAATGCCTGGTACAGAACATGCTTCTTAAAAAATCGTAGTTATCTACCTATGTAAGAAAAGAAGTAAAATATTATTATGTCTTTAATTACCCATTACTATATTAAAGAAGGGATGTCAAAATATTTTTTTATCGTAAACATGGTAAAACTGTGAAAATGCACTGCAGTTACAAAACTTTTAATAGTCGTTAGTTCAGTGAACGAATTACAACCCTAAATAAAAAATAAAAATCTCTACTCCAATTCAAAGTCTTATTACTTTTGTTAGGCATTAATTTAAGTATTTTACCCTATTATAAGTATTACAATTTTAATACTTAAAATGTTATATTTGGAAACGAATGAGTTTATATTGCCAATATATTTATATACCTCACGATTTGGTTTTCCATGACTAAAGAAAGTTACACTGAAGGTTTAATTTTTCCATTACCACATTTTTGTTAATATTTTTTTATATTCACTATATTTTATCATACTTACAATATATTTCATCGCGGATTCGATCGCGTGAAAATGAAATAGCGTTGAGAGCAAAAGTTAATGATGGTGGCCGCACATAGGTACATACCTACATCAGAAAAAAAAATCCAATAATTTTTTGGTATATATGGCGTTTACAGATTTCCACGTTTTTTTTTCTTTACGATTAATGTTAAACGGTTAACGTTTTACAACAAAATTTATAAAAGGAAATAATGTACCTATTTCGCTGTTTGCTTTTCCAAGTAAACACATATATGTATTTTAAACTATTATTTAAATAGATACATAATATTTATATATGGCAGAAAGTCATAAAAAGCCCTTTGACTGTATATACTTATTGAAAATAAAAATAAAATGAATATTAGAAACACATAAAATTCGTACTAACGTGTGTTACCATAATAGGTATTGAAACACAAAACAACCTCACTCAAAATACACCGAAATACTACTAAAAAGTCAGATTATGTGGAGTCTTGAGACCACCGTGTTTGATCTCCTGGAAAGCAGCGGTAAGCATTTAAAAGAATGTGCTTTGTTTCCACATGGGAATATTTTAGCGCCCACGACATAACTTCCGCGAACGCATTTAGCAAACCATTGATAAAATTAACTATAGGTACTACAAATTACCGGCTATTGAATAAAATATAATCCGTTTCAAATGAGACACACGTGAACTATTGCGAGCGGTCAATACAAAGTTTATTTGTAGATATAATTGTATATATACAGGCAAGTATATATTGTTTACTTTTATTTAAATAGTATAAAAGCAAGTATATATGTTTTTTTTTTATTAAAGTAGTTTTTTGCATCTTACTTTTTTAAACATTTTATGACCATTTCAAGGACGAAAATAGCTACCAATTTAAAATTGTATTTATTACGTAGGGAGAGCGGGGAGTATTGAAACGAAGGCGAGTTGAATAAGCGCAATTTTTCGGAATCTAGAAACGCTAGCGAGTTGGCGGTTATAGCTAATTTACCACTTTTGACACCCGCTAGCTATATTGCTATCAGTAGTCATTTACGCGCCAAAATTGACATTTTTGTCTTTACAATATATTAGATAAAAAAATCGATAAAAGTAAATTTTTATCCTCATAATAACTTTAACTCCATTTTGTTACATTAGCTATTTTATTCCAACAGTTCTACAATATTTGTCAGCTTACTAATCCAAGATTTGAATAGTAATAAAGATTTGGAATTACTATTAATCTGAGGAAGTTATATTGCTAAAACCTAATGGTAACCGATTTTTATACGCTAGGAGAGTTGAAACACAACTTTGCGTTGGCGTTGCATTGATGTTTTATTTAAGTTTTTTTTTTTATTACGATTTAAGGTATACTTGGCTATGCTTATTATTACAATAGATTATATTACAGGAATTGTCAAAACTGCAATTAGCAGTAAACGTAAAGATGCGACTACTCGCGTCCGCCTAAGGGTGGATTTAGTTTAGACCAAACGAACAAAGAGCTAGAGCCTAGAACAAGAGCATTCTTTCTTGATCTTTATGTGTAAACGGAAACTTGTTTTCATATATATAAGAACGAAAGAATGATCTACGCCTGTTTACACTAAAAGAATTTGATAAGAATTTGATATAGTGGGGATAGGATGAGCATTCGCTCGTCTGATGTAAATCGACCTTTAATACTCACGACACTTTTGGTGATGATTGTCTGAACCTGATGGTATTGATTTTCATTATTTGAACTACAGCCCTTAATAATTATCTAACTCAAAATTTTCTAAATATAACATTGAAGGATGCTTCTGCTCCAACCAGTATAGTTTGTATTACATTGGTTGCAGTGTGTAGTTTGTACTTCATACATGCCCATGATAACCTTTGTTCAAACGAATGACTATTCTTCTGTTTTCAATCAATCCTCTGTAACTTCTACCACATCCGATGTATTCTCACTAGAAATATTTGACATCTATCGAAAGCGGAGCTTTTAAAAAGTGCACAAAATAAATTAAAGGCTAAGGGCCTATGCAAACCACGTTTTTTAAGCGCGTTTGTATCGCGACACACGCGCGTTTGCATCGCGTCTGTATCGCGTGACACGCGCGTTTAAAAAACGTGGTTTGCATAGGCCCTAAGTCGGTTATTAAAAGATCACATAAAAATAAATTATGTTTTAATAGAACATTTATTTTCAAATGTGTTTAACGCAAAATATAGCTATGTTTTAATGCTCCTAGAGGACAAGGTTCATTTGGTATACAACAGGTTACATACTATCGTTATTAAAGATTACTTTAAAAAGTTGTAATCAGTTTTCGATCTAATTTAAACAAGACTACAAGACAAGTATTAGCTTTCGATTAAAGTAAGAATCATCGAAATCGGTACACCGAGTAAAAAGTTATGCGGTATAATATAACGTAGGTCGACGAAAAAGTAGTCACGTAAATACGCATTATTAGATATAACTCTAAAAGTACTTGTCAGATCTCAATTAAATTAAAATGGGACCACATGACACGCAACACCTTTCAATTAAAACAAAATTAATCGAAATCGGTCCACCCAGTCAAAAGTTCTGAGCTAACATACATAAAAAAAATAATAATAATAATAATTGTGTTTGCTCGCAAACGAAAAAAAAGCGACTTCAATTACATCGACAAGTAATACAACGTAATAAGACGAAAAAATAGTCAAGTAAATACGCGCTATTAAAGATTATTCAAAAAGTTGTAATCAGTTTTCGATCTAATTTAAACAAGACTACAAGACAAGTATTAGCTTTCGATTAAAGTAAAAATCATCGAAATCGGTACACCGAGTAAAAAGTTATGCGGTATAATATAACGTAGGTCGACAAAAAAGTAGTCACGTAAATACGCATTATTAGATATAACTATAAAAGTACTTGTCAGATCTCAATTAAATTAAAATGTGACCACATGACACGCAACACCTTTCAATTAAAACAAAATTGATCGAAATCGGTCCACCCAGTCAAAAGTTCTGAGCTAACATACATTTAAAAAAAAAAAAAAAAAAACATACGTGTCGAATTGAGAACCTCCTCCTTTTTTGGAAGTCGCTTAAAAAACATACGTGTCGAATTGAGAACCTTCTCCTTTTTTGGAAGTCGGTTAAAAACAGTTTCAACTCTCCTCGGTCTCTCTTACTAATTCAGTCAGATACAAAATAAAAACGCAGTAGTGGACCATGAAATGATCAGGACAAACACGAGACAGCCAATCGTGCGTGCCGAGACCATCCCATGCCACCTGCTCACAATATTTTGTAACTATCTAATTTACAAGACGGGTCATAGACATAGCCTGGTCGAGCTTTATTCAATCCCATGCCATTTCATCATTAAGGTATTCATTGATTGTATAAGCCTTTATTGCATAATGCTCGCTTGATAATTTTTTTAAACTTCAGTAAAGGCAGAGATTGAAGCGCAGCCGGAATCTTATTATATATTAAGATAGACATTCCTATAAAGGAACTACTTTTCTTCTTGAGCCGGCATTTACGAAAAATTAATTTGTGGTCGTTCCTCAGTGTTACATCATTTGAGGCATTTCGATCACTACGACTAACAAATAAATGCCTATTTTTCCGTATGTACATTATATTTTCATAAATATACTGCGATGCAAAGGTCAGGATGTTGATCTCTTTAAACTTCTCTCTCAGAGATTCTTTACATCCCATTTTGTAAATATAACGGATAGCCCTTTTCTGCAGAATAAAAATGACACTAATATCAGCCGCATTGCCTGATATGCGGCTGATATCATTATATATATGCGGCTGATGCATATATAAATGCCTGTTTTTCCGTATGTACATTATATTTTCATAAATATACTGCGATGCAAAGGTCAGGATGTTGATCTCTTTAAACTTCTCTCTCAGAGATTCTTTACATCCCATTTTGTAAATATAACGGATAGCCCTTTTCTGCAGAATAAAAATGACACTAATATCAGCCGCATTGCCCCATAGCAAAATGCCATAGGACATTATGCTATGAAAGTAGCTGAAATAAACTAAAAGAGAAAGAATGGCATGTAAATTAATATCACAATTTAATACAATGGTATTAAGATCTAAGTAATGGTTGAGAAACCAAATTAATATCTAAGGCGAACGATAATGCCGTTAACTGCATTTTATGATGCTGTTTAATATTTTTCTAAATTTGTTTTTATAACTTTTTTACGACAACTATTCAGTATGCTGTACTGTTCGTGGTACTTGACCCCGATCTGAAATTAAAAGTGGATTATTTGTTTATAAATTTTATTGAATGGCATCCATAAATTTCAATATGAAAGTTGATTTTAATAGTCGTAATAATATCGTTATTAATTATAACGTAGTACTAAAAATATGATTGTGTTCACATACTCGTACATAAAGTTTTATGGACACATAATTTTAAATGACAATTATTACAGCCTTCCAAACCACATGAGAAGTCGTATTGAAGAATATTTAATATGTTTAATTAATTATAACAAGGCAATATGAATAACATTCACGTTGTTAGTTATTAGTTGTTTGATCAATAAACCTGCCTGGAAAGTAAATATTAACTGTGAGAACCTTAAGCAATTGCAGGTGGCTCACGGCATTTATTAGATTAATAAATGTAAACAAATTATTCAAGTAAACCTGCTGAGCTAGCGTGAGATAACTGTTAATAATTTTATTACCCGTCATCTCCATATGCATCTCGAATAGAAGATTACGAGATTTAGAAAGTCGCTTTTTTGATAGGGCTCGGATGAGAAGATTGTCACGGCGCCAGCGCAGCCCTACTTTCACAGAAGCACCGGAGGTCGGGAGGAGCGAAGGCAGCACAAGGTCGCTGTAAAGGCAAACTACTCGCCGTCATCTTCGTAGTGACACGCGCATACCAGTCCCAGAACGGAACGCGGTCGCAACAAAAACTCTCGTATATATTTCACGCGTGCGCAACATTATCTCGATGCTCTCGGCTCCGATTACTTAATGCTCCATCTAACTGTACACGAGCGGCGAAACAAGATCGGGTTTTTTCTCGGCAAGTTCGACGTTCCGCAAGGGCGAGATCACCTCGGGGTGTAGTTCCGTGTTGCGGGCTGTTTCCTTGTTTTTGATAAATGAAATATATGCCATGGAGTGTGCAATAATCGTATACACCGAGGCAAATTAATTTATGAACTAGTTAGCTCCGGAGACCCACGGTGATTATGCTATTCATAAATATCATGTAGGTATTTTAGTCTCATGTTAGTTAAATAAGTTTTAGATATCGGGGCCTCATTAACATAGCGATTATCCTATACGAACTACTGTACAATGAATTATCTTGTGCAAATATTGAAGGAAAACTCGTAATTACCTTTTGTTATCTGAGATTTATTTGGAAATACGTAATCTGAGTGCGAATGGTAATTCCTACTGAACATAAAATGTAGAATTAATATTTTTTGCTCTTGTCCGACGGTGTTGAGAAATTCAATGTTTCAATTTAAAATTTTCATCTTAAGTACCTAAACATATTTATGCTATTTAAAAGGCTTTTAACTTCAATGATAAATGTGTAAAACAAAAAGTTTACGAGTGATTTAATAAAATGAAAAATTACTCTCAATTATAACCCGGAACCTTTTATGAAATCGACAAAAACATTAAAAATTCCACGCGTGAAACAACGAATGCCGTTGATTAAAGTCGACTGATACCAGCTAATTCAATCAGCAGGCTTGAACACAAGATATCCATTAAACATCTACAAATACGAGGAAAAACAATGTCACTGCTTCTATATTGTTGTATTATCTTACTTAAAACATACTTAAAATAAAGACTTTGTCTCTTAGGTAAATAAATCGTCATGAATTATATCTAGGAAGTATAATTATCAATTTTAGATCGACAAACTATCAGAAATTTCATTATTTACTAAAAACGTAGAATTTAATATAGTCTGTGTGCATCTACCTTTATATATTTGTGACACCTTCAATCAAGTTTTACGTGAACTTTTTAAACTATACCCACTAACTAAAGACTAACGTTACACTAAGTTTAATTTTTCCATTACAAAATTTTAGTTAATATTTTTATACTTAGTACATTTCTCTGTCTGTGTGAACCTGCCTTGATAATTGATATTTGTGACATCTATATCTATGTATATAAAAATCAATTGCTGTTCGTTAGTCTCGCTAAAACTCGAGAATGGTTGGGCCAATTTGGTTTATTTTGATCTTGAAATGTTTGTGGAAGTTCAGGGAAGGTTTAAACGGTGAGAAACATAAATAATATGTAACTGAAAATACTAAAATCGACGATTTAATTTTCCAATACAAATTGTTCCTAGCGGGGAAATAATGTATTTTGTCAAAAACGCTGTCAATTGGTTGTCAAATATTTATAGGTGCGTTCATAAAGTGTTTTGTGTATATTTTTCACAAATATACGTAGGTGATACGAAGTTCACCGGGCCATCCAGTCTTCAATAAAGATTTATCTGCCAACCCGCAGTGGAGCAACGTGTTTGAATAAGCACCAATCATTCTCCTACATGGAGAAAGAAGCCTATGCCGGTATGCCCAACAGTGGAATGTTACAGGTTGAATAAATGCAATGCGATGCAATAAAGATTTACACCGGTAACCTTTTTAAACCTTTAAAATGAAATTCAAACTTGTTGATAGCCACTAAATTAAAAAAAATAATTATGTATATGAAAAGTATGAGCTAGGAACAAAAGGACTATGAAAGACAAAATATACCTACTTTTGTCTGTATTATAATTAGTATAATAATCTTCATGTTATTTATAAAATAATTACAATGAAAAAAAAGAAACTTTTTAGCATATTTGCTCGTTTCGTTTGACTTTTTAAAGTTCTATTGAATCGTCGGTGGTACATTTTACGATAATAATTACTGAACTGGGAATGCTACTGAAAAAAAGACGGCGAAACCTCACAAACAGGCAGTTTCACAATAGTAACACTTTTAATTTTTTTAACCAACTTTAAAAAAGGAGAAATATCTGTTTCTGTATTTTTTTCGTACATTTCGTTAATTGTAAGCCGGTATAAATATCTTTTTTTTTTTTTAAATATTCACACATCGCGAAAAATAAACACCGACCTACTGTGTTTTGTATGTTCTTTGCCTTTTAATAACTTGTATTTCATGAAAACTAGATTAATATTATACCCGATTACAAATGCTGTGTTCAGTGCCCAATTGACAACGTGTTTGTTCAGTGGTCACACCAACTGACTCTGATCTCCGTACATGAAAAAGTTTTGTATTGGCCATAAAGATGTTTCCTTTGGTCTGGGTGTTTGAGTTTGTGCGTTGTGTGTTTCCGGACCACCGACACAGGGTTCACATCCTACTCGGGCCGTCAAGTATGTGTCTATAGCATTTATTGTTCGGATGAGTCTTCCGTTCATAACTGAAAATTGAATTTTATATAGTAAGAAATATACATTTTATACGAAAGATAAGGGATCGCATATTTAAGTACTTTAACACTAATTTTAAACACATTATTAAATTTTATGAACTTATGACACATTCAATCGTATACTAATGAAATAAAGAAGTAGAGTTTGTAAGTTTGTTTGAAGATGTGTAGGGGACTATAATGCTACTGCCCTTAATGTATATTATTCCTTTAATTATAAGTTCTTACGAAGCCCTGCTTTCTGCTCCGAGATTATGGGTAGAGTATGGTGTATTATTTATATATATATATATATATATATATATATATGTCGGGGAATCAATACAGATAGTTATTAATGTCGGTACCTGCGATATTCACCTACCCTACATCATTTTATTATTCGAGTCATTCTGTCATGCATAAAACGAACGGTGCAACCGCGGCTCAGGCAGTCTTGGCTCTGGCTTGGCGCGGTGCACTTGTGTATCCTGCTAGTAGCTTAACCTCGACTCTTCTAATAGTTAGTTTGTGTACACGAATTAATTGTTACTGATTGGGCAACTCGACCGGTGGTGGTGAGTGCCAATGCGCATTGTTAGGCGGCGCCGCCGTAAACCAACACTCGGGTCACAAGTCCCGGGCACTGCGTCGAGTTGTCTCTCTGCCACGCGATAGACGGTACCCGCTCGGTGAGTCCATTGAATACTAAGTAGTGTAATTATGTTGTTTTAAATTACATTGTGAATTAACCAGGCCATCCGTCCTACTCCTCACTTCTGATTCCTACATCAGAAGTGGGATACTGTTCTCGTGCCCACTAAGAGTGTTACTAGTGAGTAATTTATTTCATGATGCCACGAGAATCGCGTTCGCGTAGTCCCGTGTAGATCGAAGCGCAAGTCGAGTCGTCATCATTTAAACCGATTTAGTAGTAATAGTAACCTGTCTCTTCATAAACTTTTACTTAGTATGACTGAGGAATAGACTAAGCTCAAAATTAAAAAAAAAATATTTAATATCGCGAGCGTAGTCGTGTACTTAAAGTTAATTCGGAGTTTGGGTTTCTTTGTTTAAGTTCTATTTTTAGCAAGTGTGCAAGGTAGTTGCAACATTTGGTGATGAAAATATCGATGTACTGTATTTTACTGTATTTTAGTTCTTTTCGGTCGTTCTGTTTTATTCTTACCGGTGTACAAGTGGTTTTTGTTCAGTGTTCGATTACGTAATTCGAGTTACCGGTTATTTGTTGAATTTAGTTTTATTGTGATACGTAAGGTAGTTGTGTAGTGATTAATTTTGCTAATAGATTTTGCGATTCAGTTTTTGTTTCGATTCAGTCACAATGTCAGACCGTAAGCGTAATCGTAGTGCGAGCCGTCGCGGTAGTCGCAGCGACAGTCTTTTAAGGAAGATGCCAGAAGGTCATGTACCAATTGAGTTTATAGATGACGATCATAATGGTGAACATTTTAGTGATGTGACAGAAAACTGATGTAAGCGCTCTAAAGACTGTAGTGTGTAGTCATCAAGAGGATGATACACTGTGATGAATGAGTGATCCAGGAGGGATACACTGTGACGTGATCCAAGAGGGATACGCGTGGATTGTGGAGCAATTGTAATTGCTGGTTGGAAGGGTGGCTTACATAGTTGTAGGTGTTGTAGAAAATGAATTGGTTATTGAAAGTTTGATTTACGTTGGTACATGACTCTGCGTAGCTATATTTTCGTTAAGTTTTTGTGGTTACCCACTTGTTTGTGATAAAGTGTTAATATCGTCTTAGCTTGAGTATTTCCGATTACCCTCTGTAACGGATATTTTTGTCTTTACGTCTACTATCTTACACGATATTTTAACTAATATTATTTGTCGAAGTACCGAAAGAGCGTAAAGTTAGAGACACCATCTTCCGAATAGTTAATATTAATTTTCTGATTAGTCAGTCACCATTTTCATCATCTATTGATGGGATTATTGTAATTTGTAATTGTATGAGCAGCTATTGTTTAGTTACGTAGTTTTAATTACGTGGCGTATAAGTGATTACTGTGATAATAATTAATTCGATATAGTTAAAACACACACGTATCGTGAACTATAGATTAGAAGTGAGAAATGAGTGTTTCATTGAGGGTTTTAGTCTTTTTCTACCTTTGATTGATTTTTTTAAAACTGTTTAAAAGTTGTTTTAGTTGTTCTGTTTAAGAACGTTTAAATTACAGAGAGTTAATTGATAACACCTAATTGGTGCAATCGTAAACTTGTTACAACAATAGTTGTAGGTAGGTAACCTCAGATTAATAATTTTGTTTATGAGTAGGTGACCATTAAAAAATTCTTACTATATTCTGTCCATTCGTTTGTTTTCTGTTAACAGTTCAAGAAAGTTTGAAATTAGAGACTCCCTCACACGATACCAATTTGATTTGAAATAATAATCGATTTTGTATATAAGAAGAATTTTCAATCGACTCAATGAAATATTTTCAGTTTAAGAATATTAATTATTCCTTTAGATACTAGTTATTTTAGTTAATTACGTAGCTAGTTTGTTAAATAAGTAGACAGGTATGTCATTTTCTAAGTATATTTACTCATACCTCTTGATGTAGAATTGATTTAGACTTTGTTAACCACGCGTTTTAAAGTTAAATGTCACTAACGCGTGAGCAGTTACATTTTAAGGCAGTCGTTGTAGGTAACTGTTAAAAGTCTTGATACGAGTATGTTTCCATCTGTTCTAATAATTATTGTGTAACTTTGGGAAGCAAGGGTTGTAAATGGAGCTATATGATTTCGCTACTTCCTTCATAGGGACAGTTAGGCTTTTTAATATCCTATTGGCGATTTTGTTCTGTTACAAAATGAGGACCGTCATCAAACGAAACTTGATCCGAAATATTGAGGCCCTTTTCGCGTATTAGAAGTTCTCGAAGGTAATCGGTATACCCTTAAAGCTTAAATTGTCAACGTACCTACAAATTTGCTCACGAAAAGTTAAGAGAAATGCCAGCACGTCATGTACCAGACGATATTGATGTAATTTATGATCTTGTTGATAATGATGATGTTCAAGTTTAAGTAGAGGGAGAGACTCGAGTGAACGACTCTATCGCCCGTAATGTGTTCAAACGTACCAGTGTAGTTATTTAGTAGTCGTAGCCCTGTAGAAGGTGTCTCTTGGGGCAACCCAAGAGTTCATGGGTGCGCGGTGTGCGTTTAACTCTGGCGGAGGTCGTGGTGTTTAATACCGTAGCGTGTAGTCACAAGAGGTGACTGACACGGGTGATCCATTCGATGGATATGTGTACTGAGATGTATGTGACTGACACATGTACTGTGATTGCTCTTCGTCTAAAGAGCCGTAGTGTTAGAGGTCTTTACTCGAGGACTTTGCAAGCTTGGTTGTAACTTGTTGTAGAAGTAAACGTGCGTGTATAGTTTTGGTTGTGATGACGTCGATGGTACATGGCTGTGGTATTTGTGTAAAGTGATTAGTTATAATTGGTTTAACGACATTTATGATTCAGATTAAAGTTCTTGAAACATTTAAAATAGTTGTCTGGTAATAGAACCTATAGGTATGTTCACGTCTTCACGATCAATTACGAAAGATTCCTCTTACTTATGTACGTTGTTAGATTTTTTAAATGTTGATGAGTAAATAGAGCACATACTATGGCTATTTGGTCGTATCACATGAGGTGATGACGATATGTATTGGTCGTATCATAAGAGGTGATGACGATATGTGTTGGTCGTATCACAAGAGGTGATGACGATATAGGTGGTAATAGTAGTTGTCGTTTGTTGAGCGTTGTATGTGATCTTAATGTGTCAATAATAAAACTTTATTTTTTTAATTACGGCTAGAGGAACCTTTCGTCTTTGAAGGGATAAGATCGATTGGTAGTTTTTTTTTAATTAAAGATTGACTGATGAAGCAAAGAATGTAATTTCACGTTAAGGACAGGTAGGCCGAGATTCTAAAGATGCTTTTAATTTGATCGTCTTGTTTACATTCCACACGAGGGCGTGTGCTATCAGGATGGTCGTGACTTGCCCTTAATTACTTATATAGTTTATTAATTGAGGTGAAACAGGTTCACACTGACCTATACTGGCCTATTCTGATAATAATTAGTTAATTCTTCGGTCTAATGGCTTTCAGTTGTGCCAACAAAGAGCATTGTCGATTTTGCTAATAAGTAATCACATATGATACTATGACTGTCAACTGATACTATGACTGCCAACTGATACTATGACTGTCAACTGTGATACTATATACTATGTCTGCCCTCTCATACTGACTCGGAACTAACGACGGTACTTAAGAGATGAATAGTAAATTGAATGAAAAAAAAAAGTGAGGTGGTTAAACATTTGATGGACAAACAATCCGGGCTAGTAAGGTCTCTCCTGCTGTTCTGGGAGACGATCCATGTTACGCTGTAGGGGTCTCGCCTGCTTTAGTGGGCGACGATTCCGACCAGCCTGTTTTACATTAGTATGGTCTCTTCTGCTGTTGTGGGAGACGATCCATGATTCACTGTAGGGGTCTCGCCTGCTTTTAGTGGGCGACGACTCAGACCAGACTGTTTGTAATGATGAGTGTAACGCTGTAGGAGTCTCGCCTGCTTTTAGTGGGCGACGACTCAGACCAGACTGTTTGTAATGATGAGTGATGCGCTGCAGGAATCTCACCTGTTTGAACTATAGGGGTTTTCATATTTTAAACCTAGATCAGTGTTACTTACCATATTGATATGACTGTAATGATAATGATGTTAACCATATTGTGACTGGTGTGACTGATTGACTTACTAACTGAAACCAATTGTATCTAGTCCAAAGGGTCAGTGTGTACCGGACCAGATATTAAGATGTTGAATAGATTTTTGTCAGGATAGTCGAGCGATATTTTGTTTTTTTGATTAAAAATACCTAAGGTTGTAATAAATAGCGCGCGAGGACGCGCGCACGTCAGAATGGCCGTGTCGGGGAATCAATACAGATAGTTATTAATGTCGGTACCTGCGATATTCACCTACCCTACATCATTTTATTATTCGAGTCATTCTGTCATGCATAAAACGAACGGTGCAACCGCGGCTCAGGCAGTCTTGGCTCTGGCTTGGCGCGGTGCACTTGTGTATCCTGCTAGTAGCTTAACCTCGACTCTTCTAATAGTTAGTTTGTGTACACGAATTAATTGTTACTGATTGGGCAACTCGACCGGTGGTGGTGAGTGCCAATGCGCATTGTTAGGCGGCGCCGCCGTAAACCAACACTCGGGTCACAAGTCCCGGGCACTGCGTCGAGTTGTCTCTCTGCCACGCGATAGACGGTACCCGCTCGGTGAGTCCATTGAATACTAAGTAGTGTAATTATGTTGTTTTAAATTACATTGTGAATTAACCAGGCCATCCGTCCTACTCCTCACTTCTGATTCCTACATATATATATATAATAGTATATCATTTCTAAGTTTATTTAAAAAAAATTAACTATGACAATAGGCTTTTACCTATAACTAAAGTTATTAAGTTGCTTACCATAGGAACAGACGACCGTGACTTATTTATTATTTATTTATTTTATTTATTTTAATTATTTATCATAGTAAGACAAGTTGGAAGAAAAAGCCCTTCTACGCCGCTTTATTAGCTTATGCTTTTGTTATGGTATTATTGATTGATTCATCTTGTAACATCGCCCTACTGAGACTCTTTCTCCGTATTGGTAAGTAATACGTTAATACAATGCACCTATTACAATCATTTTAGTATTTAGCAGATCTAAAAAAGGCTATGAGACGGTTTATATTTCTCAGTTAGGTAAGCAACAATTTGCCTGTTTTGAGTTAAAAATTTATAATTGTTAAGTGATATTAATCCTTAAGAGTAAAGTTACTTCATTGTCAAGTACGAAGATAAATTTGAACTCAAATAGTTTGTTGTTTGGTTGCATAATTTAAGAGATAAAGGAAGGTGAACATCAATGTGGATTAAGCCACCGCTGCACGCTGTGGAGTTATAAATTTGGCTCCGTATTGTATCAAAAATCTATACCTATATACCTAATACCAATTTTAAATATTATATGTAGAGCTTTCTAATTTTGCACTAATAAGGATTCATAAAAGTTATTTGCTCAAATAGATTTACTTATTATTAATATTCATTTCAATCAAGAAAAAATTATATCGTACCGATAAAAAATATATATCGTACAGTACCTATAGTTATACCTTAAGCTAAGTATAAACACTAAGGCTGTCTCCACGAGCGAGCGTATCGCCGGCGATACGCTCTCTCGTGGAGACAGCTCCATAGAGAGTGTATTGTATTGGCTAGGTGCGAAGTCATGGTGGAGGTAAGCCGAATCGACACAAGCGTACGCAGTGGTGAATTTTTGAACTAAACGGAGATGTTTCATGACTCTGTCGTATAAAATACACGTAAACATTTTAATTTTTTATCAATAATAAAATTTTAATAAAATGAGCAACTGGAGTTGCTGTGTCATTAATTGTGGAAATACTAGCAGAAAGAGTGAGTGTAAATTTTATACATTTCCAACTGCGAAATGGAAAATAAATCAAAGAAAAAAGTGGATAGTAGCAGTAAGACGGCGAAAGTAAGTAGTATCATAACCTTAATTTCAGTATTAATAATAAAAGAGTATAACAGGCATTTGGAAACTGGTAAATGTTGTTGACACAATAATATATTATCTAAATTAGTAATTTGAAATATAAATGTTTTTACTTGTGGAATTTATCAAAATTTAATAAACTATTGTATGTATTTTATTAAGAATTTCATATTAATAATGAAAAATATTTTGCTACTCTTTAGATTAAACAACGTGTTTATTAAATTTAAAAAATTTAGGTAATAATTTGGAACTCAATTCGATGATTTACTGCTTGAAACCCAGTTTTGATTATGACATCCATGTTTTCGTAACGACAATATTAAATTAAAAAAATTAATATTTTACGTTATCTTCAAGATTCAGCTATTACATTATCTTTTTATTTTTATTCTTTACTTTTACCTTTACAATTATAATTATACTCTTTGTTTCCAAAGTTTGTTTCCTTTTAATTTTGTTAAAATTAATTTTACAACTCATATGTACTCACTCAGCTATGCTCAAGCTATGCTTTAGAAATTAGAATTGACCACAGATTACACACAGATAGTATAAAACTATAAAGCTAGCTAGAATTGACTTAATCTAATCATGTAAATATTACCTAAATAATTTGTTTATCAATGATACTTACGTTTTTTTAAAGATATTTAATTCAATATAAAATAGCACGTAATTTCGTCAGTTCGTCACTACATTTTTTTCACATATTGATAGTTATTTTAACAATAAAAAATAGTTATTGTCAAATATCATTAATATACTGCCAATCACAGATTATATCTGCCAATACTGTCCCCTTTTAGTTCATACCTCGAGTGGCGCTACCGTCACGCACCTAGCCAATAGAAATAGGTGCCAGGTGGCACGACGATACTATCGCCGGCGATACGTTCGCTCGTGGAGACAGCCCCTAACCAAAATTATCACAAAATGTGGATCCATAGCTCAATTGGCAGAGCTGACACGGTATGTCGGACGCGCGGGTTCAAACCCCGCTGGATCAAAAAATTTGATATGATTTAAATTTTCTGGGAGTAGCTTCATTTTGATGAGACGAACAAAAAGTTCCGCTTCGAAAACTCTCGATTGTGGTAGATAATAGAGTTAGCAGGAGATAGAGCAGCGAGCGTAGGACCGGGATAACGTACCACGCAATTTGTAGGACAATATTACCATCAATATATAAATATTAACTAACTAAAAGAAAAAAAATCAGCTGGTTAGTAATAATTTTTGATGACCTTACGAGATCATCAACTTGATGACCTCGTAAGGTCATCAAAAACTGATTTTTTTCTGATTTTTTTTTCTCATCAAAATGAAGCTACTCCCGGAAAATTAGCTTGATAGTAATCAAATAAGTAATGTAAAAAATGCACTAGGGTTCCCGGACTACATTATTCTCTACGCGTCATCCTTCTACGAGTACAAACCTTTCAAAATAAACATTTTTTTTATATGTCGGCCCTTGGCATTAACAATTCTAATAAACAGTCTAAGCCAGCGGTCGGCAACGCGCGGAGGTTTTACTTGCGGCCCGCGAATGTTTTGTAAATAAGTTATAAATATCAACATAAATGCATGAACGAACCGCGATCGCGTAACACGTGGAATTAAAACGAAACTGGCAGATATATGATGTGACATTTTTCATTCAGCGACAGATTTGGTGAGTTTGAAAAGTATCAAGCAAAGAAGATTTTTGCAAACCCTTTTTCCTGTGATATTCAGGAAGTACCGAGTCATTTATAAATGAATGTGATTGATCTGCAATGTCATTACAATGCAGATCAAATGTGTAAAACGTGTGAATTTTTTTTCTGAATAAAGTTTGAACGTGGTTTGAACAAAATTTCACAGAGCTTAATGTTTGCATATTTCAAGTTTTATTGTTAAAAATTTTCGGCATTGAGGCAGAAATAACAGTAATTATTAACATATTCCTTGTGCATAGCGTTTTTAGAAACCAATGAGAAAAAAAATATCAAAAAATCTTGTGCAGTAAGGTCCGGCAAATTCGTGAATTGCGGTGGCCCAATACTTTTACACACTGTTGAAAGTCATTAACCGTTGTACAATATTACATTTTATATAATTATATTATATTTTATATAATTATTATAATCTTTATTATGGTCCTCTCAAACAACTCGAACAAAGAACAAGTGAAAGAAAAAAATATTTTGTCAGTTATATGGAAAAAACAGGGTGGCCCAAAACTTTTACACGCCACTGTATATCCAGATCGTTTCCAAAATTGAGTGCTGAGAATTTAAAAGCTGGAATTTTCGAAGGAACACAAATTAAAAAATTTATAAACGATGTTTTTACTGAAAGTATGACAACTGCTGAAAAAATACCTGGAATTAGTTTTTTTGGCTTGTAAAAAACTTTTCGGGAAATAAGAAGTCCATCGACTTTCCTGACCACGTCAAGCAGTTACCATTATACGTTCAGCACCTTGGATACAACATGAGCATTAAGATGCATTTCATTCATAGCCACCTTGATCGATTTTCTGTAAATCTTGGACATTTAAGCGAGAAGCAGGGAGAACGCTTTCATCAGGATATTCGCTTCATGGAGGAGCGCTACCGGGGCTAATGGAGTGAAAGTATGATGGCTGACTACTGTTGAATTATCCAGAATAGTAGTAAGACTCCAAATTATTCATGAAAGTTACATAAAAGAAAATGTTGTTTAAATAAATTGTTATATGACGGGAAACCATGTTTTTTTGACAAAAATAGCTACCCTTCATATCTCAAAATGTACAGCCGCTAGCAAAAATCTGAGTACAAATTTAGAATTAGGGTAGAAAATGCAGCTAGATCCATAAAAAAATCCATACAACAAAAATGCTGTTGTGCTGTATAATGTAAGTATTACGTGTACGTATTAAATTCCATATGTTTTAAAAATTTTAATAGCATTTTCATTTTTTCTATGGGATATGACCAATTATATTGTAGGTATCAGGTAGAGTCTAGGGTTTAAATCATAAGTGCGGCCCGCCTTTAGTTTATTTGGCCACCTCGTGGCCCTTGCCTACCAAAAGGTTGCCGACCACTGGTCTAAGCAGTCTACTGTTTACAGATATAAAATATTTTTAATGGGCAATGGATGACAACTCTTAGGTACCTAGTTGTAAAGCTCGTTTTATGATTATTATTTCTAAAAATAATCTATTGTAAATAAGTAGTCACATTTTGTACCCGTAGCCATATTAGCATAGTGACATTATTAATTGATTGGCTTAGCATGAGTTAGACATAAGTAACTGTGTAAATTAGGCGTGGCACAGGATGTATTGAACAAGACGTGGTTACTAAAATACCGCTAATCCGTTTAAGTACTACACAAAGTGATATAATTATATTAAACACTAAAGTAAAACTTAAGTAAAAGACTACATTGAATAGTTTCTAAATCTGATAACCCTGAATCACTTATAATGACTACTTTATGACTAGCAAGAACTTTTTTTAAATATATATATTCTTATGCTTTAAAAGAATCTGATACAGCGTAAGACATATAAAGTTATTTATTTATCAGGTATCTCTTTTGGAGTTTAAATCGATAAGTAAATTAATTAAGGAAATAGCTTGTATGCTCAACGAAACAAGCATTCATCTGTCAACATCCATTTACGTGATAATTATTATTTAATTTATTTATTTTACCTTATTCTTTGTACTTTCAATGTTATTTCAATATATGTATTTTTTTGTATATAAATTCATGTTTTAACAAAAATGATATTACAATTTACAATACTTTTAGTCCAGATACATAATTATTAAAAAGGTAGGTTGTGGTGTTGCAATGAAACCGTGAAGTCTACGTCGTTCTAATTCTTCTCAGCAAAATTTACATTTCGAATCGATGGTATCTTCAACTTACTTGAAAATAATAAAAAATTGTGAACTAAATATCCAGTTTTGCTTTTTTACAAGCTTTTTTACAATTACAAGCTTTTATTTAACTTGCAATGTATGTTTGTTCGGCTAAAATCTTGCAACTTAAGGCTAAGAACTCACGGAGCGATTTTTGCCCGCGTCCGCTGCGGTTGCGGGCCCGCAGCTTCTGTAGAATGCAAATATTTATATAAAAAATTAAAGCACATTTCACGACGCGTTTTACGCCCGCGGTGTACGCGGTTGTATGCGGCTCCCGCTGTACCGGCGGGCAACTAGTAGAATCGCGCGGGCCGCGGTTACCCGCCCGCAGCCTCGGCGGGTGGCGCCCGCGCGCTTTGCGATCGGTTGGCGGGCGACCGCGGGGGCCGGCGGGCGGCGCGGCCGGAGGTACAGAGATCCGGCCATTTTGCATCAGTGACTTGTTATTACACGTGGCATCGTGACGTTGTCAACAAACAATAAGTATAATATTCTAATAAAATGGATATTGAAATAGATCTCTTAATTACCTTAGTACAAGAAAGGCCAGTTCTATCATCGATCATCGCCCGCCACGTTTGCGGGCGATGATCGCAACCGCGGCGGCCGCGTAACCGCGCGAATAACCGGTCTCGTGAGTTTTGAAATACAACCGCAGATCCACGACCGCGGCGGTTGCGGGCGAAAATCGCTCCGTGAGTTCTTAGCCTAAGCAGATATCTTCAACCAATCTTCTACAATATGGGTATCAAATGAAAGGGCTTGCTAAGAATAAGTCGAATAAAGTAACGTTTTGGCGCATTCAAATAAAAGCTTGTTTTTTAAAAAGGTTTTTTTACTTTAAATTTATTTTTAAGTAATTATCTAAAAAAATTAAGATTTTTTAATATGATAATCTAATCAAATATACATGTATAAATAGTTTTCTTATAGACTGTAAATACATGCGTTGACGTCCTTATTATTTTAATTGTACTACCTATAACAGGTATTTATAGAAACCAATGTGATTTGATTAAGAAAAATCTACACCGCAACGTAGACCGTATTGACTCGCAAATATGGTCGCAATCGTATGTTTGTAACATATTGCAGATTGAAAGAATTAATATCTAATAAAAGTGATTATCATCAATTCTTTGTTTATGCAAATATGCTATTGATATAATTCTTAATGAAAATATAACAAAAAAATATTTATCAATGTGAATTTTAGAAATATTGATAATACATATTTAAAAAAAAACTGATAAAGCAGCTACCTCGAACTGAAAAGGTCATTGCCCCGACATTATTTCGTAATGGTAGGTATATCTTGAAGAGGCCAAATTTTATGAAACAGTTACGATTTATGGATAATTGTAATATAAGTACGTACAGATATCTACATACATTCAGAATTATATCTATTACCAGGAAAATCACGATTACATACTATGTCACAATAGCAGCTTCATCTAATTATCAACCCATTCAATCCCCTTATCTGTTTGCAAATATTAAATGAAATAATAAAATTTATTATCCACTAGCTGCCCGGACAAACTTCGTTCTGTCAATAGTTGATGATAGTTGTCCACGCAATTTTTGTTTTTAATTATTTTTTTTAGTCTATATACCTTCCGTGAGTTTTAAGGAACATACAAGAAAAAAATTAGCCGAATTGGTCGACCCATTCTCGAGTTATACGCTTAGCAACATTCATTTTTATTATAAGTATAGAAGAAGATAGATTAACAATGGATTGATACATAAAGTTTTTACATATAATCATCGGGTAGACTATTAACAATAATAAATAGGTCAAAAATTGATAGGTGACTGTTGTCCTTAAAATAAAATTAGCACTTGTTCGATATGAGATGAATTATTTATTAATAGGTCTATTGAGACGCACGATGCGTGGCCGCGATAGCAGGGTGAGCGGCGCGACCTCGCCACAACCGATAGTGCCCACGCAGCCTGATTGTCGCCAACAAGTCGAAACCAACACTTTTTACATTCACCCATGATGAACACTAGTTCCTAACACCCAGACTTAAGATTGATTCTACAATAACTAAAAAATGATAAATTTAAGGTTCCCTGTAAATCCATATTATATTATAAGGAAATTCCGTGGATTAATTAGAGCATTTAATTTCTTAAAATTATACTCTAAAATCGTATTTCATTTTGTTTATATATTGTAAACTAGCTTCTGCGCGAGACTTCGTCCGCGAGGAATAGGATCAATTCTGTCATACATGATTGTGAAACTTTAACCTTTACGCAGCGGAAACTCTCAAAATGAAAAAAAAAACCTATTTTGAAACAATTTCCATTGGTGCTACGCTCCTATTGGTTTTAGCATGATAATATATAGCCTATAGCCTTCCTCGATAAATGGGCTATCTAACACTGAATGAATTTTTCAAATCGGACCAGTAGATCCTGAGATTAGCGCGTTCAAACAAACAAACTCTTCAGCTTTATTATAATTATTAGTATAGATTTTAAATTTGCCTGCAAAGATTTGAAGTACCCAGGGCAAAGCGTGTTTTACGAATTTACAAAACGCAAATAACGTAGAAGCAGTGACACAATTTTAACAATATTAAGTTCGTGACACATAATTATGATTCGCTTCACTAATCTTCAAGACTACCACATATCGCTACTTCACTACTATATAGAAATTTTCCTAGTGGGTAGTAGATTAAAGCTTGATTTGCTAAGCTGCTCAATTACTGGATGGCTGATATTTTACAAGCTTTTATTTAACTTGCAATGTATGTATGTATGTATGTTTCTTCGGGTGAAATCTTTCAACTCAATTTTGAAGCAGATATCTTCAACCAATCGAGCTGAAATTTTGTATATGTTACTGTAAATGCACGAATTATGGTTAATCCTAAGATTTAAGAGTAAAGCCTAAGATTTACCAACTCTTAATGGTAAAAGCCCGAACGATTTTGCGATTCGCACTTTTACCATCATTCACTTGGTAAGTCTTAGTATTTACATTAAAGGCACGGTAAATGTTGAAAAAGTATCGTGGCTAGTCTAGATTAAGACCCGCGTCGGTCTAATTTTGAAGTTAGATAGGTTAGGGAATTTTTTTTTTGTAATTTATTGGAGTTTACTCCTTAAGACTCGATTTTCATATAAGGCCCCCGGTATGAAAAAAATATGAGGAGTAAAATCTACTGAACGCATGATCTCGTTACGTTTTTGATAGCTATCTATCTGCTACGACGTTTACGACGGTACCGGCTACGACGGCTACGACGGTATCGGTTACGACTTTTTCTAATATCATCTTATAATAATTATGATCTGTCGATGGCATTATTTGATTCATTTATTTACCATTTGATATGGTATTAATCTTTTTTTTCTTAGACTATAAAGTCTTTTTTTCTGTGCATATTTAGACAGTCGATTTGAAGAAGTAATTTTTTTTGTAACGAAATGATGGCGATAAACGGTCTAATTTTGAAGTTAGATAGGTTAGGGTTGTTTTAAATTTTCATGGTTATTAAACTTATTTGAATTCACTTTTTCGGCATTTACACCATGTACCTGTTTATATTTGAGGCTCCGAAGAAGTTCTTCTGTGACCATGGCGCATGCAACTGTGCCGAAATATCGGAGCCTCAAATATAAACAGGTACATGGTGTAAATCCCGAAAAAGTGAATTCAAATAGGTTAGGGTTATTTTTTTTTTTTGTAACGATATTATGACGATAAACGGTCTACGGGTCTTAATCTAAAGACTTACCAATTTTGAATTTTTGAGTGAAATAAATAAATAAGAATTAATGTTTGTTTTATTCACAAAACCAACTTTTACTACCTGTCAGTGGTAAAACCTAGCATGTACTAAATAGTAATAGTAAAAGCCTGAAAAAAATGTCCCATTTTCATAAATCCTTACATATACCAACACATGTCGGTAAATCCTAAGACTAACTCTTAAATCTTAGGACTTACCGTAGTTCGAGCTTTTACAGTAACATATAGAAGTTCACTTTCGATTACAGTGCATAGTTAACTAGCGAATTAAAATGAAAGATTGTTTTTTTAAAGTTTTTTATTTTTATGCTTACTTCATTATTGTACTAATAAATACGATCATTATAATGTGTTTATCATCTAATACGAGTAACTGCTTCATGTACTCTTGAAGGCACGGTGGGAGGTGTCCCACAAGGACGAACACCCAGACAGGACATAAATATTTGCAAATACAAAAGTCTAATTCGAGCGAGAAACGAAGCGCGACCCTCAACATATAAGTAAATATTGTACATTATATACTTTATTTATAATTTACCTAAATATTGTTATTTCACATAATCGTGGTTATGTTTGCTTTTGTAACATCATGTAAACATTAGGGTGGATTTAGACCAAACGAACAAAGAGCTAGAGCAAGAACAAGAGCATTCTTTCTTGATCTTCGAACACTCGTATTCATTATTCATGATTCGTACGGACTACCCGAGGGTTTGTGCAAATGGGTTGCCAGTTTTTTGTCTGGTCGATGCATAAGAGCCGTTGTAGATGGCTGCTGCTCCGCAAAACTGGGCTTAAACGCTGGCGTCCCGCAAGGTTCTGTGCTGTCTCCAACGCTGTTTCTTCTGCATATCAACGACTTACTATCTATTGACGGCATTCGTTGCTATGCGGACGACAGCACTGGGGACGCTTTCTATACAGGCCGTGCAAACATCCCTCGTTCCGCTGTGGTAGAAAGTCGCGAACAACTTGTGTCTCAAATCGAGAGTATTCTTTCCAGAGTCTCCGATTGGGGTCGAGACAATCTAGTCCAATTTAACCCCTCCAAGACACAAGTTTGTGCGTTCACCGCTAAGAAAACCCCATTCACTGTGGCCCCTCAATTCCAGGACACACCCCTTATCATCTCTAGCAGTATTGGTATCCTTGGTGTCGAAATATCCAGCGACGTCCAGTTCCGATGTCACCTGGAAGACAAGGTCAAGCTGGCATCCAAAAAACTCGGTGTGCTCAATAGAGCGAAGCGGTACTTCACGCCGGGGCAAAGACTGCTTTTATATAAATCGCAAGTCCGCCCCCATATGGAGTACTGCTCTCACCTCTGGGCGGGAGCACCGGCATACCAGCTTGGTCCTCTCGACTCAGTTCAAAAGAGAGCTGTGAGAATTGTCGACGATCCAATACTGACGAGCGATATTGAGCCCTTAAGTCTAAGAAGAGATCTTGCATCCCTATGCGTGCTCTATCGTTTGTACAATGGGTTGTGTTCCAAAGAATTGTTCGAGATGATGCCCACGGCCACTTTTTACCATCGCACCGCTCGCCATCGACAGGGAATTCATGCTCACACATTGCAGCCCAAATGGTCCCGTACAGTTCGGTTTCAGAGGAACTTCCTCACACGGACCATTCGGCTGTGGAATGAACTCCCTGCCGAGGTTTTCCCACAATGCTACAGTATGGGGTCCTTCAAGAGGGGAGTAAATAGGTTTTTGAAGGGTCGGCAACGCGCATGTGATGCCCCTGGTGTTGCAGGCGTCCATAGGCTACGGTAGCCGCTTACCATCAGGCGGGCCGTATGCTTGATTGCTACCGTCGTGGTATAAAATATATATATATATATATATATATATATATATATATATATATATATATATATATAATATATATAACAACGAAAAAATGCTCTACGCCTGTTTACACTAAAATAATTTGATAAGAATTTGATGCAGTGGGGATAGAATGAGCATTCGCTCGTCTGATGTAAATCGACCTTTATACAAATGCGATCCTAATAACATTCCTACGTATTTAAAAAAATATATGTTAGTCGATGAATACGATAATAATAATAATATATTATTATTATTATTATTTTTTTTTTTTAAATAAATAAAAATAAATAATAATAATATATTAGGAACGGATGTTTTCAAATAATAAATAAGTATGTAATTATAGTGCAACAGTCAGCACGAATAGTATAAATAAAGCCTTCAAAAATAACACGTAAGGACTTATGTCCTTAATGAGAGTTAACACAAGTATAATATGAACTTTACGATGTCGCGCGAACTACGTCTACTACGTCCTACGTCTACGTAGTACTCACTTTACAATAAATATTTGAAATGCTAGAAATATCTAATTCAGGTTAGATTCTCATCGGCGCCAAAAGTCAGTTGTATCTTCTCAAATTTATGAGACACTAGCTTCTGCGCGCGACTTCGTCGGCGTTTACTCCGCTCCTATTGGTCTTAGCGTGATGATACATAGTCTATAGCCTTCCTCGATAAATGGGCTATCTAACACTGAAAGAATTTTTCAAATCGGCCCAGTAGTTCCAGAGATTACCGCGTTCAAACAAACAAAGAAACAAACAAACAAACTCTTCAGCTTTATATATTAGTATATAGATTAGTGAAACAATTTACATACCTAGAACAAAAAATAGTCACAATCAATATCTATACTAATATAATAAAGCTGAAGAGTTTGTTTGTTTGATTGTTTGTTTGTTTGTTTGTTTGAACGCGCTAATCTCAGGATCTACTGGTCGGGTGGATTAGAAAAATTCTTTCAGTGTTAGATAGCCCATTTATCGAGGAAGGCTATAGGCTATATATCATCAAGCTAAAACCAATAGGAGCGGAGTCCACGCCGACGAAGTCGCGCGCAGAAGCTAGTACCTTATAAAAATTGTATTACTGTCTCATTAATTCATCATATAACCATTACCTAGTAAGAAAATACAGACTTCCTAACTACAGCGTCAATCTTCCGCTAACACTAAAACTTATTTAATAATACACTATCACAACAGTAATTTGCGTTTTATTATAGACAAAATTAATCACGTTTAATAATAATAATAAAAAAATCGAAATACATTCATTGTGTGATTACGTTGTTAGTTAGAACATACCTACATAATACATTTATACATAAGATTATTTCGATACAAAATTAAATTAACATGAAATTGACATACTAAATTGACAAAGGTAACAAATAGGCTATTGTCTAATTATAATTCAAGTAAAGAATAAAATAAGTCTTTTAAGTTTTCACTATGTTACCATCGATAACTATCGGCTCAGAACGCAGCTTCTATAGAGAAGCGCCGGCCGCCAATAAATATAGAAGACAATAGTTAAAATAGATTGCATTGTAAATCATTTTTGACGATGAACTCATGTATATAACTAACACTAATAAGATACAATCAAATTTGGTGTCCTATTTTTAACCGACTTCAAAAAAGGAGGAGGTTACTCAATTCGACCGTATATATATTTTTTATGTATGTTCGGGGGATAACTTCGTCGTTGATGAACCGATTTTGATAAAAAAAAATTGTTGGAAAGGAGATATCTCAACTTAAGTACCATGACAAGAAAACCAGGATCTGATGAGGGGATCCCAGTGAAATCGAGGGGAACCCTCGAAAAACTTAGTGACGACTAGTGCGTTTGTTAATTTATTTATTACTAGCGACCCGCCCCGGCTTCGCACGGGTGCAATGATGACATTTTTAAATGACAGGATCTTTACGTAATATTCCGACGTGGCGGCTGAGGTACTACTCTTACAACACGTAATATTACGGCGATGGCGGTTAAAGGGTTAAATGTTTCGCTGTTAATTACTTCTAACGACGATATCTGAAAACCTATTCATCTGATTGATATAGTGTAAAGGGCAATTTTAATCTGCATTAAATTCCTAAGCTAACTAAAATATTTGTTTGGATAAGGATTAATACTGAACTAAAGAAAATAGCTTGGAAAATAACGTAATGTTTTTAATTAAAAATTTGAACATAAAAGTGGTTATTGTAAGTCAACCGTAAGAGATAGAGATATGCTATCGCGGACTTTTTTGTAGCATTTTTATAGATTTAGAATTCGCTAGTACATTACTCCACTGTATCTTTGCTAGTTTACGCGGCGTTTGCGTGTAAAGCTCCCAGTTGGCCCGATTTTGTGCGACTTCTTCAACATTTATCGCCGTATTTCTGCTAATTTACATAAAACTATACTAAATTATATACATAAACCTTCCTCTTGAATCACTCTATCTTTTAAAAAAAACCGCATTAAAATCCGTTGCGTAGTTTTAAAGATCTAAGCATACATAGGGACATAGGGACATAGGGACATAGGGACATAGGGACATAGGGACAGAGAAAGCGACTTTGTTTTATACTATGTAGTGATTTATTACTTGGCGGTGCAATAGAAGTCGGTTTTTTTTCGTTTGCTAGCAAACACAATTAATATTGATATTTATTCTTTTGGAAAAAGGCATTACCATACAAAATATACCGCGGTAAATAAATTAGACGTACGTTGCATTTACTCATATTAGCAAAACTTCAAACGCCCGGATAAAGAGCGCTTCTTAGATAAGAGGGTCGAAGGGTTCATTCATTCTAAATATAATTAAATAAAATGAATGGATTTACGTCTCAGCAATTCACAATACTTGATTCATTATACTCGGAAGAATTGACAGAACTATGAATAATTTTCTGCGGTCATTCTAAACTTTATACGCGCCTTTAAAGAAACATTACATTTAAATATATAACATACTAGCTGCTGTGCCCGCGACTTCGTCCGCGTGGAATTTAACAAAAAAGTAATTGTTCAGTTCGCAGTTATAAAAAAAAATCGAAATTAAAATTAGCCTAAGTTACTCCTTATTACATCAGCTATCTGCCAGTGAAAGTCCCGTCAAAATCGGTCCAGCCGTTTCAGAGATTAGCCGGAACAAACAGACAGACAGACAGACAAAAATTGTAAAAAATGTTATTTTGGTATATGTTCCGTGTATAGATCCATATGCATTTAGTAAAAAAGTGGTTATTTTAATATTAAAAACAGACACTCCAATTTTATTTATTAGTATAGATATAAATCAATATTTTTGTATCGTTATGATGCTAATTAAAAGTGCATATTTATTATGACTGATATTTGTATTAAATTTTAATTAACTATAGAAATAAAAGTACGCATTTTTCTAGGTACTAATTGTGGCGGAAATTTATTTTCCTACAGATTAATTACTTAATGTATAATTGTATATGTACATTTGAATTTGATAAATTGGTTTAGTTTCCCTATATACCTACATATAATATACAGAATTTATTTTTTGAATTTTTCATTTTACTTGTATCATATTTATAACAAACTAGCTTCTGCCCGCGACTTCGTCCGCGTGGAATAGTTACTTTAATAATTTGCGAAACTTTAACTGCTTACGCAGCGCACACAGCGGAAGCTCTCAAAAGGAAAAAACGATTTTGAAACATTCTTCATTGCTGCTCCGCTCCTATTGGTCTTAGCGTGATGATATAGCCTATATTCTCCCTCGATACATAGGACTAACACTGAAACACTGAAACAATTTTTCAAATCGGACCTGTAGTTCCTGAGATTAGCGCGTTTAAGCAAACAAACAAACTCTACAGCTTTATAACAGTAGTATAGATTTTTAGTTAATTTATTTATTCGATTTTTAAAAACTTATTATAAACAAATACTTATTATAAAATAAACTGTTTCAAAGTCAAAAGAAAAATTAGTTAAATATAATAATAGTAGTGCAACGCATAAGTGGATAATAACAATACAATGATATTGAACTAAGTTTAACATAATAATAGTTCCTACAACGTCATGTAAATATTCCGCTCTGACGGACAGAAAGCGATAAATACACAGCTCAGATAAGACCCCTAATTAGAATATGTTCTAATTACATTTGTCTAAATTAGTCAAATAATAATTATTCATTAATTTAAAATAACATGAGTGCTTTGAAAAGCTATTTACACGTTATAAGCTTTCGTCTATTGTCTAAACAACTACATATTATATGTACTTTTGAGTAAGAAATATGGGATCGAGAAACATTTCTCTGGTATCTTACTGAACATTTAAGAGAATGAAATTACAACTTTGATCTGTAACATAAATGACGTCATCTTTTTAGTACGAGTTACTAATAAGTAGGTCATGATATTCATTGGCATCCGCACTGCATCTGTCTGTAAGTAATACATTTTTTGTTTTTACTTTTCGAATGATTCTCAACTTTGTAACTTTGACCAAACCTTAGTTATATTTTAAGTATTTTTAAGTTTAACGATATGTCTTTTTGTAATATTAGGTACATCACAATTAAGTGAATTGTAGACATTTCACATGATTGAGTAATAAGTATTGGAATGTTGCGATAATAGCAGCAATCGAGATAAAAACGAAGAAAACAATCATTTCTTTAGGAGGATCTGATAAAATCTAAATTCTTTAAATTATTACCTATATAGATAAGGTGATAGTCATATATACGTCATGCATATTGATGACGCTCTACGATAGCGGTATTCGATAGTTGCTAATTTACATTTTCGCAATAACAGAGACATTGTCGTCTGTAGGAGTTTACTAGTTTCAAATTATAGACTAAAATGTCGTTTAATGGATTTAGTGGTATTTTGTTCTTCTTGTGTCTTTTGTTCTTTGAGTGTTTTAGGAACAATGCGAATCACGTCCAAAACGATATCTTATCATTTTATCGATGCTATTGTATGTACAATTATTTATTAGATTAATTATTGGATGTAACATAAGTTAATTGAATGTATCACCGACTTTATTTATGATGCAATCTAGTTAAATATAATAACGCGATTAATTTTGATACGAATATGAATGAGTTAGACTCTACTAACTCAAGGGTATCCCAATTTTTGCTACAATTACTAAATACTAGTCGAACCACAGAACGGAATTTACCATACAAATTCACGATACAGATTCATAGTTAAATTGAATAATAGTCAAACTGTAACGTGTAGCAATACGTGTGTGCGGAGATCGAACCCGCAACCGCCAGCGCAAGCTAGCCACAAGCCAGTGCTGTGACCGTTGCACCAACGCAATTTATCAAGAACCACAAAGAATCAGTGTCTTATCTGCTAAATCTCCAGAAATCATTTTTTATTTTATTTTAATTACAAATATAAATCAGATAATAAAAAGCACTTAATTAGTCCTTGTATTATTCATCAAACATAAATTAATAATTAAAATTTAGATAAATTGATTACTATGCAGTATCTTGTAACATAATATGTTGGATCTTTTAAGTCCTAAAATAGCTCTTGTAAGAATTCCGGATGGAGTTAGCGATAAGATAGGTGTATTAGTAATATTTTATATGAGTAAGGGTAGGTCTGCCTGAATAACTGTTATGACTCATTATCTTTCGCTGAAAACGATGAATATTAAGAAAGACATTGAGCCTATGAATAACTGAATTTTGGTTTCTAAATATAACTGCTGTTACTCATAAAATAAATACATTTACAAAATCGCTAGGTCATTGACTCATCACTATAAACGTATAATAAAGATGAATTTTGGTAATAGGCGTCTGCTAAGAGCGGATTTTTCGATAGGGTCGAATTAAAGGGCTCTAAAGGGTCCCACAAGTTTGTATGACAGTTCTTCATTTTCGTCCTATTTTTTAATGTTAGAGGTATTAAGCTTTTCTTTTTTTTTGGGGTATTGATCTAAAATCAGTGTGTATGAAAATTTAAAAAATTGCGTAGCATCATAAGGTGTTGTGTGGTCGCAAACTTAACAACTATCTGAATATTTTTATACTTAATTTTCTAAAACTTAATCAGATTATACGAGTATTTCAAGATTATATTCTAAAAATTTCAATATACTTTGTAGAAAAAATTACACGTGATTTATGAGTTTGGAGGGGGGAGGGGGTAGTATCAAACTAACAAAAGAAAACGTGATTAAAATAATCGATCCCTTAGAAGCATGAAACTATATCCTACGGCATTGAATCATGAATACCTACATAGATATGTATTTTAACATTTTTGAAATGCTTTAAGGAGTTTTATGGACATTCAGATGATGTACCTGGATGTTGTAACAGAACCCTACACATCACTTCAAGTTAAATTTCGACAATCGTAATTATTCATAACCTATATAATAATATCCATCATATATCACATCCATAATTCTTGCAGTACATGTGATTCGGAAACAAACATACAGATAGAAGATTATATTTGATCAAAATCAGTAAAAAATAATCGAAATAGATCTTGTGATCTTGAAGTTTTAATACACTTGTAATACTTTAAAATCACTCTTATTAATTCACTTGCCTTTAGATTTTTAAAACATCACAATTCCAAATACACCAACGTTATGAATCGCTCGATCTATTCAAGAATCACAAATTATTTCGATATTATATTCTTAGTAATAAAAAGAAATGTTCCTCATAATTTTATGTTATTGAATGATTCATTAGTATCAATGTATGATATTATTACGATGATTACTTACAGCTCTTTAAAGTATTTCTAAAATATGTTTATAGTAAATATGGCGTACATTTCCATTTTTTAGTAAATATTTTGAAGACACTTTTTTTGTTTTTTTTTTTTATATTAACAATAACAATTGTAGTCATTGAAATAAGTAATATATTTCAAACATTTGCTACTTAAAAAATAGTTTGTGTAGATATTAATTTCTTAGCGTGGAGCTCTTTTATTTTGATAAAATAATAGGAGTCTAACTTACTCGTAATATCATCTGCCAGTGAACCTCCCGTCAAAATCGGTCTAGCCTTTTCAGAGATTACCTGCAACGTCTGTTTATTACAGACAGAAAAAAAATATTAAATATTTTACATATCATAGTAGAATGCATTTAATTCTTATATTACAATCTGATACTTAAATTTTAATATTTGGTGTAGATTTTGATAATAATTATCGATAGAAAAAAAATGTTACATTCGCCATATAATTCAAGAATGGAAAAACTATATTTAGTATAATATTGTTTCTAAATTTGTTTTATTATATAATTATACTTACTATTGTAAAATTATTTCAATAAAAATGTTATTTCATAACAGTTATTTAGATATATTCATAAATTATATTATGATTTATGACTTCTATTTTTAGCAAAGATGATAAGAATTAAAGAATACAGATTACAGATTTATAAATATTTTATATATCTTAACAAAGTTAATTTCTCATATTTTTTTTTAATTCACATATGATGAAACATACTGAATGATTGATAAAGACCATATTTGCTACGAGTGTTTACTATGATCGGGTGATGAATCACAACTAGTAATTTTCTTACTTATTCAGTTTGTAATAGGTATATCAATTGTTAATGTTCATTGACACTCGATGAATGTCTGGTTGATTCAACTATTTCTACAATGAGAGAATGCGCTGTTCTTTGTTCAAATCAATAACAAAATCTAGCCAATGATTAAAGTTTTTTGTCTTTTGATAACATTATGTCGTTTACATTGTGTTTCAAACTTTAAAAAATAAAAGCGCGTTAATGAATGTTGTTACAATATATGCTAACATTTTAAAGTAACTAATTAAAAAGTAAACAAATCTTTACGAAAAAGGTATCAATTCTTGTATTTTTAAAATTAAAACTATTTCAAAATTAACAGTCAACAACCTTTTTTAGGCTTTGAAATCGATATCACAGAATTATTTTCAAGATTTTGTAGTGATTTTTAATGCTTTAACATTATGTATAAGTTGTATTTGTGCAATCATTTTAATAGTATTGCAATTTTATTATTTTACTACACTTTGTATTGTTTTACTTTTTTAAGACAGTAAAATTTATAAATTAACATTTTAACTTCTTCGTAACTTTCTTTATGGCTGTATTCTTTCTACCTTACAGGAAAGTGTAAAAGTAATCTCGTGTAGATTTGATTTTTAATACTTTGCTCTAGTGTACAAATTGTAAGCAACTAGGTACTCTACTAAATATGCTTTGACACCACAAAGTGTATTATGAAACTAAGTTCTTATTGAATTCAAAAGTGCTCCGTAATTTACAGTAGCAGTATTAAGTAGATTAATCGGGTATATACAAGAAGAAGTTTAGTGAACATTCGATTACAAACTATACACGAACAGTTGCAAGTTGCCACGTCTATTTTTTAACATTGAAAAAGTAATACGAATACACTCACAATACTAAATTCGAATGTCAAAAATCCAATACATTAAAAATAGCATTTGTTTCATTCATTTTATCAAAGTCTAACAATAAATTAAGTATATTATGAAGGTTGTGTGTATATCGGTAAAAATGATTCATCAATATGTCAAAACATAGCACTTATGATTTGTTTTTTAACCGACTTCCAAAAAAGGAGAAGGTTCTCAATTCGATTGTATTTTTTATATATGTTAGAAGATCAGAACTTTTGACTGAGTGGACCGATTTCGATGAATTTTGTTTTATTTGAAAGGTATTGCGTGTCATGTGGTCCCATTTAAATTTCATTGAGATCTGACAAGAACCTTTAGAGTTATATCTAATAACGCGTATTTACTTGACTTGACTATTTTTTCGTCTACCGTTAACGTTATGTTACTTGCCTATGTGATTGAAGTCGGTTTTTTTTTTCGTTTGCGAGCAAACACAATTATTTATGAAATGATAAGACTCTGCAATGACTACCATGGAAGTTTTTGAGCAGTATGAGAGATGAATTCTAGTCTAGATTCCAAAATCTGAATTTCCATTAGCATATCATAGAGTACCTATTCATAAGTAACATTATTTATATAGTAATCGAAATTTTCAAAAATTGTGATAACCAAAGTATAGACGATCGTCTTCTGTAAGTTTGTTTTGGTTTTTACTGAAACTAAATGCAGCTATATAATTACCATAATCATAGTACGAAATTTGATTTCGATTCCTAAACGTGAATTGATAATTGTAAGTAATGATTGCAAAGACTTTTATACGAGTATTATTAAGTGAATTCATTGATACGACTGCACTTTAAAATATGTTTACTTTAATTATAACAAATTTCATTTTCAAATGAAAATTAAACACGAACTCAAAGCTTTTCTTAATAATCTACATTTTATTTTAAAGTTAATCAACGCGGAACCACTTAATATCCGGAATACTTATAATGCTTATTAGTAATTTTTATCTTAATTATGTTAAAACAAGATTTATTAAAATCAAATAAAAATGACTTAATCATTGACAAGTTTATTAGTACGGAGATTACGCAGTTATGAATAAAATACACACTATTTACGCACATTAAGGCAAAATATGCAAAATCAATTAGCAAATATTCGAGCAAGTCTTCCTCGAATTTAATTTTTATATTTGTTAGTTTATCTTTTATATTAAAGACGATTCCTTTTAGAATATATCGTTATTTACTTAGTTTAAGCGTACTATGAAGTAACATCAACATAAATAAGTAGGTACTTCCATACTCATAAATACCGACGTGTACAAGAAGTCAACTTGTCGGTTGCTCATATGCAACTTTCTAATATAAAATTACAGGCAAGTATCCACAGAAAATTAAAAATATATATTAACGAAGACTATGTAATTTACTAACTATTCGTATAAAATAATCAAAACATTACCTTAAAAAACAGTTCGGAGTTTTCCTTCAGTTATGCTACTCAAATACACACTTCACTTTCAGTACACTTGGAAAAGTCCGCTAATTTGAGCGAAAATGGCACATAAGAAAATGTAAACAAAGGCCGATTTGACGAGTACATATGTAAATACAAGCGTTATCGGTAATAAAAAAATATATTTGAGTCAAAAGAAGTTAGATTTTGATCGTATATCGAACGTATACGACTGCGATCTGCGGCGTACGAGAATGCGTGGTAGCGAGAGCCACGCAGGCTGGCGGCGGCGAGGCAGCGCGTGCACTGAGTGGTGGGCCGTGGCCGGTGGGTCTCCGCTGCCGGCCGCCGCGCGACTCTGCCCCGCGCGTGCGCCGGACCTGTTCCGAGCACCACTATCTCAAACCAGCATGCACTGCACAACGACGTCACTCGCCACTCGCCTTCCTTGCACCGAGTATTGCACGGACCACACACCATTCGATATCTCTTAGGTCCCTCTATCGACTACACTTTTGACACTCATAAATATAATATGCATTCGAGATAGTGTTAGACTGCTTTATGGGATCGCTGGCGAAAATGTGCATTGGAGGTCGTGGACTGATAAGTACAAGAGCAGACTAGCAAAAATAACCAAACCTTGCATACATTTTGTGGTGTGAAACGTTTTTAGTTTCTTTTTAGATAAATTTAAAATACTAAAGTGACTTTTTATGTTCATATGATGATAAATTATATCAGGATAAAAAAGAGGATAGTGAAGTACAAAAATAATTGACACGAATGACAACTGAACGATTATTGATTCTGAAAATACTTGTCGATGACCTTAAAATCTTGATTAACTTGATTTGCATAATTTTTCTTTATTTTTTTAAAACTTATAACAATGTATCTGTAATAAACATCTAAACAGATTCTAGTTTATTTAACAATTTACATTTAAAAATTAAACAAATTTAATCGCAAAATAAATACAATTCACAAAAAAAAAATCTCTTCTTTCCACAAATTTATTACAAATTGGTTTATAACAAAGAATGTACCTGACGATTATTTTTAAATACGTAACAAATTATCCACCATGGTGTAAAAAGCTTTACTATCATAATTTATGAAAAACTTTATAGCTTATTATGAAATATTCTCTAAAACTAAAAGAAAATGATTACGAAAATTAAAGCATTTCCAAGTTTTCAGGTAAGCGACACAAGTTCCTGTTACCTGATTCGATTCATTTTATTATTTTAATAATGAAAGGATCAAAGGAAAATAGTAAGCTTTTTAAATAATTCAATAACTTAAATACGATACGATTATAACAATTCAGCCTGTAACATCCCACAGCTGGGCATACGCCTCTTTCTTCTGTAGGAGAAGGATCCCTGTAATAAGAATAACTTAAAAATATTTTAAATAAATCTAACCTTTTGAAATAGTTTTGCTTCTTCATTCCTAATATGCACCGCAAAAATTTGGAATGCTTTTCCGGCTTCCGTTTTTCCAACTAACTATAACTTGGGTATCTTTAAATTAATCAAAAGTGAATAGGCATCTTCTAGGCAAGCGCGCACCATCTTAGTCTGCATCTTCACTTACTCGTCTTTAGTTATCACACAATAGAAATCCATTGATGATCACGACGACAATCTATACTAATATAATAAAGCTGAAGAGTTTGTTTGTTTGATTGTTTGTTTGTTTGAACGCGGTAATCTCTGGAACTACTAGGCCGATTTGAAAAATTCTTTCAGTGTTAGATAGCCCATTTATCGAGGAAGGCTATAGGCTATGTGTCATCACGCTAAGACCAATAGGAGAGGAGTCCACACCGACGAAGTCGCGCGCAGAAGCTAGTAAAGAAATAAAATTGCTTGTATACATTGATTTATACATTCGCTTAAAAATAAGATTAGGTATCAACTTGTACAGTAATTATGATTCAGCCTGTAATATCTCACTATTGGGTATATATAGGCCTCTCCTCTATGTAGGAGAAGGATACATAACATTAATAATTACAACATTCAATTACAAAATTACTACATCCTGATACCAATAATTCAATTAAATGAGCTTGTTTTGTTAATTTAAATATGAATATCGTTATGTAATGAATTAATAGTGTATACATAAAATCTAAATTAACGTTTATTTTATCAACCACTTGCGAAATTTTCTACAATAAAAAAATTAATATTTTTATTGACGAAAGGCTGATTACGGTTACCTACATTAAGGCTGAGCTACGGTTTGCTATCGCTTCTAAACTACTAGCGAAAGATCTTTTCTTTCGTCTACAAGCAATTCAAAGGGCCTGTTAGGTTCTAATTATAATTTGTTCTTATTTGGCACTAGCTTCTGCGTGGGATTTCGTCCGCGTGGAATAGGATCAATTCTGTCCTACATGATTTGTGCGAAAATTTTAACCGTTTACGCAGTGGAAGCTCTCAAAAGGAAAAAAGCCCGATTTTGAAATATTCTTCATTGGTGCTACGCTCCTATTGGTCTTAGCGTGATGATATATATCCTATAGCCTTCCTAGATAAATGGGCTATCTAACACTGAAAGAATTTTTCAAATCGGACCAGTAGATCCTGAGATTAGCGCGTTCAAACAAACAAACAAACAAACTCTTCAGCTTTATAATATTAAGTATAGATATAGATAAATTTATGACGCAGTTTATGAGGCATGTTAGGTTCTAACGCTGATTAGCACTTATTTCGCCAAAAAGCTTTCTTTTCTGATATTAAGCGATAAGAAATTTAGGTCAGTTTTTTAATATTTCACACTTAACGGCCCTCAGTAGAATGATAATTCTGTCGGATATCCAAAAAAGTTATATATCTTTACAATTTATACATTTTATGACAAAAAAATAATACACAGTTATTTTTAAGTTTTCTATGGTAAGAGTATTACTTTGATTATTGCGACTGTGTATTTGCCTCAACCCTGACTTACTGGGGCATCACCGCAGACGGCTCCGACTCACAGTGAACTATGCGGCATCTGGTTCCGACTCACTAGAACATTCCACTGGCCCGTCAAGCATCACAAGATGTATGAACGACTCAACATGCTGTCGACCTCCGGTCTCGGAGGGGAGTGATGTGGCGACATCAATCGCGCTACATACGAACTGACGTATCCTACTTCGCGACGTTGAAGTTATAACTTATAAACATATGTACAAGAGCCCAACAACGACCGTGGGGGCAGTAGCCCACCAGACACAACACCCATCTGGTCTGAGGATCCTCTCTTTTCAATGGCGGATGTGGAACTTCACACGCTGTTCCTCACACCCCCTAATGTATTTATTAACTGAAATATTGTGGATATATCACAGTGGTTTGACAGCTGTTATAAATAATGCCCAAAAATACGGAACTATTCAGAACCGTATTCGTGTAAAAAGATAAAAGTAACTTATAAGCGTAATATAGCGAAAACGCTGAAACTTTGTAGTGCCTAGCTCTACTTAGAGTAACGACGCAGACTATTAATCAACTAGAACAACAAACATCTTGTTTCTGTAACGTTTTTAAAACATACTAAGAAATGACTTTACACGATTTACTACTTTCGTAGACGTGTAAGGATATAAGGACATAGAGTATTAAATAGGTTAAAAGTAATGTTTACATTACTGAAGTACTCCTATAAGGAAAATATTGAAGTTAAACACGATTTTATTATGTTTAGTTCATAGAAATGATATCAATCAGAAATAGATGATAGATGAACTTGTCAACATTTGTTTTATTTAGTATTATTTACCATTATTGTTGTCTTTTTATGCTATTCAATCACGTAGGCGCTAGTTTTTGAATAAAAACAGTCGTCTGTTACCTATAAACACAAGCATAAAGTTGCTTAAGTACCACAGGAACTGACGAGTGTGTTTGCAATGTGTAATGTTGTAAAAAAAAATCTCTATATTAAGACGTAAATTGTATATATAATTATATATACATATATGTACGTTATGGGATATTTATTTATTTGATTCTTAATTGGCCGCCGCCAAACGCCGCGTTGGCGCAGCGGTCAGGTTTGCGATTGGCTATTGCGCGGGCGGTTGCGGGTTCGATCCCCGCACACGACAGCATTTGTATTGGCCATACAGATGTTTGCCGTGGTCTGGGTGTTTGTGCAGTCCTTGTGGGTCTCCCCACCGTGCCTCGGAGAGCATGTTAAGCCGTCGGTCCCGGTCGTTATCACGTACACCTGATAGTGATCGTTACTCATAGTAGGTAATATATCCGCCAACCCGCATTGGAGCAGCGTGGTGGATTAAGCTCCGATCCTTCTCCTACATGGGGAAGAGGCCTATTCCTAACAGTGGGATATTACAGGCTGAATCGTCGTCGTCGTCGTCGTCGTCGTCGTCGTCGTCGTCGATTCTTAATTATGAAAAAAAAATACGCAATACCTTGATTATATCAAATAACAAAAAGGAACAAATGAAAACGAGCAAAACCTATTGAATTACAACTAATTACAAGTATCACAATCAAGCAATAAATAAATAATCATCACTACATAGTATAAAACAAAGTTGTTTCCCGTCTGTCTGTCCCTATGTATGCTTAGATCTTTAAAACTATGGAACGGATTTTGATGCGGTTTTTTTAAATAGATAGAGATCAAGAGGAAGGTTTATATGTATAATACATGCATAATATGGTAGAGAAACATTAATAATTTTAGTGGTTTCTAACGTATCTTTTGTTGTAGATAGTATTTAGTATCAGCATTGCACCCGTGCGAAGCCGGCGCGGGTCGCTAGTATAATTATATTTAAAGTTCAAATAGGTTAAATCCTGTTTAGCTTGTTTGTTTTTGATGTATACATTATTGTTTTGTATTTTATATTGAGCATTCGCCAAATAGGACATAGTCGTTTGGCAAGATACTTAGCCTACTCGTTTTTGTTGAGATTTATTATAACTTGAAAACCATTTCTATGAAACTAAGTAGGGAATGAGGTAATCATAGGACATTGCTGTGATAGAATAACACAGCCGACATTTCTGAAGTTGTATGAGCTGTATCAATTACAGGATTTAGTTTACTCTTGGCCAATTTTATGATTTAATTATATAGGGTCATTTCGCCTGTTCGCGTCCACTTAGTGCAGTTGGCAAGTTTGAAGGAAGAAATAAAAATGTCCCAGCAATAATTTCTATGAAAAATTTATGTGGTGTATTCATTATATAGCCTATTTTAAGATTAACTTTCAGTTTTGTTTGAAACATCTTGTAATTATTATTTTTTAAAGACAAACTTCAGAATTAGGTGTTTTACCCACTTTGCGTCCACAAAATCCAATTTGCGTCCACCCGCTGGACCACTTGGCGTCCACCTTAGAAAAGGAATTAAGAGGTGATATTTTTATGATAATGTAAAAACAATACAAGGTGGACACATATCTCCATTAGCATTAAATGTTAATAATACCGTTATGTTTTCGTTTTCGTTACTTGGTTTTATTTGGTATAAGTTTTTGAACCCTCTTGGGCCTAAAACTTTTCCTGTCTTTGGACAAAGAGCAAATCCACTTTCGTCCCCATTGAAAATTCTTTTAGGATCACTCAAAATATCTTTATGCTGTATACTGTCCAAATATTCATCTAATTTTTTAAACCACAATCTGATTGACTCTTCTGTGACTTATGCTCTAGCTTTATTAATGCCCTCCGCATTTTTAAGTGAGATTTCTTGATTTCTGGCCAAAAAATTTTCAAACCATTTTTGACCTGGGCGATCATCTTTAAATTTATTTTGAATACCTCCGTCTCGTATTACTTTCTGAACAGTATCAAGCATTTCCTGTTTTTTTTACTGGAAATCCACATTTGGAAATGTTAAGAAGCCATTCAACTACCTTTTTTTCACCATCTACTCCTAGCGCAGGTTCTGGGCCCGGTTTGTTTACTCCATCTGGTCTGCGCCCACTGATTTTGTCCAGTATTGTAGTCTTCGGAATAGCATATTCTTTGCATACTTGTCTTACCGATTTCTTCTTGTCTCGAATTTCATGCAACGCATCCCTTAAATCTTCTTCTGTGTATGTCCTTTTTTCCTTCTTCTTTCTTATCTGCGATGAATTCATCTTAAACAGAAAAAAAATAAGAATTAAAGAAAGTACTCATTTCATTCAAAGTAGAATAGGTGTTAAACTTGTAGTCATAATCAAAATTATATATTAAAACTAGCTGCTGTGCCCGCGACTTCGTCCGCGTGGAATTTAACAAAAAAATGATTGTTCAGTTCGCAGTTATAAAAAAATAATTCTAAAACAAAAGTAGCCTAAGTAACTCCTTATTACATCAGTTATCTGCCAGTGAAAGTCCCGTCAAAATCGGTCCAGCCGTTTCAGAGATTAGCCGGAATAAACAAACAGACAGACAGACAGACAAACCAAAATTGTAAAAAATGTTATTTGGTATGTGTACCGTGTATAGATCCATATGCATTTAGTAAATAGCGGTTATTTTAATATTACAAACAGACACTCTAATTTTATTTAATTGTATAGACAAATATGTATTAAAATAAATACATATTAAAATAAATATAATTGTAGGTAATTAATTAAAAAAATGGACGCGATTTACTTTTGTTATTATTCCCTGTAGGTATAGTTTGCGTCCATTGCGGACGCAAAGTGGAAGTTTTATAAATTCGGTGTAGTAATTCGCGTCCACCTTATTTTAACAGTTAAATATTAAAAAAGAATAAGCAAATTCATAATTAATATAAGTCCTTTTATCATTATCAACGACTAGAAATAGCTATGTAACCAAAATACACATTAAACAATGAAAGACTTACCTTCAAACGCACCGCTGTTCACTATTTTTGTCTTCAAATCCCGCGCGTTCGCGCTCTCTTATTAAACAGCCGTCACTAACTATTTTTTCTACACAGGATTGCTTGGACGCACGGAACTTTTGTCTATGGGTGCGTGCGTCTTATACATTGAGGTATTTCCGGTAATGACTTTTCGACTTATTGGTGTCTTAGTATACCTAATTTCGAGAGTTTTCAAAGGGAGATCAGTAAAATGGACGCGAATTGGGCGATGGACGCGAACAGGCGAAATGACCCTATGTACTTATATGTATATTATCTACCTACCTTTCGTATAACATTTTCTTTTGAAGACTGATTCTAAATTATTTCATTTGTTCTGTAAAATTGACGATATTACACGAAGTAATTATTTTAAAGCAAAAAGTGGATGTAATAAACTGATCAAGTTACCTATAGAAATATCGTCGAAGATCATTTATTGATACATTCATTTGGAGTAATGGTTTCCAATAGTACCAAAATAGTAAGAAAGATTCAGCCAGTACCTATAACGTAGACTGGAGAACACACGAAAATCGAAATATCAAAGATAACTTCAAAGTAAAAACTGACATACAGTAAAACAAATTGTAACCGCAATTACTTATAATATCAACTGCCCCTGTTTATTACTTATAACTTGTAAAATTATTTAATAAAAACATCAACAAGTATAATATATTGAGTAAAACTTACACATGCCCTAATGGGCCGTACCCACAGAGCCGTACCTAATCAACAACCTAGATCTTACTCGTGTCAAGATTTCGTTCACACACAATTACTTTATTATTTTTAACATCAATAGTGCATTGTCATTCACATTCAGTCGACTTAGGTGACACTAAAAACTTATGTTTACGATATGTTATAGGTAGATTAGTACAATTATGAGGCAAATACATAATTAGTTGCAAGTATCTAGACAAGGTATGCAATTTTCCCGTGTTCAATCTAATGTGACCGGCGCGACACGGCGCGCGGCGCCAGGCCCGTCGGCATCTCACATAGACTACTATTTAAATCTCATAAAGGCCGTTTATGCTAATACATCACCGACTACCGATCACAAAACAAGACATTTCTCGATCGCGAGACAACTTTATAAATTATTGAATATGCTGTAATTACTGATTTCGATTCAATTAGTCCACTATGAAAAATACTATATAACTTTAGGCTTCCGACAAAGTTCGTCCCTATTATTTAAATTTTACGACAGTAATTAACTTTCGAGATAGGAACACTTTTTTATGAAATCAGATTGCCAGTGTGACTTTGTATTGTAGCTTTTATAGCAACACTTTATATGTTTTATAGCACTACTTTATATGTTTCTTACTTATAGGTATATAAAATATATTGTGTTTGTGTACATAATTTTTTTATTAACTTACCCTTCTTTTAACTTATTTCAACCATAACTTTAATCAACTCGATTTAAAGCTTTCAAAATTACAATTTCGCTACAGCATGTTCATAGAAATTCTAAGAACACAGTAAATATTTTGTTCTGATGATTACTACACTTACTATTCTATTATTGTATGACCTGATAAGACCATCTGAAATTTAGGAAATTTACAAAGACATACCGTCTATGTAGACTATGATCACAGACCGATACAGCGCTTTTTGTTGTGAATATACCTATTTAGCGTGTGTCTCACATACAAAATGCCTAATAATGGTGAGTAAACGTTAGCCGCCGTGCTATATTGGCCAGAAATTCGCAGGCGCGATGACAGGAGTTAAAATAAACAGAATCCAGATATCTTTAGGTAGTACATCATACGTATTCGTCTCGGTAACGCAAATGATCGTGTTTAAGTGTCTATTACGTAAAGGCAATGATTTCCGTAGTATCAAGGTTAGTAGATAACTAGAAACCCTTATAAGTATTCGATCCTGTTGATAATATTTTTGAACCATATGCAAATTATACAATGTTCTACAATTCTATAATTGTTATAAAAATTATACTATCGGTTATTAAATTATTACAATAAAATCTATATACCTACAAATAAGTAAAATTGGAGTGTCTGTTTGTAATATTAAAATAACCTGGCTCCTGGGGGGATTGGGGATAGGGTCGGCAACGCGCTTGCGATGCTTCTGGCGTTGCAGGCGTCTATAGGCTACGGTCTTACCATCAGGTGAGCCGTACGCTTGTTTGCCAACCTAGTATCATAAAAAAAAAAAAAAAAAAAAAAAACCGCTTTTTACTAAATGCATATGGATATATACACGGTACCTATATATACCAAAATAACATTTTTTACAATTTTTTTCTGTCTGTCTGTCTGTTTGTTCCGGCTAATCTCTGAAATGGCTGGACAAATTTTGAAAGGACTTTCACGGGCAGATAGCTGATGTAATAAGGAGTAACTTAAGCTACTTTAATTTTAGAAATTTATTTATTTTATAACTCTGCGAACTGAACAATAGCTTTTTTTGTTAAATTCCACGCGAACGAAGTCGCGGGCACAGGTAGTATATGTACCTATAATACAAGCTCGACCAAGAAGTATTTAGTTGTTAAAAAAGTTACTACTTCTAATGCCTCTATGCACTTAGCATACGGTGTCAAGGACTCATCATACTTGATGCAATTAGGATCTCTCTGACTCATTAGCCTAAGTATTAATGAACGCTGGTAATTATTCCTAATATTAAATGTAAAATGGAAATTTCCACGCAGATTAAGTAACTAAACATAGAGGTTATCATCATAACGTACCGTAATATGTAGAATGGTAAATATTCTGTCTGCAGATCTGACCCAAATAATAAATTGCGGGCCGAAATATACCCGAACATACTATAACATTCCTACGAGTTTTGTCAATTGATCCTATATTTCTTTAAACGAGTAGGTAATAGGTATATATATCACAAGCTTCTGTGAATAGTTACTTTGGTCTAACTGGGGAAGTTCTCAAAAGGAAGAAAATCCCGATTTTGAAACTTTCTTCATTGGTGCTCCGCTCCTATTGTTGGTCTTAGCGTGATATAATAATAAATAATAATAAAAATAATAATATAGCCTATAATAAGTCTATCACGGCGTTCAAGCAAGCAAACAAACAAATAAACAAACTTTTCAGCTTTATAATATTAGTATAGATTAATATATTATTTAGGTATATACATATTATTGAAAATAAAGACATCTAAAATTATAAATGGGTTAATTATTGTAAACTATAAAAAAATCACTAAAAAATAAATAAAATAAAATAAAAAAAACTCGAAAGACACATTATGAACGTATAGGTGATTGTCTGTCCGTTGAAATCATTTATCAAACGATGTTGAGACCTAATAAAATAGTTTTTATTTGAAAATTTGAAGATATCTTATCGTCAGATTGCACTTTGTTTGAAAATAAATTAATTACTTATTATAAACCAGCTTTTATTTTAAATGCACTAAAGCATAAAATAATCTTTTCCTAAAAAACTTTTTACTATCAATATAATATAACGTCATTACGCAATATAATATGATAAAAAAGCTTGTGGTGAAATTCAAGTCATATTTACTTAGTTTGAAAATTATAAAAATTAAAATCAATTAGATCAAGTTATTTAATTTACTTGTTTATCTACATAGGTAAATTTCGCGACCGGCTTTATCGATAGTGCACTCGTGATAATTTCACGAAATTTTTTCACGTACAGATAGGATTGTTACATTTTCACTGATTATTATTACACATCGAAAAATGCAAAACCAATCATCCAAATATAAAAAAGCGTGTAAATAAGAAACAGTCGTAAAAATATTGTTCAAAGTAACTGCATATTATCGATCTTCACTTATAAGGATTGTGTGACTAAGAGTGAAGAGGTACTGCTCTGGTTGATGCCTTTTTATAGGATCTTAATTACGAGCAATTATCATAAACAAGTTCAATTTGAATATCATTACAAAAATTTTTGTTTGTATCTATATAAATAACTGATATAATGTGTACGACGCTTTACTGCCTTGAAATGTTAAAAAAAAATAAAGACGATTATTATGGCTCTTGTGAAGCCGAGGTACTTAAAAGAAATTTAAGTTTTTTTTATTTGAAATATTCATGTCACATTCGAGAGAGACGACCTCACGTGCACCGATGATAGCGCGGACGTGCGAGTTCGCAAATCTCGCTCGAGCAAAGAAACAATTCAATAAGTACACCAATTAACTGCAATATATCGTACCTAAACTAAATACTGAGATTACATATAAGGCGATGTAACGGGTCACGGGTGTCGGAATAAATGGTGTTTACGTAACAGTAAAACAAGGGTACAGTTGTGGAAGTAAAACTTCTTTACACACGCTTGACTTGGGGAGTAAGCTGGTGAATGCGTGTCAAGAACGGTACGAAAAGTGTGATCGGGCGAGGCGAACGGACGGAAGTTGAGAGGGAGATATAAGTTAGTGAAGTTGTCTTGTGTAAGAGAGATACTCACTCACTCAGACTATGACCAAGACCAAGAGGGAAAGGTTTCGTGGAATTCTAATACAATATATACAGCTAAGCTTTCATGCACAGATACAGGTAAGTATTTTTTATTTTATTTATTGATAACCGATTTCAATTTGCAGTACAGTCTTCAATAAAAGTAAATAATAATATAAAAAGTACATACAATGTGTGATAAATTATAGAAGTGGTATATCTATAATTTCACAATGCACAATATATCAAAATTGCAGTAAATCAACTACCAAGCTTCATTATCTCTTTGTCCATAAACAGTTATATTTTATTGTGTGTTTATTTAATTTCCGGATATAGATGTGCAATTTATTATCTTTTCAACTGACGTCCCTCTTTAGCGACAATACCATAATGGATTTGAAGTATGTAGGTACAACATAAGAACTTTTGTTTCATTGTGTGCGCAAAGCGTGGGCGTCCCTCTGTTTTATTCATTTGTTTGATGTTGCTCCTATAATGATGGAGCGCTTCGCGACAGAACGGCGTCAAATATAGAGCAAAATTAATCTTTGAATAAATTTGTCTTGCCTACGGCTTTAAGCCGTAGTTTTTCTATGGTTCAATCTTTTTTACTAGGTCGAGATGTAGTGAGGCTGTGGATGTTGGTCAGTGATTTTTTAAAGTTGTCGGGTTTTATTTTTTGCATTTATTTTGAATATTATTTCTGATGACCATACTATCTCCATCTCATCCAGTCAGTAGTGGTAAGGCACTTGCGTAATACCTATGCATTTTATGCAAAAATTTGTAAGCATAATATTATAAGCAGCATATTATATTTATTTTATTTTGAGAATTCATTTTTCGCGATTTCGTGAGAACTAGTTCGCTACAGATATTTACCGTATTTGTATTTGAAAAAAAAGCTGTTTGTGGCATTTCTAATACCTACCTAGTCTTCTAGATTCGCGCTTCAAGAGAGCACCAGCTTTTATAATATTATAGGTAATGTACATTCACAAAGATATCGTTTATTTTTGCGTAAACATCAATAAACGCAGTATAAACACGAGAAGGAAATATTTACTGCATGTTTTCGACCGCACAAAGTAAACGTTTCCTTTGTAATCTATTATAGTCATATATATGGCCAAGTGCGAGTCGGACTCGCGCACCGAGGGTTCCGTAAAAACAAAATTATTAAAAATATTTTTATTAGGTATATGATATAACTAAAAATTTATGCTTTTCGCAATTTTTTCTTCATCTGTGCTACAAGACATTGCTTCGTACCAAATTTCAAGATTTGAGTTCACGGGAAGTCGCTTCAACCTGTAATATCCCACTACTGGGCATAGGCCTCTTTCCTCATGTAGGAAAAGGATCAGAGCTTAATCCACCACGCTGCTTCAATGCGGGTCGGCGGATATATTCCCTACTATGAGTAACGATCGCGAGTGTCGAAAAAATTTGCAGCATAAATGCTGTATCTTTTGATTGCGTTGGCTTAGAAGTTTGATTTTTTCACAGCTCCAAGGGACAGTCTGTAGACTTGAGTATTTGATATGAATTTCATCTTGATACCACCACGCGTTCCTGAGAAAAAGGATCTTGACAGTCAGACGGACAACAAAGTGATCCTATAAGGGTTTCGGTTTTTTTACTTTTGAGGCACGGAACCCTAAAAATAATTATACAATCGTCAAACAATTTAAGAAAAAAAACAGGCAAAAAACGATATAGCTTGTAACAATTAGTTTCAAACTATTATTAATAAGATTTTCTATTTAACGTCGATACATTTATTTCGTTTACAATAAACTTAAAACGCTCAACAATTAAACACTTCCGCGGTTCAATTGTTTAAGGACTTCTTGTTCTCGGTAAAGTAAACGCCATTTTGGGAAAAGAAAGACAACATTTACCTATAATATATTATAACTCTGCCTTATAACTCTGCTATGTACGTGTCGTCACACATCGGCAAATACACCGTCAATATATCAAAGTTTTTATGCTTAGTGAATCAAGAAAAATGTCGCAGGTGACTTCACGTCGTCGTATAGATGTAGGTACCTACGAGTACTTACTGGTAACGGAACGCAACAGGAAAATGGTAAAGTATATTGTTACAGAAAACTAAATTATTCAAAATTTTTACTTTATGCAACATGGACTATGACTAATGGCTAGGCATAAGTCCGCCCATTACACTGCACAATCTGTAACTATCTTAAAACTATTTTAATGTGTATAATGCAGTTTTGGTGTATAATAAAATATAAATAAATAAAAAGCGTACACTTGTATTGATTTTATTTTCTCAAAATATATCTACTAGTAACTGGACTGATCTGATCATATTATATTGCGCTAGACAGCCAAGATTATTGAAGAACGTGGCATGCTATTACTCAGCCTGATATGACTAATAGAAAGGGAGTAGTAAAGCGATAAGAGTATCCAAGCCCACCACAAGACTTAGAATAAATTTATTTTTACAAGCTTTTATTTAACTTGCAATGTATGTATGTAATGTTATTGTTATTGTTGTCATTTTTAGTTCGGGTGAAATTTTGCAACTCAATTTTGAAGCAGATATCTTCAACCAATTGAGCTAAAATTTTGAATATAAGTTCAATTTGGACAATGCATGGTTAACTAGCGCATCCAAATAAAAGCTTGTTTTTTAAAAAGGTTTTTTACTTTTAATTTATTACAAACCTACGTCATTATCACTTTTCAAATTAATCACACCACTGTGTTTTTGCTGTTTATTAATCAGTATGTAAATATAGAGAATTAAAATTTCTTGTTAGTATATAATCAACGCACCAAAATGAAGGGCTGATTGGTCTTATTAACCCCTTGATCTTGTCAGTCTGCCTATAATAATTGAGGAGAAGCCTTGATACGTTTCAATTGTCTGGCACCACTTTACGGCGCTTAGTAATGTTACAGTTATGACATGTCTCAGACACAATATATTTAATGAGGAGTTTCGTCGTCTTAGAATTCGTCGTATTCGTTTTCTATGTGCACATATTTCGTTACCTAGCTGTTATCTTGATGTTATTCCAAACTACGCTTAGTAATTAAATACTTGGTTTTACTAAATATTTGATATCTTTTTACTTTTCAAGGTGAACTTGTTATTTTATATATTTTAAAAACATTTAGACTGACACCTTAGCGACATTTAATGTAATCAAGCTGTCGCCACTCGCTATAAGTAAAATATAATGAATATTTATGGTTAACTTAGAAAACATTAAACATGGAAAACATTAGGTATAGTTCAATGAATAAGTCAATTTTAATAGATTGTGCACTAATCAAAATTACGCAGACTTAATTCCAAGCCTACACACTAAATAACAATTTTAATGGAAGGAACTCATACTACATAAAAGTTGTAAAGGGCTGTTATAAACGGGAGACTTACGATCGAAGTATCGTTAAAAATTAATTTAACTTTATGATAATTGAAATCTATTATTTTTATATGCATCTACACACTCTCTCTATGCCATTTAATTACTACACTTATTAATTAAAATCTTAAGAGATTGTGGAATAGTAGATTTCCGAAGCTGTGCACCAGTTTACAAAAAATATAAAATCAATACATTTCTTTTAATACGACTAATTTCTATATAATTCTATAATACTTCACTTATATATATATATATATATATATATATATATATATATATATATATATATATATATATGTGTATGTATATATTTCAGTGACTAATTCTTACATAATATATAAATATACAAATCCCATTTCATTCTCATTTTTTTTATTAACGCGTTTGACATTAATTTGTACAATTCCTTAGATCGGTCGAGGGCAATGACGAAAGTTTGCACAGCGAATTGACGCACGATCATGCCCACACATTTTTATTACACACTTCAAAAACATTATCCCTATCTTTTATAAACATGAACCATTTTTATACATCATTTAATATTATTTTGATGACAATTTAAGCTTTATTAATTTTCCTAGTGATTTAGATAAACCCGTATCTACAACAAGCTTTTGACGTAGTCCTCTGTCCTATACTCGTATATCTCGTGTAGTGATAGATATAAAATTTGAATTATATATTTTTACTAATAAGCTTTTTCATAAAACTGAAAATAATGTTTGGTTTTATTTGTTTAGTTAGGCTATTCTCTTAATTCGTAGTGACTTGTTTGCGCAGCTGTCACAACACTGGCTTTGGCACTAGCGTTCACGGGCTCGTTTCCTATATATGACAAACATTTGTAGAGACCATGCAGATGTTTGTCTTGGTCTAGACTCTAGACGTTTCTAATAAGAGTTGTATGTATTTCTAGATCTATGACATTAGAATGGCGTTTGTTTATATATTTACTGCTTAAATGAGATGCATTTGCAATTTGCGAAAATACCCTAATGCCAATAAGGTACTTAATTACATCAAAACTCTAAAAAAACGACAAGCATTCTTTTTCAAACAAAATAATTGTAATTATACTAAGCATTGATTGATCACTTGTACCTCCTGTACTTTTCAACTATACTGTTTTGAATTTTAGCGATAAAGTGAAAAATCTAGGAATAACATTTGATCGGCATCTCTCCTGGTCACCTCAATTAACCGAGCTAAGCCGGAAATTGTTTGCAGCCATCGGTTCTCTCCGTCGACTCCAGTACTTTCTTCCCTTGCCTACCAAAATTGCGTTAGCACAATCACTACTTTTACCAATCCTTGACTATGCAGATACGTGTTTTCTCGATCTCAAAGAGGAGCAACTCAATAAGCTTGAGCGCCTTCAAAATTTATGTATAAGGTTCATATTTGGTCTTCGCAAATATGACCACGTCTCCGATTTTCGCAGCAAACTCAAGTGGCTCCCAATTCGCCTTCGCAGGAATACCCACGTACTTACTCTTCTTTACTGTGTTCTTTTCAATCCCAATGCCCCTCATTACCTTAAAGAACGGTTTACGTTTCTTTGTGATTCCCATGAACGTCCCCTTAGATCTGAATCCAATTTGCTTCTGAAAATTCCTTCCCATTCTACCTCCTTCTACTCCAATTCCTTTACGGTTAATGCTGTCCGCCTGTGGAACTCTCTCCCGCTTTCAATAAGACAAGCTGAAACGCAAGCTTGCTTTAAGCAACGTCTTAAAAAGCATTATACGTCGCTCATTAAGTCATAACTGTCGTGTTTTGAAGCTTATATGTATGTATATAGTTATATGTATATTTATGTATGTGTGTATTAGATGTTATATACTAAAAGAATTATTTATATGTAAAATATGTTATGTTCTCGTAAGTCTATCATATCATAGTCGACTATATCTATGTATTTCTGATTATTCCTCGCATTTTTATTATTAAATATGTAACTAATTTGTGGAACGTTATTTATTCTAGGTTTTTTTTTCCTCTTTAATATGTGCACACTTCTAACCGCTGCTACTGTATCGTGTCCTGTACCCAAAGGTTATCTGGAAGAAATCGCTCTTTAGCGATAAGATCGCCTTTGTACATCTAGTATTGTATCTCTCTTTGTTTGTATCTGTATTTCGGTGTACATGAAGTATAAATAAATAAATAAATAAATAAATATACTATACATTACGAACGGTGACTATGAAAACTCATCAAAATGCGAATAACATATAATATGATTACTTTTTTACAAGTTATTGTTTTGTTTAATTAATATTTGAATGAATAAATAAAGATACAGAGGCCAAATGTTAGTAGATATGTCGCATTGACTTTTCTGTCACCGCTCGTCGTGACTCGATAAGTCAGTTAAGTATCGTTCACTTCCTTTAGATCCGTTTCGTGGTATAAAGGCCATCGAACTTGTTATACGGTAATATGTACGTTTGGTACTTAAACTCCAAGTTAATGTTTTAAACCATTAAACCTTACTCAATATCTTAAGATACTTGAGAAATATACATTACTAGCTTCTGCGCGCGACTTCGTCCCCGTGGAATAGGACCAATTCTCTAGGAAGCTCTCAAAAGGAAAAAAAAACCCGATTTTGAAAACATTCTTCATTGGTGCTACGCTCCTATTGGTCTTAGCGTGATGATATTATTTATCTTATAGCCTTCCTCGATAAATGGGCTGTCTAACACTGAAAGAATTTTTAAAATTGGACCAGTAGATCCTGAGATTAGCGCGTTCAAACAAACAAACAAACAAACAAACTGTTCAGCTTTATTATATTAGTATAGATGTAATTTTACCGATGTTCAAACTTCACAGTCGAACATTAAACCCAAATGATTTTCAATCAATTAAACCAAACTACTATTCTAGCTTTAACTTCATTTTATTCCTCAATCTTCTATAAACTATTGAAGCTGCAAGTATAGGATCTGCACGTACTGTATTATTAGGTCCTATTAGGTAAGTAATTTACTGTTACAATATAATATTAAGCTATTACACGTGATAAAGTAAATCATAAAATAAATATGTATTAAAAACATGACCTTACGACTTGAAACGGCAAGTAGTAATATCAGTTATGTTTTAATAGTCTGATACGTATAATAAATATGGAATGTGACGTTGTTTTATTTTTTATGAATGACTATTACAATACTTGGAACAGTCGGAGCGTTACAATTAACTAGTTCTTACGATATTTAGCAAAGTAGTAGTATACATATTTATTATCTTGAAACATCCGGTAAATTATAAAAGCTATCAGTCACTGAGGCTTATCGAAACCTTTGCTACCGTTACGATCTTTAAATCAAAACACAAAACGAAAGTAGGACTAGTATTATTTATTAAAATAACGAAATAAAGCTATTATAATACCGAATTCTATTTACGATTAGTGAACTTAATAAAATTTTAAAACAATATCGTTAGTATTAGAGAATTTTACTCGAACTTAATAGAAATGCTCTTTTCTATAGCTCAGTATAAACCTATATTAGGATAGATGACTATTTTAATAACTGTAAGCTCTTAATGGGGAATCAACTACATAGGTAAAATAATTATATAGGTATTACTTTAAAAAAAAGCTTTAAAAATCTCACAGTTTCAAAATGAAGAGTAACGATAAATTTTATTATAATGAATATTGTTTTGATTACCGACCACGCCATATCTGGTCCTTTAATGTGATTTCTACCCGTTAAAACACTTAAATAAAACACAGCAATTCATGATCACTGAAATAATACTTAAAGTCAGTTGCTAATGTAAGGCGCAAGTTTCACTACCGAAATGCTAAAACTAAATTATTTTCAAGAATTGGACGAAAATTTTGAACTGAATATCCAATCCAATCAATATTTCTATATAATAAAAATGAATGTTGCTAAGCGCATAACTGGAGAATGGCTTGACTGATTCGTCTAATTTTTTTTGTATGTTCCTTAAAAATCCCACGGAAGGCTTTTATGCTAAAAAAAACATTACAGACGAACGAAGTCTGTCCGGGCAGCTAGTACATATTACAATAAAAAACATTACTGCAACTTATTAAAGAAACATGGGTCTTTCGTCATTAAAATTACCATAAATCGTAATTATGTTGTGTTTATTGTGTTAACACTTATAATAATTATATATGTTGATATACATACACCCCATTGAAATAATGACATAATGTTTAAATTGTAAGTAACATACCTAAGTTTCCATAGGCTTATAGTATTTCTATAGGTCACCTACTCGATAGTAAAAATGCTACATTTACATAACAATGCATCATAAATAACCACTTCTAAGATCGATTTACGTTCATTTGTATCTAATAGTTATAAAATTTTGTACCAAAATGTATATAAACGCAGAATCCCAACAAATAAACTGTTCTAAATTAGCCTAAGGTGAAAAAATATTTTACAAGACTCATACGTTTTCAAGTTTGACTTAGGGCCTAGGCTTTGAGAAATTAACAAAATCTACTAGAGCTTTTAGGGTCTTACAGAGTGCTTGTTACAAATTTACAATATAAAAAATACCTATCATTAAAATAAAGAACTTATACAAGTAACGAAACATAATTATTAACTATAATAAACATACTATATAACTCCGCTTAAGCAAGAAATAATTTTATAGTATCAAGGGTAAAGTAGGATTTCCTTTATTTATCGACCTTTGATCTTTAGTTTCACAGAACATATATTGCCAATGAGGCTGTTAGAACTCATCTGCGAGTGGCGCCAGTTGACGCAATCTCTCCTAGACACTTATAGATTTGCCCCATTCAAATCTAATGTAATAAACCAATAATAATTATGCGCATACATTTTTTTTATTTTGTAATTCACAATTAGTCTGACTACACAAAAAATAATGTTAAATGTGGTTAAAAAAAGGGTTCTTCGAACTGTCTAGCAATATGCAATATAGGTAAAGAATGGATAACTACACATTTATAAAGAGAAATTTAACAGTTCGCGAAACCTATACCTATCTACACTTTAAAATGACACGATTGAGTCACAAACTTTTGACAGGACCATAACCGTTAAACAAACAAAATGTGTAAGATAAGTCTTATTGATTTTGTGTTACAAAAGTTTCTTTTACTTCCCTTTGTAGTATCGCGCTAAGTGGCGACCTACCGAGTTCTACGAGGGATGGCACATTCCCCAGATAAGATAGCCGCATTGCAATCGAATCACTCACCTACGTCAAAGCGTTGTTTACCTCCAACATCCTGTCATGAAATGCACACATTATATTATTTCATTCTCTTTATGAGAGCAATACTGGAACTTTAGTTTATTGATTTAAGCCTACCTTCAGTGGCTCGTTTTATGACATTCTTCATCCGGACATTTCTTCTTGATGACTTTGCACCCGGGTCAATGAATACTTTTATCTTACATCTGTGGTCATTGCAACTAATAAAGATAGCTGTAATGCAGCTGGTCGAACTCGTAAAACGACACAATCAAATCGCTTGTGTGGCCGGTTTTATTATACACTCTATAATAATGAATGACTTTATTCAATTATCGATACCAAGAACCAATGTCGCAGAGATGAATGATTTACGTAGTTAGTTATACGTGCAAGGATAACCCTAGATTAGTTTAGCTGTAAATCACACGTTTCATAAAATAGTTAAATACCTACTATAATGTCATAATAAAACTCATATAATCAGGGCCGGACCGTGAGGTCAGGGGGCCTTGGGCTAATACTAATTAGGGGCCCACCAAATTTGACCACGATTGAGACTCACTATAGATTGTTTTTACTGTATACACCTATCTTAATACAATTTTTTTAATTTGTACGTTTAAAGTAAGTATAGATTAGGCTTTTAGCTTTAAGTCCGCCTTTTGCACAACGTATTGTTTAATTGTGTAATATAGCTTAAGTAATTAACGCTTCAGCCTGTAATATCCCCCAGCCGGGCATAGGCATCTTTCCCCATATAGGAGAAGGATCAGAGCTTAATCCACCACGCTGCTCCAATATGGGTTGACGGATATATTCCCTACTATGAGTAACGATTACTACCAGGTGTACATGATAGCAACCGGGACCGACGGCTTAACGTGCTCTCCGAGGTGGGGAAACCCTTGTGGGTTACCCCTTGGTTGGGTGGGTTAAACCCTTGTGGTAGTACAGTCCTTGTGGACTGTACTGTACAAACACCCAGATCACGACAAACATGTGTATGGCCAATACAAATGTTTGTCATGTGCGGAGATCGAACCCGCAACCGCCAGCGCAACAGCCACAAAGCAGTGCTGTTATCAAAAAATATGAACTTCAGACTAAAAAAGGTTTCTCAGGAATTACTTTTAAGTCAATAGTAAGTACAGTTACCACTTACCGTATCGCACGCATACTATTAAACCTAAAGTTATTGATGATGGATGAATTAATATATATCCATAGACAAATTTTTAAGATCCGGTCAACAAATTGTCTATTATAACCCGAAATTATGTTAATTTTCATGCAGGTAATTTAGTTGTTAAGTAAATAAATATAATATTTTACTAAATACCTGCGGTAACGTTTATATTCTTCGGATTTCTTTAATCTATTTGTTCTGACTAATCTCCGTAACATTAAGCCTTTACGGCGCAAGATCATTAATTTCGTTATTTTACTGATACTTGATGGCTAATGGGGTATTATTAACGGGAAAAATAATAAAAAAAAAATATTATAATTATAAGGATTTATTATTTAGAAAAAACTATATGTTGCAGAAATGCAACATTGCATCAATAATGATGAAAAATACCAGAGAAAGTTAAGAAATATGAAATTTTTAAAACAGTTATTTTGCTTATTGTGAGACAAACTAACCCTACATTGTTCGCAAACTGTTTGAGTATACCCTATGCAGCCTGGAAATTTGCACCTCATTCGTGTATCCACCCAAGCAGGCCAGTGACCGTATTGGTGTAACCTCACATCCTTTGGAGGAACATGTTGAGCTGGACCTTTCTTCTTTTTCTCTTGTATGAGACCTTCAACATCACTCCTGCACTTTGTAAGATTGATTATTTTATATTTGCATAACGTCTCTCAGCAGAGTTAAGGGTTTTGCTGGTACTACCCTTTTCAGCCATTATTCTACGGTACAGAAACAATGCGATATCTAATAAATGATAAAAATTCGTAGATACCAACGTTTACTAGGTACGTAGTTTGATTTTATAGTGGCCCACACAATCTAATAGCTCGACACCACCCATATGTCAATTATATTCCTCCACAACAAAAGGACGATCAACAGAAATGTATTGTTTTCTAGATCTACCCCACCTTCTTACGTCTACTACGTGTGTTGGGTTTTTTCCTGCAAAATTGGATGCTAGATTTAAAATATTGTCGCTCCAAGTGACTACAGTCCCGTAATGTAGTTGACGTGGCTGCATTCACTTGGAGAGACAACAAGATTCAAGATCTAGAAAACAATACATTTCTGTTGATCGCCCTTCTGTTGTGGCGGAATATAATCGGCATATGGGTGGTGTCGACCTATATTAGATCGTGTTATGGGCCACTACAAAATCAAACTCCGTAGTAAACTTTGGTATCTACGAATTTTTTATCATTTCTTAGATATGGCTGTGGTCACGGCCTCAGTACCGCAGAATAATGGCTGAAAAGGGTAGTACAGGCAAAACCCTTAACTCTGCTGATTTCTACTTAGCTCAGTATTTATGGATGTAGTTGCTATGCTGCTGACAGCCTGAACTTCACTTTCTAAGTCAGGTGGTTCCTCTGGGTCCTCATTAGAACTTTCAACTTCATTCGTCTCGAAGGTGAACGTTGGATCGGTAACATCATCGTCGTCGGAAAAATCCAGGCCGTCTTCACTGTCTTCCCATTCTCCTAATGTATTTTGCAGGTCCTCAATAGTCAAGTTTTGCAAGTAACGTCTCATCTTGATACTGAAAAACAAATATTCAAATTGAAATAAACGGTAAAAAAACTATGACTAACGCGCAATGTTGCAGTCATGCAACAAAACAAAATCGGACCAAAAATAACATAAATTCTTGATTTAAAAAAAAAAAAAAAAAATATTATCAAAATTCACCCACTTACCTTTTACGGAGATCAATTCCAATAGCTAAATATCAATATTTCACCATAAAATAAATTTTTGTAAACGAACTAAAAGACAGAGAAACCGGTTTGTGCACGTTCATCACTTCAATCAAAAATAAATACAAATATCGCCATCTAGTTAGCAAAATTTGTTACTAAATCGTTAGAATGCTTTGTTGCCAACGTACAACACAAAGAAAAGTCGTTCTATCGGGCTTCCCTATATTTTTAAGTATTTTAGAATGGTGTGTTGCAGAACTGCAACCAGGCGCCGTAAAGGGTTAGGATTAATTTTACCAGGTTCATTGGTAAAAAAAGTTCGTGCCATAACTTAGCCAAACTTTTTGTCATTTTTAAAAAACTTATTTAAATGTTAGTAATACAGCCAATGTGCGGGACTCAGGTCGACGAACGTTAGAAACAAGACTTCGTTAAGAAACAGGACTGTATATTTTTCTAGAATCCGTAAACTCGAACTATGCTTGCTAATTCGTTCATCCGTCTCTGTAGTAGTGTCTTTATGTGAGGAAGGATGCCGCTAGCGAGCTTCTGACGATCTATTTCCCGGAGAAACTTCTCTCTTCTTAGAGCCCCGCCGAGTGAGAAACTCGAACTAGCGGCGATCGCGGCGGCCTTTTCAGCCGATTTCCAAAAAAGGAGCAGGTTCTCAATTCGCTTGTATTTTTTTATGTATGTTACCTCAGTACTTTTGACTCCATATACCTACTGATTTTGATGAGTTTTGTTTTGATCGAAAGCTGATGGTTGTCTTGTAGTCCCAATACCCCATACTTTTTGAGTAATCTTTGATAACGCTCATTTACTTGACTATTTTTTCGTCTACTTACGTTGTACCTATTACCTACTTGTCGATATAATTGAAGTTGGTTTTTTTTTTCGTTTGCGAGCAAACACAATTAGGTATATTTAGGACGATTTAGCTGGCCTATTACCTACTTGTCGATATAATTGAAGTTGGTTTTTTTTTTCGTTTGCGAGCAAACACAATTAGGTATATTTAGGACGATTTAGCTGGCAAGATGCGGACCCTTGCCTCACCCCCGTTAACTTTATTTAGTAAAATTTCCCTATTTACGAATGTTATCAAGCTTGTTTCTATATACTATTTTATAATTATTTACTATTATAATTTGAAAAACAGTTAACTCACTGCGCGAGCGATAACTAAAAAATGACGAGGTAAAATCCCGAAATTATTACTTATACAGTATACTAGCTCGCCCCCACTGTCGAACTATAAATATTAAATACGCCTCCGCAACTTATATATAAGTCGATATTTAGATCGATAATTTCTATTATTTTTATTCAAATGTATGAAAACTCTTAAATTTCTTGAAACATCAATTAGGTACTTTAAAGACTTATTACGATAATTAATTATCCTATTATTTAAAACAAAACATACATACATACATATAATCACGCCTCTTTCCCGTAGGGGTAGGCAGAGACCTCTTCTTTCCACTTGCTACGATCCTTACATACCTACTTGTTTCGCTTCATCCACTTTCATTATTCCTTTCATACATGCTCTTCGGTTTAGGGTACTCTTGACCTGGCCTTTTTTCAAGACGTCTCTGATCTGGTCTTGAAAAGTCCGCCTAGGTCTACCCCTTCCAACACTTCCATTCACACTCGCCTTATACACTTTTTTCGTCAATCGTTCTTCATTCATTCTCTCGACATGCCAAACCATACCAAAAAAGTAAATAATACTAAATAAAAAAAAATACATAATAAAAAAAAATATTCATAATACCTTCATTCATAAACAAAAAACAAACAGTCATATTCTTTGTACATTTAGAATCTGCTATTTTACGGTCACCGTCGGTCATTCATTTCCGTTTGTCTCTACAGCCAATAACTACCTATTGTTATATTTTCAGCTGAAACTCATACATACTGTCAAAAATAAGAAGCTAGTAGCATTACGATAAAGTCGAGTCATTTATCATTTGTGGGTATGAGTGCTAAAGTGGTTCAAAGTGAATCAACTAATTGAGGGGTTTTTGTCGCCAATCAATTGACCCTGTCTAGCTTATTCCTTGTAATTGCGAGAAATTGATAGTTAACGTTATTCTGAAGTCGATTTATGTCGAGGGTTCACGTGGAATCATTTATTTCACTATAAGCTCAGTGCACGTCTCTGTATAGGTATATTTAAACATAGATCTTGCTTTAAAATTATTAATATTCAATGTTGTACCTAATATCTAATAAATATGTAATTTATCAATCTATACTAATATAATAAAGCTGAAGAGTTTGATTGTTTGATAGTTTGTTTGTTTGTTTGTTTGTTTGTGAAGGCTATAGGCTATATATCATCACGCTAAGACCAATAGGAGCGTAGCACCAATGAAGAATGTTTCAAAATCGGGGATTTTTTCCTTTTGAGAGCTTCCGCGGCATAAACGGTTAAAGTTTCGCTCAAATCATGTACTCGTATGACAATATTGGTCCTATTCCACGGGGACGAAGTCGCGCGCAGAAGCTAGTTATTTATAAAACACATTATCTAATTTAATTTGGTAGAAAGAATAAGAACCGAGTTATTTATGGATTAATAAATTTCTAACTCGCATTTTTTTATTTATCGCCCGCGAACTTAATTTTTGTTTATTTTTACTATAGCCTGAAAATGCCAAAAATAAATAAAAATTATAAAATGAATTTTAGTAGATGAGACATTATATTTTTAACAAGTTTAGTGAAACCGTTACAAAATCATTACACACATATATAATCCATTTGTCACAAATATTCTCGTCTTAAAATGTTTTACTTTTTAAAGATATACCGAATGAGCGTAATATGAAAGGATAGCAGAATTTAGAAATAGCCTGACATTAGCACCATACAATATGGAACTACTTATATATAGTCAGTTAGTGAATTCTTAACCGTTAAAATTCTTACAGAATAATTGTGTTTGCTAGCAAACGAACAAAACCGACTTCAATTACATCGACAAGTAATAAATAATAAATTATAATTTACAAACGCACTAGTCGTCACTACGGTTTTCGAGGGTTCCCCTCGATTTCTCTGGAATCGTATCATCAAATCCTGGTTTCCTTATCATGGTACCTAAGTTGGGATATTTCTTTTCAAACAAAAAAAAGAATTATCAAAATCGGTTCATAACCGACTAAGTTATCCCCGAACAACAAAAAATAATAATAATAAAATATATACGGTCGAATTGAGTAACCTCCTCCTTTTTTGAAGTCGGTTAAAAATACATCATAGCGAAAACTAAATCGGATTAGTAGTTCTACAGAGAATTCAAACAGTGAAGTTTTTTTTTTGATTTCGTTTAAATAACTAGATATTATATCTTTTATCTTTGATTCTCTTACTTATGAACATAATTTATACAAGCTGTTCGTTGGCAGCAGTCGCGAAATGCAATATTTTTTCGAACAACAGTTTTATTGTGTGTCGTAAAATTGTATTTATGTGAGGACACTTTTAACCGATTTATAACTAAGTTTCTCGTACATACTGTTTTCAAAAAAGGAGGAGGTTACCTACTCAATTCGACCGTATATATATATATATATATATATTATATAATTTGAGATGATTAGTGTAATAATTAAAGTACGAACATACGTGTAAGTATCAAATAAGCGCACTGAAGTACCTATACCACACGTAATAAAACCACAGAACTATGATTGAAAATTCTTCGTCATCTACAAAGCAAAGGCGTGCTTCACAAATCAATGCTTTTTTTATTTTATATAACCAAGTCGGCAAGCAAGCGTACCTACGGCTTACCTGATGTTAAGCAAATACCGTAGCCTATAGACGTCTGCAACACCAGAAGCATCTCAAGCGCGTTGCCGACCCTATCCCTAATTACACCCCAGGAGCTCTGGTCACCTTACTCACCAACAGGAAAACAACACTGCTTGAAAGCAGTATTATTTAAACATTTTGAAAACATTTTAAATCATATCAAAATTTTTCGACCCAGCGGGATTTGAACCCGCGCCCTCTGACGTGCGGTGTCAGCGCTCTGCCAACTGAGCTATGGATCCTCATCTAGCCGTGTCGAAATTCTTGATATGATGATTTTTGTATTATTTAGCTGTGGTCTTCTGTAAGGTCGAGGTACTACCCCAGTCGGGATGCTCCATTTTTTGAGCAGAAAATTTCCTGTTGTGCCCTACCTCAGTTAAATATTATGCTTGTTTGAATACCTTTATGACCAACTGTTAACTTCAAATAGGTGGGATATGCTCAGGATCCCCGCAAAAGTGGTAATATCGTCTATCAAGATAAATATATTAAGTGGTTTTTATGTCTTAGAATAATTATTTAACATGCCTCAACAACAACGTAGGATTATAGCTCTACAATGGTCTTTTCCTCGTAAATGAGTATAATACATTTTATTATAATATCAACTTTCGCGAACACTTTGTAAATATTGAATTAAAAAGTCCTAATTCGTACTCTTAATCAAGGGCGGATCCAGCTTTGGCGCCAACGGGGGGGGGGGGGGTCACATAGTCGTGGTCAAGTAACAAGAAGTTATAATTTAATTTTGATAATGATAGATACAGGTAAAAAGTAGGTATTTTCTTAATCCATTTAAGTATTGTACTTAAAAATATCTATATTGTGACAAAAATTTTGTTTAACAATTTTAATTAGTGGTCCACCTAGCTCCTGGACCCAGCCCACAGGGGGGGTCATCACCCCATGACCCCCCCTGGATCCGCCCTTGCTCTTAATTTTTGACTTCAGTTTCGATTAAGGAAGGAGAAAGTCTCTTCCATTTTTGGAACAAAGTTCCGTATGAGGCGTTGCGGAGGGGTACCCTTACCGGAAAAAAATGTCCGTAACGTTAAATAAAATAAATAAATAAGCGTAAGATTCTAGATGATCTAATGATGACTGTTTTTATTACATATTGCAGTTTGCTATTATCATTATAACATTCGTTAATTGTTATATATTGGAAATAAAATAAATGTGTTAAGATAATTTTGTAAAGTAGTTTTTTTATGTTTATCGACAAAAAAATGAAAAAGAAATGTAGGTATACCGGAATAATTATTTTCTTTATACCTCAAATAGAACTTGATATTAATATTAATATTTTATAATATGGAACTTCGTTCCTATCTCGTGCTCCACGACACCAAACGGTTTTTTACTTTCACTTAATAGGTAAAGTTTTATTTTTTTATTTTTATTTTATTATTTTATTAATATATTAATAATTAAGCAGCCTGGCCCAGGTACGCCGAAGCTAGGTTTTCCAGTACTTGCCCAAGCCTGGCCCCTTTGTAAACTCGGGGGGTTTCGTGCTTGGGTAGGTAAAGCATACTTTTCTTCTCAAATCCTATTTCTACGTGTTTGGTTGCTTCGCTAAGGGGTGTTGCGGATATCCGTCTCTGCGGATGTGGGCCTTTAATAATATAATTCGCATCCCAACTACCCTGCACTGCACCACTGTAGTATACACTATAGTGACTTAGTAGAGTTCAGAGGTAAAATTGAGTACGAGTAATTTGAATGACATTAGGTGTTTGCTAGATCTATACAAATAAATATAATTGGAGTGTCTGTTTGTAATATTATAATAACCGCTTTTTACTAAATGCATAATTATGGATACACACACATATACACTTACACGGTACATATACCGAAATAACATTTTTTTTACAATTTTTGTCTGTCTGTCTGTCTGTCTGTTTGTTCCGGCTAATCTCTGAAATGGCTGGACCGATTTTGACGGGACCTTCACTGGCAGATAGTTGATGTAGTAAGGAGTAACTTAGGCTACTTTTATATTAAAAAATTTATTTATTTTATAACTCTGCGAACTGAACAATAACTTTTTTAAATTCCACGCGGACGAAGTGGCGCACACAGCTAGTTTTAGATAATTCTTAAGGTTTTATAAGTATCAAAAGTCCATTTCAATTTTTCCATTTTATAAATGCCAATACTGTTTGTAATTATTTGTGCAGAAAATTTTAACAACAATAATTGTGTGCTAGCAAACGAAAAAAAAAAACCGACTTCAATTACATCGACAAGTAATATACAACGTAAGTATGTAGAAGCAAAAAATTAACAAACACACTAGTTGTCACTACGATTTTCGAGGGTTTCCCTCGATTTCTCTGGGATTCATCAGATCCTGGTTTCCTTATCATGGTACCTAAGTTGGGATATCTCCTTTCCAACAAAATAAGAATTGTCATAATCGGTTCATAAACGACGAAGTTATCCCCGAACATACATAAAAAAACAATAAATATATATATATATATGTATATATATATTTTCAATCATAGTTCTGTGGTTTTATTACGTGTGGTATAGGTACTTCAGTGCGCTTATTTGATACTTACACGTATGTTCGTACTTTAATTATTACACTAATCATCTCAAATTGGGCCAGACGTTATTCGCAGCTACATGCAGAACAAGCCGAATCCACTAATAACTACGTAAAGTTTATTCATAAACATTATGGGTCCTATATTTTATAAGTAAGTATAATGTCTGTTTGTTTCAAGTAATTTACAAAATTAGCAAATCACGCATGGTGTTGGTGATTGATGGTGAGTAGAATTGCTCCTTGTAAAACCAAGAGAGAAGAGAAGAGTGTCAGATACGCCCCTTGCACCAGGATAAACAGCAATTACCTACCTACTACAAAACAGCAACTAATAACAATTACAACTTCCTTATAGTTATAAAAAGAACGAATTGTTTAATGCTTCTTTGAAACGCTTTTGTATAATTTTCAGAAAAGCAGAATGGCACATTTAACTTAACATCGATATTACAAAGATAAAAATACAAAATTAATGACGCTAGCTCAATATAAAAATTCTTAGAAACATAAATTAAAAAGGATAAACAAAAATATAGGTATATATTATGGCAGATTTTTTTCCTTAAGTTCAGCCCAATGGGCATGACGACAGTATCAAAAAATCGTCAATTTAATGATTTCAGGGGAACACTCATGTTAAAAAAATTCAAAATACTGGTTTAGTTTTATGTAAAATAAAAAGATTATTGTGATTTTCAATAAAATAAAACATCAAAATACTGCAATCGGCCATTTTGAATGAAACACAAATTACAGCGCAGACGTCACAACATAACATAATACGTCAGGCGCGCTCCAAAGAGTAAAGTAAAAAGTAAGGCCCAGATTATTTTGTGACGTCAAGCCGACACCATGACACCTGCAGCCGTTTTGCCGCTCTCATTGAAAACATATTAGAAAAATAGTTTTAATCTTCCTTAAACTTAAGTTTATTACCGAAATATACGTATTTTCGTAAATAGTAAATGTGTAGCCACATTACAGAAGAGGTTTTGAAAATCTTTCGTCATGCCCATTATAATCATTCCAGGTGACCGATCAGCTATACGTAGCTATCTTATTTTTTCTCTCGTAAATTTTGGCGAAACTGTATACGACAGCCTGCCGTTATTATTCTTATTATCTGGATGTACCTAGTGATAAATAAATCTTAATCCATAGCAAAATTAATAACATTTGTGTTTTAATATGCATTAACATAAAAAGCCGACGGATGGCGGGATAACCATCCATGCTGGCTTTGAAATACACAGACCAAAGACGGGCAGCAGCGTCTTCGGTGCGACAAAGCCAGCCCTGCGGTCACCAACCCGCCTGCCCAGCGTGGTGACTATGGGCAAAACACATGAGTTCGCGTCATAATGTAGGGCGCATGCTTGTGGAGGCCTATGTCCAACAGTGGACTGTGATAGGCTGTAGTGGAGTGGATGCATTAATGACAGAAGTTTCATTCTCCTTCCTTTTTATAGATATTTAATTACACTGGAAAACAAAAAAAAAAAAACAAAAAGAGAAAACACAAAACAGTAAGCCGAAAAAAGTGGATCAAAGCTACCAATAAACTAAAAGGAAAAAATTTAAAATGGAATGCATATTAACTAAATATATCATTGTAAAACGTTATGACAAACATTAATCGAATTTCTGGAAAATAAACATTCAGCAAACCGGCCAAAGTTCAAATGGGCCTAGGACGACTGGCGCCTTCATATCTCGTCCTAGACGTGACACGGTGACAGTAACCGCAAATCGTTACTAATAATAATTCGTCATACATTTATAATTAGTTGTATACAAATGTATACATATATATTTTTATAACAACAAAAAAGTGTGTGTGTCAGCTCCGACACGAAGAGCGTGCATAATGCAAAATTACCAATCTTCTATTTGTTTTGACATGAAAAGTTCGAGACCAAATCTTAAAATAAAAATATATGACAAACTACGTGATATTTGCAAGGGTTGACCCATATCAAAAACATAAAATAAGGAAATTTCCTCGATAAAATATAATCACGAAGTAACCTCTAATTTTTATATTTTTTCTATTTATACTCGATATGGTTATGACCATTAAGACAAAAATTTGATAATTAATTACATTTAAATATGAGTAAAGGCTATGCCAAGGCATTTAATGTAATTACTTTTAGTTTCGGAATTATATACAAAATAACATATTTGTCGTTTTTTTCATTCGTAATGCGCTCAAAACTATATCGTCTATCGCACTCTGACACGAGGCTTTGTGTAGGTATATTTTGTTTCATCGGGCGCGCGGGTGAAATCTGATTTTTTGCTCGCCTTATGCGCCCTCTTAAGAACGATTACCGTGATATTTAAAAATTAAGATCTCGTCTATTAAATGAATTAAACTATAATTAATTCAAATTAAAAAGCTCGAAAATCCATACTAGTCCATACTAATATCATAAATGCGAAAGTAACTGTCTGTCTGTCGCGCTTTCACGCCAAAACTACTGAACAGATTTAAATGAAATTTTGTATACCTACAGATAGTCTAAAGTCTGAAAAAGGACATAGGCTACTTTTTAATGCGAAAAAATGGTATAAGGGGATGAAAATTTGTATGGAAGTATGATGTATAATGTTCGTGTGTTTCGTAACTGTCAAACATTTATTTATTTATTTTCATCTTCTTACAACTAACATTACAGGATAGGCTATCCTAATGCATTAGTGTAGTGATCATATTAAATAACACATTGAAAACATTGTACCTATATACCTAATGAAATAACATTGAATGTTCATCCCGTCGATACGGTAAACTCTCCCCTAAAAGTAAAGAACGTACCTATTAAATAAAGGTTTCGAATCGAGAATATAATTATACGGATACACACAATATAATATGGATAGTGGCGTATTTTAGATTTTTAAAATGTAGAATAATGTCAGCAATGAAAACGGATTGACATAATAATACTTATATATATTGGTTGTCAAATATTTATTAAATTTAAGTTTAAATATTTGGGTTCCGATTTAATGTAAACTAATCAATCAATCATCAATCAATACATATTTTATAAAAAAAAATGTAAATGTAAAATGTTTGTGCAAGCTAATCTTAGAAACTGCTTATCCGATTTAGATGCAGTTTTCACTAATATAATATTGTGGTAAGCTTCACTTAACATTTAGTTTTTGTTTCATGTCAATCGGTTCATAAATAAAAAAGTTATGCCAATTTAAAGAATGACTTTGAACATGTGAATACCCAAAACGATACCTATAGCTAGTATTAAATATTTTCAAGCATTGTCTACGTTATGTATTTACTTCATTAATTTTAATACCTATTCTCAATTGCCATCGGTTGCGTTTATGGGTAAATATCTGATACACATACACGGCACTATCTCTGTTTCCCAACTCAGACAAGACACAATTAAATAAATTCGAAATAACTAGCATTATTACGAATTTCGTTGTTTTAAAGATAAGAGAGGTAAGAGCCTTTTTTCTTTTATACCATTATCTTAATATAATAGGGTACTTTCCGTAGTGAAAAATAAATTATAAAATTTGATAAAAACTAAAATGTATAGAGAAATACACCTAAATATTCTGATTTGGAATCATAAAAGCACATTATTGATTTATTATATTGAAATTAAAAGTCGTATATTTTAATCTGTATATCACGTGACCTAAAACACGAGTCGCCACGGTGTGACGTCATACGGGCAATAACAAAGTTCTGTCAGTGCTGTCAACAGCTAGAGTACATATCTAATATCTGTAATATCTATCAATTTTAACTTCAAGGAGTAATAGTTGTGTTTTTTCTTAAAATAACTTTTCATATCTTGTTATAACTGAAATAATATGCATTCATTACTAATTTGTTGATGGCTGGTAGGTTATGTTACTCTCGTACATACGTCATACAGTTTTGTTATTGCACATATTACGTCACCAAAATGGCTGTAGCGTTTTCGCGGTAATAAAAAAGGTTTAAAATTTAAATCAATTTTATGGCATGAAAGCGTGTTTATTTTGCCGAAATATATTTTTTTGTGGCTTTTTATTAAAAAATCAACATTTTGAAGTACTTTTTCAAACATAGTGGAATACCCTATTCACTCATTCATTGCATCCACGGTCTTATATACAGGTCATGCAACGATAGTGTCATATGTACATGTATAATCCATTTCACATAGGATGGTTACGGTGACATTTGATATGTTCCAATACATTCTCACTATTTTCAGCAAATCAGATAAATATATAAATGTTTAAAAATCACCAATTAATTTCTAAAACAAACAATAATGCTTGATTAGATTGAATTGTATTTAATACGCAATATAATGCGTTTTTACATTTTAAACAAATTAAAAAAGGTACAGAAAAAATAATAACCTAAAATTAAAGCCATGAAAAGAAACGTTTAATGTATAGGGATTGACACGTAGTAATCGACAAAAAAAAATAATCGTAACGGCCATCTTGTGAATCGAGTCAACTCACTTATTGTTATTGTTGTATTTGTAGCTATTTTATTGTTGTTATACTTGTATTTGTTGCTGTTTTATTGTTGTTAAGTTCTGTTATTCTGTTGTTCTATTTTTTGTTAGTTATTCCATTTTGTGTGTGTGTTCTGTTCTGTAAAATGCCGAAAAGAACAAAGAAGACCATTTTAAACAGTCAAGCCCGGGAGTTGGTTGGCCGCTTTCTGGAATACGAAAATTAATTTAATAAGCAGTTAAAAATATTTTTAATCGATTAAAGGTTAACCGCAATTGTACTCGATAATCGAAACACATAAATTATTTATGCATGGTTACCTCACTATAGAGTTAATTTGACATGACTGTGTCACCGTACCCATCCTATGTGACATGCAGTATAAATGCAATGATAGTGTCATAAAGCATAACTTTTCGTTCGCGTCAACCCCGCTGTACGTCACTGGCACTGCTATCGAATATCGATGTGTGCAGTCACGTGGTGCGGTGCGCATTGCGCAGTGCGCACGCCGGTTGAGTGACAGTGAACAGTTTTCAAAGAGATATGGCTATTTTAAGTAGACGAAAATTGAAAATTATATTTCTATTTTTCCTGAGAAAACGAAAAAGGGGCTTATAAATTAATTAACGTAGGTCGAAAGGGCAAATTGAGATCTATAAAATGAGATTTTTTTATTTTGAATATTTAATATCTGCAGGCTGGAACGTGCCCGGTCTAAGTTCAACTCATCTTTGCGCACGGGTATATGTGTGGGTACGACGGGGTCGCGTAGTGACGCGACCGTCGCACTGTCCCTGACCGTCTGCTACACAAATTAAAGTTGTATAATTACAAGCGCACGCACACATAGAGCCGCGTGCAAAGATGACTTGAACTATAATAACTATAAATATTTTTTGGAGTCAAAGTCAACTATAGTCGGACTTTTAATTCGATTCCAGATTTGACAATTTCAGTGTTGCAGCGTTATGACAAGTAATAAATAGTGACGTTGCGAAATTATTCGATACGGAAATCGAATATTTCCGGATCGATTCTTCTCGTTTATAATTTTATTCTCGTAAACTAAGTATGTATATCAGGAAATTAAATATTTCTAAACGGATAATGAGGATCAGTAAAGTTCTAGCAAATTCAATAGAACTAGTATCCACGTTATTCTCTATGACATTAGAATGATATTTCTTTTTGAATTATCCAAATCGGACCATTACTTACGAAGATATTAAGTTATAAACATTATGCCGTTCCTGCCGCTACGTCAGTGTACGCGGGATGCGTGTGACGTCACTCCGACGTTCCATGCCAGTTAGCCCTTAGCAGCAACAAGATGCGATGGTGTTTTCTTTTAAACTATGTGTCTTACAAAAAATTTGTAAGAACATAATTTGTAGCAAATTGCTTTGCCTACAAATATGTTCATATAACTTTGCCGAAATTTAAAAATTAAAGAAGTTATAAGCAAAAAAGTGAGAAAATTATTATAGAAATTTTCTTTATTGCTCTATAACTTTTTTTTTATACATTTCACAAAAAAAATACCTCAGATCAATCTTGTAGATGGTTTTTTGAGGAAAATTTTTAACTACAATTTTTTGAATTTCATTCATTTCAAACGCTGTTACAGCTCTCTAAAGTAGACCGGGTTCGTCAATGCTCATGAGAATCCGGTCAAAACGAAATGCTTAACTTAGTTTTATGATCCTTTTTTTATTGTAAATATATTAATAAATTTTTTTTGTAAAAATCCTTACTACAACTTTACTTATTCATTGGCATAAGCTGTCTGTGGGGTAGGCCTACTGGGAATGCCACGTTAAAAAAATATGATTTATGAGATATTTGATTACTTAAGTAGATACATTCGAAGAAGATTAAGAGAAGTCAACGCATTTTTGGAAAACATTAGTATTTCCGAAACTGGTTGAGACTCAAAAGTACTCTTCTACACATAATTATGTATAATGAGGATCAATAAAGTTATAGCAAATTCTATAAAACTAGTATCCACGTTATTATCTATGTTCTATGATATAAGAAAGATATTTCTTTTTGAATTATCCAAATCGGACCATTACTTACGAAGATATTTAGTTATAAACATTATGCCGTTCCTGCCGCTACGTCAGTAATAATAATAATAAATAATTAACGTTTCACACTCAACGGCCCCCATTAGGATTTTCTCCTGTGTCGGGGGTCCGGAAACACACACAATACACAAACACAAACACCCAGGTCCCAGACCATGACAAACATCTGTATGGCCAATACAAACTTTTGTCATGTGCGCGGATCGAATCCGCGACTGCTAGCGCAACAGCTACTGCTGTGACCGCTGCGCTAACGCGTCGTCATGTAAGCGGGATGCGTGTGGCATCACTCCGACTCATAAAACTCACTCCGGATCATAAAACTAAGTTAAACATTTAGTTTTGACCGTATTCTCATTAGCATTGACGAAGCCGGTTAACTTTGGAGCGCTGTAACAGCGTTTTAAATGAATGACATTCAAAAAATTTTAGAGAAAAATTTTCCTCAAAAAACCATCTACAATACTGGTCAGAGGTATTTTTTGTGAAATGTATAAAAAAAGTTATAGAGCAAAAAAGAAAATCTTTATAGAAATTTTCTCACTTTTTTGCTTATAACTTCTTTAATTTTTAAATTTCGGCAAAAATTTATATGAACATATTTGTAGGCAAAGCAATTTGCTACAAATTATGTCCTTACAAATTTTTTGTAGGACAGATAGATTAAATGAAAACACCATCGCAGCTTGTCGCTGCTATGGGCTAACTGGCATGGACCGTCGGAGTGACGTCACAGCCTTCCGCGCCGGCCGGTCAGTAAACTCCGCTAGTAATTTGATCATAACTTCGTCAATTTTTGTCGTAGAACAAAAATTTTTGCACTGTATGATAAGGATTTTTTGGTTCTATAAATCTGCATTCTCAACTAAAAACGTTACGGATCCTCATTTAGTTATGACGATTAATTTTATTAAGAATCTAAGAGTTTTCTTTAATAATTGTGTGTGAAATAAATAAATAAATGTGACCATGAAGGAACATGAGAAATAAAATAAATATAGTCGTATTTTTAATTAGACGAAGCCAACTGACAGTAGCTAATGTCACTTTGTAAAATAATGATACCATATTTAAAGTAACAGTGATGCGTTCAGTTCTCGTTCAATCAGATGAATGAGCAATGAGTGTGAATAGTCAATCACTTCAAACTATAAATGAATATATTGTTACGTGTTAGGGTTCGAACGATTTGGAGAGAAAGACCTGCTGACTCTTTTAGAGACTTTATTCACTAGCACTAGGTCCGACACAAATCACTAGGTACAAACACTGGGTACAAACACTAAGTACAAGGTACAAACACTAAGCACTAGGTACATTCACTAAGCACTAACGATGTCCGATGTCGTAGCCAATGTCGTAGGTTTCCGCTGGTATCACTCTTGATCACTAGTCTTCACTTCGAAGTCGCTTCGTCGATCACTCAAACTGAACTGCCTCCGCTCGGCCACCCGCCTCTTTGGTCATACATTCATTTTCAAATTTTCATCCACAACTTCAAAGGCCTCCAATTGCGCAGAAGTTTCATTTTTCACGTACTTGTAGGCGTTGCGGATCATTACTTTTTCAGTAACAGTGAAAGCTTTTCGTGGACGCTTTTTTCTTGGGGACAAGAAAACATCCACGTCTTTTTGTGATGTACTTGGCTGAGGATCCATTTTGATGGAAAACCAAAACAAATAGATTCACTCAAAGTTCACAAAAAACTATAAACGTAACAACAAACACGAACGTAACAAAACTTTAACAAAACCCAACAAAATAACAAAATATCGATTCGCAATGAAACAAGATATTCGTGCAGTCAGACTGGGAGAATGAAGCCGAATGACAAGATAAACAAAATGGCGATAGAATACTAAGAGAAAATAGAAAACTATCTAGGCTCTTTTATTATGTTTTGTTTTTAATATAAAAAACAAAAATAATATTAACTTTTAATAAAATAAAGCTAATACTAATTAATAAATAATTATTATGAATAATTATGTATTTATTTAAATAAAAATCAATAATTTGGTATTTAATTGGCACACCAATATTATGATTACATAAACATAAATCGCGATTGTTTATCGATTTTTGTGTTCATCACTACACTATTAAATCTGGTATCATTATTTTACAAAATGACAGTAGCTAATGTCAAATCTGGAATCGAATTAAAAGTCCGACTATATACCCCGTCCGGCCACTTATTATCTTTTTGACAGCTCACGCCTAATGAATTACAATTTTTTTTATCGGAATAACGTACTAAAAATTCTACTGTAATGTCATACTTTATTGACGATTTGATTGATTGAGTGAAGTACCCTGTGCATAACAAACAACCACAGACTATGAAACAGTTCTTGAAATAATAAATCGATCATAATTATGATAAAAATAATTTTACGTCATGTGATTATTGTTTCTATAAATTTAATACAAAAAAATGAAATAAAAATAGTATCTATGACCCCAAGATTGATTACTTGCAAGGAATTAAGTCGAAATCTCGAAATTTAATTGCAAACCAAGAATAAAGAGCAATAACTCTGTTCATTCATTTAGTTTATTATTTATAAATTTCATTTATAATTAAAAAAACTAATAAACGCATAAATAAATAAATTTTTTAAACTAAATGTATTTAATTAAATCGATTGAAAGTTCTTCTTAAATAAAATCGATTATTATTTCAAATCGAATAAATAACGTGTGAGGCAGTCACTAATGCAGCGTTGCCATTTACACGGCAATTGCCGTGTTACACGGCAATTTGCATATATTCGGTGATAAAACACGGTACACGGCAGTACGTTCATTGCCGTGTTCAAAAACACGGCAATCCAATGTGTACTTGTTTTTCCTAATAATTTCATTGATAGTTGATAAGTCATTATAATGCAACACAAAAACAAGAACAAGAAATAAAATTATTACAAAAAAAAAAAACAAACAAGAAATAAAATTATTACTTCCCCAATAAATTGAGCTTTACTGGCTGTAAGCACTTTATCCGATCCGAAGGAAGTTGTGTAAATTTCAAATCAATTGAACAAAAACACAACAAAAGATAAACAATATAAAGGAAAAAATAAATATAAATTGAATAAAGCCGAAGAAAAAATGTTGGTTACGATAAATTTGTATGACAGTTGTGAAGAATAATGTATTATTCAACCGATTTCAAAAAAAGGAGGCTATTTAACCGACTTCTAAAAAGGAGGAGGTTATTCAATTCGACCGTACAAATAAATTTTTTTTATGTACGTTCGGGGATAACTTTGTCGTTTATGAACCGATTTTTATAATTCCTTTTTTGTTTGAAAGGAGATATCCTAAGGGTGGTACCATGATAAGGAAACCAGGATATGATAATGGGATCCCAGGTAAATCGAGGGGAACCCTCGAAAATCGTAGTGACGATTAGTGCGTTTGCTAATTTTTTCTCGTCTACTTACGTTGTATTACTTGTCGATATAATTGAAGTCGGTTTTTTCGTTTGCTGCTAGCAAACACAATTATTTATTGTCATTTTTAATCTTACGTGTTAATGTAAAGTAAATACACGGCAATTTTGTAGTTTTTATTCCAAAACACGGCAATCCAGATACCCAAAACACGGCAACATAAAATTTTGTGATGGCAACCCTGCACTAATGTCAAAATTTCTTGAAGTGTCAAAAAAATAATTAGTGGCCGGACGGGGTATAGTGGCCGGTCGGGGTATAGTTTTAATTCTAAAATTTAAAAACAACATTAAAGATACAATCACTTTTTCTTTAAAAATATTATTTTAAATATACATAATAATTAAGATTTTCCTTTTTTTATAATTGAAAAAATTAATAATCTGCAAAGAGTAAAAATTTGGCGCGAAAGTTAAGTGACTCGTCAGTTGTCATAAGATAAATAAGTGTTTTACGTTAGTATTCATTTAAATAGACGTTTAAAATGGAAAAGAAAAATCAGTATAAAGGACCACCTACTAAAAGGTTCAAATCGAACGATGATGATGATGAAAATGAAGTACCATCCAGTTTCGAAGAACAGCTAGCAGGAATGGAATGGGAGTCGACACAAATTTTCGGAGAAGGCCCTGAAAATCAAACAACAGATACTAAATGGTCACGACCGAATCCACCTGATTTAATACCCAATGATCATGTGTTAACCTTTCAACAAATAGATATTGATCATTATAATGGCCAGCCTTTACGAGGTATGCCAGGATCACAATTAGGTCCTGTTCCCATAATGAGAATGTATGGTGTTACTTTGGATGGAAGCTCGGTGTGCTGTCATGTGCATGGGTTTACACCTTATTTTTATGTCACTGTACCACTAAATTTTAATCAATCTTCATGTCATGAACTGAAAACCAATTTAAACAAAGCTATCCTTGAAGATCTCCGCTCAAATAAAGATAATCTACGAGAAACAGTTTTAGAAGTAAAATTAGTGAAAGCTAAGTCTATTATGTATTACAAAGGGGACAATGAAATAACTTTTGCTCGTGTATCTGTCGCCTTACCAAAACTAATAGCAGCTTCAAAGCGACTTATTGAAAGACAACCGACATCTTTTGGTTTAATGGATCCATCCTTTTATGAAACAAACATTGATTTTGATATTCGTTTTATGGTTGATACATCTGTTGTTGGTTGTAGCTGGATAGAATTACCTGCTGGAAAGTGGTCAATCAGAACCAAAAATAGTGCTATTAAACCTGAAACTAGATGTCAGATTGAAGTGGATGTCGCTTGGAATGAATTCATTGCACATCAACCTGAAGGAGACTGGCTTAAAGTGGCGCCCTTTAGGATATTAAGTTTTGATATTGAGTGTGCGGGAAGAAAAGGAGTTTTTCCAGAACCAGATAAGGATCCAGTCATTCAAATTGCTTCAATGGTTATAAGACAGGGTGAGACTGAGCCATACCTGAGAAATGTTTTTACATTAAATACATGTGCACCTATTGTAGGCTCACAAGTTTTCAGCTTTCAATCAGAATCAGAAATGTTAAGTAAATGGTCAGACTTTTTCCGAGAGTTAGATCCAGATATAATAACTGGCTATAACATAAATAACTTTGATTGGCCCTACCTCATTAACCGGTCAAAACATTTAAAAGTAGATAACTTTGACTTTCTGGGTCGTATCAGAAATATTAGATCTGTTATTAAGGATTCTGTTTTACAATCGAAACAAATGGGTAGAAGAGAGAATAAAAGTATAAATTTTGAAGGTAGAGTTCCCTTTGATCTGTTACTTGTTCTAGTTAGAGATTACAAATTGCGGTCATATACATTGAATGCTGTTAGTTATCATTTTCTTCAAGAACAAAAAGAAGATGTTCATCACAGTATAATAACTGATTTACAAAATGAAAATGAACAAACAAGAAGAAGATTAGCCATGTATTGTCTAAAAGATGCATATTTACCTCTTAAGCTATTAAATAAGTTAATGTGTATTATAAATTATATGGAAATGGCCAGGGTGACTGGTGTACCTTTATCATGCTTGCTTACAAGAGGGCAGCAAATAAAAGTAGTTAGTCAACTATTACGAAAAGCAAAAGATGCTGGTTATTTAATGCCTGCTTACCATGGTCAAGGTTCCGATGATCAATTTGAAGGAGCTACTGTTATTGAACCAAGAAAGGGGTATTATGCAGATCCTATTTCAACTCTAGATTTTGCTTCCCTGTATCCGAGTATTATGATGGCTCATAATTTGTGTTATACAACTTTAGTACCACAAAATTTACAAAAAGAACTTAATTTAAATCCACATGATGTTACAACAACCCCTTCAAATAATACATTTGTAAAAGCAAATGTACGGAAGGGTTTGTTACCAGAAATTTTAGAATCCTTACTCGCTGCTAGAAAAAAAGCAAAGGCTGATTTAAAAGATGAAAAAGACCCATTGAAACGTTCTGTACTTGATGGTAGACAGTTAGCATTAAAAATTAGTGCAAATTCTGTGTATGGATTCACAGGAGCTCAAGTAGGAAAGCTTCCCTGTTTAGAAATATCTGGTAGTGTCACCGCCTATGGACGAACCATGATAGAATTTACCAAATCTGAAGTAGAAAAGAAATTCACTAAATCTAATGGTTATAAAGAAGATGCTGTTGTTATTTATGGTGATACTGATTCAGTAATGGTTAAATTTGGTGTTAAGACTTTGGAAGAAAGTATGGAATTAGGAAAAGAAGCAGCTAATTATGTGACTTCAAAATTTGTTAAGCCAATCAAATTGGAATTTGAGAAGGTGTATTACCCATATTTACTTATTAATAAAAAACGATATGCAGGTCTCTATTTTACAAGGCCTGATAAATATGATAAAATGGATTGCAAAGGTATTGAGACTGTTAGGCGTGATAATTGTCCCTTAGTTTCAAACATGATGAGTACTTGTTTACAGAAGCTTCTTATAGATAGAGATCCTGATGGAGCAGTAAATTATGCTAAACAAATTATATCAGATTTACTGTGCAATCGAATTGATATATCTCAGCTAGTTATCACTAAGGAACTTACAAAAAATGATTATGCTGCTAAGCAAGCTCACGTTGAACTAGCAAATAAGATGAAGAAACGTGACGCTGGTACAGCTCCAAAGCTAGGTGATAGAGTGCCTTATGTAATATGCTGTGCAGCAAAAAACACACCTGCCTATATGAAAGCCGAAGATCCAATATATGTGTTAGAAAATAGTGTGCCTATTGACTTTAACTATTATTTAGAAAACCAATTGTCCAAACCTTTACTAAGAATTTTTGAACCAATTCTTGGAGAGAAGGCAGAATCTTTGCTTCTAAAAGGAGAACACACAAGGACAAAGGCTATGGTGACATCTAAAGTTGGTGCATTAGCTGCTTTTACTAAAAAGAAAGAGAAATGTATTGGATGTAAAACAGTAATGCCTGATAACACGAAAAAAGCATTATGTAACCACTGTTTAGAAAAAGAAGGTCAACTTTACATAACAGAAGTATTTAAAGTAAGGCAACTTCAAGAAAAATTTTCAAGGCTTTGGACAGAATGTCAAAGATGTCAAGGAAGTCTACATGAGGAAGTATTATGCACTAACAGAGATTGTACCATTTTTTACATGAGAAAAAAAGTAGGAATGGAATTAGATTCCCAAGAAAAAACTGTTGCACGGTTTGGAGAGCCAACATGGTAATCCATTTTGTTTGATTATATTCAGTCTTAGTATTTTATAAATAATAAAATTATTTCATATTATAGGACATTTATTTTCTGCACAAAAGTACAAATACTGTAAATGAAATTAATAAATAATGAAAATAATTTGGAATGTACTTGACAATGTTTTAAAGTTAAATTTTATAATCTGCAATTAAGTGCAAATTTTATCAGACTTAAATGGTTTCTATTAACAAGCAGATCTCATTAGTAATACAGTTTATGTAAATTTTAGTATATTTTTTCAATTTCGAAACTAAAAAAAATAGATTCAATTACCTGCATAATAGAAAAAACCAAAAGCAATTCTTATAAAATGACATTTTTACATCTGATGTAAAATTATACGAATAAAATTTTTAATATAAATTTCATATTATTGCACAAAATATTAATTTAGTATATTCTAATATATATTACTTCACTATTTACATGTCTTAAAAATGTTACAGCTTTATACAAAATCAAGAGAGTTTAAGTACAGTATTAAACAAAAAATTTAATTGTAACAATTTTCTCTTATCTATTTTCTTGTGATAAGGACCTATTAACTGGCTTTGGTTTGTTCGAATTATTTTTAGGCATTGTTAGATTAGGAACTGGCATTTCATAAACAGTGGGATTGATTCCTGTAGTTGGAGTGAGTTTCATTATATCTTCAAGGGTTCTTATAAAGGTGTCGCATGTTGCAGTAAGTAGACTAGACGCATCTTCAATTTTCTGAAATTATGTAAACAAAAAATAGATATTTTGCATACATACAACTTTGAAAAAAGGATCATTTTTTTTAGTATTGCCAAATTTTTATTTCTCAAAGCATAATAAGTGTATTAATATTATTAAAATTTGAACAAGGAAACTGTCTGCATTTGATTAATAAAAGTAAATAAAAAACTGAAACAATTGGTATAGTTTTTTTTACCATTTTAACATTAATTAAAACAAAAAAAATATATGAATATATATATAGATAATATATACAAGCTTTGATTAAAAAAAAGAACATTTTTTTTAAATAAGAATAATAAATTAGTTGACATTTTGTTATTATAACATGCTACATATTTTAAATTAGTTATGATCATTTATACCTGAATCTCTGGACCTCCTTCGGAGTTAGCTGCACTTTTCATTGCATGCACTTGTTGCATAAGTAAATCACAATACAAATGTAATTCTGATTTCTTATGTGCTAGAGAGTCTTCAATTCCAGATCCTTTTGAAACAAAAATTAGATTAAGTTGATGCAAAATCTCATAGGTATAACATAAAATCTAAAGCAATAAATTCAAATTCAAAATCATTTATTTCGTCATAAGGTGCATGTCACACACTTAACGAAAGTCAAAAAATAAAATAATATCATTTATATAAACTAAACAAAAATAACAAAAGTTAAGGCAGCAAAAAATCAAACAATAAAAAATAAAATTTGTATCTTAACACTAGGTACATTACAAGCTTACGTAATGTATATATAAATATACCTTTAGGATCCAATACTGAGTCAACACATGCTTTAGCACTACCTAATGCTACAAGCCACTTCTGTCTATCTTGAGGTGAAGGAGCTCTCAAATACATGTGTTGTTGACCAGGTATAACTAAATCTAGACGAGTATTGTCAATGTTGTTTACTATAACAAAAGCTTTCATTATAAATGTTATATTAATAAAATTAATACAAACACGTATTGCATTTTATTTTAATTAACACACGTAATAGACACTACGTTGAATAATTAATTAATGAAATAAAAATATTTTGAAAAAAAAAATACCATTTATCTGACAGACTGAAACCTTTACAGAACCTTTGCATCCCTGGCTAACTTCTTCCTGCGACTTATAATAAGATAATATTCCATTGTCTAAAACAAACCATCTGGTTTGCCAACCTACAACAAGAAATTACATCATAACATTAAGCATATTAAGTTTTCTTACATTACAAAATATTTCCGATTTTTTTTACCATTCCAGTAATTAGTCCATTTCCATAATACACCTTCCATATGGTTGTTTAACGATATGCCTTTTAAATGTATATATTCAAGCAATGTTATTAATACTGAATAAATTTTAAAATCCCTTTTACTTGCATTATTGGTTTATTGGTAATGTCATAATATGACAGTTGGTGAGTTGACATCTGTCAACAAAATTTTGTACACAGTCATAATTATGTAAGATTGTTCGATCATTATCGGTATCGTTATAATTCTATTAACCGGTAAAATTTACCTTTAAAAACGCTTCTCGTTACCTATAGTTGTCACAAAATAAGAGGCCCGTTTGGACGTTTAACAAATACCCTAGAACGTAACTTGGTACGAAACTGTAAGAAACAATGAAATAATTATCAATAACATAAAAAGCTTTTAAAACATACGTAAATTTACTGGTGCGTTAAATATTATGATAGAATATATTGGGAGTGTTCTTTTCGCGCTTACTTTATAGTAGCATGCAATTTCTAATTATTACGAAACGTCTCAAAAACAGTTACGTTCTGAGTCTTTTTGTTTTTAAATACTAGTGTTGTAACAAGTTAATTGCTGAATTTCAGCAGCATCATTCGATTTTAATAGTAAATCGATATTGTGTAGTGATCTCTACTGAAAATAATTTTATTGTATTTGCTCGCAAATGAAAAAAAAACTACTTCAAATACATTGACAAGTAACACAACGTAGGTAGACGAAAAAATAACCAACTAAATACGCGTTATCAAAGATTACAGTCTTTATAGCTACCATGGTCACGGGAGAACAATGTCCTCATGTAGAGAACCTAATAAAACGCGAGAAAACCTGAAAAAGTTTTTTCATTATAATGAGAGAAATTGGCGTAAACATTAGAAAACAATAAAAAAAATTAGATTAAAGACGAATTGATCTTTTGTACCATTGTATCATTTCAATTTACCTACAATATTAAAGTTTAAGTTAAATTTTCTAATCAGAAATTTAATTCAATATACTTTACATTACATAATCAAATCGATCAAATACTCATACAAACTTGAATCGATTTATCGTGAGTATCGAATACCGAGTCGTATGGTTACTTCCCTATTTACGTCTCGATGACATATGTCCAAACGGGCCTATTATTTTGCGATGACTATAATTATCGAACATTTTAACGGTATACAAGGTATTCGAAAAAATTAACGCTATCACTTTTTTGGTTATTGGTAACGTTACCAAGCCCACCTCTAGAAGGAGTATAATAGATGGACCGGGAGCCAGTGACAGGTTGACATTCATGACCAATAACCTCTCAAACGAAACTTAGGGGTGCGTTCGGTTTGGACGCTTTCGCGCTGTCAGCGCGCTTTCACGTCATTTTTAGCGTTCGGCTTGGAGCTGTGAGCGTCAAAAAAGCACGCTTCTGGCGGAGTTCATTTCGTTCATTCATTCATTCGCGACGCTGACATCGCGCTCTCAGACGCTTTCGCTACCGAGGTAAGGCAGCAAAAGCGTGAGCGCCAATCTGTACCTACTATCTGTCAAAACGAATGCGAGCGTAAGCTAACCTAATTCTATTAATTTCTCAATATTAATTATTAAGTTGTTTACAATCGCATAAAAATGGAAAGCAATATACCACAATTATTTTCTGTTCACCTACAGCTCCAATTTTATTTATTTGTATAGATTATTATTGTGTTTTTTAATGTATTTTTATTTATTATATAAACAATCATTTTTTTACAGAACTCAGTGATTACTTTAAAAAATGTAATTATTAAGTGTTACAAAAAGGATACAAAGTTTAATAAGATAAAGGTTTATAAGACTACCTAAATATGTTCGTATAGTTTTTTGGTACTGAATAAAATTAAAAACATTATAAACAAAGAAAAATGTCTTTTATTTCATTATATCCAATAAATAATTTACAATTTTGTTGTGTATATAGTTATTTAAACTGTTTAAACATAAAAGTAAAAAATAAAATAAATTTTTCATTCTTCATTTTATCGTAAACATTAATTTTAATTCTTGGTACAGGTTCGTTTTTAATCAAAATAAGTACACAAATACTTCCATTCCTTATTATTATCACTATCTTCAAACATATCAAATTCATCACTATCATCCGAATCATCATGGATAATTTCTATTAAATTATTTGCTTGATAAACATTTACCACATTCGCCATGTTGATGCTAACTGTCAAGTGTCAAGTGTCAACTGCTCAACTGACGCTCACACTTTCCAAAACGAACGCTTTTTTTAAAAATCGTTCTCAGCGCTTATAGGCCAAGACGAACACTAAAAATTAGTACTTTCAAGCGTGAGCGCTCAAAGCGTGAAAGCGTCCAAACCGAACGCACCCTAAGTAACATGAATAAGGGATATTTTTTTAATGAATTTTCGTCTTTGTCAGCTGCCACTCCGTGGGTGGGTTGGGCAGTGGCAGCCTCCTAAACCGGGCCGCACATGCCCACACTCGCACTGGTTCACGATACTGCGCCAATGTGGCACTGACATTGATGGACACGGTGGTGTCCGCAACCGCATTTGCTTTCACGAATCCTTGCATCAGTGGACGCCTCAGTGGCATTTGTCGCCGGGAATCAAGTAAGATGGACGCAATTGATTTAAGTTCAGAATCCGACGATGATAACGAATTTTTATATAGATTATTGTTAATAAGGAAAGCGTCCGGAAAAAAAATTGGAAGAGCTTATATTCATATAATCGGGGTGGGGTCGAATATTCATGTAATCGGGGTGTTTTGTGTCATATAAGCATTTTTCGCTTCGCAAAGCTCAATTAATTCCTCCATCTTGCAAAACACTCGCGACACTGCCACTCGAAATTAGTGTCTCGATCACCTAGCCGGCACGCGCGTACACGCTCATGTACGTGCCTGCGTCAACACGTGCGAGCAAATGCGGAGTTCGGTACTGTGCCATAGGTTACAAAAACTGCCACTCGCACGCGGCTCGTGGAGACCAATGCGAGTGTGGGCATGTGCGGCGGGGCTAAGCATCGAGAAAAAAAATTTTTTAGTCATTTTCTCTCACTTCAAAATTTGTCGGATTATAGTTTACCTAATAACTTGAAGGAAAAATAACGTCAGCTGACCATAACATGATGGATTATACGTCAGCTGGCTGCTTGAACATGAAAAAAAAATTGTTTTTCAATGATTGCCTCTCAACTGAAAATTTGCATGGTGATAGTTTACAATTTTACGTGCTACTATGAATGAAAATTAACGTCAGCTGGCTGTATCGCGGTGGAAAGTTTGTCAGCTGGTACCTTATAAGATGTAAAAAAAAAATTAGTCATTTCCTCTCACTACAAAATTTGTCAGATTATAGTTTACCTAATATCTTGAAGGAAAAATAACGTCAGCTGACCATAACATGGTAGATTAAACGTCAGCTGGCTGCTTGAACATTAAAAAAAAAATTTTTTTTCAGTGATTTCCTCTCAACTAAAAATTTACGTGGTGATAATTTACATGCTACTATGAATGAAAATTAACGCCAGCTGACTGTATCGCGGTGGAAATGTTTGTCAGCTGATACCTTGAAAGATGTAAAAAAAATTTTTTTGTCATTTCCTCTCACTTCAAAATTTGTCAGATTATAGTTTACCTAATATCTTGAAGGAAAAATAACGTCAGCTGACCATAACATGGTGGATTATACGTCAGCTGGCTGCTTGAACATGAAAAAAAAATTTTTTTTCAATGATTTTCTCTCAACTAAAAATTTACCTGGTGACAGTTTACATGCTACTATGAATGAAAATTAACGTCAGCTGGCTGTATCTCGATGGAAAGTTTGTCAGCTGGTATATTACAACTTGAAAACAATTTACATGAATATTATTTACTGTTCTTAATTAATTATTAATTTGAAAATACAAAAAATAAATAAATTGCGTAGTAGTAGATTAAATCGCACTGGTAAAATTATTTCTTGTTAGTATAAGGCCACCATACATTAACCTCACGCGATGTTCCCAGGCGGTCACCCATCAAGTACGGAACGTCATGACGCTGCCGCGTTACCGGTCGCCAAAATTTTACCCCTGATGCGCCTAAAGAAGTTTCACTTCAAAAACTATCGGTTGATAGGTTATAGGCCGAAGGTCTCAAACATCACTAAGCCGTAAACTTCTGTATAAGGCTATACTAAAACCAATTTGGAGTTTGGACCTACGGCATTCAGTTGTGGGGGAGCCTCTTACTCTAATATTAAAATTATCCAAACATTTTCCGAATAAAATTCTGAGGATGGCGACTAACACTCCTTGGTACATCACAAATCAACAGCTACATCATGACCTACAGGTTAATACTGTCGGGCAGGTAATCCAATAATCCATCACTGTATAAATTCCTACAATAAGAGGATCACTAACCATCCAAACAGCTTGCCATCCGCCACTGCTTGCTGTGTGGTTACGGCATTAAGAATCTAACCACCCCCTCTCTTCCCGTGGGTGTCGTAAGAGGCGACTAAGGGATAAGATAGTTCCACTACCACCTCGGAACTTATAAAGTCGACTGATGGCGGGATAACCATCCAAGTGCTGGCTTCAAATACACAGACCGAGGACGGGCAGCAGCGTCGTAGGTGCGACTAAGCCAGCCCTGCGGTCACCAACCCGCCTGCCCAGCGTGGTGACTATGGGTAAAAACCCCCATGAGTTCGCGGCAGAAGTTTCGGCCCTCAGTTCCCGGCGGCCCCACTATTCCCGGCTACGGCAGCGGCCGCGGTAACGGTGGGGCAGAGGGTGCTAAGAATCCCCGGGGTACGGGAGGCTGCCACTATTACACCTGGCTACGTATAATGGACGCACGCTACGGCTGGACCATCACCTCACCGAGCTCGAAGTGGAATTAAGTCATATTAAGTGGAGCATACTGGGGTTGTCTGAAGTCCGAAGAAAGGGCGAGGACAAGATGATCCTGGACTCCGGGCACTTATTCTACTTCCGTGAAGGTGATGAGCTTTCCCAGGGTGGCGTCGGTTTTCTGATTCACAAGACTCTCACTGGCAACGTTGTGGAAGTCAGCAGTGTGTCGACCCGGGTAGCGTACCTTGTACTTAAACTCACCGACAGGTACTCCCTGAAAGTGATACAGGTATATGCGCCGACCTCGACATACTCTGATGATGAAGTCGAAGCTTTATATGAAGACATCGCAAAGGCTATACATGGCACTACTTCGACCTTCTACAGCGTTGTTATGGGAGACTTCAACGCTAAAGTGGGAGTACAAGACCGCGACGAATCGGGAATCGGACCACACGGATTGGGGCACAGAAATCGCAGGGGGCAGATGCTTGTCAACTTCCTCGAAGCGGAGGGGCTCTTCTTGATGAATTCATTTTTCGAGAAGAAGCCCCAAAGGCGTTGGACATGGCAAAGCCCCGATACTGTGACAAGGAACGAGATAGATTTCATCATAGCGGATAAAAGACATATATTCAGAGATGTCTCATTGGTTAATAGGTTTAATACCGGCAGCGACCACCGGCTATTACGGGGCACTCTGAATATATGCCTCCGAAAAGAACGGGCCCGCTTGATGAAATATACTCTCCGACCTACGCTGCCCCAAATACTATGTGGATCCGAGCAGTTCCAACTGGAACTCCAAAACCGATTGGATTCGCTGGAAACTACTAGCGACGTGGACGAGATGACCGACAACGTGGTGAAGACGGTGTGTACACTGGGTCGTAGACACTTTCCACCGACGAAGTCAGCGAAGAAGTCCAAACTTTCTCCCGAAGCCTTGGATCTGATGCGGCGGAGGCGCGAGTTACCCGCTGCTCTATCAGCTTCACCGGAACAGAAGGCTCTCTCCAAAAGGATACGAAAACTTGTACGCTGAGACCTCCGCTGCTCAAATGCGAGAGAGATCACTACTCTTAGAGAGCAGAATAGGGGGTCCAAAGTTTTCCAAAGACCATTGGGGAGAAGCCTTCTTGCGAAGCTCAAAACAGCGGATGGCAGAACCGTCTGCTCTCGCCCTCAGATTCGAGAAGAGGTCGAGAAGTTTTATGGACGGCCTAAACGAGTCCTCCCGACGAGTCGGTCTCGGTATGAACTTGGACAAAACGAAAGTTATGTTTAACAACCAAGTCATACCGAGACCGATATCGGTCGATGGTACCCTTCTCGAAGTTGTTCAGCAGGGCTAGCATGCGTACAACGACATATCTATCTTGACGAGAGAGATAGATAATGTCTACATCGAGTATTTTCTCGATTACCCTAGCATGCGCAATACGAGCGACATAATTCTCTTCCGAAGACTAAACGGAACGGAAACGCCGGTATACAAAAGATATTATGCTAATATTTATAATTTTAATATATTTCGTTTATCGTAGTCTTTCTCGTCGATAATATTGACGAGTAGTTTATCTTCTTAAAACGCCAAAATCAATCTAGCCTAGCTATCTGCCCAGGCCCGGATCCACCATATGGCTTTTTGGGCTTCAGCCCAGGGCCCCGTAGATCCAAGGGGCAACCAGCTAAATCAATTCAAAGTCAAAAATAGACGACAATGCGAAAGAATCAATAATTAATTTCTTTATTCTTATATTACTTCGAACTGACAGTTAAAACGTTCGGCTTCCATTACACATTCATCTCAAATCTCAATCGTGGTCACCCCTAATTAGTATTAGCCCAGGGCCCCCTGACCTCACGGTTCGCCCTGTATCTGCAAGTGAAAGTCCCGTCAAAATCAGTGCAGCCGTTTCAGAGATTGACAGACAGACAGACAAAAATTGTAAAAAAAGCGGTTATTTTAATTTAAGATAAACTATTTGTAATATAAATAAATAGATGACATTTCTATTAACAGGGCCTGTGAAAAAATAAAACATTATTATTTGAAATATATTTTTATTATTAAAAAAAATATATAAATGTATGCAATAGGTACATATTATAAAGCTTGAAATATGGACGGATTAGACTCGATTCAAAATTAATAATTAGAACAAATTATTAATTACAATATTAATGATATAATTGTGTTTGCTCGCAAACGAAAAAAAAAACGACTTCAATTACATCGACAAGTAATACAACGTAGTAAGACGAAAAAATAGTCAAGTAAATACGCGCTATTAAAGATTACTCAAAAAGTTGTAATCAGATCTCGATCTAATTTAAACAAGACTACATGAGAAGTAATAGCTTTCGATTGAAGTAAGAATCATCAAAATCGGTACACCGAGTAAAAAGTTATGCGGTATAATACAACGTAGTTCGACGAAAAAGTAGTCAAGTAAATACGCATTATTAGATATAACTCTAAAAGTACTTGTCAGATCTCAATTTAAAAAAAATGGGACCACATGACACACAACATCTTTCAATTAAAACAAAATTGATCGAAATCGGTGGACCCAGTCAAAAGTTCTGAGCTAACATACATAAAAAAAAATAATAATAATACAGTCGAATTGAGAACCTCCTCCTTTTTGGAAGTCGGTTAAAAAACACAGAATGTTATAAAAAAGAATATTTCTACAAATACAACACTATCTACATGTAATTATACTTATAGTTTTTAATAATTATGTAAGGTATGGTATACCTACATTATTGATGAATGATGAGGAATGCATACAGTACATAATTTAAAACATGAAGCTGATAAAAACATAATTATTGTAAGTAATTCATGCTACATACTTACATAAAATGAAATTAATTTGTCAGTCTTAAAAAAAGATCAAAGCAATTTTTTTATGTGAAAACACATTTTCTGACCTCGTTTGATATTTTGTAGAAAAGTTTACACTAGTACTCTTTTCTTCTCTTTCATTACATGATAATGAAATTAATTTCAGTAATTTTTCTACCTACTGTTGTCATTGGTCAGTCCTCCGAAAATATATTAAATAAGTTCATTTGCTTATATATGATAAACTTCAAGTAAAATAATGGTTTGTCTTGTTTTCTGGATTATATAGAATTATAATTAATATATGCCATATTAAATAATTAAAACTATAATATTATATAGGCTTGCATTTTAATAAGCTTTCATCTTTTTAAACCACTATGAATAACAAATGGATAGCTATTTGAATGAGCAATGTAAAAGTTAAAATTATAATCAGTTCTATTTGGTATATAAATTAGTTTACATGTATTTACTTATTACTTGGTATATAATTGTCATTAAACAGTATAAAATATATATAAATGTAATTAAACAGTATAAAATCTAAAATAATATTATAAAAATTATATTTATGTAATCCTATTTTTTTATGATAAAAAATTCTAGTCTAATAAGAACAAATAATTATACTTCTTAATGTTATTCATAAGTAATTTAGATCTTTATACTATGTCATAACAGCATTGATAAAAAATAAGTATTGATATAAAATTAGCATGACGTAAATAATGGACGGCATCAATTTAAGGCACCAATTTTAAATGAAAAAATGCCATGGAATCTGCACCATTCAAAAAAAAGCATGAATGTAAAGTTTTGTTCATTTTGTGCCATAAATTTATCAGGGTAAAAAGGACAAAGTTCTGCTGTTTTTTTTTATCTATCATTCTGGCAGATTTCTAATTACAAATAATATTATAAACATATTCAATATGTAAACTTAATTCTTACAATAGGCAATAGGACAGCTGCTAATAAAATACCAAAGACTGGTTTTGTTGTTCCAATTCCACTCTGTAAAAGAAATTATACAAAAAATTTAGGTCTAGGTACTATAAAAGAAGAGAGAATAAATAAATTACAATTTATTTATAATTATACTAGCTGTGCCCCACGGTTTCACCCGCGTTGATTTAAGGAAAAAATAGCCTTCCTTTTTCTTAAAGCATAACCCTTCTCTTTAAATAGGCTATCCACCTCAGAGGAATTTTTCAATTTGAATCAGTAGTTCTTGAGATTAGCTCATTTAAACAAAACAAAAAAAAAAACAAACAAACCAACTTTCAGGTTTATAATATCATATTAGGTTTATATTATAATTTTCAGGTTTACATTTTTAAATCTAAAATACACCACTGTCCCGTATATTGTGGATGTAATATATTGTCGATTTGAAACCTTTATTTAAATACGTTCTTTAATTTTATAATTAGTATCCTATGTCCTTTCTCAGACTACACTATCTATATACCAAATTTCATTTAAATTGGTTCAGTAGTTTTGGCGTGAAAGCGCGACAAACAGACAGTTACTTTCGCATTTATGATATTAGCATGGATTATCAGAAGCATATTTTACAAACATTTTAAAGAGTTTATTTATTGTCAAGGTAAATTATTAGTAAAAAAATTGCTTACTATAATGTAATAGTTGCATCTGTCTCCTTGGCAGCAGTCAGAACACACCCAGTCTTGGTACCAAATATGAGTACAAAGAGGCATATTTCGCTGTCTAGTACTAACACATTCTGTCTTATTGGAACATCTCTTTGAAATATAATATTGTTTTTTTGCACCCTGAGACCAGTATGGAGCTGTTCCCCATTTGATTTCCGTTAAACATACACTCTGATAGTATTCACAAGTTTTTATAGTTTTAATGCATTTTTCTGAATTGTCCTCTTGTGAATCACAAACGTAGCATTCGAGACTTCTTACTGAAAAGTATAAATTATAGTTTAAAATACCTTTTCTTTTAAATATTAGTTAAATTTTAAATAGCAGTCAATATTTATAAACTAGACCATACCTTCAAAAACATTGACTACTAATAAGAATCCTAATATTAACGTGAATTTCATGAACATTATGACTACTTTTAAGTAAAATATGTTAAAAGTGCGTAAATAATAAGTTTAAAAATTTATAAAACAAAAGTGTAACTGGCGGGTGTGGCAAAGTATATTTTTAAAGTTTTACACTGTGAAAGTGACAAATGACGACAGTGTTGCCAACTCTTCCAAAAACTTTTCCCTAAATCTTTAAACAAAAGTCCCCAAAATCCCCTAAACCTAAAATTAAAATTATTTAAAAATCAGTCAGATAATTTTTTTTATATTAGTTTTTATCTTTCAAAGGGGTTTAAATATAAAATAAATTATTTTGTTTTTTTTAAACTTTCTTAAATATTAATTATTTTTATATAAATATTTATATAAATATCAGTACCTGGGTGACCAATCCTAGCTCGGTATTTTTTTTGTTTTTTTTTTTCTCGGTATTTTTATATTTTAATTTTATTTAAAGAATAAATCACGTGTGAAATTTAAAAAAAAAAGAAAAAATAATAATCTGGAGACTGAGATTTGAACCCGGGTCAACACGATTCGACACCAGCCGATTTCCTTGTTCAGGCATCCGCGGTGCCATCTACCGGCAAGTTAGGGAAGCAGACGGTGGTGCTTTACTACTCGCTATTTAAGACGGTTAAATTTTAACACTAACCAATCAGATTTAAATATCACTAACCAATCAGATTGTATAAATTAAGATTGAAATACCATTCAAATTTTGTAACTACTAACAAACTAACGAACGAGGAATAAACGCTAAGTCACAAAACGATTACAAGTTTTCTTTATAATATTTCGCAAATCCGTATGTAAGGGATAATTTAATACGCCAGTTCCCCTACATAAATTTTTGGTCCTTCGAGCCGGATTCAAAGGAATCGGCGGAGAACGTTCGCAATCTGGAAGGCGCGTATGCAGATTTCAGGACTATACCTACCAACCAAATACGCATTAAGAGGCCAGGACATCGGAGTAATCATATTATACGCTAAGGATTTCCCGTGTGTCACCTCAGGAGTCAGCTGTGTGCCGGAGCAAGCATAGGCTGTGGTGGTATAATCTTATTTTGCACAAACGTGAGTATCCTTTCCTTCTTTAGACTGCTAAAATGAGCATGGATAGCATTAATAAGCGCGATAAATCTCCCTATAAGGGTATCGATGATGAAAAGGTCGTGGGTTTAATTCGTGACCTTGCCAAAAAACGTGGCATTCTCAAAGCGAGACTTACAAAGTTCCCTACTTATTTATCCAGTTGTCAATCTGAACAGCCTACAAATTTAAGTACCGAATTAAAGTTGCGCACCGAGGGGGCTACATCCTTATTTCGTGAATTTAACGATATTCAAAGTAAAATCGAGGAAACTGTTCCCGAGTCCAATCTTGAGGAACAACTACTGCATCGGGAACAGTTTGAAAATAGTTTTTACAGTGCCCAGGCTCTTGCCGAGTCGTTAATAAATTCAAATGTCACTTTCACTAGCTCGCAAGGTCATAGCAATAATCCTAACGCCTTACAATCCATAAGATTACCGACTATAACTATGCCTAAATTTGATAGTTCGTATGAAAATTGGCTAGAATTTAGAGACACATTTATTTCACTTGTTCACAATTCAAAGGAACTTAGTGAAGTACAAAAATTTTATTATTTAAAAACGTCCTTGTTAGGCAGCGCATTGCTAATAATTAATACGTTAGAATTAACATCTGATAATTATATAATCGCATGGGATCTTTTACAAAATCGATACAACAATAATAGATTGTTAATTCAAAATCATATTAAGTCCATTTTCAATATTCAATCGTTGGCAAAAGAATCACATATTTTAATAAGAACATTAATTGATTGCACGTTAAAGAATTTAAGAGCTTTGAATTTATTAGGCGAACCAACTGACACTTGGGATACGTTAATTATATATATTTTGGTGTCTAAACTAGATAAAATTACTGAACGCGAGTGGGAACAACACAAAAGCAATCTTTACGCTAGCGATAGTCATATTAAGTTATCGCTAAATCACCTAATACAATTTCTAAATAGTCGAGCTGATATGTTAGAAACTTTGCAAGCATCACGTAGCAAAGATCCGACTGAAGTTAATAAACACAATATTAATTATCACCATCACAGGTCACATTGTAACGTTTCTACCAATAGCGGACAAGATCGACCAACTAGTAAGTTTTACAAGCCTTGTTTAATGTGCAAACTTACGCATCCGCTTTATTCTTGTACTAAGTTCATAGAAGCTAATTTAAACACTAAATTAAAACTAATACGCGATAATAACCTTTGCAAAAATTGCTTGCGTTCAGGGCATACTGTGGATCAGTGTAAATTCGGCCACTGCAAAAGATGTAATAAGAAACACAATACACTTATTCATACTGACAATTTACATTCAACCTCCGTAGCGATGCAGCCGTCAATGCAAACTGATGAGTCGAGAGCTCCAGACCCGAGCCCGCGTCGCAGCGCGACAGAACTCGCCGCTCAATCCTTTTCTATAAATCACGCACACATAGGGATCGAGCCTATCGATACGAATGATCCACAAACAAAATCACTTGCGTCTCATTCACATGCATTGCAACCTGTATTGCTGTCGACTGCAGTCATCGAAGTGGCCAGCGACAATCGCATATACATCGCACGCGCTTTATTGGACAGTGGTAGTCAGCGCTGTTTTGTTACAAAATCGTTTTGTGATTTAATAAACGCAAAATTAATACAGTCCGCTCACGAGATTAGAGGTGTAGGTAATTCAGTTACGCAATGTAGTGAACGATGCGAGCTGACAATAAAATCGCGCATAAATACCTACACTACAATTATTCAATGTTTTGTACTACCAGAAATTACATGTAAGGTCCCAGCTATTGATAATTTCTCACACAAACATTTCTGTATTCCAGACAACATTCAATTGGCGGATCCACAGTTTTTGCAGTCTCAAAATATAGACATTCTGATTGGCGCAGACATATTTTGGGACTTGCTTACTAACGGTAAAATAAGGCTACATAATGGACCTTATTTACATAATACATTATTCGGCTGGGTAATATCAGGTCCCATACATTACAATTCAACAAACAAATTTGGCCATATCCAGTGCAACTACTCAAGCACATTAGATACATTGTTACGACAGTTCTGGGAACTGGAGGAGCTACCCAGGCATCAGGGCGCACGGACTGATGAGGAGCAAGCGTGCGAGAATCATTTCGTCACAACCACTACGCGAAATAGTGACGGTAGGTTCTGCGTTTGTATTCCATTCAAACAGTCACCTGAGGTCTTGGGAGACACGTTTCCTCAAGCAGAACGACGCTTCTTGATGCTGGAAAGACGATTGCAACGTTCGGAAACGTACAAAAAACTTTATAGCGATTTTATGCGTGAATATGAAAATATGGGACATATGACTAAGATCACATCTTATAGCAACCCACACTATTTCATGCCTCATCATGGGGTTTTGCGTGAACATAGTGTAACGACGAAGTTGCGTGTAGTATTTGACGCCAGCGCCACTTCCAGCTCAGGCTTGTCTCTCAACGACATCCAGCGTGTAGGAGAGCCCATACAAGGTGACTTACTAGCTATCCTCTTACGCTTCAGGCAACACCAGTATGTGGCCTGCGCTGACGTTGAGAAGATGTACCGGCAGGTGCTGGTTGAGGAGCAGCAGCGTCATCTACAACTTATTTTCTGGCGAGACGATCCTTCGCAGCCGCTCGGTATTTACCGTCTAAACACCGTCACTTATGGTACAGCATCCGCTCCTTTAAGTGTACGTTGTTTAAAACAGCTGGGCACCGAAAGCACTGATCCTGACGTCCAGAGAATAATAAAAGAAGATTTTTTCGTTGACGATCTTATTACTGGCGATGACGACCAGGCAAAATTATTGTATTTGTGCAATGAAACCGCCAAAACATTGATGTCAGGTTGTTTTCCACTTCGAAAGTGGACCTTTAATTTTTCACAAGAAAATCTCCACGCATCAAATAATTATAACGCATTAAATGACTTATCCTTTAACAATAATAGTAGTAATAAAACATTAGGTATAGGTTGGTTTAATACGACAGACGAACTTCATTTTAATACACAAATTGATTTTAATAATAATAATTCTAAATTTATAACTAAACGTATTATTTTATCTCATATTTCTCAAATATTCGATCCTCTTGGGCTAATTAGCCCTTGCATTACGCAAGCGAAGATTTTATTACAGCGTCTATGGCTACTTAAAATTGACTGGAACGATGCAGTGCCCGACGACGTCACTCGTACGTGGAACCGGTTTATATCGTCCCTCGCTAATGTTCTCAATACTATCCGTGTGCCGCGTTATGTACTAGGAGAAAACCATAAGCATACTCGCACGGAATTGCACATATTTACAGACGCTTCACAATTAGCTTATGGCACTTGTATTTATGTTCGCACGGTTAGTAACGATTTGAGTGTTTCTGTACGATTGCTCTGCGCGAAGGGCAAGGTAGCACCTTTAAATCCGGTAAGCATACCGCGCTTAGAACTGTGTGGCGCGCTATTAGGAGCGAGACTATACGACAAGGTAGTTTCATCCATTCATCGTAGGTTCGATTCTATTATCTTTTGGACGGATTCAACGATAGTACTAGGTTGGTTGCGCATGTCGCCTAATTTATTGCAAACATTTGTCCAAAACAGAGTAGCCGAGATACACGAACTAACAGGAGAACTGCCATGGCGTTATGTCAGCGGGAAACATAATCCGGCTGATCTAGTGTCACGTGGTATGGCGTTAGAAGACTTAGTTAATTCAAATCTATGGTGGAAGGGGCCCGAGTTTCTTCACGGTGTAAATATTGATACCACACACATATATCAGCCACTTCCCCTAACAGCTGACGATTTGCCCGAAACAAAAAGGTGTCAGCTGACGTTCGTAACCACTGATAATAATCAATCCAATCAATTTATTAATTTTGAAAGATTTTCAAATCGAATGCGCTTAGTACGCGCCGTTTCGTACGTGTTACGTTTCATTCATAATGTTCGCAATAAAAATAAAAATAAAAGGCGAGGCGATGTTATAAGTTTGGATGAGTTAAGAGAGTCGGAAAAATTATTAGTCAAAATATCGCAAATAGAATCATTTCCAAATGAGTATAATTTACTACTTAATAATCATAAACTTCAGTCTAAACATAATCTGAGTAAACTTAACATTTTTATTGATCAAGACAATATTTTACGCATTGGAGGTCGATTGACGTATTCAAATACGTTCACATATAACAAAAGGCACCCTATTTTATTAAGCAGTAATCATCACTTTACCAGATTGTTGTTCCGTTATGAACACATAAAATTATTACATGCAGGTCCTCAAGCTTTGTTGTATAACATTCGTGAAGAGTGGTGGCCAATGGGAGGTAGGAATCTTGCGCGTAAGATAACGCACGAATGTGTTATTTGTACACGGCTAAGAGGTAAAACTCTTACTCCTCAAATGGGCAACTTACCTACTGAACGTATTAGTCCCACTTACCCATTTTTCAAATGCGGTGTCGATTACGCGGGTCCAATTTTCATGCTTAATCGAAAGGGCAGAGGAGCGCGTAAGATTAAATGTTATATTTGTTTATTTGTTTGCTTTGTAACGCGTTCTGTTCACTTGGAGCTAGTGACTGATTTGACTTCCGATGGTTATCTTTTGGCTTTAAAACGCTTTATTTCTCGTCAAGGTAAACCGGACGAGATATTTTCCGATAATGGTAGGAACTTTGTGGGTCTCATGAATGACTTTGCCAGGTTTTTATCAAAATGTAGTTCAGACATTATTAATTACGCTAGTAAAGAACAAATTAAATTTCGCTTTATTGTACCTTATGCTGCTCATTTTGGTGGTCTATGGGAGGCTGGGGTGCGATCATGCAAACACCACCTCCGTCGAGTCGTGGGAAACGCGAATCTCACATATGAAGAATTGAGTACAGTATTAACGCAAATAGAAGCAATACTCAATTCACGGCCTTTATCACCTATGTCTTCGGATCCAACGGATTATCTTCCTCTCAGCCCGGCTCATTTCCTGGTCGGTCGCACTTTGACATCACCGGCATGCGAAGATTTCACAAATGCAAATACGCTGCGGCTTACACGCTACCAAAGAGTGGAACAGATGCGACAGCATTTCTGGTCTCGTTGGATGAAGGAGTACGTTGGTGAACTTCAAATTCGCAACAAATGGAGGTCGAAGATGGATGACCTTAAGCCAAATACATTAGTAGTTATCAAGGATGACAATCTTCCCCCTCTTAAGTGGCAGTTGGGACGTGTGACACGAACGATACCCGGCAAGGACAATATCACACGAGTCGCTGAAATTCGTACCAAGACGGGCCTCATCAGGCGCTCATGCACAAAAATCTGTCCCCTGTTTGAAACCGATTGAAAGTCAAGACTTCCAAGGCCGGGGGTATGTTCAGGCATCCGCGGTGCCATCTACCGGCAAGTTAGGGAAGCAGACGGTGGTGCTTTACTACTCGCTATTTAAGACGGTTAAATTTTAACACTAACCAATCAGATTTAAATATCACTAACCAATCAGATTGTATAAATTAAGATTGAAATACCATTCAAATTTTGTAACTACTAACAAACTAACGAACGAGGAATAAACGCTAAGTCACAAAACGATTACAAGTTTTCTTTATAATATTTCGCAAATCCGTATGTAAGGGATAATTTAATACGCCAGTTCCCCTACATCCTAATTAAGCTATTACAGCTATGTTGACATTGGTGAAATTAAGCTTCGTATTCTAATTATATTTTTACATTGCCTAAAAATAGGGATAAAACGACATTTTTTTAAAATGAATCCTAGCTAGATCAATTTTTCGCTCCCGAAATCCCCTGCATACTAAATTTCACGAAAATCGTTGGAGCCGATTCCGAGATTCAGATTCTATGTTTATATATATATACAAGAATTGCTCGTTTAATAGTATAAGATATAAGTAAATATATTTACTTTGTGTGTATTTTTAATAATAAATTAACAAATGAAAATCTTTCTTTATTATACGTTCTGTTCACAACTACGTCTTGCAGTATTAACATTATAATTTTGTGAGTTCCTAGTTCTGTTCAAATTAAATAAAATATATAAAAGTGAAGTCTTTTTATTAATAAGCCCAAAACAATTAACACTTCTCTTCAATTACTGACACGCCCGAGCTTTTTTTTTCAAAATATATACCTCTTTATACAGCTTTCCACAAAGAGCAACCGGCAGATTAATATCTCTGTAAACAGAAATTTGTAGTATTGTTTGTAGTGTTGTATATTATGTATTCTGGGCTCCTCTGTTATTAGGATAGGATGATATAATATACCTTGAAGTACTCTATCTTTGTCCCTTTCGGGTGTACGCGGTTGTCAAGTACACCTTTGATTCTTAGTCCGAGCTGTTATACGATATATTTGGAAATTAAAACTTGATTCTTACTAGACTAAAAACATGTCAAAGTTTAAATGTCAATGAATAGAAAATTCCCCAAAAAATCCCCTAAAAAGTTTATCCCCTAAAACTTTCCCGCTACCTGCAAAAAACCCCTAAATTTAGGGAGAAATCCCCCAAGTTGGCAACACTGAATGACAATAACGCTAACGTCAAAGTCATATTTTACCCTATGTTCCACTAAACGCCCGCAACGATTTTATTGTAAATCTATAACACTACTGGTCTAAGATCCGAGAAGCTAAATCTTCCCTCATCTGTTAATTAGATGAAACAATTTTTTATAGGCAATTTATTTCAATATTGTGAATTTATAAAAACAACCTCTGCCACCATAAGCCTGCTGCAATTTTTTTTTTCTTTTCAAAGGTTACTGCTGACTGAGGTTACTGACCTGGCTGCAAGTAAGTGTAGCAATCATAGAGATGGCTGCCTACTACAGTCAGGTATATAATGTAAAATATTAATGGTTTTAGCTTACTCCTTTCCCCACGCCTCAATTGAGATTTTTCCTTCTCATTATTTTTTTATTTTGTGATTTAAAAAATACTAAAACAGATAAACGTAATAAGTTCGATAATGAAACAGTTGGAAGAATCGTGTGCGTGAAATCTGGCTTGCAAAGATCGGGAACAACCTTTAAAAGCGAATTTAAAAATTCCTTCCCCCTGGACCCTGATTTCCCTTCAAAAGGGAAATTTTTCCTCACTGTGAAAACACTGTCGGTATGTCCTAAATTCTAGCGCTGCCAGTGGCAGAAAAAAGAACAAAGATTGTTTTATTATTGTGAACCATGAATACTATGGAAAAGCCTATTAGATACCGTTCGGACTTCTTTTTTGTTGAAAACACTGTTTGACGGATGACGATATAATAAAAAGGAAAAAGCTTTGAGTGCTTTGGCAGCGGGAGATAAAAAAGCCAGTATGAGTGCATGAGCAGTTTCTCTTCAATAATCAGTACTTATAATAGATTTCGATAAAAATTAATAGGTAATTATTTTACTGTTGGATACTGTCATCCGTCAAATAGAACATCATCATCATCCACAACTAGTTGAAACTTGTAATTTTTTTTTTCTTGGATAAACGCAACCAGCGCTATGTTTGCATTTAAAATGAATGTATTGGTCTAAGATCCGAGAAGGTAAATCTTCCCTCATCTGTTAATTAGATGAAACAATTTTTTATAGGCTTATTTTAACATTGTGAATTTATAAAAACAACCTCTGCCACCATAATCCTGCTGCAATTTTTTTTTTTTATCTTTTCCCTCTCATGTTAATTACATGTAGTACAGTCACATAAGCTAAAACCGTTAATATTTTACATTATATACCTGACTGTAGTAGGCAGCCATCTCTATGATTGCTACACTTACCTGCAGCCAGGTCAGTAACCTCAGTCAGAGTAACCTGGCTGCAGGTAAGTGTAGCAATCATAGAGATGGGTGCCTACTATAGTCAGGTATATAATGTAAAATATTGACGGTTTTAGTTTACTACATGTAATTAACATGAGAGGGAAAAGATTTTTTAGAAGAAAATTTTTTTTTAAGTATTATTATTTGCAGGAGGCTTATGGTGGCAGAAGTTGTTTTTATAAATTCACAATATTGAAATCAGCCTATAAAAAATTGTTTCATCTAATTAACAAATGAGGGAAGATTTTGTTATATTCCGGATCTTAGACCATATCTGTTGTCAATTTTATTGTTACTTTTATTTTTAGCAGCTGGCCTAGTGTCTGCCATACAAAGAGTATAATAAAAAAATGCTGCCATATGCGCTTATTACACCTTCCTAAGTTCAGTAGTTCTAAATTCAGAACTTCTAAACTTAAGGAAGGTGTAATCGCATTCAGTTAGTTAGTGTTCTGAATTCAGAAGTAAGGATGGTTTCTGACAGTCAGTGTTGCCAGCTTTGGGGATTTCCGCTAAAGGACAATGCCCATTTTCTATGAAGCCGTGCCCACGTACGTGCTTTGACGTGTTCAGACAATTCAAACATTTAAGTATCCTTTATTAATTGAAAAGAGATTTTTAATAATATTCTAAAAGTGATCAAAGCCGCAGTTTATACTTTAATTAAAAAAGATATTTTATTTGTATTCCGGGTTTGTGCTGTCAAAACATGTTAAATATAAATTACCAAGTTGGAAACGCAACCATAGAAATAAACGCTTTTTTTTAAATTAAATTATAAACCCCACACGACCAGAAAAATTGACATATTAAAGTTTTCTTTATTAATTAAAAGTAGATTTTTAATAATAGTCTAAAAGTGATCAAAGCCGTGGTTTATAGTTTAATTTAAAAAAATCGTTTGTTTGAATGGTTGCTATGACGACTTGCTATTTATATTTAATCTATTTTGACATAACAAACGCGGAATATAAATAAAATATTTTTTACATCTCTCGTGTTCGGTAAGTAGGTTCTTATTACCTCCAAATGGGGCTTGTAGGTGACTCATTACCGCTCTAGGGTAATAATGTTGCTAGAAACGCCCTAGGGCGGTAAGTAATTTAAAAAAAAAACACTTCTTTCTTTCGAAAAGTCCGCGTACATCTAACCATCATACTGGCAATAGACATCATCATGCATTCAGCCCAATGACCAAAGAGGTCGCTTTGCTATTGAGCCTTGTCTTCGTGTGAGTATAATAGTCATCAATTTTAAATATCGAACGACGAAGCTCAATTTGAAAATTGTTCTCATTTCACTATAAATTTCAACAAATAAAATGTTTTATTCTTGTAATGCCGGTTTTTTTCTACTTACCTCACAATCGAGATGTAAAGCAGAATAGTTAGCTCGGGTGTAAGCATCAATTGCACCCTCGAACTATAGGCGCCCTCGCTGCGCTCGTGCGCCTAAATATCTCGGGCTGCAATTGATGCCTTACAGCCCTCGGCTACTAATCTACTATTAAAATTAAATTATAAACTGCGGCTTTAATCACTTTTAGAATATTATAAAATTTTAGTTTCAATATTAATAAACGATAACTAATTATATGAATTGTCTGAACACGTCAAGCACGTACAGGGGCACGTACCTGGGCATTGTCTGTCTGTCTGCGTTGCAAATAGCGGGAAAGTTTTAGGGAATACATTTTTTTAGGGTATTTTTTGGGAATTTTTAATTCATCGGAATGTAATATATTTTATTTTTATTTAAAAAGTATTAAAAAATAACAATTCCTAAATTATCAATTTTCAAAAGAACATGTTCAATAAACATACTAAAGCAAAGTATACAAAATAATTTATTTTTTATTTTAAAACCCTTTGAAAAATAAAAAATAAAACTATTAAACTTCCACTTATTTTTAAATAATTTCGATTTTAGGTTTAGGCCTTGTTTAGACTTTTAGAGGGTTTTGTTTTTAATTTAGTGAATTTTGTTAAATTTCTGTTTGACAAACGTGTTTGTCAAATTATTTGATCGTGTGCGGGGCTGCGGGTTTTTTTGATCTGTTTGTTATATGAAACATGAAGTTTGATCAAACATGTTTGACAAACAAGTTTGATCGTTTACGGGGCCCATAACTAGCGTCCTAACTGACTTACTGAATAGGGTAGTTTCCGTAGTGAAAAATCTATATATATATATATATATAAAAGAGTTACCCACCCATTGACTCATCACGATATCTCTGGAACCATAAGGCGTAGAGACTTGAATTTTGGTAGGAATATTCCTTTCGCCGAGTAGAGGTCAGCTAAGAACGGGTTTTACGATATTCCACCCCTAAGGGGGTTAAACGGGGGTTGGAAGTTTGTATGAAAGTCCTATGTTTTTGAAGTAAGAGACTTGAAATTCAAAATGTATGCTCTATAGATGGTGTGGAGGTGTACTAATAATGTATTTTTAGAAATCAACCCTTTTTGGGGCTGAAACGGGGGGTGGTAGTTTTATGTGAGCGAGATGAAAACTCAAGTATGTAAGTATATGTAAGTATATTATTTGCATCACAAAAATAATTAACGCTCAACGAAGTGGGCACGGGTCGGCTAGTAAATTATAAAATTTGATAAAATTGTATATAGAAATACACCTAAATATTCTGATTCGGAATCATAAAAGCACATTATTGATTTATTATATTGAAATTAAAAGTCGTATATTTTAATCTGTATATCGCGTGACCTAAAACACGAGCCGCCATGGTGTGACGTCATACGGGCAATAACAAAGTTCTGTCAGTGCTGTCAACAGCTATCTATATCAATAATATCTATCAATTTTAACTTCAAGGAGTAATAGTTGTGTTCTTTCGTATAATAACTCTTCATATCTTGTTCCAACTGAAATAATATGCATTCATTACTAATTTGTTGATGGTTGTCATAGTAATTTTAGGTTATGTTACTCTCTTACATACGTCAAACACTTTTGTTATTGCACATATTACGTCACCAAAATGGCTGTAGCATTTTCGCGGTAATAAAAAAGGTTTAAAATTTAATTTAATTTTATGGCATGAAAGCGTGTTTATTTTGCCGAAATATATTTTTTTGTGGCTTTTTATTAGAAAATCAACATTTTGAAGTACTTTTTCAAACATCGTGGAATACCCTATTTAGTGACTACATTTAGGAAGGTGTAATAAGCGCATTTTATATGGTCTGTGGTATGTTTGTGACAGTCTGTACTCTGTGTGCTCCATAGATATAATAAAAATAGGATAGGAAGTTAATTGCATATACAATTTTTTGCTATACTTATACCATGTTAATATATACCTCAATAACAAAAGTATATCTGTCTCATTCTAATACGTTGTAATTTACATATTAAAACGAGTATAGAGATAATTTCATTGTTTCAAATTTTTCGTTGTCAGTTTTCATGACATCATCAAACTCCGCCTTGAAGCCAAAACGCCATTTTAAGTCGACATTCCTAAAGGATGCCTAAAGGTAATTCGTCTGTCATAAAAACGTTTTTTGGACTAAAGTTGTTACTATTTCTGTTAAACTGTGTGTGTTTTGGTGATTTTGTAAATATATGAAGGATATTTGAGCAAAATTAACATGAGAAAGTGTTGCATCAGTGGATTCAATTGAAAATCTAGAGAGAATGACGGAGGATTATCATTTTTTAAGGTTAGTTGTAGTTTTTTCTTATATCCGTGTATATTTTTCGTGTAAGTTAAGTTTTAGCTCCATAATAGGGATTGAAGATTATGTTTTTCGCTTTTATACATAATCATTTCTATTACTAACACTTAAATAATAAAACAATTATGTTTGGAATGTTTACATACAAACGTAGTGCTGGGCATCTATTATGCAATATTGTTATGCAAGTTTCGATTTATCGATACATACTCTATAATATTTTTCTGATTAACTGTAGTTACGACAATACAACGATATAAAAGTAATATTCTTATAGATGTTCCTTATAGTCTCAACTATAACTTTAATTTTTTTTATTAATGATATTATGCAGTGCATTGTTTAGATTTCCGAGGAATGAAGCCCTTCAAAAATTATAGAAACTTATCTCTTACTTATCTACTTGTGTGGCTTATAATAATTTGTAGACTTGCTGATTCCTACTGGAACACCTGCCTCATTTTAGAATAAGAGAGAGGAAGAGTGTGCTTTTAAATATTAATATAAATTTTCTGTTTTTTTAGTTTACTTCACCATGATCGCCTGACTTGAACCCCTTGGACTTTTTTTATTGGGGATGCATTAAAGAAAAATTTTATAATAAAGCAGTGTCGACAATCGAAGAATTGCGCACACGTGTGCAATTAGCCGCTCGTGAAATTGAAGTATTAGGCTATGCAGGCCGTATCAAAAGTTCATTTATAAGGCGATGCCGAGCCTGCATTGCTGCCAATGGAGGATTTTATGTAACATTTGCAACGTAAACAACGTAAACATTTTATGTTATAAATGCATTTTCACTATAAAAACCTTTGTTTTTTCTTTATCCTAACATTTAAGTGACACAAAACAAACTTACCGACCGTGATAAGTTCTTTCGCTTCTACAAAGTAATTTTGCTTGTCAAGCACTAATTGTTATACGTTTTTATAAAGTACACAAACTATAAATAATGGGCAATTATAGTACAGTAATTTTTTTTTCACAATCAATGGTTAAAAGTTGACAAAAAGTAACGAATAAAAATAACTTCTAACGTTAATTTTCATAAGTTTAGAATTTTAATGATGCCTGAAATAGTGATTTCATCAGATAATACAAGTATTCCCGAGTAAAAAAAGTACTTTATAATACTCTTATTTGTAAAAATTACGACAAAAATACTAACCGTGGTAGATTTTTTTTTAAAACGAAAATATTCACAATTTTCACAGTTTTGGCAACCTTGACATGAAAAGTACATTTTCTTGAAGTTCGACATTAGGGCTATCCCCAGTTAACTGATTATCCACTATTTACAACAGACTGTATATTTTATAAATTTTTAATGGAACATTTTGAAAATGACAAAATTTTGAATAGTGCCAATAGTGAACATGATAGTTCTCTTAAATTACATACAAAAAGCCACTTCATTTTTATTTGTATAGATGTAAAGCCAACACTGGTCGAGGGTGTTTAATGTGAAAAATATCTGTAAATAGGGTATTCCACGATGATTGAAAAAGTACTTCAAAATGTTGATTTTCTAATCAAAAGCCACAAAAAAATATATTACGGCAAAATAAACACGCTTTCATGCCATAAAACTGATTTTAATTTTAAACCTTTTTTATTACCGCGAAAACGCTACAGCCATTTTGGTGACGTAATATGTGCAATAACAAAACTGTCTGACGTATGTAAGAGAGTAACATAACCTACAATTACTATGACAGCCATCAACAAATTAGTAATGAATGCATATTATTTCAGTTGGAACAAGATATGAAGAGTTATTATACGAAAGAACACAACTATTACTCCTTGAAGTTAAAATTGATAGATATTACAGATAGTAGATATGTACCCTAGCTGTTGACAGCACTGACAGAACTTTGTTATTGCCCGTATGACGTCACACCATGGCGGCTCGTGTTTTAGGTCACGTGATATACAGATTAAAATATACGACTTTTAATTTCAATATAATAAATCAATAATGTGCTTTTATGATTCCAAATCAGAATATTTAGGTGTATTTCTCTGTACATTTTAATTTTTATCAAATTTTATAATTTATTTTTCACTACGGAAAGTACTCTATTATACTAGAATAGCATTACATCGATACGGATACTATCGACCAAATGGGTACAACTACAACACTATTCGCTGTGGGCGGAGTTGACGCCATATTTGATAAGCATTTGGCTTCAGATCACGTGACTATATGGCCTATCCTCTTTTTATTATATCTATGGTGTGCTCTGCACTCTGTCAAACCCAGTGTTGCCACCTTAGGGAATTTGTCACTAGATTTAGGGAATTCTATAGTAGCTCAACGATTTTTGATTTTTTTAAGTCACTAGACATAGACTTGGTGACTTCTAGCGACTTTTGGCGATCAATGACAACGATTTTTTTCCCTGAATAATAAATATAGGAAACGTTATATAAGAAAATAATAAAGGAAACTTTATGAGGTATTTTTTACTATAATGTTGACAGCACCAATACTTAATGCGACTGTTCGTCGGACGAGAATCATGTATTGGTGCTCTCACTCTGACGTACTGGATCAGCTATTTGATATCCTTGTCTAGTCACGGAATGGATTCCCCTGTTACGACACGGGGAATAACCGTGCAGCCGATTTTGTTTCATTCATATTCACTCTGTTTAACTGATGTTGACGCGGTTTGTGCTGTATTGTAAATTTGTAAAGCTTTTGTTATAATATCGTTGTTAATTGAGAGTCATAATGGAAACTCCTTTAAAAAAAAAGGTATATAGCCAAAAATATCGCGAAGAATGGGAAATAATAAATGATTTGATGTAAAGTAATGTAAGTTAGTTAAGATACAGGATGAACATTAGCACTTTGAACAGCATTCTTTTTATATTAAAATCAGACTGAAATTTATGAATGAACAATGCTTTACCTACGAACTCCCAGAAGAAGTAATTTATTGTGGAAATAGGTAAAAGTAAAAAGTACTATTCCTATAAATACATATTCAAAAGAAGAAGGTGATGCATCTACTGCCATATTGCCGTCAACATCATCATCAGTAGGTCAAAATTTGATGGACGAGACAGATATGAATAGTGAAAAATTATTTTCAATTCTTGGCGAATGTGAGGATTTTTACAAATAAATATTTTTATTACCTTTTAATAGCTAAATTAAATACCTTAATTTTTAACTTACTTAACTAACTTAATTTTATAAATAATTTAAATTAAACAATCACGATTTTTGTGTTATTATTTTTTGTTTGTGACTACTTCATGAAAAATTGCAAAGTTACCTATTATATTTTTAATATTATTATTATTAATATACAAATTTTTTATAAAATTATGCCGAATAGGATCTAGGGAATTCTAGGGAATTTTTAATGTTTTAAATTCTCACTATCTAGCGAGATTTGATTGTACTTCTAGTGACTTGTCTAAATTGAAGGTGGCAACACTGGTCAAACCCAGTCAAACCGAGTCAGAAGATTGAAGAATTACTGAATTAGTGTGGTGCTTCATTTTCATACAATTCAGCTTGATCAAAATTAAACCGCATTTTTATTTATATAACTTTGCTATCTCTCAGTATTGAGTAGTAGGAAATATTTTAAATGAGAAGCTAATAAAATTTTAGTAAACATGTTTAGTTACAGAATAGTATCATTAATCATTTTGGTAAGTGAGAAATGTATTTTTGAGGCAATCAGTACACGTACGTACTGTTTGATAATTTTATGGCTTATTAAAAGTAATAAATTGATTTACCTTTGCCTTGTTATAGATTTGCCATTGTTTTTACAATCCAACCGATAGCGGTGCTGTACAAATAACACAGAGTAATATAGACATGGTTCTCGGTAAGATGCTTTCGTTTTCTTTTTTGTAAGTGGGTTATTTCGTCACTATGTATATTAAAATAAATATTTACCCACAGCCTCCAACGAAGTTGTGTTTATAAATTTTTATGCTGAGTGGTGTAGATTCAGCAATATACTGATGCCTATATTTGATGATGCGGCCGAGGAAGTGACTAAAGCCGGGTATGATACTGGTAAAGTGGTAATGGGTAAAGTGGACTGTGACAAAGAAACTACCATAGCAACAAGATTTCATATTTCAAAGTATCCCACTCTTAAATTGTTCCGAAATGGTTTACCAGCTAAAAAGGAGTATAGAGGTAAATTTTACAATTTTATATGAGAAATATGTTGTTTTCTTAAACAGGAAGTAAATTAAAAAACTAGTTTGTAATATATTTGCCTCAGTTTTTCCATATATTATGTATAATATGATACTTGTCAACTATAGTTTTTTTATTTGCACATCAACTAATAATATCTAATACTTTTTTATGTAGATTATTTTTTATGTTTAATTTATTTAATTAATTTTAATTGTAGTAAATAATTTTTCAAATTGTGAAAAAATACCATTCCTTTTGAAATTATTCCTAAATAAACCATCATAAATATCACCATAGTTTTTACTACCTTGTATAAAAATAAAACATTAGTAAATGTGTTGCTAAGGCGCTTTAAAACTTAAAAATGGCTAGATGGCCCGGTGAACTTCGTATCACCTACGTATATTTGTGAAAAATATACACAAAACACTTTCTAAACGCACCTATAAATATTTGATAACCAATTGATAACGTTTTTGACAAAAGACATTAAATTTCCCCGTTAGGAATATTTTGTATTGGAAAATTAAATCGTCATTTTTAGTATTTTCCGTTACATATTATTTATGTTTCTCACAGTTTAAACCTTTCCTGAACTGCACAAACATTTCAAGATGAAAATTTGCCAAATCGGCCCAGCCATTCTCGAGATTAAGCGAGACTAACGAACAGCAATTGATTTTTATATATATAGATTATTAAAACTTAGAAAATTGAGAAATTTCAGAAATATAACATTTAAGCTGCATGTATTTAACAGTAGTTCTCAAAACAGGATAACTTCTGTGGGGTCAGCTAGTCTAGGGATAATAAAGAAATAATAGCTCTTAACAGATATTTGAGATTTTGTTCACGTCTCTTTGTTAATATTATGCTATTTTTAATGGTATAAAAAGATGAAACCGACACAAGTTTTAAGTTAGAACTCAGTAATAAGGCTGAAATCATGAACTCTGAATTCTGATTTGTGTAAATTAGTGAGATTCCAGAAAAAACATATATAAAAAATATGTAAAATATAAAAAATATAAAAAAATATATATATAGCTCTTGCAAAACACCAATATAGTTTATGTTTGACTAGCCCGTTGGCGCAGTTTGTAGTGACCCTGCTTTCTGCTCCGCGGGTTGTGGGTTCAATTCCCACGCCGAGTCTGGGTGTAATATACATATTTATTTATATATGTTGTTGTTGTTGTTGTTGTTGTGGGCCCGATTTTCCGCATTTAGACTCAGTATGGTCCATTATGCGTGAAAAGGGCTGACTAGTTCAGCCAGCCCAGCTCCTTCCAGAAGCTCAGAAGCCTCCTGGGGCGTTCACAGGCTTCTCGGATTGTACTTATTTCTTTAAGTATGGATTTTTTTATATTTATATAGATTTATTTATATATTTATATATGTATTATTTATAAGTATATTTATCGAAAAAAAAAATATATATGTATAAATGTAGCTAGACCAGTCGGCTGTTACCTATAACACAAGCATTAAGTTGCTTACTTAAGGAACAGACGACCGTGTGTGTAATGTGTAGATATTTATTTATTTATAGTTAAATTTTTCTAAATATCTTTCATAAACAGCATTGCCTGATGGTTAAAACTTTAGTAAAAGTATAGAGCAAAAATAAACATAACTAAAATTAATAATAATAATAATATTTCTTTCAGGACAACGGTCTGTAGAAGCGTTTGCTGAATTTATCAAAAAACAGTTAACTGACTCAGTTATTACATTTTCCTCTCTGAAGGAGCTACAGGAACTGAGTGAAGACAAGAGACATATTATTGGATACATGGACAGACGGGATCAACCTGAATATGAGATGCTTAGAAAAGTTGCTGCTAGTCTTAAGGATGAATGCATATTCCATGCTGGTTTTGGTGATGCATCCCAGCAAATGCATCCTCCAGGTATTAAGAGTGTATGCTACCTCAAATTGCTTATTTTCCACTCGGCAGGATCTCCATATCTTCCAAACTACTGAATATTTAAGTTTAAAATTTATGTATGGTAAAGTTCAGGACATAAACTATCTTTCATATGTTTCGAAAACACGATTCCATAAAATTTTCTCGATACAAAAAAATCGCAAAGTTACCTCTATTTTTTGTATTAAAACCCTAATATCTCAGTAAATATAGAAGTTATGGACTTGAGATTAAGCATGGTAATTGAAATAAGTATGAAGAACATTTTATATGTTGCGTTTTTAAAAAAATAACTATTGATAATGTTTGTGGGGAGAAATAACATATAATTCGCGCGATGAACAACCAAGCGCTCTCAATTCTCATGTGTGTCGGTATAGCACGTACAAATTAACATGACACCTGGGCCGATGACGGAAACTTCAATGTACGGTGTGAAAAATAATGTAACATATTATGATAATATGTTACATTATTCTACTATATATTTTATTGATATATTAACATATATTATGATATGGTTACATTATTTTTCACACCGTACATTGAAGCTGCTGTCATCAGCCCGTGTCAAGTTAATTTGTACGTGTTATACGACGAAGTGCGGGTGAAATCTGAATTCGAGCTGAGGTAGTGTAGCCTCTTAATAAAAACATTCATGAAGACTGTGCCATCATATGTATAAAAAAATTTAAAAAAAAAATCTAAAATGAATTTAAAATTATAAATTAATACTACAAAAATATGTACATAAATTAGTCATAAAAAACCTGTGTTTATTTATACACTTTACGTATTTTGAAGTATTCTTTCATGCCAGTAACAAAATTCAGTAACAAAAAGTACCATTATAGTAGTTCTTTATCTGTACCTCAATAAAGTTAGAGATAGGGCAAGGAATATATAATTAAGTGTATTTGCACACTAATAGTGTCTTGTTGGCTAATTTGAAAAACAAAAATTGATGATTTTCTTTAGGTTAACGTAAGTGACTATTTTAACAAAGCTGAAGGATTGATTGTTGTAGAATTTTTGAATGTTTTTATGATTGAACTGTTCACATTATGTTTTTAACTAATTTTAATCATTCCTTTTTTGGTGGTTCTAAAGCATATTCTAAAAAAGAAAATGAACAATATTCACTAATTTTGTATCAATATTATGAAAAATAAAATAAACGAATAGTGAATTTTAGAAGAAACAATTTGAGACCAATTAGTTATAACTCTATAATAAATGCTTTAATTACAACCACATACAACAGCCTCACTACAAACATAAGTATTGTCAATAAAACAATTTGTTGACAGTGGGATTCAAACAATTACTAGCAAAACATGCTAATTTGCCAACATATGGTATAACAATTAGAGCAATTATTACATTTATTTTTTCTTTAATTGCAGGTCAACCTGTAGTTGTATTCAGAGCTGACACGAAGACTTCTGTTGAACCTGATGAGACATACCTTGGAAGTTTATTAAACTTTGACCAGCTGTTCCATTGGGTTCAACAGAAGTGTATCCCTCTAGTTAGAGAGATAACATTTGAAAATGCAGAAGAACTGACAGAAGAAGGATTGCCATTCCTTATCCTGTTCCATCACCCAACTGACACGGAAAGTGTGAAAAAGTACAAAGAAATTATTAACAGAGAGTTAGTGGATGAGAAAGGTAACAATTACTGCTCAAGTTTATTTTTTACACGCTTTTTATTATCTTCACATGTATGTTTGTATCGGACTCTTTTGGACTTCATTTTGACCCACTTCAAACGTTCGGATTGAATTTAAACTTAGTAGACATATCGAAGACCGTTGACAATACACTAATTTGATAAAATTATTCCATTTTAGTGTGGTTTATTTATAAGTGGTTTTTTAGTTTTTTTAAATAAAGTCAATATTGTAGGCGAAGGTTTTAATAATTACCATATCAATAGTAAGTTTATCAATGTAAAATAATAAAATATTTCAATAATTGTGTTTGCTCGCAAACGAAAAAAAAACTGACTTCAATTACATCGACAAGTAATACAACGTAATAAGACGAAAAAATAGTCAAGTAAATACGTGCTATCAAAGATTACTCAAAAAGTGGTTATCAGATCTTGTTCAAATTTAAATGAGACTACGTGACAAGCATTAGCTATCGATTGATAAACCCAGTGAAAAGTTATATGGTTCAATACAACGTAGGTCGACGAAAAAGTAGTCAAGTAAATACGCATTATTAGATATAACTCGAAAAGTACTTGTCAGATCTCAATCACATTTAAATGGGACCACATGACACGCAACACCTTATAATTAAAACAAAGTTCATCTAAATCGGTTAACCCAGTCTAAAGTTCTGCTCTAACTATTTTTTAACTTTTGCGTTGCATTATTATATTTTAATTTTCTCACGGGGATTAACGTGAACAAAAATTTTTTGGTAAAATATATTTACTCTGCCTGCGACCACGGCTGGTGTAACTTATATTTTACCAAAAAATTTTGTTCGCGTTAATCCCCGTGAGAACATTAAAATATAAGTTCTGCTCTAACGTACATTAAAAAAAAATACATTCGAATTGAGAACCTCCTTCTTTTTTGGAAGTCGGTTAATAATTTAATATAAAAATGATCTAACAATTTCATAAGATTTATTTTTACATTACATTTTTACATTACATTTTTACTTTACATTTTTAAGGTTACATAATACTAAACTAATACTTAAACACATTATAATTGCCTTTGACCAATTAAAAAATAACAAAATTTAGCACGTGTGAAACTGTGAAGGTATTCTAGTTTATTAAAATAACAAAAATTGTGAATGTCATTGAAAACTGTTGAAAACAGCATGAGAAGTAATCAGTCAGGATGAAATATATTGAAATTTAACAAAGGTTTGTCTAGTTTGTTAATGTTAATTTTTTTTCTTTTAGATAAAATAAACTTCCTCACTGCTGACGGTATACGTTTTGAGCACCCATTGCATCATCTCGGAAAATCAGTGTCCGATCTACCGTTGATTGCCATTGACTCCTTCAGGCACATGTATCTCTTCCCTGACTACAATGATATGGAAATACCTGGAAAATTAAAACAATTTTTAAATGACCTCTATTCGGGCAAATTGCACAGGTAGCTTAACTTTTATTATTATATCCTAATATTAAAGCTAATATAATGTTAATGGTAATGGTAAGTAGACAATTGAGGTGTCTGCTGCTACCTTGTTACTATTTTTATGTTTTTCATTTTGGGATTACAAAATGTACCTATAGACATAACATGTAATTTAACTGATTAATTTGATTAATTGAGACCATAAAATAAGTTTGAAAGAGATTGTTTGTTCTACCTTTGAAGAAGTAAATAAAGAAATACATTTTCTTACATAGTACCTTGTTACTATTTTTATGTTTTTCATTTTGGGATTACAAAATGTACCTATAGACATAACATGTAATTTAACTGATTAATTTGATTAATTGAGACCATAAAATAAGTTTGAAAGAGATTGTTGTTCTACCTTTGAAGAAGTAAATAAAGAAATACATTTTCTTACATAGTTTACTTCATAATTATAGATATCCGCTTTGTGGCGATAAATAGTTTATAAATTAATTACTTATCACGATATAAAAAGTTCAAATTGAATCATACTCATGACTTTCATTTAAATAGTAAAAAAATTAAATAATAATAATTGTTAAATGACTGATTTGTGTTATTTACAAAGAAATAATGAATAAATAAATGCTTCACACAACGGCCCCAGTAGAATTTTCTCATGTGTCGGGGGTCCGGAAACACACACATTACACAAGTACAAACGCCCAGACCATGACAAACGTCTATATGGCCCATACAAATAAATGTCTGTCGTGAGCGTGAATCAAATCCGCGACCGCCAGCGCAACAGCCAGTGCTGTGGCTGCTGCGCAACAGCCAGTGCTGTGGCCGCTGCGCCAAAGCGTCGTCAAATAATAACAGTAATATAATTTACATACTGGATATATGTAAATAATTATACTTAATTGAATCTTTGCCAAATCCTGTTTTGTTATATATCAGTTACTTTATAACAATTTTTTTTTTTTTTTATGTTAGTAAGTCGACAAACAAGCGTACGGCTCACCTGATGGCAAGTGATTACCGTAGCCTATAGAGGCCTGCAACACCAGAAGCATCGCAAGCGCGTTGCCAACCCTATCCCCAATCCTCCCCCAGGAGCTCTGGTCACCTTACTCACCAACAGGAACACAATACTGCTTGAAAACAGTATTATTTAGCTGCTCCATATTTTGAGCAGGAAATTTCCTACTGTGCCCTACCTCAATTAGTATGCACATGTATTTAATTTATAAAAAAGGTTAAGCAGTATAATAAGCATTATCTTGACAATATTAAATACTTAGAGGTTGTTGTAGTTTTAATTTGTATTTATTGATGGGTAATGAAATGTTGATTAAACGTACTATGAAAATCGAAAGAAATTTCAATAAAATGTTTTTCGGAGTTTCTTTTTATTTATCTGAGAATTTTTTTTTTTTTGTTTAAAATTTGTGTAATTTTGTATAATCATTACATAGTATAAAACAAAATCGCTTCCCACTGTCTGTATGCTTAGATCTTCAAAACTACGCAACGGATTTTGATGCGGTTTTCTTTAGTAAATAGAGTAATTCCAGAGGAAGGGTTATACTTATGCATAGTAAATGCATAATATAGTAGAGGAAGATAATTTTAGAGGTTTCTAATGTGATGTCGTAAATAAACACATTTTTTTTGCGCTTACATTGCAAATATTTGTATCATATTTTATATTTAGTATCAGCATTGCACCCGTGTAATATATGTAATGTATGTATAGTACCCGGCCATAAATATTGCACATCGACCTTTGGAAAGAGACAATCGGCTAATTTCGACTTCGTAGAGCGTTATAGTCCAAGATCCCAGACCCCAGACTTCCTTGTTTCTGATTGACAAAACATTACAGTATACATCGTAGTATAAAGAGTTGCTAAAATATTTTCTACATGTTTTAAAATATAGTAATATAATTAGTGTCTGGCGATAAATACGAAAATAGCTGGTTAATAACATTTTTACGTATATAAAGCAGCCAAATTTAAAAAAATTGTGAAAGAACGTTTGTGTACTAAAGGATATTATTCGATTTTATAGAAGACAGTACGCCTTGGGAATGATGTGATCGCCGCCAGGCTATTTCAACCTATAAAATTATTGTAAATTTAAATCTGCTTTGGAAAAAAAACATGATTAAAAAAATGATATTAGTCCCGCTGAGTTTCTTTCGCCAGTTCTTCTCAGGTCAGAGGCTTTTTCTTTCCGAACTGGTAGTAGACTCATGACGTTCAGTAAGAAATTGTAATAATTTTATGCTGAATAAAATATTTTGAATTTGAATTTAATATATTTTGTCCTTCAAAAAAATATGACAGGTGATCTGGGAACTGGGTTCTTACACTATTAGATCTGTCATATGAAATACTGACAGTCCGATACGTCTCATAGGTAATGTGCGTCAGAGATAACGCTCTACAAAGTTCAAATTAGCTGATTGTCTCTTTCTAAAAGTCGATGTGCATTATTTACGGCCGTGTACTATAATATATGTATATGAAAATAAATTACCTCTTCAAAATATATGAATCAATAAATACTTGAAATATTATAATGTAAATATATATTTAATATTTACAGGGAATTCCACTACGGACCTGAAAACCCAGAAAGTGCTACAAGAGAAATAAAAGTGACAACTCCACCAGAATCAACATTCAAGAAATTAGCTCCATCCAAGAACCGATACACTCTCCTTAGGGACGAGTTATAAAAAAAAACTCTGTTACTAATTAATTAGTAGATCAGTTTTCCACTAAAACGTTATTATCTAATTTCACATTTTATCTATTTATACAGTTTCACTATAATATTTATTATATAATTTTTAATCTATGGTCTGGCTTAGAAAAAATTGCTAATTCATTGTATTATATAGCAAGTGTACATAATTATATATCAAAAGTGATTTTCAAATTACAAATTGTGTAGATATATTTTATATTCAATTGTTTAGTTTATAATTCCTGTCCATAATTTAAAGTGAAAACGTATTTTCTTAAAAAAATGTTAGGTTTCAATTTGTAATAAATAGTCAACAAATAGCTTACGATTAGTTGTTTACTATATTTAAACTATTATGATTTATGATGCTAATTTAATTTAATCGTGATGACTTAATGAGCTGCATATACTTAAATAACACACTTAGATTCAGTTATGTAAATTGCATATGTAATTCAAGGTCAAGACGTCTGTAAAATATGTAAAAGAAGATTTAGTGTGCATATGAGTCACGATTTGCATTACATATTTACAAATTGATATCCATTTAAAACTGTCAATAAAATGTTACTAATACTGTCAATAATATCCTATCTCCAATCTTCTTTATTTTATAAGAGCACAAATTGAATTTAAAATAGTTTAAAAGTTATATTTGTGTTGTGAATAATAACGAATTGAATATATATCAGGGTGTCCAGGATTTCGAAAGTTAGGGAAAACATGGGAAAGCTCGAAAGTGTTGAGGGGAAATTGGTGACAACGAGGGGCGAACTTGGGGAATATTTGAGATTTTACATTGTTCTTTACAAATTTTAAAGTAAAGGCAATAGTTTATGCTTTAATCTGATCTTAATTTTTTTTTAAAATTTGTATGTGGACTTTAGAGCAGTGACTTTTTTATGAAAAAGGTTAATATTTTTTAGATTTCAATTTGTTGAGTGAAGTTCATTATGATCTAGTTCTATAATATGTTCTATGTTCAGTAGTACACGCGAGTATTGGCTGTGACAGATAGAGAGACGGAAGATAAGTGATCTGCTTTTTGTTAAGATGTACGAAATTCTTAAAAGTCAATATACTTATTTGTTGTAAGAAAGTTTCCAAGCGAGTTTATTTCATTTGCATTTATTCATGTATTTTTTAAAATAATTAGATATTAAAGCGACGTCTCTTGTTTTCTTAACCTGTTATTTTATTGTAAGTTGTTAAAATAATGTAGTCTTGCTACAAATTACATGTTGCTAAAGATAAGAATTATAAAAAATAACACAGCTCAAGGAATAGTTAAGGATTTTTTAATATTAATAGTGGACACCCTGCGTATACAAAATATACTTTATGCATTTTATAAAATTTGTAATTATTAATTACAAAAGAGAAAATGAAACTTATCTCATATTATTTCTATATAAAATTAATGCAACTATGGCGATTTCAATTTATTTTCTATAATATCGATATTAATAGGCCGAAAACGTGTGTATTAGGTTTTTACAATCTTTTTTATTATGAAATTGATAATCAATAGTTAGATGCAACCATTTTCAGGTTTATAATGTCTGATATAATATTTAAAAAATTCAATAGCGATTAAATTAAAAATAATAATAATTTAAAAACATTAAATAGGTATTACTTAATTTTTTTCATAAAATCACCTCTTTATTTATCAATTTTTGTTGCTACATTTTTAGGCTTTGCTTATCACTTATGACGTAATTATATTCTATATCATTATATTATAAATACGTTTGATTTTAAGTATGTATGATGAAATTTAAAAACGCTTGAACTCTTGTGTCAGTAAAGATTACTGAAATGTGTGTCATCGTCATTTGCTTATTGAAAGAAGTAGACGAGATTTGATTTTAGATGAGGGTCTAACCAAGTAGTTTTGCCCATCTTGAAATTCTTTTTCTAAGATATAAGTTTAAAAAATGTAGTTATTTGTAATATATCATTGGATGTAAATGTTATTTTTTATTAATCTGTAATATTTTCGGATCTACATTTTGGTACAGCTTACTCTCGTTTCGCTGTGAAGTCTGAGCCAGTGTTCAAGTTAGAGACAATATCTAATGTTCTATGTTTAGCAAAACATTGCTAATACTGTTTACTCATAAATTGTGCTATGTTTCAATTTTAGTTAAAAAAATGATTAACAGTAAAATCTTAGTTTTCAATAGGAGCATTCCCATTCCCTAATCAGAAAACTATTTAGATACTTTTTTTACTTTATCTATGTGTAATGAAAATATATTGTACAAAATGTATGTTTCGTGACGTGTGGTAATTTAATAAAATTTTTGATCCTCAGAAATATTTGTTTTTATTTACAACAGTTTTCGGACTGCGACTTAGTCAGTGTTTTTTACATGATTTGGGTTGTTCTGTTTTCACATGTTGACATTATAGACTACTGGCGAAAGAATTTTAAAAAAATCCTGTAGTTTTTGATTTTATTTTTTACAAACAAAAGTGAAATATTTCCGTTTTATATTATTTTTATTTATGTACGCCGCGTAGGCGCAGCGGTCACAGCACTGGATTGCAATTGGCTGTTGCGCGGGCGGTTGTGGGTTCGTTCCCCGCACACGACAGCATTTGTATTGGCCATATAGATATTTGCCGTGGTCTGGGTGTTTGTGCAGTCCTTGTGGGTTACCCCACCGTGCCTCGGAGAGCACGTTTAGCCGTCGGTCCCGGTTATTATCATGTACATCTGATAGCGATCGTTACTCATAATAGGGTATTTATCCGCCAACCCGCATTAGAGCGGCGTGGTGGATTAAGCTCCGATCCTTCTCCTACATCGGGAAGAGGTCTATGCCCAACAGTGGGATATTACAGGCTGAATCGTCGTCGTCGTAATTATTTTTATAGTACAGATATAAACGCAGCTTATTTTTTTGTGCTCTACAATTTAATTATTATTAAAAGACATGTAAATGTCAAGAAAATTAAAAAATTGTGCAGTCGATGGTTAAAATAAAAACTTGTATTAGACTGTTTCAAAATACAACAACAAAATTTATTTATTTAATATGATAATTTAAATTTTTTTTGCTTTTTTGCAAATAATTTACGATCTGTAAAAAAATTAAAAAATTTTTTTGAAAGATAAGTTATAGGAAATTGAATGTTATACAAAAAAAAATTATATTAAATTTTCTCATTAAGTTGATGGTTATGTAAAAATTTTGAATCAATCCATCTAGCGTTAAATAACTTTAAAAAGTAACTATTATATCAAAAAAATATAAGACTTTTTTTGTAGAGCGTTCAATTCTCTACAAAAATATGTTCTGACTCAACTAGTCCGATGGCTTGTCAAAGAGTTAATAAATTCCAAAGTTAGAAAAAAAAAATTCCCACATTAATCAAATAAGAAATTGAAATTTTCGACACGGCTTAACCTTAATCTAAATATATATAAAAGAGATATCCACCCATTGACTCATCACGATATCTCTGGAACTGAGTGGAACCATAAGGCCTAGAGACTTGAAATTTCGTAGGAATACTCCTTTTGCCGAGTAGAGGTCAGCTAAGAACGGGTTTTACGAAATACCACCCACAAGAGGGGGTTGCGGGGGTTAATAACATATATGGCAAAACAACGTTTGCGGGGTCAGCTAGTAATAATTACCTAATATTAAGAGCTTTAAATTTCATAGAATTTTTTTTCGTCATTACAAACAATATTTTTAATATTAATTAGAAAAAATATAATTATGTAGTCGATTTTTAAAAAAAAGTAAATATATCAAAAAATTATAAGACTTTTTTTGTAGAGCGTTCAATTCTCTACAAAAATATGTTCAGACTCAACTAGTCTGATGGCTTGTCAAAGAGTTAATAAATTCCAAAGTTAGAAAAAAAAAATCCCACGTTAATCAAATGGGAAATTGAAATTTTCGACACGGCTTAATAATTAATATTAAGAGCTCTAATTTTCACAGGATTTTTTTTCGTCATTTCAAACAATATTTTCAATATTAATTAGAAAAAAAAATAGTCGATTTTTTTGAAACAGTATGTAGCTAGTATACAGAATTGCATTGTCATTTGAGGTGGCATTAAGCCAGGAATACACTAGGGAACATTTTGTCCCGCAACATGTTGCGCAACACTCAATATACGTGTTGCTGTAATGTTGCATAGGTTCCCGCAACATAATTATACGTGTTGCGGGACATGTTGCTTGCTCCCGCCTCGAGAGCGAAAATATTTGTCCCGCAACAGTGTTTCGTGGTGTAGTCGCGTACGCATAAAATACCGTGCCTTCACTTCTTGAACTGTACGAAAGTCGTCGATTGTTGTGGGATACTTCACACCGCGATTATAAAAATGAAATGAATAAAAATGATGCGTGGGAGGAATTTGCCAAGGAGCTTAAACTGCCTAGAAAAGCAAAAGAAACGAAAAGTGTTCCCTAGTGTATCAGGAGGGGCTTTACTCATTTTTCTCGTCGTAGTAAGAAATTCCGCATCCACCATCTTCTCTTTCTTATTACGTTTCAACACACTCGATATAACTAGGTACCTACTATGTACGCAGCACTATTCCTCGGGCGACATTTTTATAAACACTGACCTAGTGTAGCCTACACAATGTTCCGCGAAATTTCCTCGGCAAATTTGTTGAGGAACATGTTCCGCAACATGATGTTCCATTTGTTCTTTAGTGTAAACGAGGCTTTACCTTACTCCTTTTGGAAAGGATTCAAAGAACTTTATTCAAAGATATGATTGGTAAACCAAGCCTGTACGGTATACAGTACTGATAGATGATAGATAGTGATTGCCCAGTTATAACTGTTATAGGCTTGTCTTCAAACCTAATTTTCTCTCTGTAACACACACACACACACACACACACACACACGCTCTCACGGATACACACACACACGCACGAACCCAATGTATGTAGGTACTACCCACGTGCTACCTATATAAGTAGTATTCAAAATTAATTGAAATCACCTTTTCAGTCAGTCAGTTCAGCCTATTGCAGTCCACTGCTGGACATAGGCCTCCCCAAGTTCGCGCCAGACATCCCGGTTTTCCGCAATCCTCATCCAGCCTACACCGGCAATCTTACGAAGATCGTCGGTCCAACGGGCCGAAATCATTATTATCATCAAATCATCCAAATCACCTTTTGCTTGACGTTAATTATTATTCGCAGCTTTGATTGCCAGACCATTCGACTTCAACTCTTCCACTTTGCTCTATCTTGCGATTCTTGCGTTTCATACGGGGTACGAGACCATTGGCTCTCGTGTCCTGGTCAGCGACGTCTAGCCATCGCTTTCTTAGACGTCATGGAGGGACTGCCATGTCAAGGCACTAGCATGTCAAGGCACTTTTTTCCAACGTAGTCCTCAGACCAGTAGTACGCAACATGGCCATACCACCCCAGAAGCCACTCTTAAAATTTATCTGTTGTGACACGGACCACGATACATTCCCGAATGGAGGTTTTGCGTATGCGGTGAACCCGCGCTACACCACAAATTTATCTCGATATTTTTATTGAAATATTTTAAAATATAACTACATAAAGGTGGAAATTTAACAAATGTACCTATAGCTATATTATATCTTCTCTGCATAATTTGTATTTCGAACTGTAGTAGCATTTAATTATTTATAATTCATGTAAAACTAGCTGCTGTACCCGCGACTTCGTCCGTGTGGAATTTAACAAAAAAGGTATGGTTCAGTTCGCAGTTATAAAAAAAAAACTAAAATAAAAGTAGCCTAAGTTACACCTTATTACATCAGCTATCTGCCAGTGAAAGTCCCGTCAAAATCGGTCTAGCCGTTTCAGAGATTATCTGGAACAAACAGACAGACAGACAAAAACTGTAAAAAATGTTATTTTGGTATATGGCTCAATCAACTTTTGTTTGTCCTGTGAGTTCTATGCTTTGTCCCTGACCAATAATCGCAGTTCTAAAGAAAATTAAGTGGTTTGTTGGCATATGTCGCATTTGTCTTCTTATTAAGCAAACATACGAGTAAATTATTTTAACTAAATCATAATTAAACTGGAATTTTAATGGCTGTCTAGGTGCAAAAACGTCTGAATTATATAGTCTTTTTTTGTTTGTCCCCCAGTAGCTTAGTACAATGAAACATTACTTTATACAAAAAAATACTATATGGCAATTACTTTCGCTTGTACATAATTATTCATTACAATGTCTACTATGATACTAGCATATAGATTTTTGTTTGCTTCATAATTTTAACGAGTTTTTTGGATGTTCATTTTTGTCCCTATTATATTTTATTATCCTGACTTATACCGGAAATCGGTAAAAAAGTTCCGAACCCAAAACATACATGGAGATTAGTGCCTTGGAGAACAAGTCGATGGATTTGGTGACAAAATTCATCCAGCCGCCATTCTCATTTCATCTTGGCTGCGGCGTCTTTTGGCCGAGTGTGTTTTGAGAAAGTGCGTGGCTTTTTTGTGTGTCTCTCGGACAACCAGCACAAAAGCGTAACTATTTGATGTATCGTAGTAAATTGAAGTGAAATATATTCTATTTAACCCTAGATCACTAACCTTATTTTACAACGCTTATTACTAACCTTCGTCGTTTCGACTACGCCGTATAAAAGGGAGGCTTCTAAGCAAGGGCGGATCCAGCTTTTGCGCCAGGGGGGGGTCACAGTCATGATCAAGGTGCCGGGGGGGGGGGTCACAAAGTCGTGGTCAAGTAAAAAGAAATTATAATTTAAATTTTATAATGATAGATACAGGTAAGTCATTCCATGTCAAACCAACCAGGTACTCAACCTGACCCTTTCAGATTTGGCTGAAACTTTGTTTATTTATACTCTCTGATATCTTGAACTCAAATATAGTTTTCAAAAAATTTAATCCCTGATAGTTTTTTAGTTATAAATTTTTAAAAATCACAAAATCCGCGTTTTTTGACGTGCACTAAAGTCTAAAATCTGCAATAACTTTGGTTCTATTAGAGATAGAGAGCTAAATGATAGTTCATTTTAAAGAGGGTTTAATGGGCTTTAATGTGATACCCAATTTGAACACATTAATGTACAAAATATTTTTTGAGAGAAACTCAAAAATCGTTTTTGAAAAATCTTTGTGTTGGTGTTTTTTAATTTTTTTCAAATTTATATATGTTTTTATGTATAATTTTGTGAGTACACCATAAAAATTTCAGAGTGGGACCATGATGAGATCGGGAGATATGTTAAAAATACATCACTGAAATATCACAATTTTTTTTATTTCAATTTAATGTTGAATAATTTAAGTTATGCAGGCTTAATTCGTATGTTTTAAATATAAAAATAATGTTTTTTAAATATATTACACCTTATATTTATTGAAAAGTAATACAACGTAGGTAGATGAAAAAATATTCAAGTAATTACGCGTTATCAACGAATACTCGAAAAGTTGTAATCAGATCTCGATGAAATTTAAATGTGACCACATGATAAAGATCAACTTTCGATTAAATCAAAAACCATCAAAATCGGTACACCTAGTAAAAAGTTATACAGTATAATACAACGCAGGTCGACGAAAAAATAGTCAAGTAAAAACGTATTATTAGATATAACTCGAAAAGTACTTCTTAGATCTCAAATAAATTTAAATGGGACCAAATGACACCCTCCAACTTTCTATTAAAACAATTGTTATCGAAATCGGTTCACCCAGTCAAGTTCTGAAGTAACATACATTAAAAAAATACAATCGAAATTAGAACCTCCTCCCTTTTGGAAGTCGGTTAAAAATAAAGAAAAATCTTTGTATTTAATTGCCAAAGTTATGTTTCATATAGCCTATGTATCAGAACCAGGCTAGTACTAGATCGTTCAATAAGTCCCGAGACTAACCTGGAAATGGCGCATATATTAAAAACTCTTTTGATTTTTAAAAAGTACTGGCTATCAATACAAGAATATGTGTCAAATTTTTAAAAATGGAACAATAAAATTATTGATTTTGAAACATTTAAGTGACGCTACGGTTGTAATTTCGATACAATGGAAAAAAAACGAGTTTCGCGTGTTGATAAAACATTGTTTTTTAATGGGAAAAAATACCGTTGAAGCACAGCAATGGCTTATAAAATGTTATGCAGGATCAGCTCCCTCTAAAGCAACCATTTGTCGGTGGTATGCCGACTTCAAACGCGGTCGCATGGACACCAATGATGGGGAACGCTCAGGTCGTCCAAATGAAGCAGTGACTCAACAAAATATTAACCAAGTCCTCAAAATCGTATTGGAAGATCGGAAGGTAAAAGTGCGAGAGATAGCCGAGATAGTGAAGATTTCAGCTGGTAGTGTTTTCACTATTTTACATAAAAATTTGGCCATGAAAAAGCTTTTTTCTAAGTGGGTGCCGCGTTTGCTTACAACTGATCAAAAGGAACAACGTATCAATGATTCAGAGCGATGTTTGGCGCTGATGAATCATAATAAATTAAATGTAAAAAACCTTTTTAAAAAACAAGCTTTTATTTGAATGCACTAAAACGAAAAAAATAAATTTTTACTTTAAAACTTTTACTATCTACTTATAAAGTCATTACACATAATCTATATGATAGAAAAGCTTGTCGCGAGATATGAGTACTCGTATTTCGTTAGTTTTAAAATTTTAATAGTTAAAATCAATCACATCAATTTATTTAATTTACTTGTTTACAAGCAAATCTCGCGACAAGCTTTTATATCATATAGATTATGTGTAATGACTTTATAAGTAGATAGTAAAAGTTTTAAAGTAAAAATTTATTTTTTTCGTTTTAGTGCATTCAAATAAAAGCTTGTTTTTTAAAAAGGTTTTTTACATTTAATTTATTTTTGACTTTTTAGTCAGTTATCACGTCACTTTATTCGAATTATTCTTAGCAAGCCCTTTCATTTGATACCCATATTGTAGAAGTGCACTAAAAACAACTAGTCCGCACTCTTGGATATGCTGCCATATTGGATTTAGAATGACGTCACAAAGTTAACCATGCATTGTCATCCAAATTGAACCTGCATACAAAATTTCAGCTCAATTTTTTGCTTCAATATTGAGTTGCAAGATTTCACCCGAACAAACATACATACATACATGCATACATACAAATCATGCATTGTCATCCAAATTGAACCTGCATACAAAATTTCAGCTCAATTGGTTGCTTCAAAATTGAGTTGCAAGATTTCACTCGAACAAACATACATACATACATGCATATATACAAACCATGTATTGTCATCCAAATTGAACCTGTATACAAAATTTCAGCTCAATTGGTTGCTTCAAAATTGAGTTGCAAGATTTCACCCGAACAAACATACATACATACATGCATACATACAAACCATGCATTGTCATCTAAATTGAGCCTGTATACAAAATTTCAGCTCAATTGGTTGCTTCAAAATTGAGTTGCAAGATTTCACTCGAACAAACATACATACATACATGCATATATACAAACCATGTATTGTCATCCAAATTGAACCTGTATACAAAATTTCAGCTCAATTGGTTGCTTCAAAATTGAGTTGCAAGATTTCACCCGAACAAACATACATACATACATGCATACATACAAACCATGCATTGTCATCTAAATTGAGCCTGTATACAAAATTTCAGCTCAATTGGTTGAAGATATCTGCTTCAAAATTGAGTTGCAAGATTTCACCCGAACAAACATTCATTAAAGTTACATACATACATACATACATACATACATTGCAAGTTAAATAAAAGCTTGTAATAAAAAGGATTTTTTACGTCGGTATGTAACAATGGATGAAACCTGGATATACCATTTCACTCCGGAATCCAATCGGCAGGCAGCGGAGTGGAGAGCGGCTGGTGAAAGCCGCCCGAAGCGTCCAAAGACTCAGAAATCGGCCGGTAAGGTTATGGCGTCTATATTTTGGGATGCGCATGGAATACTTTTCATCGACTACCTTGAAAAGGGGCAAAATGTAAATAGTGACTATTACATGTGATTAGTGGAGCGATTGAAGTACGAAATTGCGGATAAACGGCCTCACATGAACAAAAAGAAAGTGGTGTTTCACCAGGACAACGCGCCTTGTCACAAGTCTGTGAGAACGATGGCCAAAATTAACGAATTGGGCTTCGAATTGCTTCCTCATTCCCCTTATTCGCCAGACTTGGCCCCCAGCGATTACTGGCTGTTTGCAGACCTCAAAAACATGCTTCAGGGTAAGAAATTTGACTCAAATAGTGAAGTTATCGCAGCAACGGAGGCTTATTTTGAAGGCAAAGACAAATCGTTCTACACACATGGGATAGAAAAGTTAGAAAAGCGTTGGAGGGACTGTATCGCTCTTGGAGGAGACTATGTTGATGAATAAAAATTAATTTTATAAAAAAGACCTTTTTTTAGTACTTAGTCTCGGGACTTATTGAACCACGTGTTAGCCTGGTTCTGGACTGAAAATTTTGTGAAAGTTACTTCAGTGGTGTATTTTTAATATATCTCCCATCATGGTCCCACTCTAAAATTTTTATGGTGTACGCACAAAATTATACATAGAAACATATATAAATTTGAAAAAAACTAAAAAACACCAACACAAAGATTTTTCAAAAACGATTTTTGAGTTTCTCTATAAAAATATTTTGTAGATGAATGTGTTCAAATTGTATCACATTAAAGCCCATTAAACCCTCTTTAAAATGAGCTATCATTTAGCTCTCTATCTCTAATAGAACCAAAGATATTGCAGATTTTAGATTTTAGTGCACGTCAAAAAACGCGGATTTTGTGATTTTTAAAAATTTATAACTAAAAAACTATCAGAGATTAATTTTTTTGAAAACTATATTTGAGTTCAGGATGTCAGAGAGTATAAATAAACAAAGTTTCAGCCAAATCTGAAAGGGTCAGGTTGAAAACATTTTTTATTGGTTGGTTTGACATGGAATGACTCAGTGTAAAAAGTAGGTATTTTATTAATCTATGTAGGTAATGTACTTAAAAATACCTATATTGTGACAAAAATCTTGTTTAGCAATTTTAATTAGTGGTCCACCTAGGTCCTGGACACAGCCCAGGGGGGGGTCATGACCCCCGTGACCCCCCCCCTGGATCCGCCAGTGCTTCTAAGGGTTTATTGAATAAAATATTTATATGTGTTTTACTTATTTATTACAATAATCATTTGTTAACATGTTTATAAGTTTTTTTATTTACTAAAATCATATTTTAATTACTTTGACAGTCTTTTAATTGAGACCAGAGATTTTACTCGTTATTTAACATTTATGTTTTTTAAATGCTTAAATCTTATTAACTAAAAAATAAAGACTTAAAAAAATATTAAAATATTAAAACTAAGTAATAAAATCAACAAAAGAAAGAAATATTTTAGAAAAAACTATTAATTAATACATTTGTGACAAATGTCGAGTTTGTGTTCGCCACACAAGGATTTGTTGCATTTGTTGCACCAACTCTTTGTCATTCTTCGCCTTGCGGAGTGGCAAATTGCACAAATTTTTATTTTTTTTTAGTGATAGGAAGACTAACCGCATCTTCTCTTTGATCAGTCTCATGTGTAGAAGTAGAACTGCTGGTTTGAAGTTCCGGAATTTTTAATCTTTTTTCCATGTGTGGCGCGACTAATTTTTGTTGCACAGTTTTCAAGTACTCACGCCCCGATAAAGGTTTTTTATTAGCCTTCAAAGTGTTTGCTACATACATATATAACATTAACTATTTATACATACAATGTTTAGCATTCCGTAAAAATTACATAAAGGTCAACGTCGATTTTTTCGGCTGCAAGAAGCGAGAGAACACATTTGGTCCAAGGGTCTTCTGTTGATGATGATGTCTTCAGTTGAAGGTGGTTGTTCTGTCACAGAAAAAAAAACTCTTTCTCATCATCTGTTTCATAAGCCGGGTCAGCCTCAAGGTTGTCTTCTTTCTCAGTCTCAGAGCAGATTTCTTCGTCACTATAATCATCTTATAACAGCTGACGAATCGTATCTAAAATAAAAATATATTCAAATAAAAATAATATAGATTCTTAATTCAATGTAGGCAAATTAAATATAAAGTTTATAAAACACTGAAATAATTATAACAGCAAAAAAGAATGAAAAATAACTCTGCAATAATAACGTTAACACTAACCTTCGTCGATTCGACGACTCATGGTGGCTGGAACGGCGCACACAGGGCCCCTACACAAAAAATAAACCCTAGCACCGCGCGAGCTGCAGGTCGAATGAGATTAGCAGGAATCTGGAATTCGCACGACGACGCACTCAAAATTTATACCACTTTTATCGAGTCCGCGTCGTCGTTTCGACGAAGGTTAGTGATCTAGGGTTAATCTATATTTACCACTGCGCGTAAGACCTAATTCAAAATATCATTATTTATTACCAGGAAGCACAAATACTGATAAATGTCTCTCGGACAACCGTTGTCCAGGAGACATTTTGGTTGTCCGAGAGACAATAATGATAGAATCGGCATAAAGCAATACTTTTTCTTTTAATAATTAGTCACTGAAGAGCCTCTTGCAAAGGCTAGAGCATTTATTATTGTTTAATATAAATAACTAAATAAAATTATATATATATTCCCGGTAGGTGGCACTGCTATCGGTATGTAACTCCGAAACTACTGACCCAATTTGTATCAAATTTTGTAAGCATCTGTAATTTGGTCCAACTTGGGCGATAGATTAGTTTTTATCTCAATTGGACCCGGTAGGTGGCGCTGCTATCGGTATGTAACTCCGAAACTACTGAACTAATTTATATCAAATTTTGTAAGAATCCGTAATTTGGTCCAACTTGGGAGATAGGGTAGTTTTTATCTCAATTGGACCCAGTAGGTGGCGCTGCTATCGGTATGTAACTAAGAAACTACTGAACCAATTTATATCAAATTTTGTAAGCATCCGTAATTTGGTCCAACTTGGGAGATAGGGTAGTTTTTATCACAATTGGACCCGGTAGGTGGCGCTACTATCGCTATGTAACTCCGAAACTACTGAACCAATTTGTATCAAATTTTGTAAGCATCCGTAATTTGGTCCAACTTGGGAGATAGGGTAATTTTTATCTCAATTGGACCCGGTAGGTGGCGCTGCTATCGGTATGTAACTCCGAAACTACTGAACCAATTTGTATCAAATTTTGTAAGCATCCGTAATTTGGTCCAACTTGGGCGATAGATTAGTTTTATCTCAATTGGACCCGGTAGGTGGCGCTGCTATCGGTATGTAAGCAATCAAATTTGGTAGCTGTTTTCCGGGCAGGACAACGTCTGCCGGGTCCGCTAGTTATTTAAATTTTAAGAATTCACATAGAGCAGAGGAATAAAATTTATTGAAACAATAATTAAATGACGTAAAATTATTTTTATCATATGAGCGATTTATCGTACTTCAAGAACTGTTTCATGGTCTGTGGTTGTTGTCAGCCCTCCGTATGGAGCGCGCGCCGGGCTGACACAGATACCTATACAGGTACCTGCTCCGTTCCAGGTCCGTAACTTGTGAACCACTTTGAATATCGAAAAACCCTTTGGCACACGTTTTTTACACATGTTGTAGATGTGATTTATGAAAGAAAAAAAAACGATTTTTTTTCGACCCGAGAAACTAGAGACCCCCTTAAATAAATCGTTCTGCTCTATGTGAATTCTTAAAGTATAATTAATTATCTACAGTAAAAATGTTAAAATATAAAAATTGGCAAATAAAATAAAAAAATTAAAATTTATCATCGATGTACACTTAAAAGTTGATTGACCCATATGTACCGTGTTTAGATCCATATGCATTTAGTAAAAAGCGGTTATTTTAATATTACAAACAGACACTCAAATTTTATTTATTTGTATAGATAGTAGGTACCTAAGTAATGTACCTACTCTATGTCAGGTCAATCTACAGCATTTTCTGGACTTAATTAATCATGTTTTTAACTGACATCAAAAAGCGAGGAGGTTACTCAATTCGAACGTATATAGAATATATATATATATATATATATATATATATATATATATATATATCACGATCACGATCACGATTCAGCCTGTAATATCCCACAGTTGGGCATAGGCCTCTTCCCCATGTAGGAGAAGGATCGGAGCTTAATCCACCACGCTGCTCCAATGCGGGTTGGCGGATATATTACCTACTATATATGAGTAACGATCGCTATCAGGTGTACATGATAACAACCGGGACCGACGCCTTAACGTGCTCTCCGAGACACGGTGGGGAGACCCACAAGGACTGCTCAAACACCCAGACCACGACAAACATCTGTATGGCCAATACAAATGTTGTCGTGTGCGGGGATCGAACCCGCAACCGCCCGCGCAACAGCCAATCGCAATCCAGTGCTGTGACCGCTGCGCCAACGCGGCGTCATGTATATATATAAGTTCGGGGATAGCTTCGTCGTTTATGAACCGATTTTGATAATTCTTTTTTGTTGGAAAGGAGATATCCCAACTTAGGTACCATGATAAGGAAACGAGGATCTAATGATGGGATCCCAGTGAAATCGAGGGGAACCCTCGAAAATCGTAGTGACGTCTAGTGCGTTTGTTAATTTATTTATTATATTATTACTTGCCGATGCAATTGAAGTCGGTTTTTTTCGTTTGCTAGCAAACACAATTATATTTATTTATTTATTTATTTATACTTTATTGTACATCACAACTACAAATATCATTTACAGACTGTGAAGTACAATGGGCGGACTTATGGCTATTTAGCCATTTCTTCCAGACAACCCAAATATATATTTCCTACTATGAGTAACGATCGCTATCAGGTGTACATGATAACAACCGGGACCGACGGCTTAACGTGCTCTCCGAGGCACGGTGGCAATTATATTAAGCTTAGGCTTACGAGTGTAAGTTTACAATAATAATAGTAATTTTGGTTTTAGATAATAACACATAGGTAAATGCTTCTACCTATATATTTTTTTATTTTGGCGGTATAAAATTATAAAATATGTACCTATCTTCTTAAGACCCATTTGCACAGGGGTACCTAATAGATATTAGATACATAAGATACATATAGAAGAATTATAAAAGTAGATATTTAAGTGCAAAATCAGTTTTGTATCTAACGCAGTTCACTGACTAAATTAAAAGATAAAAATAGCTAATAAATAAAAATAATAATAGTTGCAGTATCTAAATAGATTATTATCTTTAGCAACGACGTCAAATTTGTTATTAATGCTTGTCTATTATCTTGCTTGTTGTGTAAAACAAACTGTTCGGGACAGACTTTTTTTCTCGTGAAGGGCTGTTTCGGCTGTCACTGAGTAGAAAGAGCGCCTTTTGCAGCCAGCCGCCACACCGCAGGGTGTCTCCGCTCCGCAGAATTTCTTTACCTACGTTTTATTTTTTGCGTAATAGTTCTTAAACTTTTATATTTATTGTATTCATAATTTTCTGTAAGGTGATTTTTACGACATTTTAAATTAGCTTTATCATAAAATAGCTAATAGCTAATAGATATAAAACAAAAATGTTGACTAAAAACACGTGAAAAATTTATTCGTAATAAAAATTTAAAACGTGTGAAATATAACAGCTGGGAATTATCGCGAAATGAGACTTGATGTTTTTACCTTTCATAGAAAACGTTACATTTTCGACTTTTTTTTTACAAAGAAACGTCATTTTAAGGTCGAAAAGGGAGCAACGTGCGAACCTGCGCTACATTGTCAAATAACAGGTACTTTGAGTGATCTTGTTACACGATGACAATAGCACGAAGCGATCTTCACTCCTTTAGAGATTAGTGAAGCAGAGCGAAGTTCCGATCAGATAACAGACACCTCCGCTGTGATTGAATAGTTACGTAAAATTCATACCTCATACAACTGGTACCTACATCAGGTTTTTTAATGTCAATTCTTTCGATTGTTATTCTAAATATCATCTTTATAAGACGACCAAGACAAATATTACGATATTATTCTGAACATTATTTTTTGTACACAATACGTTGAAGACATACCTACAGACCCTACAGTCAATAAATTTATTAAGTTACACGATTTTTATGAAATGTTTTTATTTTGTGTGTATTGCATTATTTTTTTGTTATTGTCATAATTTTAACGTTATATTGAAATGCATAACTTTTAAGGCATTTGTCGGTTTGGGTCGTCGTTATTAAGAAATCATTTCAACGCAGCGTGGGTGCGCCGCCACAATGAGTGCAACTTGACACCATTACATCGTGTCGGTACTTTGTGCAAGTCGCCACAAAGCTGTATTCAAGATCCGCCAAAAGACAGGAAGTGGAGGACAACGCACGATAGAACCAATTACCCGCCCCCGATACATGAAACCTGTAATTAGTGTAAAATATCCGCGGTACGAACGGAAGCTAACTGCCCTGCACGATTCTTTCATAACTTCAATATAAGTAGGTACTAACTTGTGCTTTACTATAATTAGTCTCTGAATCTATTTGTTTTAGATACATATACACGTCTTGAATCTTCCGTTAAATTTACATATACTATACCCATACTATACCTAATACATTTGAAGGTAGATACATATTTTTTAAATGAAGTAGGTACATATCTCCTGTACCTACTCTATTGTTTTTAATATAAGTATATTTTTTTCTTTAAATGGTTGAAACTTTACTGCTATTGTTTTAATCAACAAAATAGATTTAATATTAACTCGGTGTTTATAGTTTAATATTTTCGACTTATTAAATATACTTACCACAAGTGTATTGAATATTCCGCTCAAACAGCTAGGACACTGAAATAAAAGTACCTACCTAGAGATTACAAATCTATTGCCGTAATTAAATCCAAAAAATGTTAATGTGAATGCTATACCTACACCTAAAAGTTTTATTCTTAGTTTTATTAAATTTAAAATAAACGATATTCTAAGTTAGATAAAATATTGTAACTTTTTCGGTATCTGTATTACTTGTTCTATGCATACATTAAATTTTAGTCGATCATTGGGATCTTATCTTTAATAGGATTCGCATCTTTTCAGCGTCTTGTAAGTCAACAAAAACACAGTAGCCGTCAAAATTTATGGCGTGAGGACAACGATCATCACGCATTAGTAGTTACTATTGTCCACTGCAAGGGGCTTTTGTGTTTGACGAACTGCCGCCGAGCAGGACAGAAGCCTGCCAGACGTTTTGTCGTACTTCCTAAAAATATACTTCAAGCGATTTAAAGCATTGGACGAATGAATAGACGTTATTGCTTCAAAGTCGTTGCAGCGCTTATATGATTATTGGGTGTAACTTGTAGTGCTATTGTTCTATGCAGTCGTAAATATGTCGACAGGTTATTGCATTTGTAATAGTAACCATGGGGTGTAAAGTGTTGAATGTCCGAGTTAACAGTAGCCACTTGCTTCTGGGAAAATGTAATGGACCGTTATTAATTGATGGCTAAAAAAATTGCTACCGAATTTACAGGTAGGTACTCGTGCTTTGTGATTTGAAATAGTGCAGAGATAGAATAAGATAATAATAATATAAGAATAGAGATTTAAATATCTAAATATGAAATTATCATCATTTTATGTCAAAATTTTGAAGTTTTACTGTTAGTATTGTAATATAACTACATAGTAAAAATATAATTCTTTACATTTTTTTATTAAATATTTTACATTAATAAGTTAAATTGTTTTTAATATATTACTGGTTTCACATACCTATAATAATATCTAATCTATGCAGCTAACATTATGAAGAGAAACGTTTTGTATTTTTGAGTGTTTGTAAGGGACAAACTCAAAACTACCGAAGTTTTTTAAATCTTTCATCACACACTGGCACAAATGACATTGGCTCTATTTTAATGGAGAGTTCGAAACAGCCTAAATGGTGTACCTAATCCAAGCGGGCGAGAGAGATTGGATAGAGTGGCGAGCGTGGAAAAAAGGGTAAATAGTAGGTAGGTACCTATATACATATATGTACCTATAAAGGTTACACTGAGATATAGGTACTTTACATTTAATGCTTGATTGAATGACAAGTTTTATTGAATGTTACAGGCTTAAAGGTTTAGCAATACCTTAAAAATAATTTACCATTGGTAATTAATATATCTTCTTCTTTTTGCGGTGCCTCTCCGACTAGCGAAGGTTGGCAGTCAGCTTCGCATACTCTGTTCTATTCTTCGCGAGGCGAAAGAGTTCGGCGGCGCTCGCGATGCCTGTCCACTCGCGGATGTTGCGTAACCAGGACTTTTTTCTGCGACCTACGCCTCGTTTTCCAGCAACTTTTCCCATCATGATGAGTTGTAACAATTCGTATCTATCGTGCCTAAGCACGTGTCCCAGATATGCGACTTTTCTCATCTTGACGGTCTGCAAAAGTTCGCGTTTCTGATTGATACATCGCAGAACTTCCACGTTCGTGACCTTGTGAGTCCAGCTAATGGCCAGCATACGCTAATATGCCCACATCTCAAAGGCTTCTATTCGTTTCCTGAGGTCTTCTTTAATATAGTCCATGCCTCACATCCGTATAGAAGTATGGGCCAGATGTAACAACGTAGAAGTCGAATACGCAAAGGGATCTTAAGTCTGCGGTTGCAGAGTAGGTACCTACTTTCTTCATTTTGTTAAAGGTACTTCGAGCTATTTCAATGCGAGTCTTAATCTTAATTAATATATAGGTATGGTTAAAAATAATTATATACTTAGGCAATGAGTTTTTGTTAAAAAATACTTCTGCTCTTCAAGACGAGCTTTATGCTTTCGAAAGCATGTTTCTTTTACACAAAATACTAAAAAACGTTACAACATTACGGACATGAAATAAAAAGAAGGCTAAGGTCGCTCGAAGAAAAGAAAATTTAGATCTATAAGAGAGCGGTGATCTTAAAAAACAAAAGCAAAGCAAACGATTTAACAAACTGCTATATTTTAACAACGTGTAATTAAAGGTTTGGCTTCGCTCGAATATGCATAAATCATGCGTCTGCCGCGAACTGCCGACCGAAATAGAGAAAAAATTAAAAACATTAAGCGTCTGAGATACAAACCGAAAAATAATAACTATTCAGAACGTGGAGCTGGTTGTGTGGGTATTGGTCGAAGATCTGTTAAACAAAGCGTGGGAAGAGTTTCTTTCATTATTTAAATAAAAAAAGAAGGCGATGACTAGGTGATGGTTATCTTTAGATAGGTAATTATTAATTAGTCCGCAACCTAGGCATTTCCTAGATTCTTTTTTTCTGTATTTGTCTTATTGATATAGTAAAATTAAGAGAGCGGCAGGATAATAAAATTACAATTAGGTACAGTTAAATAGGTCACATATCATGCTATTCATCGACATCATGCATAATTATGCCTATAGGTACTAAAGCAATTTAACTGAATTGTTTTTGAAGTTGAAGTTTGAAGTAGGTATATACTTTTATTATGTTGAAATAGGGCGGGCCCTCCCACATAAAGGTAATGCTTATTAGTTTTTCCCATTACAAGACGTTAAGAAATTTTATAAACTCATAACTCACGAATAGGGTGGGGTGTGGCAGAGGCTGTGCCGGGGGACGCGGAGGCTGGGGCCGGGGTGCGCGTGCGCCGGTGCCAGCGGGCGGGGGTACGGGGCGAGGTGACAACCGCTCGTTACGTTTATCCTAAGCCAGTTATTAAAAACGTCTCGGCGCGAGCGGTGTGCCGCCCTGTAATTATCCAGTTGAAGGTTCTTTACGCTACGTTGTCACCACCGTCGCCGGAAATGCAATACGTGGATCCGCCTGCACAACAGGTCCGTCCGCCCGCCTACGCCCACTACTATTATTTGAATATTTAACGAATACCTTTAGTTCAACCCGAACATTTTTATTTTTAACGGAACATATAATTTTTAGAAGTATTTTCGAAACTATTTAATTGAATAAGTAGTTTAAATTTAAATTCAAGTGAAAACTAAATGAAGTGATTTTTAATATTTTTGTTGTTGCAGATGATGAATGTAATGGGTAGTTACGGTTGCGGCTACGGACGAAGCGATGCTTTGTCACCAGCATCGGACTTGTCGTCCTGCAGCAGCGCTTCATCGAATACTTGGTGTGGGAATACATGGCGAGAATTTCCGCCTTATCCGCAATACCCTGCCTATTGGCCGCCGAGTACTACCACAGAGGATGCAAGAGAACTACAGCGAAGATGTGCAAAATGTCGTTGTCCCAACTGCCTTACAGAAGCAGCTGGTTTTGGACCTAACTACGGAAAAGATGGTGCGAAACGTGAGCATGTTTGCCACGTTCCTGGGTGTGGAAAAGTATACGGAAAGACATCTCATCTAAAAGCTCATCTCCGCTGGCATACCGGAGAACGCCCATTTGTTTGTAATTGGCTTTTTTGCGGTAAACGGTTTACCCGCTCCGACGAATTACAGCGACACTTACGCACCCATACTGGTGAAAAACGTTTTGCGTGTCAGTTATGTACAAAACGTTTTATGCGTTCCGATCACCTTGCGAAACATGTAAAAACTCATGCGAATGTGTCGAGAAA